>JAFIRS010000564.1:0-645991 GCA_018342105.1 Gonioctena quinquepunctata
GGCCGCCGCCTCCGTCGATATCTTATCTCAATGTAAACAAAGGATGCCGCCGATATCCGGTCGCTTAAATAAACAACTGATAAGAAGTGCTGACGTAGATAATATTCCTGCAAAGACTTGTCGGTTGAGTCATAGCCGCATCATCGCTGACTCCTCCCACTTTCCAAAATGGCCGCCGCCATTCACTGATCACGTGACACTTCCGTCCGACCAATGCCGTTGACGGATATTGGTTGACACCCCTCAATATGGCTGCGGCCATTGGATAACGGCCGGCGGCTATCACCACGCCCACGACCTATCACAGCTCTCCCCACCTCCCACTCTCAATCACACACTCCCATACACAACATGGCTGCCACCATTCCGACCAATCACAGGCCACTCATCCCCCCACCCCTACCCCACATACAACCATCCCCACCCCTCTCACCGCCATCTTTTTCACAAACCCCTCCCACAACGAACCGCCCATGACCGCCACCATCATCCCTACCCCCACCCGAAAACCACCCCCTCACTCACTCGCCAAAACCCACCCCAAAATAGGGGTTGCGCCAGAACCCGCCTAGCATATCTACTTAGGACGATATTCAGAAAACCCGTGGCCTGCAAGATCCCCAGATTTGACGCCCTTGGATTTCTTTTCATGGGGGTACCTTAAAAGTAGGGTTCATAAACATCGGCCATTCCGTAATATCGACCATTTAGAAGAAGTAATACGACAATGTATCAATAACATTACACCACAAATGCTGCGAAATGTGTCCAGAGAAATGAAATCCCGAACAACTACATGTATTGAACGTCAGGGTAGACACGTCGAGTAATGGACATTTACAAACTTTCGAGTATGCATTAAATTGTTTGGTTTATAATTATTTCGGCTTCTAATTTTATTATAAAATGTAATTATGTAAAAAAAATTATAAATATTTTGTTCTAATAAAGAATTCATATTAAAATTCTGTAGATACATGGTTCTTTGTCAATAATAAACAGTATCGGGATTTTAATGTCCTGAAGATATTTCTGTGACCTCTTATGAATCAGCTGAACACATGGCAAATCCACAGATTTAAAATTTTCTTCGAATAAAATAGAAGTAGCTGGTGAATCTTTACAAAATATTATTCAAAATATTACTCTTGGGCTTTACTAATGAGTTTTTTTGTCAGAAATGTATTTTTCCAAATTGAATTTTTTTTTATGGCAAAAATTAATTTTTATTTTTTCATCTCATATTTTTTTCCAAACTTGTACATAGCTATAAAATGTCGTTCTAAACAACTTTTCCAAATAACATTTTTCAATATTTTCCCAAATAAGTGTGTTTTGAGACATAGTTTTTAAATTTTTCAAATTTCCCGCCAAACAAGAAAAGACGAACGGCACTGTACAACATCTTTTGGGGTTTCTTTTGATGCAGAAGCGATTGCATGTATCTACATTTGTCAAAATATTATATTAAAAAAAATTCCCATATGATGCGTACTTTCTGCCGGTCACTGTATATATATATATAAATATATATATATATATATATATATATATATATATATATATATATATATATATATATATGTAAATATAAATATATATATATGGATGAGCCAGTTTTATGACTCGGTCAGTTAAGTTCTGAATGACATTTTTTTTAAAGCTAAGTGGTGCATTTGACAAGTAGTTCGTGTAGCGATGTGATGAGTTGGGTTTAGTGAACCAGTTTGTGAAAATTTTTCCCAAATTGTCGTATATTATAGATGTATCAGGAAAGTTTATTTGTTGGTTGGTTTCTTTTTCTACTGTAAATTTCAATCTGGGGTGATAGTTGTTGAATTTTTCTAGAATTTTATCCAGTTTGTCATTAGGTATACAAGTTAGGCAATCATCTACATATCTTTTGAAGAAGACTGGTTTAAATGTTAGTGAACTGATGACTTTTTCTTCCACATACTCCATTACAAGATTTGTTATGGTTGCAGCAATTGGAGAACCCATTGCTATTCCAAATATTTGTAAATAATATTTGTTCTCGTATTGAAAGTATCTTGAAGTTAGACAAAGTTCAATTCCTTTTAGAAATTCTTCCAATGTTAATGTCGTGTGATTTTCAATTTCGTGCCATTTTTCTTTTAATCGTATTTGATGTTATGTAACGTATTATGTTTTTAACTTTACATGTTTAACATTATCTTTAAGTTTACCTGGAGATGACATAAACAATGTCGAAACGTCGAATGAAATAAAAAATATATAGACTGACTAAAGCCATTATTCCGAGAAAATAAAGAATATAAACATATGTGGTCAAGAAATTGAGAAATATATATATATATATATATTTATATAGATATATACATATATATATATATATATATATATATATATATATATATATATATATACATAAATGTTATTATCCGTAAATGCACGTATTTTTTTTAGATCGGAAGTTAAGGTAATAATAAACGAATAGAATATTTTTATTATTACTATTGAGTTTCTACAAGTAACGTGTTAACAGTTAGACTCAGTTTCGAACAAATAATCCATCATCATGATCGCTATGTCTGGGTTCTTCTCAATATTGGGTGGTACAGAATTGACTCTATCTCTATTCCTGCTTTTACATCGTTTCCTACCGCACCTTTCTCTTCTCAGTTCCAGATTTTCACATTCGTTTTTAGTTTCTAGTGTCGGCTCATATGAAACGCTTCTACTTTTTCTGTGAATTCTACAATTATATCTGAAAAGCGATTTGATATATATAAATTCAGTTTTTTTGCAGAAACGAATTTGGATTGGAGTATTCTTTATCTTATTATGATCAAATATAATATTATAAACAGACTAATGGCGCATACAGAGAGGGGATTTATTTTTGGCTACTTCAGCATCCCAAGCCATTAATGAATATTTTTGGAAACCAATCCTGAATATTAAAAAGTAGGTGACGGTTTTTAACGAATTTTGAGAGTTGAGGTAGATATATTTAATCAGCAGGGAAGGTCTTTAGCAGATAGGAGACGTTCGTTAAACCTACTCAAACGTTCTCCGTTTCCTAGCTGTTGGCAAATAGGTACTGGCATAGTGACACCGTTGCAACTCGCTTGGTTCTGTAGTCCAGCATTGACCAATCTGAGGTTCCCATACACATTGGAGATACAAGCGCAACTGGTGATATTGTGGAAGATTGATTGAAGCCAGCACGTCAAATTATTTTTCGAGCGAAGAATAATTCACTTCTAGGTATTGGGGGAAGTCAGGCCAGGAGGAATTTCGTAAAGCTAGATAATGAGTTTGCGTCTACAAGACAACCAATCACTATGACAGAGGTTCATAGGACCTGTCTTGGAGACGATGTTTCTTTTGAAACCATGCCATACAAGATGACGGCAAGAATGCATCAATCCAAGAGGAGGTAGTCAATATACTGGCGGACCAGATTTCGAACTGCTTCTCCAAACGGAGGCCTCAGAAATAAGGGTTGAGTTACTGGTGGAGAGTTTTGAGAATTTCACGTTGAAAGTCAAGTGCAAACAAATAAATCCAATATACATTTATAGGAGCAAAAGGCACTCCAGGTCACTCAAAAGATTCAAATCTTCCTGGCGGCTACACTTTCAGGAGCAAACCGTGGTTTAATCATGATGGAAATGAATTTGAATCGTGCAAATCTACTCTATTCGGTAATTATTCCCTTCTCCCTCCGTATCAAAAATCGTAAAATATCTGTAATTTTTGTCGATTTTGGAAAGGATTTCGACAACGTCTCTAGTCAGAGTTATTTCATCTTGGTGTCAGCCCCCATATCATTTGCTCAAGCTCAAATGGAAACACTCGAACACATTTTCTTTTCGTTTTGTGCGATCGACTCATCTACGATAAAAACTTCGAAATCAACACCGAACGAAAAAGTGCCTATATAGTCTAGTCAACATGTGCCTTTTAGCTCAAATTTTTTTATTCGCCACGGAAAATTATGATCGAGGTGTCATTCGATTCGTCATCGCATCAAGAAACTTGTAGTTATCCATTAATTAACAATTTTTTGTAGCACGAACATCAACATTGAAATTGCGATAATTGTTAAACTATAAATCTGGGAATTTTTTCCTTCCATGGAGCTATTTTACGAAGGCTATAGAATAGATTTCCGTTGGAAAAATTGAAAAATTGTTAATTTTCACATTGTTATTAACAATTTACCTAAGTTAAAAATTATCAACCTTGATTAAACATTGAAAAAAATATTATTTTTATAATATTGCTATTGGTCCGTTTTTTTATGATCATAAGCTACTCAAAAATGATTTTTAATAATTTTTATCCCATATTGTTTAAAAAATGGTTATAAACAAATGCAATTTTATAAGATAACAAAAAATTTTTTTGTTAATAATCTTTTATGAAAATTATAATTTGAAAAAAAAAAATCGTTTCCTAAAAAAAAAAATTTATTGCTTGAAAACGCATTTGTTTGTCAACTATTTTTTTTTACCACTTATTTTAATTCAAATTTTAATTGTTTATGCAATAAACAATTTGTTATAAACAATTAAATTTTTATTTATATTTTTTTTGCTCTAAAAAATACAACAAAAACAGCCCAGTATCAGTTTTCGGAAAAAAATTGATTTTTCGATTTTTTATTTGATTTTAAGTATTCTCGTATATTCAAACTTACCTTTCGCGCCTGCTTTTCTTTATTTATTATTAATATTACTCATAATCTATTGCAGATACAACAAATTCATCTAGACTTTTTTTTTCTAAATTAGCTACTCAACCAATTTATAACCAAACTGAAGCTCCAACTTAATTAACTAGGATTCAATAATCATCCAAAAATACTCGGTCATTGTTCTTAATTACATCTAGACAAATTGTGACATCAAAGATTTCGATAACAATGACTGAAATTTCTAACAATTAGTATGGAAATGAACTTTGTTTGTTCATGAATGGATGTTATTTATAACTCTTTATAATATTCAAGTGATTTTCCAAAGAGAAATTAACATTTATGAAGAAATTTATATTTTAATGTAAACAAAAAATCCCGAAAAATGTTGCCCAATACATTCTTATCAATAGATGCTACTTGCTTCATGAATTTTAAGGTTACAGACTCAGCTAGGAGCTCAATTTGTTCATTAACTAATGCAGAATGAAGAAGATATTAAAAGCAAAAATTAATTTTTTTCCTTGAATTTTTATAAATAATTGCAAAAAAATTATATAAATAATTAAGTTACAGCTTTAGTTTGGTTATAAATTGGTTGAGTAACTGATTTAGAAAAAAAATCAGATGAATTTGTTGTATCTGCAGTAGTTTATAGGTAATATTAATAATAAATAAAGAAAAGCAAACGCGACAGGTGAGTTTGAATATACGAGAATACTTTAAATTGAATAAAAAATCGAAATTATTTTTTTTCCGAAATTTGATACTGGGCTGTTTTTGTTGTATTTTTTAGAGCAAAAAAAATAAAAAATTCAATTGTTTATAACAAATTGTTTACTGCATGAACAACTAAAATTTGAATAAAAATAAAAAAAATTCCAGACATCGAAAAGCAAGATCAATAGTGATTTGAAAAAGAAATGGTTCCTTAATTTTCATAACGAGTGGTAAAAAAATAGTTAATTAACAAATTTTTTTAAGAAACGATTTTTTTTTCAAATCATAATTTTTATAAAAGATTATGTTAACAAAAAAAATTTTTTGATTATCTCATAAACAACGCATTTGTTTATAACAATTTTTTAAACAATATGGGATAAAAATTATTAAAAATCATTTTTGAGTAGCTTGGGATCATGAGAATACGGAACAATGAAATATTATAAAAATAATATTTTTTTCAATGTTCAATCGAGGTTGATAATTTTTAACTTAGGTAAATTGTTAACAACAATGTGAAAATTAACAATGTTTTTATTTTTCTATCTATTCTATAGCTTTTGTAAAATGGCTCCATGGAAGAAAAAAATTCCCAGATTTATAATTTAACAATTATCGCACTTTCAATGTTGATGTTCGTGCTACAAAAAATTGTTAATTAATTTGTAACGTAAATAAACTTAACTTGGTTTAAATAATTTATTTCACACTGAATCTACAACTTAATTTATATTACTACGCCACTGTATAGCTCGATGGTATGGGCTCGTTCAGACTGTTTTTGACTCCACTTGAGGGTCGCCTATTTATCTCCGATACAGCATTCTCGATGTTTCGAATTCTGGCATGTTCCAATTGTTTCCAATATTGACCGTTGTTTTCGGTGGCTGAGCGACTGGATGGTTCTCGAATATCTCCGGGGATGATCTCATCGCTGTCGACGGCAACACGCGAGGCGACAGGTCCGGCCTAGGTTCGTTACATTGCCCCCTTCTTAAAGACATTTCGTCCCGAAATTTCATCCTTGGAGTGTGACGATATCTGCATGACTCCCCATATCTGCACCGTGAAGTTCGATGGAAGTAACACTCCACGGTCTTCATGATCGGTCGTGGAAGAGGGTTACAGCAAACCAAAATCTTGACGCCGCTGGATCTGAATATCGCCTCCAGCATACTTTAGGACTCTCCAGTCCAACCCATCAATACCACAGGACAATTTTGGAATTGCTAGATCCACCAGATTCTGGTCCACCATAGTATCTCTTAGTTTGGTGAGACTCTTCCAGACATCTTCATAGGACGGTTTATCTTGGGAATGCCTCTTGGTAACTAGGTAGTAGATGTTTCTCTGGCCTTTCTTCAACTGTAGTACCCCACCAACTTCTGGATTCTGCTCCCGCAGTGTTTGGAGTTGACCAAATTTCTTGGAGAACACTACGGCGATGCCCCTGGACATTCGAAGATCTTCTGCCACACACTGCGCTAGTGCGTAGTCAGCAGGCACCTCGAAAGGTCTCGTGACTCCTCTCTAGTAACCCCATGTAGAACTTTCTGCCCGTTTGAATACAAGGACATAAACTTCTCGAACGTCATATCATCCTCCGGTGGCTTGAGGGTGCGAACTTGGTCATGGTTTCCAGCGTAAGGGCCAACCTGTTGAAATGGACGACCCTTGGTTTCCCTCGGGGTGGCTTATGGATTCGGTACACAAGGTCGTTTATCCTTTTCACGATCTTATACGGGCCTTCCCACGAGTTCCGCAACTTTGGTGATAGTCCACGACGACGTTTGGGGTTGTACAGCCAAACCAGGTCATCAACCTTAAATCCTCCAGCGTCGGCCTTGATGTCATAGGTCTTCTTCATTTTATCGCTGGCACTCGGGATGTTCAACCGGACTCGTTCGTGGATGTCGTCCATTCTCTGCCGAAGTTTGCTGACGTAGTCCTCTCCCGCAGTGTCTTGTCCTGGCGGTATCCCAAACTTCAGGTCACAAGGCAGTCGCAGTTCTCGGCCCATTATAATACTAGCAGGAGTTTGACCGGTTGACTCGTGTACTGCGGATCGATAGGCCATCAGGAACAAATGAAGATACTGGTCCCAGTCTCTTTGATGGTCAGAGACAACCTTGGACAAGTGGCGGTTGATCGTCCTGTTCATCCGTTCCACCATTCCATCGGACTGCGGATGTAGGGCCGTGGTTCTTGTCTTGCGGATGTTCAGCAGTAGACATATTTCTTGGAAAAGGTTGGATTCGAAATTTCTGCCTTGATCCGAGTGCAGCTCCATTGGAATACCGAATCGACATATCCACTCTTTCACCAAGACGTCGGCGACGGTGATGGCTTCCTGGTTGGCAGGACATAGGCTTCCGCCCACTTACTGAAGTAGTCCATTGCCACAAGGATGTATTTATTCCCGTGGTCGGATACGGGAAACGGGCCGGCGATGTCAATGGCGATTCTCTCGAACGGGCTGCCTACGTTGTACTGACGCATCGGGGCCTTGGGTCGTATTCGAGGTCCATTGCTAGCAGCGCATACAGCGCACTTCCTGCACCAGTCCTGACGTCAGCTTGACAATTGGCCCAGTAAAACCGTTGCCTCACTTTCTGCAGGGTCTTCGTCACTCCCAGATGTCCTCCGGCGACTCCATCATGGATTTCCGCAGCACTTCCTCTCTTCTGTTCCTGGGAACAATTATTTGGCGTCTGTCTTCCCACCAATATCGGCCTCCAACACACGTTTCAGGATCCCATTGTCCAGAATAAGAGAGTTCCATTGTGCCCAATAGGACTTAACAGCCGGCGAGTAACCTGCGACTTCCTGCCATGATGGTCTTCGATTGCCCTTCTTCCAGCTGACGACTAAGCCAAGGTCGGGGTCTCTCTCTTGGTCTTTCTGGATCTTGCTGTCATTCCAGTTGTCATCCATTGCCGCGGTTCTACAAAGTGTTGCTTCTTTCTCTTCTGCTCGTCGGCAATGTGAGCAATCATCTGGACATGGTCTTCGCGACAAGGCATCTGCATTCTTATGGCTAGTTCCGGCTCGATGTTCGATCTCGAAATCGAATTCTTGGAGTCTCTCGATCCAACGTGCTACTTGACCCTCAGGATTTTTGAACTGTAAGAGCCATTTGAGAGCTGCATGGTCAGTTCTCAACAGGAATCTTCTTCCATACACGTACTTGTAGAAGTGTTCCACTCCCTTTACAACAGCTAACAGCTCTCGCCTGGTGACACAGTAATTGCGCTCTGGTTTGCTAAGCGTCTTGCTGAAATAACCAATGACCTTCTCCTGTCCCTCCTGGATCTGAGATAGGACAGCTCCAAGTCCCACGTTGCTGGCGTCCGTATCCAAAATGAATTTCCCTTTGGGTAGGGATAGCTCAGTATAGGTGCGTTGATCAAAGCTCCTTTCAGCTTCCTGAATGAATCTTGACATTCTTCGGACCACTGGAACTTTGTTTGGCCTTCCGTGAGCCTGGTCAGTGGTTTAGCGATGTTGGCGAATCCCAGCACATATCGGCGATAGTATGTGCATAAACCAAGGAAACTTCGAAGTTGGTGAATGTCTCTTGGGATGGGCCAATCCTTAACAGCTTTGATCTTCTGGTCATCCACTGCTACTCCTTCCCCAGAGACAACGTGGCCGAGGTATCGTACTTCTTTTTGGAACAGATGGCATTTCTTAGGGCTCAGCTTCAATCCGGAGTTCCTCAGTCGCAGGAATACTTCCTCCAAGTTTTTCACGTGGTCCTCGAACGATCTGCCGACCACAATTATGTCGTCGAGATACACTAGACACGTGTTCCATGAGAGTCCCTTCAGCACTGTCTCCATCAATCTTTCGAATGTGGCGGGAGCATTACAGAGCCCGAATGGCATAACGGTGAACTGCCACAATCCTGAGCCGATGGTAAAAGCAGTCTTTTCTCGATCTTCCTGAGCAAGTTCTACTTGCCAGTATCCACTCTTCAGATCAAGGGTCGAAAAAATCGTGGAACCAGCCAACGTGTCTAGGGTGTCATCTATTCTCGGGAGAGGGTAACTGTCCTTCTTCGTGACATTATTAAGTTGGCGATAGTCTACACAAAAGCGTGTCGATCCATCCTTTTTCTTCACCAGTACGACTGGAGAGGACCAGGGACTGTCAGATGGTTCGATAACTCCTTCTTTTCCCATATCGCTGACTATTTTGTCAGCCTCTTCCTTCTTGGCAAGAGGAAGTCTTCTTGCTGATTGCCGGATCGGTCGGGCACCCCCAGTATCAATCTTGTGCTGGACCACATTAGTTCGACCTCCTTTTCCTTGTCCGGTATCGAAGATGTCTTGGTACTTTTTGACTAAATCTCTTAGTTTGGGCTGTTGAGCTGGTTTTATGTCTTTGGAAGAGATGGCAACTAATTTCTCTAGTTCTGTGGGCAAGTTGTTGGGTTGGCTAATCGTACCTCGTACGCCCCGGATCACGGATGAAACTGACGAGCAGTGCCCCAAAATTGTTCCTTTCTTCAAGGTCACTGGGAAATAATTGACATTCATGACCCTTACCGGCACAAATTTGTCAGCACGCAACAAGGTCTTCCCTAGTGCAATCCCTCGTCCAATTTTCTCATCATGAAGTTTGGGCTCGAACATCACCACGGTTTTCGTAATTCTAGATGTTTAATCAGCTGATCATAGTCCTCCTGTTCTTGGGCGGTAAGAGTTTGTAGAATATTCGTCGCTTCTCCACGTAATGCAAGTGTTAGTGCTACAGCTCTTTCCCCTGCATTCCATCCATTTGCTTTGGCCGCTGCTTCAAACTGTCGGCGGTAATTTTCCCATGGAGTTTTTCCGTCGAATTGAGGCGGCTTCATGGAAAGCTTCCCTATTTCAGAAATGACCTTGACATCTTTTATACCCTCTTGAACTTTATCCACGTTCAAACTCAAGTCCAGCATTGCATTTTCGTTAACCATCTCTGTGGAGGACGCATTATTAATTTGTTTTTCCAGCTTACTGATCGTTTCCTTTATTTTGTCCATCTCTGCCTCGACCCCATCTTTGATTTTATCTACCTCCGTGTTCATTTGCTCCCTAATTTTATCTATCTCTGTCTCAACGGTTCCCATTCTTTCTTCTAGGAAATTAGCCACACCACACAATTCTTTTTTTAGGCCTTCTGTGTTTTCCAGGAACTTCTCTTCCAGGCTTCTTGAATTTTCTAGAAGCTTCTCTTCCAGATTTCTAGAATTTTCTTCCAGGCTTCTTGAATTTTCTAGAAGCTTCTCTTCCAGATTTCTAGAATTTTCTTGAAGCTTCTCTTCCAGATTTCTAGAATTTTCTTCAAGCTTCTCTTCCAGATTTCTAGCATTTTCTTCCAGGCTTCTTGAATTTTCTAGAAGCTTCTCTTCGATTTCTAGAATTTCTTAGTTTTTTTTTCTTTCACGGATTTAGTAGTTTCTTCGAGTTTATTCATTACCAAACTTAAATCACCTCCGGGAACTTCGAATAAAAATGTTTCGGGGTCCTCACCTTCTTGTATAAGTCCTTCTGCAAGTCTTTCCTGGAGTACTTGCTTTTTACCTGTTGTTTCCAGTTCCCTTTCCTCCAATTCCTGTTTCAATTCCGCTACCTTCAAATCCGCAAGGCGCACTTTTCTTGAACACATTTTGTCTTTGACGAGGTATCAGTCTGTTTTACACGAAAAGTTATCAGTTTGTTAAAAATTCACTTCGCGAATTCTTTTCCACGGGCCACCAGTCTATTGTCTGTTTCATGCGAAGAGTGTATCAGTTTATATTCCCACGCACAATTGTCCACTTCGCGAAAACCGGGCCACTGTCTATTTTCTGTTTCACGCGAACAGCGTATCAGTTTATATTCCCACGCACAATTGTCCACTTCGCGATCACTTGTTTATTTTCAAAATCTCACTTCCGACACCAATTGTAACGTAAATAAACTTAACTTGGTTTAAATAATTTATTTCACACTGAATCTACAACTTAATTTATATTACTACGCCACTGTATAGCTCGATGGTATGGGCTCGTTCAGACTGTTTTTGACTCCACTTGAGGGTCGCCTATTTATCTCCGATACAGCATTCTCGATGTTTCGAATTCTGGCATGTTCCAATTGTTTCCAATATTGACCGTTGTTTTCGGTGGCTGAGCGACTGGATGGTTCTCGAATATCTCCGGGGATGATCTCATCGCTGTCGACGGCAACACGCGAGGCGACAGGTCCGGCCTAGGTTCGTTACAAATTAATGGATAACTAATTGAAAAATCGCGATAAAAATTTTTGGTCGGCGAATTATTGTTCATTGATCTATTCTATAGGTGCCTGAATTTTTTAAGTTCTTAATTTTCATATTTAATAAGTTTAAATAATATTTATTTATTAAAGGTCCGAAGTGGGCGGAGCTTACGCAAGCGAGAGTTCCCGTTTTCGGCCGTATTTTCAACCCTCTAGAAAAATTATAAATATTGGTCCTAGAGTTCCGAGAGATGAGATTTCTTCAGGAAATTTCTTCTTCTTTTTGGATCTTTTTTCAAATTTAAAAATTTTTAAATACTTTTCGAGATATTTGCAAAAAACCAAACTCCCTATTTTTTTTTAACTAAATTGTTTATAACTTTTGTAATTTTTGCAAGCGCCACTCCAAATTTTTCAAAAAGTTTCTGGATGCGATGACGAATCGAATGACACCTCGATCATAATTTTCCGAGGCGAATAAAAAATTTTGAGCTAAAAGGCACATGTTGACTAGAGTAATATACCATATCTGAACAAGAAACGATATCAATGACCTGTGTGGAGTGTAAGGAAGAAATAACATAGCGCAGTCAAAGGAAATCTGTGAAATGCTGCCAAAAAAATTGTCAAAGCATGATTCACATGGGTTGTATTCGCCAAGTAAACAAACAACCAGATGGATCTTGGAAATGCGAACAATGTGCAGAACCAACTATTTTGGACTTGATGACGGAAATCAAAAACATTGGGGAGATGAATAAGGTTTTGGCCAAATCCCTCAGCAACTGCCACGAGAAAATTGGGGAAAATAATACCCTAATAAAAAACCAGGATCTGAAAATCCAGGAACTCAAGGAAAAATAGAGTATTTCGGAACCAAATGTACGCATCTTTAATCAGAAAATTTTGAGATGAAACATAGTGTGAATAAGCAGGAACAGTACACAAGACTCAACAACGTGGAAATTCTGGGCATTCCAGAAACGAGAGAAGAAAATCCTATGAGTATTCTGCCACATATTTTCAGAGCCTTGAATGTCAATTTCAACGAAAACATTATTGATTATCGTCACAGAATGAATAGAAGACAGACTGTATCTACTGAGCCGAAGGGGATTTTCATTCGATTCGTCTCATGTCTGAGAAAGGAAGAGTTCATGGCAGCCAGGAAAGTCAAGAGGAATTTATGTCTCGGGGATATCGATATGATATTTATGTTTATCATTATCACCAATATTACATATTGAATTTTCTGAATTCTCTCAACTCCTCATTGTATGAATAACATTTTATCTTCTTGTTTTTTCTCTTCTTATCTTTTCTTTTCTCGCTACATGAACAATTATGATGAGTATATGTAACAAGTACATTTCTTCGTTTGTTCAACTGCATGTTAAATACAAACATGATGATTGGAGACATTGCTTACTTCTCTCATTTTCTTTCGATTAAAAATTATTCAAAATGTATCCTATTCACTTGAAGCTTTTGTATTTATTTCTAAGTAGTCTTACAATAGTAATCATGTAATATGAATTTCGATGTAACAGTGATTATTTGTAATCTGTAATTGGATTTATTCTGTTGATTACAAAATAAATAAAATAAAATATCCTACTGAACTCCTCATAGAACGAGAGCCCACGACCATTATTTTTGTCTCATAGTATTGCGGCCAAAGCCGTATAAAATCGATAGATTTGATAATCCTGAACCCGAAAATACCAATATCAGATTTTTTGCGTATGCTGTGATATTATGTCAACAAATTTTACCGAACTGAGTCACAGTATTCCGTCTGAATTTGGGAATGTAGTTGAATGATAGATCTGAGATACCGAGAACACGTTTTTGAGACGCCAGTACGATAACGCGTACCCGGGAGACCATTTGAAAAAATTTAAAATGAGTAAAAAAAAATAATTATAGCAAACCGTCAGTTGATGCAAAAAAACCTTTTCCAGAAGAAACTTTGAACACATTATATTTCGAGACCGTTTTGGAAATGTAAAAAAATGATCGGTAACATAGCAATTCGTTTGCAAACTGTTGGACGTGATGAAATAAGTTATCCAGATGTAGAAAAAATGCAAATCAGACAAATGTACTGCAGCACTTTACTAATCAGACAACTTGTCGACGCTCAGAAATTATTCATCTATGTTGAAAGCCAATGAATATGTTGGAGCCCTGTAATTATTAGTAACAAAAATACTCTTTATTGAAAGTGATATTATACAGGGTGATTCAAAAGTACTTTGACAAACTTCAGGAGGTGATTCCTCACAATATTCTAATATGAATTGTCTAAATAAATATATGTCCGGAAACTCTTCGTTTCCAAGATACAGGGTGTTGAAGTTTTATTTTTATTTTCATTTTTTTTAAATAACTTTCGGAATACTGACCTTAATTAAACGAAAATTGGTATTGAGAGGTTTTTTGAGGTGTTTGAGGTGACGTTATTATTGCTCTCACTCGTAGAGGGCGCCACCTACACGTCTTTTCCTTTTTTGAAGATTCATAACTTTTTTGAGCGTACTTCTAGCATATTTTTCAGTAAAACATCAATTCCTCTATCATATCTACGTAAAAAAGCTACTTGTTACAAGTCGCTATAAGCAACCGTTTTCTAGATATTTGGACTTGGAAGTCGATTATTTGATAATCGATTCGTGTTGAAGTTATTACCATTATCTTGCATTTTTCACAAGAATGCTTAGGAAATGCATTTGACGTTTAAGTAACTAGTTTTGGTAATTACATATTATGTGATAGTTGAACGTTTTGTTGTTTTGTTGAAGTTTCTGTAAGTTTCAAAACACTAATTCTGAAAAAATTATTTAAACAATAATACTCATTTCGTTTATGGCCTTGCGGATGGCAATGCGCGCGAAGCAAGACGTATTTACCAGGAGCGATTTCCTAATCGAGTACTGCCTTCAGCTCCAACATTTACCAGTCTTCACTGTCGTTTGGCAGAAACATGTAGCTTTAAGAGGGCAGCTGATATTATTGGAAGACCACGAGCAGTCCGAACCCCAGAATTGGAAGAAGCTGTATTGAACTTTCTCCAGGAGAATCCAGAAACAAGTACAAGAATAATTGCTGAAGCTCTCAATTCCACTCAGTCCACACTTTGAAGAATTATCCACGACCAACAATTTTATCCATGCCATATTCAGAGGGTACAAGCTCTTTTGACGAGACTTTCCCCAACGCATTACTATCTGTCAGTGGTTTTTGAGAAAATTGACTGGAAATTCTCAAATTTTAAGATATGTTCTCTTCACGGATGAGACAAACTTCTCCCGAAACGCTTCACAAACTCTCATAACAACCATGTTTGGGCTCTGGAAAATACGCACGCAGTTAGTGAAAGACATTATCAGTATCAATTTTCTGTGAATGTATGGGCGGCAATAATTGATAATTACTTTATAGGTCCTTTTTTCCTTCCGTTCCGAATAAATGGCGCAATTAACAGAGACTTTTTAGAAAATGAATTGCCGGGACTACTTCAGAATGTGCTCCGGCCCATTTCAACGTTGTAGCCAGGAAATTCCTTAACACTGTCTATCCAAATCGATGGATCGGTAGGGGTGTATAAGCACCCAACCAAGCGTGGGCACCAAGGTCCCCAGATCTAAGCCCGCTAGATTTTAATTTGGGGACATTTGAGGTCAGTTGTTTATAAAACTCCAGTAGCGAACGAGAAAGATCTAAGAAACCGAATAGTAGACGCCTGTGAAACAATAAGAAACACACCAATAATTTTTGAGCGGGTACGAGATTCAATGACTAGAAGACTGAATACCTGTATCTTCGCTGAAGGTGGACATTCTGAACAATTTATTTGAATACAATTTAGTTTCCTTCATTTTATTTTATTCTACATATTCAAAATTTCTTGAAATGAAATGTTGATATTTCTTGCAAATTTTATTAAAACAAATACAGATTTTGCACCCTTGATACAAAAATAGCTATTTTAAACCAATAAAATAAATAGAATAGGTGGCACCCCCTACAAAAGACCAAAACTACTTACTCAAACGTCAAATTCATTTCCTAAGCCTTCCTGTGGAAAATGCAAAATAATGGTAATAACTTCAACACGCATCGATTATGAAATAATCGACTCGAAATTTTCGTGTCCAAATATCTAGAAAACGGTTGCTTATAGCGACTTGTAACAAGGGTACCTTTTTTACGTAGATATGATAAAAAATTGACTTTTTTACTGAAAAATTGTTTATTCCTGGAACGCAAAATCCGCAAAAATAATATTATTGTTTTCGGTCTAGATGTTGACAACAACAATGTTCTTCAAGAAACTGTTGCTAAATTCGACCATATTCTTGACCTGAACATTACTGAGCTAGATATCAATAATAAACTAACAAAACTCGAGGGATTATACACCAATGACTCATGTAGTAGACAGACAGCAACAGAGGTATTTGAGGGAGCATCTGAATAAAGCTAAGGAATAAAAACTAGAAGCAAGAGTTAAAGGAAACACGCTAATAATTGATGGAAAATATACACAATCGATGAGTTGAAGAAATTGGAAAAAATTAACTACAGCCATTTTTAGTCAGGCAATAATTATGTTACTCCCTAATTTAATTTGATATTATAAGAAATATATATTATTGATGAATCAGTGAATAAATAACTGAAATGAAATGAAAATAATGATCCCGACAGCTATACAAAAAGTTTAACAAAAATTGAAATGGGTTGCTATAATACAGTTCGGTTAAATTTGTTGCCATTTTTAAATGCGCCCAGGCAATGTGCTTTGCCCAAAATGTCTGAAAACAAACTTTTCAGGGATGAAATTACAAAATCTATGTACATTTTCAATATCAGACGTATTATTACAATACTGATTTGTTGAAAATATGAACATGATAATACTGTCTGTCAATTTTTTTTTGATATAGCAGAACTGGGCTCCCACGCAGCTGCTACATTTTTGACCATTTTGATTTTATATTGTTGTAGCCGTGAAACAATGAGATATGGTTTTGGTCGTGGGCTCTCGTCCTATAAATTATGAAAGCCCTGAACGGACATGCAGAAAAAAATATTATAGTTGCCCGTTTAAACTGGCAATAAAGTGTTATTGTCAGTTTGAACTGACAATTATCAATAATTGCCAATTTCAATTGGTAATTATTCATAAGGTCACTGGCAGCTCCCATCAATGAGCTTGGGGAATTCGGTAAAGAAAATAGTTATACAATAATATCACAGTCATATATCGACCACCTAGACAGCAACTCACAGAGTTTTCAGATGAATTTGAAAATAACCTATGCAATATTGTAGCGCTCTATGATGATATAATTTGTACAGGGGATTTCAATATTGATCTCCTGCAACATGGGATTGCATCTCAGAATCTACAGAATACCTTTGCATCTTTTGCTTTAACACAATATATTGATAAACCCACAAGAGTTCAGCGTTCATCATCAATACTTCTGGACCTCACGCTGTACTCTGAAGCAATTAACATAAAATGTCATAATATAATGGAGAACTCCAATATCATCTCTGACCACTTTCCAATAGATATGATCCTCTTAGTTTCTAAATTTACCCCACCCGATCAAAAAATTGTTATCAGAAATCTGAAGAAAAGTGATATTGAAAGCTTCAACCAAACACTCATGCGCACCTCATTCCATCAAATATATGGTACAGACACCCTTGAATCCAAGGTAGAAAAATTAAATGATCTCGTGATTGGACTATTCGACAAATTTGCACCAAAGCATACCGTGAAAGGCAGGAAGAAAAACAACAGTCCCTGGTTCACCGAAAATATCAGACTCATGATCAAACTACAAAATCAGGCCTTACTAAAATTCGCTGGAACTACTACAAAGAGTTGAGAAATTAGCGATCGATAAAAAATTAGAAGAAAGCTCACCTACAATTTAAATTCAATGACAAAAAAAAACCGCAATACTCTATTCAAAGAACTGAAAACACTTAATATATATGGAAATGGGAAATCAATTGACCTACCCGATAACTTGACAGACACTAACAAAAAAATTGCATACCTCATCGGGTCCATCCAAAAACAATTCACCCCGGATCTCGAACACATAGACTATCTCACGACCCACAGAGAAGAGGGAGTACATGAGTTCAATTTCACCCCTGTCAGTGAATACTTGGTCAAGTCGATCGCTCAAGGTGTCGATGAATTGGGTGTCACCATGCTGCTATATTGTTGTCCAACTATCATAAAATATATAGTACACATACTGAACTATTCAATTGAAAACAATGAGTTCCCAGCTCGATGGAAGATAGCACTGGTGCTCCCCATTGCCAAAATTTAAAAATCCCACTGAACTAAAAAACTATTATACTCCCAAATCAGCCCACACCTTAATGCTCACTCTATGATACCAGTGAACCAATTTGGTTTCAGAAAGAATCATAGCTGCACAACAGCGCTGCTTACCGTGGCTAATGATATCCTTCAAGCTTCGGATGAAAACAAATTAACCATTCTCATAGAATAATCTAAAACCTTCGATAAAATGAATCACCGGCTACTGTTAGCAACACCACATTACGTCGGCTTCACATATGAATCGATGGAGCTGATGCGAAGTAACATAATAGAAGCCAAATTGTAAAATATAAAGATATGATGTCAGATCCCTCGCAAGTCATCTGTGGTGTTACTCAGGGGTCTATATTAGGTCCAGTCCTCTTTTCAAATTACATGTCGTCATTAAAGAATAGGTTAGTATACTTCAGGAGTCATTTCTACGCAGACGATACGCAGATTTATTTCTCCTACCGTAGTGGAGATATGGACAGGGCTAACACTATCATCAATAATGACCTGCCTTCTTTATTTGCTATATTCACCAAATATGGCCTAGAAATTAACCCAGATGAATCCCAGGTGTTTTTATTTGGTCGACAGAAAAATAAAAAAGAACATGTGGAAATGGTGAATATTAGAGTAGATAACCGAAAATTGAATTTAACAAATTGTACCAAAAATCTAGGGCTACATATGGATACAGACCTGAAATTCGACAAACACGTCAATCATGTTGTCCGAAAATGTATGTCGAATATAGAATCAATTTACAATAATAAAGATGTGCTGGATAAAAAAACAAAAACAATACTCTGTGAATCTCTAGTATTTTCTCACATCAACTATTGCGATGTTGTGTATGGACCTTGTATCTCAAGTTATGAGAATATCCTGCGTTAGACTAGTTCAGAACCTAAGGAGAAACCAACATACATCCGCTGAAAGACCAGAACTATGCTGGCTTCCAGTTAATCTGAAACGCTTTATCAACAGCAGCGTATTGTTTCTCAAAGTAATAAAATCACAAACTCCTATATATATCTATAAAAAAATACGATCAAGAACCGATGTCCACAACCCAAATATTGGGAAGATAGATTCATTGACCATCCTCAAACACAATTCATCCTCCTTCAAGAGCTCATTCTCATATACTATATGTAAAGTTGTAAATTCATTACTTCCCGAACTCAAAACTCTGTCCACAATCATATTGAAGAAAAGACTCAAAACAATGCTACTTAAGAATGAGATCCATATCAATTTTAAAATATAGGTCTGTCATTTCAAGTTTTTTTGATATTTATAGTAATAACGTTTATATTATAGCCAGCCTCTGTAATTATATCAAATGTCCTCACAGGAATATGTATATATGCGTCTGTAAGCATAAATGCGTGTGCCTATGGGTTCATGTATACAGATGTGGAGGAATATATTTTATTTTATTTTCTCCTTTTTCCAGGCTACATTGAACACCACCTCCATTATATGGCAGTAAATGTAGACCTAGTCAATATGCCCAATTGTCAAGATACGCCTATCATTCTCCATTTTTATTTGTCATATGGCATATAAAATAAAGTACTATCATTATTATTATTGATACCAAACTTCACTAATCCAGCACTCGCACCATTGTCATGAAATATATTTTTCAACCTGCAATGAATGTATTATTGTAATTATCATCATCATAATTTCGTCAGTATCTATCATCACACTGACATGAACCTGATGAAGCAAATACTCTGCGAGCTTCACAAGAGCATTATTATTGGCCGAACCATAGTGACTTCTGTAGAGGTTCAGTGTGTAACGGTACAAAGGCAAAACGACATAAGCCTGCGACCGACGGTGGTAAACGGGCACCGGCATACCGTTTTGCTGTACATACACTTGGGGGTAGGAGGGCTATGCGAAATCGGCAAAAGGCAATCGATTTTCGAGGGTTTCCGTAAATCTGTTCAGTAAATGGATCGAGGTGGGAACCACTTCTACTTGAGATCCTAGCCAGATAATGGTTGAAGGCAGCTGAACCACATCCACAGGAAGAATTTTCGTGGAATGTCAAGTTCAGGAAATGGAAAAGACTCTTCCAACCAAACTCTTAGGTCACAGCGAACGACAGTGGAAATCAAAACCAACGGTGCTTTTTTTTGAAAATTTGTTGTTTTAGGAGGAGGTACAGAGATGTTCGGGTTGGAAAATACTATCGCAGGAGATTCAATGTATGGAACCAAGAGTTAGTCTAAGCATTTGTCAACCGTGGACCAGCTTCACGCCAAACCTAACTCGTTTCGATAAAAACCTATAGGGGGATATCAATCGAGAATAACCATCATTTGAGAAGCGTAACAGATATTTCAGGAGGAATGAAGGAAGTTTCAATAGTAGAAGGAATCGTAGATGATCTCGAACACCAACAGTCTATCAGGTACAATTTCCAGGGTATCTATCAGTCACTGGAACAAGGTCAAAATCTCTGGTAACATTCCTACAGGGGCGGTGAGATGCGTATTCGGTTTGCAGAAGAAACTTACGAAAGAAATATATTTGGTGTATCAAAACGAATGCGACTCTAACGATGCCAGTTATCGTGGTTTCGTCGATAAGCAACGTGAAGTACAAAGTGATATTAGTCTTCACCAGCTCATAGATAAATCAATTGTAAAGGAGCTGATAAGTAGATTTTTCCTCAAACGTGCTGGAATAGAAACCGAAAAAAATTATAACTGGCTCTCAAGCTATAAATGATGGAAATTTTGCCAAATTAATCGGTGTTCATCTGTATTGTATATCATGATCCAATGGATCATCCACTATGTTCTATTTGTATTTTCTAAAATTATACTGACAAATTTATATTTCCGAATTCATTTCTGTTAATATTATTAGTTCCACTATTATTTGCCATTACGCTCTTCCTGGACTGAGAATAAAATATTTCAATGATATTGTTGGGATAGATTCATCAATGTAATCAATTTGAGGTATCACTAATCAAAAACTACTCACTTCATCATGAGTTGATTTACCACTTTCTTCTCCTTGTCGTTCAGGGAAGGGGATAGTTTCATATCACCTACGTCATTTTTCTCCAATTCTCTGAAAATATCAATTTATCAATAGTTACTGATATTATTGTGTTGAATATTGGTATACAGGGTGATTCAAAAGTACTTTGACAAGCTTCAGGAGGTGATTCCTCACAATATTATAATATGAATTGTCCAAATGAATATATGTGCGAAAACGCTTCGTTTCCAAGATACAGGGTGTTAAAGTTTTATTATTACCTTCGTTTTTTTTTCAAATAACTTTCGAAATACTGACCTTAATCAAACGAAAATTGGTATTGAGAAGTTTTTTGAGGTGTCGAATTCGAACCTGATGTTATTATTGCTCTTACTCGTAGGGAGCGCCACCCACACGTCTTTTTCTTTTTTAAAGATTCATAACTTTTTTGAGCGTACTTCTAGCACATTTTTCAGTGAAAAAATCAATTCCTCCATCATATCTACATGAAAAAGCTTACCCCTGTTACAAGTCGCTATAGCAATCGTTTTCTAGATATTTGTACTTGAAAATTTCAAGTAGATTATTTGATAATCGATCCGTGTTGAAGTTATTACCATTAATTTTCATTTTTCACAAGAATGCTCAGGAAATGAATTTGACGTTTAAATAAGTAGTTTTGGTTTTTTGTAGGGGGCGCCACCTATTCTATTTATTTTTACTCGCTTGAAATAGTTATTTTTGTATCAAGGGTGCAAAATCTGTATTTGTTTTAATAAAATTTGCAAGAAATATCAACATTTCATTTCAAGAAATTTTGAATATGTAGGATACAATAGAATAAAGGAAACTAAATTGTATTCAAATAACTTATTCAAATTGTCCACCTCCAGTGGAAATACAGGCATTCAGTCTTCTAGTCATTGAATCTCGTACCCGCTCAAAAATTATTGGTGTGTTTCTTATTGTTTCACAGGCATCTACTATTCGGTTTCTCAGATCTCCCTCGTTCGATACTGGAGTTTTATAAACTAGTGATAAAAATCTAGGGGGTTTAGATCTGGGGACCCTGGTGCCCACGCCTGGTTAGGTTCTTCTACACTCCTACCAATCCATCGATTTGGATAGACAGTGTTAAGAAATTCCCTGGCTACAACGCTGAAATGGGCCGGAGCACCATCATGCATAAACCACATGCGGATAGGAATTTCTAATGGTACATTCTGAAGAAGTATCGGCAATTCATTTTCTAAAAAGTCTCTGTAAATTGCGCCATTCAGTCAGAACGGAATAAAGAAAGGACCTATCAAGTAATTATCAAATATTGCCGCCCATACATTTACAGAAAATTGATACTTGAGCCCAAGCATGGTTGTTATGAAAGTTTGTGATAGCATTTCGGGAGGAGTTTGCCTCGTCCGTGAATAGTACATATCTTAAAAATTGAGGATTTCTAGCCCATTTTCTCAAAAACCACTGACACATAGTAATGCGTTGGGGAAAGTCTCGAGGCAGAAAATCTTGTACCCTTTGAATATGGCATGGATAAAATTGTTGATCGTGGATAATTCTCCAAACTGTGGACTGAGTAGAATTGAGAGCTTCACCAATTATTCTTGTACTTGTTTCTGGATTCTCCTCGAGAGCGTTCAAAACAGCTTTTACAAATTCTGGGGTTCGGAGTGCTTGTGGTCTTCCAATAATATCAGCTGCCCTCTTAAAGCTACCTGTTTCTGGAGACTGGTAAATCTTGGAGCTGAAGGCAGTACTGGATTAGGAAATCGCTTCTGGTAAATACATCTTGCTTCGCGCGCAACGCCATAAACGAAATGCATATCGGCTAAATGAGCATTATTGTTTAAGTCCATTTTTTCAAAATTAGTGTTTAAAACTTACAGAAACTTCAACAAAACAACAAAACGTTTAACTGTCACATGATACGTATTTACCAAAACTACTCACTTAAACGTCCAATTCATTTCCCAAGCATTCTTGTGAAAAATGCAAAATAATGGTAATAACTTCAACACGCATCGATTATCAAATAATCGACTTGAAATTTTCAAGTCCAAATATCTAGAAAACGGTTGCTTATAGCGACTTGTTACAAGTGTAGGTTTTTTACGTGGATATGATAGAGGAATTGATTTTTTCACTGAAAAATGTGCGAGAAGTACGCTCAAAAAAGTTATGAATTATCGAAAAATAAAAAGACGTGTAGGTGGCGCCATCTACGAGTGAGAGCAATAATAACGTCAGGTTCGAATTTGACACCTTAAAAAACTCCTCAATACCAATTTTTGTTTAATTAAGGTCAGTATTTCGAAAGTTATAAAAAAATACAAAAATAAAAAAAAAACTTCAACACCCTGTATCTTGGAAACGAAGCGTTTCCGGACATATATTCATTTGGACAATTCATATTAGATTATCGTGAGGAATCTCCTCTTGAAGTTTGTCAAAGTACTTTTGAATCACCTTGTATAATGTTAGTTTGGTGGCAATAGATACACTACGACCTGATGAGATCCATATCTGCTTCTCCTACTTCTGCTACAGTATCCCTTCGAACCCAAATTCCTGAGGAATTTGGGATTTCGAGGGGATGTTGAATATTGGAATTGAAGCGGTTCAGGTTTCCGTTTTTTTTTTCGTAGGTTTATTGTCATTGATTATTTGTAAGTGGTGACAGATATAGGACTTGATTCGACTTATTGGGTCCCTTCTTTTTCTGCTTCGTTAAAGTAACCTTGTTGATAGCAGAACCCCGAGTCTCAAGCCCCTAAAGAATTTGTGAATTTTGATTCTTCAATATATGGTTTTTTTAACGACGAAGGTTTGAAGATATCCAGGAATACATCTTATGTGTGGTCACCCTTGCCCAGGTTGATCCCTGCTATCGCAAAGTTCACCACCCTTAGGACCTTTATTTCGGTAGATATTCAAATTGTTCGACAGCAATGATGTTCAGTTCTCCAGATGTGGCTTTGAATCTTGTCTGGATGTTCACCCTATGTGCTTGGCTACTGTGCTTTCATAGCGTATTAAGTGTGAAGAAGTATATATTCCGAATTACGCCAAAGCAGAAAAACCGTCCGTAGCCGAGTGGCTATGAAAGCGCAATTCCATTCATGGTACGTACTGAACATTTATTTGACCCCCAAGATTGCTCAAATAGGCGAAACCACTTACGGATTTTTTTATTAAGATTGTATTCATGTGTTAGATTTCATTCTATTTTCACTGCAATGAATAATTGATATAATGATAGCTGTAATATTCAAAATTACAGTAATAATTGTCATGACTCTCATTATTCTCCAGAACATGCAATCACTAATATTTTCACTTTGATTTCATGTAGAATCTTCTAGCATTCTCAATGTAAACATATTGTTCCGATTATCTGAGAGAAAAGTATAAATACAGTGCTTCTCAAAAGTCCGCTCCCCCCCTCTTATTTTTGGAACGATTATACATAAACAAGTGAAATTTGGAAACTGAATATTAAAGGTTGTAAACTTCCTTACTAGTGATGATAGATGACGAAATCGTCAAAGATGACGTCACAAGGCCATTGTGACCAATAATTTTAAATGGAACCCTACGGCAAGCGACACCTCTTTTAAAAGGTATCGAAAAAAACTATTCAATGATACTAATTTTGTTTGTGATTATGGCAGTTTTGGCAACTCGCTCTTAGAAAACCCAAAGCTGTGATGAATGGAATCAGTTAATACTAAAATTCCAAATTCAAGCTCCGCCTCTGGATAGTTGTCAAATAAGCTGACGTTTTTGTTAGTCTCCCTAATTCGACGTTTTTGTAATTGTCCAAGTTTTTGTACATTCAATGATTTGTGTATTGTTGATCGAACGTTTAACTGTTTTAGCAGCTTTTGGTACTTTTAATATTTTTGTACATTTTAATAATTTGTTGAACTGTTGTGAGCCGAACGTTTGAGTGCTTCAAGAAGCGAAATGGTACGTGCTTTAGGTGATAAAGTAGCAGCGATCCTAATTGTTGGTGAAACTGGACAAAATATTCATGCAGCAGAACGCATTTTCATTGAGAGGTTTTCCGATTGCCCCGTTTTGAGGGAGCTTCTTCGTAAGTTTGAAACAACGGGTAGTAATAATGATGCGAAACGATATGGCAGACCACAAATTTCTGATGAGAAAAAAATTGATATACTGGCAGAAGTAATAGTTAATCCCACTTCTTCAACAACTCACGTTGCATCTACCAGTGAAGTCAGTCGAAGTACAGTACACAGAGTGTCGAAAAAAATAAAATTTCATCCATACAAATAAAAAATGGTTCATCAACTCTCAGACGACGACTCAGACCGAAGACTAGAATTTTGTGAAAATATGGAAACTAAAATTAACCAACAGTCAGACTATGTCAAAACAATTTGTTTTAGTGACGAAAGTACTTTCTATCTAAATGGAAATGTAAATACACAGAATGTGAGGAAATGGAGTGTTGCAAATCCTCACCTGTTTCGTGAAACACATACCCAATTACCTCAGAAGGTGAATGTTTGGGCAGGTATCCCGGGAAACCACATCGGTGGGCCTCTTTTTCTAAATACTGATTTAACCGGTGAGGTTTATCTGGAGCTGTTGCAAAACGCAATAGAACCGTTAATCCTTGAAATTTTAGAAGATAATCCAGATGAATTTGGCAATTTGGAAATAACATTCTAACAGGATGATGCTCCTCCACACTATTACGGTGCAGTAAGACGGTATTTGGATGAGGAGTATCGTGGTAGATGGATTGGACGACGAGGTTCAACGGAATGGCCAGCTCGATCACCAGACCTCACACCTTTGGTTTTTTTTTGTGGGGGTACCTCAAATCGAAGGTTCACGCCACTGAACCTGACAATATTGACGTTTTACACGTATTGTTGCAGAATGTGAGGCTGTTTCCGCAGACACATTTGCAACAGTTCTGGAAGAGTTTGAAAATAGGATATTTCACTGTCAGGAAGTAAATGGAGGTCACATCGAGCAATTTCTTTAAGTAGATACTGATTCTTAAATCTGTAATTAATATCATACTGAATGGAATTTAAATTTTAATGTTTACTAATGCGCCATTGAAATTGCCATAAACACAAACAAAATTAGGTTTTTTCGTTACTTTTTAAAAGAGGTGTCGCTTGCCGTAGGGTTCCATTTAAAATTATTGTCACAATGGCCTTGTGACGTCATCTTTGACGATTTCGTCATCTATCATCACTAGTAGGGAAGTTTACAACCTTTGATATTCAGTTTCCAAATTTCACTTGTTTATGTATAATCGTTCCAAAAATAAGAGGGGGGGAGCGGACTTTTGAGAAGCACTGTATATTGGTGAAATCCCATTCCTTATTGAATAAGGGGATATTTTCGTGACTGTTCGATAATTTATGTAGAAATTAGTGGGAAGCAGTCAATGGTAGACCAATTAATACGATTTCTTCATTTTTATGTCGAGCTAAAACCAGTTTGAAAACTATATCACAAATACATTCAAAATTAAAAACTCCTATACCAATCAAAAATTAATCCAATATTATTTATGAAATTCCTTGCAGTAGCTGTGATGGAGTATACATTGGTCAGACAAGTAGAATGCTCAAAGATAGAATAACCTGTCATAAAAGTGACTGTAGAAGAAATGTGAGATCTTGTTGCCTTGCTGAACATGTAATAGATAAAGATCATGTAATTGACTATAATAATGCCAACATTCTCGATAATGAACAAAATCTCAAAGAGCGTCTTTTTCTTGAAATGGTTCATATAAATAACAATGAAAAAACATTGATTAGAAGAACATATATTAATGACCTCAGTATAATATATAGATATCTATTAAAAAACATGAAGAAAATATCACACCTAATCCTTTTTGAAATGATTATTATTATTTTTTATATTTATATATACTTTTACATCTTTATATTCTCACTCTGTATCTCTTTCATTTGGTATTTTGATTATTTAGGCATGTGACTGAGTAATCATAATTTGCTGTCATCTTGTCATTTTAAATTGGAACACCGATGTTTCTTTTTGTGTATTATATTTTCTGAATTTCATGTTAAGTATCCTCTAATTATGTAATACCATCATATAATCATGTATTAACTTTCAGTTACGTCTAGAAGAAGAAAATAAAAATTTTCGAAAGCTCGACATAAAAACGAAGAAATCGTATTAATTGGTCTACCATTGACTACTTCCCACTGATTTCTACATACATATATATATATATATATATATATATATATATATATATATATATATATATATATATATATATATATATATATATATATATATATATATATATATATATATATATATATATATATATATATATTATATATATATATATATATATAATTCATATTTCAAAGAATATTCCATCGGATTTCAAGAATATTGCATGATTAATTCGTCGTTTTCTGCACATTTGTACCGTAATCATCCCAATAGAATAAATAATATAACTTTCCGGTTCCACGAGTTTATTATACTTTTCTTATAAAAAATCTTGAAATGTAAGTCTATTTATCCAGTACCTGCATACCCACAGATATATATTCAAATTCATCACTAACCCATCATAGATAAATCTTCAACTATGAAACAAGAATTTTGAATCGCATAAAAACTACATTGGGACTTATATCAATTTCACCATGTTTTCATTAGCTCGCCTATGTGTCTGTCCGATACAAATATTGCAATCGATTTTGAACTAACTTCCCGATGAGCTAGAGACTTGAAACTACCGAAATGGCTCGGAACTGGATGACAATACAATATTAACTAATTTTCTTATCTGTCTGTTTGTTCTTCTTTTTATGGAGCTGAAAACGTGAGGTTAGGAACACACAAATACCAGGCGCTGCGGAAAGTTGAAAACATTCGCCTCGAATAATTTGAACTCACAATAATAGATGACTGGACCGATGTGTCGAGCGGTTCGATGCAGGGCTTCCAAATGTTCGCCAAATATAACAACGAAATTATAGTAGAAATAAACTGTTTGAATATAACAATAATAATATTGAGAGCAATCGATTTTCTAAACTATTTTCCAAATGAGCTAGAGACTTGAAACTTTCAACATAGCTCGGAACTTTTTTTTTTTTTTTTATGTTCTGGTTCCCACGAAAAGGGATATCCTGTAATGTTCAGAGAACATCGTGGGAACCAAGGGAAAGAAGGTAGGAGTTGGTGTTCTTCTTAAATTTCTGGAGGTTGTATGCCTCGGGGAACACCTCCCTAGGCAATGAGTTCCAAAGCCTCGCTGTTCGTTGGATGAACGAGTCTTTGGAAAGTGATGTTCTGCAGGTCTCCAAAGTGACCACGAAGGGGTGTGATGACTGAACTTGACGAGTTAGTCTCGAAGAGACTGTCAAAGCAGGAACGATTGTTGATATTTCAGAAGAGCATCGCCCATGAAAATATCTATAAAATAGAGATAAATCGACAACTTTTCTACGGTGTTCCAGACAAGTGAGCGAGTTTGTAAGCGAGGCATCACCGACGAGACGAATTGCCCTTTTTTGGACAGAATCCAATAGCCTCAGGATATGTTTAGGTGCCGCGCTCCAAATATGGGAACAGTATTCCAGGGCAGGTCGGATCTGTGCCTTATAGATCATAAGCAGCTGGGTGGGGGTGAAATAGCTCTTGGCACGAAACAAAAACCCAAGTTTTCGGGATGCACTTTTGGCAATGGACCTCACGTGATTTTCCCAGGAAAGATTATTGCTGATAGTAATACCAAGCATCGATATGGATGACTTCAGTGGTATGGTTACTCCTGACAAAGTTATGTTAGGCACAGTGAAATCGGCTTTTTTAGAGAAAAGACATGCTTGTGTTTTGTTTGCATTGAATTCTACCAAGTTATTAGATCCCCACTCGAGAATTGTTGCTAAGTCCATATTTATATTATTAACATTTCTACCTCGTTCATTTCTGGTTTCACGGGCTGATATAGGGGCCCTGGAAGAGAAAGCGGTATGGAGGGTACTATCATCGGCAAAGCTGTGTACTGGACATGAAGTTGCTTTCAACAGGTCGTTGATGTGAAGTAGAAATAGTGTTGGTGCGAGAATAGATCCTTGCGGAACACCAGCATTTATGAGTAGAGTGTCAGATGAAACTCCATCGACCACTACATGGAGAGACCTGTTTGAGAGAAAACTAGCAAGCAGAGAACACAGCTGAGGGGGCAAGCCATAAGACGAAAGCTTGGCGAGGAGTCCCTGGTGCCAAACTCGATCGAACGCCTTGGAGATATCTAATGCCACAGCTGAAGTTTCTCCATACTTTTCAATAGATAGCTGCCATATATGTGAGGCGTAAGCGAGCAGGTCACCAGTTGATCTCTGATGGCGGAAGCCATATTGCCTATCGTTGACAATTCCTGAGTCTTCCAGATATTTCATGAGCTCGATGTTGATGGCTTTTTCCATGACCTTTGAAATAATAGATAGCAGTGCGATAGGTCTGTAGTTGCTAGGTAGGGCCTTTTTGCCTTTTTAGGACTGGCTGTACTCTTGCAATTTTCCAATTGGACGGAAATACCCCCAAAGTGTAAGAGTGGTTGAAAAACTTGCAAAGAACAGGTGTTAGTTCGGGGGCACATTTCTTGAGAACAATCGGCGGGATTCCGTCAGATCCACAGGCTTTGTTGGTGTTGAGACCCAGCAAAATCTTTCTGATAGTACGTTGGCGAAAGGTGATCTCGGGCATGTGACTGTCAATAGGTGTAATGTTCGGGGGTTGTTTTCCCGATGAATCCAGAGTGGAATTTCCAGCAAATAGGTGCGCAAAGATATTGGCTTTTTCCTGGGCAGTCGTTGCTAGTGTTCCATCTTCTTTGGTTAGAGGAGGAAATGAGCTGGAAGTGAAGTTTCTTCCCACAGCTTTGGCGAAAGACCAAAATGAACGGGATCCGTTAGGACATTCAGCAAGTTTTGATCTTATTTTGGCATTGTGGGCATCTTTGAGCATTCTATTGTCTCTTTGCATATGCCTCTAGCCTCGACATATGCTGCTCTGGTCTCAGGGCCCGGATTTTTAGCCATCGATGGTATGCTGCCTGTTTGGAAGCCACAGCTCTAGAGCAGTTTCTGTTAAACCAGGTCTTATCGGATGATGTTCTTCTTCGGTATTCGGTATGTAGGTTTGCATCCCCAACATGATGATTTCAGAAATTGTCTCAGCACATCGTGTTGGATCTACTGAAGAGAAACAAACTCTCTTCCATGGAAACGCTGAGAAAACATACGAAGACCTTCCCAGTCGGCCGAATTGTAATGCCACATGAGACGGGGTGGTATTGTGCAGCTCGATGGTGAATGGAAAGAGCATGTTGTGGAGATGAGGGTGTGATCAGAGTTTCCAAGTGGGGCACAAACTTCTATTCTATACGGGTCAGGATTGGTGGTGAGGAAAAGATCTAGTGTATTGGCAGACTGGTTGTTGACATCAGGGATGCGGGTTGGTAGCTCGACCAGTTGTTCTAGACCATGAGTGATGGCGAAGGCCTCGGCTTGACGACCCGCATCATCTGTTTTGTTAGAGAATTTGAGCCAGGCAGCGTTATGTACATTAAAGTCTCCCATGATTATGGTTTCAGCTGTTGGATGGTTCTCCTGAATGTAGTCCAGTTTGAGGACAAAGGTCGTTATATGAAGGTTCATTAGGTGATAGGTAAAGGCAGCAGAGGAACTTAGTCAGTTTGGTATCAGATAGCTTGAACCACATCACATCAAAGTCTTTCGGTTCCAAACTCTCTTCACGCTGGCATGAAAGGTTAGCCTTAGCGTAAAGGCAGACTCCACCTTTGAACCTGAATCGAGAATGGAGTTCGTAACCAGGACAAAGCATATGGACCTTGTTGGTGGACGAGTTTACTTGTGTTTCTGTTAGAGCCAGAATATCCGGTTTTTTCGTCTGTAGGTGATGGTGGACGTCATTGATGTTCTTGTTGAGTCCGCGGATGTTGCAAAAATTAATCTTTAATGTTGAGTCCCCTCGAGTACCTCTCGCCCGGAAATCCGAATGGAGAGGTATTTTGCTTCCGGAGTGTTTTACTCTAGGAGACTTCATCATTATTACTATTAGGATGCACCTGAAAATAAAGGAGGAATTGGGGAAAAGGAAAGAGGGAGACCGGAAAGTATCGACCGAACACTGAAACATGGAATGATCCATTTCACAGCACACAAAGTCGATATGGTGGTATTTCACCGGGCGATGAGACCATCTTCCACCTACGGTTATCCTTTTAGTCGCCTCTTACGACAGGCAGGATTTACCATGGGGCTATTCTAAAGCCGACCCCATACAGCATGGATGATAAAGCAATATTAATTCGCTTTTTTACCTGTCTGTTTGTTGTTTGATTGTTGTCTGTAATAATAATAGTAGGAGCAATCGATTTTATACTAACTTCACCATGAACTAGAGACTTGAAAGTTAACAATAATTTATTTATTTTCCAACAAACGTACAAGTTTATGGAAAGAAAAATATTAATGGAAAATATTAATACTAAACAACAAGAAAGCGGAACACTATACCGGGTGACACAGGGTATCGGGCCACCCCTGTAACTTATACATTCGTGAACGGATTCCTCTGGTACAGCTATATAAGCAACCATTTCGAATTTGATCACATTCTAATCCAATATGGCAGACTTCCGGTTTCTCTGGAAATGCCAGTAAATTTGTTTTTTCAAATGGAACACCCTGTATATTTTTACATATTCAAGTTGAACAGGTCAAAACAAGTCCAAACCTCATCTCAAATGTCATTTTTTTGGAACAATTGAAATTAAAATTCTCAATGAGTCGCACATAACAGAGAAACATAATTCATTAAGGAAAAAAATTACATATCATTTTTGTATTTCGGTGCAGTAACAAATTGTATACTTTAAAAAATCTACAACTAGTTCATGAGTTTCCTTGCAGTTCGAATTATTTTTCAACTCAGTAAGCTGTGGAAAACAACATTTCTGAATCTTGTCAACTATTTGTGTTTCGCTGTCATCTTTCATCTCAACTCTAGAAAATTAGTTAACTTCCGAGAATTGGTTTAGTGGAAATGAAAAATCAAAATTATAGGTTCACAAGAAGTGAGTGAGTTATTAATTTACGGAGAATGTCTTCAAAACAGTGTCGCCGCTTGTCAGTTATATGCTGAACGAGACCCACACAGAAAATAACCCAACAATGGAAAGATGATCGTAAGTGAGGAGGCAGAAATGAACGTTTTGCTTATGTTGATTTTGATCCAACCGCTTCGACGCGGGAATTGGAATACCAATGCAATGTAAGTCGAGAAAACGCTAAAAGAATTAAAAAAAACACCATTATCGTGCTTATAAGTTCAACTTATACAATTAGTTGACAAGATTCAGAAATGTTGTTTTCCACAGCTTACTAAGTTGAAAAATTATTCGAACTGCAAGGAAACTCATGAACTAGTTATAGATTTTTGAATGTATACAATTTGTTACTGCACCGAAATACAAAAATGATATGTGATTTTTTTCCTTAATGTATGTTCTAGAGAGACAGGTAGGTGGCCCATTGGGGTTCCATTTGAAAAAAATGAATTTTTGATCAATATGTGATGTGACTGAATTGATTAACCAGTAAATGACACAAACAATAATTTTTTAGGAAAAATTAAGATTTTCTGTTATTTGCGACTCATAGTGGATAGCTTAGACCAAATCTCATTTATCCACGAGGTTAAATAAAAAACAATTTTAATTTCAATTGTTTCAAAAAAATGACATTTGACATGAGGTTTGGACTCGTTTTGACCTGTTGAACTTGTATGTAAAAATATACAGGGTGTTCCATTTGAAAAAACAAAAATACTGGCATTTCCAGAAAAAATGGAAGTCCGCCATATTGGATTGTAATGTGATCAAATCCGAAATGGTTGCTTATATATCTGTACCAAATTTCAGAAAAATCCGTTTACGAATGCAGAAGTTACAGGGGTGGCCCGATATCCTGTGTCACCCGGTATACTCCGGAGAGTATAGAAGAATAATATAAATAAGAGAATCAGAAAAAAAACAGTAATGAAAAAGGGTTTTCTTTAAATGAATTTTAAATCGTAATTTGCCATATGTTTTCAAATTTTCTGGTAGATCATTGTAAAATTTAATTCTATTGTAATGAATTAATTTTTGTCCAATATTCGTCTTTAATTTAGTAATCGCTAGATTATTGGAATATCTGGTTGGATAACTGTGTTGTTTACCATTAGTTTTGAATACCAAATTGGAATGCTTAATATTATTTTTAACAAAATGAATGAATGTGCAGAGTCTCATTTTGTATCATGAATGGATATCTTAAAGTTTTCTTGGTTTAAATAAATTGTTTCGAATAACTTGAGCAAATAATGACTAACTTAACCTCAAAGAGAAATTAAACATTGGAATTTGGAGTACATCAAGGTAAAATAAATGGTTTTGAAATATTCAATTGGAAAAATTTTTGTTATTATGAAAAAAATCCAATAATAGGGGATATTCGTTTTCTTAATATTTTAATATGTTTGGATCACGATAAATCCTCATCTATATATAGTCCCGAAAATTTCAGAATAATTAGGTATTAACAAGAATAATTAGGTATTAACTCAATTTGAAAATGTCAAAATTATTCAAGTGACATTACTCCCCTCAATAACAATAATGGACTGTTCCCTTTCGGCCAAACGACTTGTACAGAAGAACAGAGCCACCTTAATATTCAGTTCGTAAATAATTCCAAGAATCTTTTCCGATTTATTATACCTAGTGAGTTATAGTAGTGAGTTATTATAACCCAAGTTAGTTGTTTATAGATACTAATAATTGCTTAAAAGCAGTTGAATATTCAATATATAATTTAATAGGGGTAGATAAAACGTTTTACCATACGACTTATTGTCAAACGATGTTTGCCTAACAAGTTGGTAAAATAACTCTGACAATATACCTTGTGCAATAAAACTGATGGTCGCACTACCTCAATTTTTCGGTGTCGCAAATAAAACAGTTATAATACAAACTCGTATTGCTTTCGAAAAAGTAACAAATCATAGGCTTCGTTTCGAGGAAATTATATCGCAAGTATTGCGCAAAATTGTTTATCTTCTAAAAAATCATTTGAAACTGTAAACCTAAACGAATTGTTTGGATTGTTGTCATTAACAACGAAATAAAATAATCATAGCCTACTATTCAAATGCTCGATAAACCTCGAAAGTGTCATAAAAAAAGATATATGAGATATGTGTTATAGAAAATTGACAAGAATCATGTGGAAATCACAGTCAATTCATTGAAATATGTTACTGATAATTTGAGTGGAATCGACTCAAATTAATTGAGTTTTCGATTTGTTCTTATTTTCGCATCCGAATGATTATTCGTCATAGGGCTATTCCATGAACCACTACGTATGTTCTTTTATTGATTTCAACTATTCGAAAACTCGTAGCACCCATTATGAAACAATCTTTTGGATATCATTATTATTACCTGATTTTCTTCTCATATTTGATGATGATCTTCTTCAACTGGGCTATTTCCACTTTGTTCATCATCACATCACCAATATTGATTTCTTCTTCATTCCGGTGGCTTTCAGAACGAAACTCTTTGTTTTGGATCAGATCCCTCAGGGCGGCATTTTCCATTTCGAGGGTTTTCATGTGAGTTTGTAATTTAATCTCTCTCTCGGCGTTGAAGGCCCACACTTTTCTCTTCGATCTATTAGATCCTTCAGGTATTTCACTGTATTGATTAGTTGTTCTATTTCAAACCTGTAGCACATGAAATATGTGAAAAACCATGAAAGCCACAAATGAAAAATAATATTACTTTCGAAGCTTAAAAAAGGTGACAGATGGAAACCATTTCATTTCGGAAAAGAAACAAATGAAATCCGAAGCAAATTTGAAAGTCCAGAATTAACTTCTATATGAGAAAGGGGACATATTGATTTTGTTTGTGAAATATTTCAAGCAATTCCGTTTTCACACCTTAGGTTAAGTTAGAATTTTCTATATATTTCCGAATCCAGTAAAGCAACCAAATTTCTTTAACAGAAAATTTTAACCTTTTTCGGGTCTGATTTACGTAGATATCCATCACTAGGCGTCACCCGTTAGGGCCTCGCGACACCGACGCCAATTTTTTTAAATGGCATCCCAGATTTTTCAATGCTTTTTGCGATTCTGCATATAATTCTGAATTCAGCCATATAGCACACTCATAGTTTTCTTCGAATACTCATGAGAAACAGCAAATTTATTGCATATTATAAAGAGGGCTAATAAATACAATAATACGAGTATTTATCGATCTGTCAGAAAACCTGTCAGATTTTACGAAAGTGTATCCAATTTTGTGTTGGTTTTTCGTATAATTGAAAAATGGTTCAATTTTCAAATGTAGAATAGTTGGATATGATATGTATTTATGGCGGAGCAAGAAGGAATGCAAAAGGGTCAGTGAGAATATACTCTAATCGGTATCCTGCCAGAAGATTACCGTCAGACAGAACATTCACTAGATTAGCCAAATCTGTGGCACAAAATGATTGTTTTAATGAAAAGAAGTGGAAAAAAGACGGCCACAGATGTGAATCAAACTGTTGCAGTGCTGGGTTGAATGGTATTGGAACCACATAGTTCTACCAGACAAGTAGCAAAGGATTGTGATATTTCGAAATCGTCAATACAATTTATTTTATCAATAAACAAATTCCATCCCTACAAAATACATCTGGTTCAAGAACTACAGCCAGGTATTAATCTTCATTGTTTATTGTTCATAACTATAATCTATTTCCATATTTAGGAGATGCTGGTGGGAGATTGAACTTCATTGCATGGTAGTCCACCCGTATTCATGATGATGATCAGTTTCCGAACAAAATATTATGGAGTGATGAAAGCCGTTTCCATAACAACGGTGTAATAAACAAACCTTATTGTCACTATTGGTCTGACGTGAACCCTCATTGGATTCAAGAAACGAGACATCAGTCTGTGTGGGGTGTTATTTGATAGGACCTCATTTTTACGAAGGAATTCTCAATGCAGAGAGGTATAGTTTTCTCAACATCAATTGCAGAAGCATAAAAAAGTCTTGCGGCGGAATCTATCGAGCAGGAGTGGCGGAGATAACTAATTTTATTTAGATATTTAAATATTTAAAAAAAACGTTAAAATAAAAAAATATGCCATAAGCGAGGAAGTCTGTATCAATAGACAATCGGATCATCATAATTTCATTTTCCTATGGTCGAAAAAAGCCATCTTTTCCAACAAAACACGACAAAACTATAAAATATTTCAAAACATATTTCAATCCCAGACCAGAGACGCTACTGGCTTTCATTTACTCACTCTTGAAACTGGTGATTTGCGGTCACTCAAACCCACGTTGACTATCGGCTCTTTTGATCTTCGTTTAATGTTCCGCTCGCCGACGGATAATGTTTTACGAGTAGTACACATTATTTTTCGTTCCGTTTCTTCGCATATACGCTCGTGTTAGCGAAGTGAGTTTTTATTTGCTTCCTATAGAAACAGCTTCTGCAATTGATATTGGATGGACTATACTTGCTTTTCCTCCAACATGTGTTACTGAATCTCTTGGAGAATTTACCAATACAAACTCGACTGAATATGTGGTTTCAACAAGATGGGGCACCTCCGCAAATAATAGAATAATTACCCAATATTTGGATGACACTTTTAATGACAAATGGATTGGAAATAAGGGTCCAACACCATGACCAGCTCGAAGTCCAGATATGACTCCACTGGATTTCTTTTTGTGGGGATATATTGGAGACTTAGTTTATATGCGACGTCCACAAAATGTAGATGATTTGAAAAATAGTATCACAAGTGTTTGTGCTTCCATATCGCGAGAAATATTGAAAAGGTACAATATGTGTGTTCTACGTAAAGGGAGGCAGTTCGAACACTTACTAAAATAATTTATGTTATCACTTTAATTTTTTCGTTATTACCATCATGTTGGTTGAGTTTTGGTCGAGGAAAAATATTTTTTGGTAATTTGAAACATTTACTTTAGTTTGTATTGTCTATGATTTTACAGAAACACACAACTAGATGAAACTGAACAGGTAATGCAATTATAACTGAGAGATCAATTTAATTAAACTCGTGTTATTGCTATTTATTTTGACTTATTCATAGCCCTCTTTATAATATGCAATAAAGTTGCTGTTTTTCATCAGTATTCAAGGAAAACTATGAGTGTGCTATATGGCTGATTCAAAATTTGATGCAAAATCGCAAAAAGCATTGAAAAATCTAAGATATCATTTGAAAAAATTGGCGTCGGTGTCGCGACGCCCTAACGGATGACGCCTAGTGATGGATTTCTACGTAAATAAAAGGACACTTTGACGTCAAGATCCTCTGCTTGCACGAAACATGGATATCATCTTTCATTTCCCAGATATTTGCCCGCGGAGTTTTATATGAGACACCCTGTACATATAATTATTTATTTCCCAAGAACATACGTACAATGTATTTTTTTACATAATAATAGAATCAAATAGAAGGGGATGATCCACAGAAATCTATAAGGATTTGCATATGGGAATTGATACAAATTTTATTCCATTATAGTTGTGAGAAAGTACGATAATATACAATTATAGATTCAATATAATCCTAATATTTACCTATATAATCTTTTTTTCAGCAGGTGTTTCTTTGTTTCTTTTTTCTCAAAGTGGTAATGTGGTGATGATGTAATGATGCATGATAAAATATTAATGATAATATAAGTGATCACTTCATATTGTTTCCCTCGGTGTATTCAAAATCAATTTTATCAAATATTTTTCAAAATTATTTGAGTGGTTTTATTTCTAATATATTCTGAAATTTGGATAAATATGTGTTGTGTTATAAAATCGAACGATCTTCGTCCAATTTTTTTGATTGTTTTTGTTTTCTTATCCCTTTCTCTCTCTCTCTCCCTCTCTCTTATATGTGTGATCTATTATAACAAGTTGATTTTTTCATATTTTGTACAATATTTTAGGTTGACATCCATAAGACTGATTTTTCCGAAAAGTAGATATGTAAGTAGGGTAAGTACATTTTTTATGAATATTTTGTGAACGACTTCTACCATTATAAGGAGAGTTCTATAAACTCCACCCCACCCAGCTATATTATACCACAGAACACCCTAACCACACAGAAGCGAAAGTCCGCCTTCCCGCCCAAACTTTATTTGAGAGCGCTTGTGCTGTGGTAAATATGTCAAATTCAAACATCCCACTGGTTTTATTCGTATTTGCATTTTGATTTCGCTCTTCGCAAGGGATTGTTGATGAATCTTGTGTGTGCTTTGCTCTCTTAAAGTTTCTATTGTTCTTGTGCTATATATTGATTTACTTTGAGTCGCTTTGTAAAATTTGTTAAATATGTTACTCTCTTTCTCAGGCTAAAAATATTTTATTCTTTACAATTTGCCAATAGACAATTTAAAACTGAAAAGGGAAAAAAAGTACAGAATAATATATTTTTTTACTTGTTCGTGATTTTTTCCACCAATATTTCATTGTTTTATGTCACAGTCTGTTTTCTTAGAGTTGTGGGTTCTCTGGAAAATCAATTTTGTGATGTATTACAAATGAGAAGGAAACCCAGAATATATTCTCCAATCGAATCGATCACCAAACTTAAAAGTAGGTGCGCCTAGAACTTCATTTGATTCAAATTTACAACACAAAAGTGACAGATGTACCACCTAGCAGGAAGGAAGGTATCGAAAATTCGTACCTTGAAGATCAAAGGGCCCCTTTTCACTTGCGCTTCTATGTAGTTAGGGTGTTCTGTGATTATACCATATACCATATTGTAGGATAGAGTATACCAGCGAGAAATGAATTGTGCGCAACTGTGATTTGTTAAGAATTTTTTTCAACTGTTAGAATTGATATAATATAGTTCTTAATTCCTTCACGAGTGATGAGATGTGAATATCCCATATTATGAATCCGTCTATATCAACTCCAAGATATTTGGTGTTATTTATCTCTCCTATTTCATATTTTCTTGAATTTTGTATGAATATGAGCTTGTGGTACACCAAACTCTACTGAAGTAATTATTTATCAAGGTTGTCGAAGACGTCAATCATTATTTTATGACTAAGATGCCTATAAACCCTGGTGTATTCCCTGATTCGATTTTGTTTAGAATTTTTGGGGGACAACAAATGAAAAACGTTAAATTCTGCTTGGAACTTCATTAGTAGATAGCGCGGTTGAGGAATGTTTGTTGTTTGTGTCACGCAAAATGTCAAACCTATGAAATTTTCTTTTTCTGTCAACATTACTTCATACAAATAAATGTGAATTGATCGTTTACAAAGATTATAGTTCTACGAACAAGATCCCGCTCAGAAGAGTTGGCGCGAAAATGAGATGAAATCCTCGAAACTTACTACAATGTTTACATCTGTCTGTCAAAAATAAGATTTTTCTTAAAGTCTACCTGGCGATTTTTTCAAAGTGATTTCTTCTCGAATGGCCTTTTTGGGATCATGGAAACTTCCACGAAGCAATGAGAAAAGGTAGGAGAGTGGACTGATATCTCCAGATGATGAATGAACTTGAAAATTGTGGGGATTGGAAAATGTCCCCGATGACATTGTTCCATTAAACTTTCCGATACAACCTATTACCAAGCCATTCACTGCCCATCTCTGCCGGACTATTACCTCTCTAACAACCTTCTGATATGAACAAGATCAGAGAGTTCATTGTAGATATAATAAAATCTGTTGATGAAGTTGAGAAGTCGATGAATCCTGGAGTGCGACAGCCTAGGCTGCTTCCAGCTATTTCAGAATGACTTCTCCGGAAAAGGTGAGCTCTACTAACAAAGGTGAGGGGAGGAAAAAATAATCTAAATGCTTCTCTTTTATTTTTCAGTAACACCCAACATGAGATACTCGGAGAAGGAGGGCGATCTAAACCGAGCAGTTGTTCGGAAGAACGAGGCCTTCTCCCAAGATGGATAAGGCTAATGACTATGATTAGGATAATCAACACTTTTCAATAAACACAAGAATTTCACAAGTAAGAGTGGACTTTTTATTCTATGAAGAAATTTTGATTTTGGCTAGTGAATTCCGAACCGTCACAGAGGGTCCCATGGCTCTTTGGAAGAAATATCCAATACTTTTAGTCATAAGATTGTCATCTCATGGGAAAATGTTTATACAAAATATATATAATATAAAAAATTAATATAAAAGTATTAATAAAATTATTTGACTTGCTAGTTACTAGATACATTACAATCACAAGTTGAAAAAAGTTATCACAATGGGAAAAGGTAGTTCAGAGAAGATTCAAATTAATTTATACATTTTACTGGTAGTAGAGTAATATTAGATTTCAGCTGCAGAAAGTTAGGGGACTGTGGGAACTTTTTACTGTACATTAATCATGATATAAGGAACAACATATAAACAGTTACCAACCGTGAAGTGTGTGCTTAATTTATTATTTAACAAATGAGCTGCAAAATTATCATTCATGAAATCTACTTTTACGACTGGCCACGCCATCGTTTTTTCAAAGTCATATTCTGGTTCAGCGACCTCAAAAACCCCTATAGCATCAATTTGAGTAAAATTTGCCTAACAAAATTGTTTTTCATTGTTTAAACAATTAATAAATAAGCAGCGCACAAATATAAGTTTATAACTTTTTTCTGCAAGCAATTTCTAAGTAATATCAGAGTATTTTGGGGAAATCCAGGATTCCAAAATAATACATGCTTTTAAGCTATTTTTACTCCGCTATATGAAGGTAATTTGAGTTCTCGCGATAAGATAGTCGTGTTGTCTGCCAAAATAGTGAACAACTCTTAATTTGTATGAAAGCTGAGAGGTTCTTCCACTCAGATAGGATTCGAACCAATTGAAGCTTCGTCCTCTGAAGCTGTAGAGATGAAGCTTACGTAATAGTCAAAAGCTTTAGATATGTCGCAAAACACTTCAGACTAGAATATAAAGTTTTCATAAAGCGAAAGAGATTGCATCTCCCGTACTTTTATTGGTTTGAAAGCAAAATTAAGTAACTGTATGCAAATTTACAGCACTTTATATCCGCTCCATCATAAGATTTTTATTATGAGCAAACAGGGACAGAAATACATAAGTACCAACTCGGTGGATCCGTATCAATAGAAAATTAACCATACAAAATAAATAGGTACGGTTCATAATTATAATTATTTCGGATCACCTCTCGAAAATTCTTTATAATACTGACAAAGTACATGGAATAGTTTGTTCTAAAATATGTTACATCGATCGATCAACCTCAAAATATTTCACAACGAATTGACATAACCTTAAAGGCGACAAAAGCACAATCACAGAACGGATCAGAGACCAGAGACACAAAAACACCCTGTGTGGTCTATAATTGCAGTTTACTGAATTATGACAAGAAACGACGTCGGCGCCATCTGAAACTCTAGATAACTCCCTTTATCAAGTGGGCTGGTGTCCCCCAGTTTGTCCCAATATTTTACAGGTATAAGTGAATACACCATGGTTTTTAGACATCTTATTTATGACTAACGGTTTGGAAGCCTTATTTCGAAAAACGCTCAATGTGGGTGAATTCTTATCTGGACATTTATACATATTATTCGTTAGATAAATAAGAGCGTCCTCTGTAGAAACTCCCAGTTTGAATCCAAACTGACCTTCAGAAATTAGTTTATATTTGTCTAAGAAATTTACCTACTATCCCTCTTTTCATGATTTCTTCTAATAATTTCGCAACTCTCGACCATCAGCTATACCGGTCGATAATTCAACAACAAAGTTTTTTCTTCTTTTTGCAATAATGGTTTAGTTAAATATTTCTTGAAGCTGCTGGAAAGATACCATTTGGAAAGCATTCATTGATTAAGTGATCCATAGTTTTTTTATGAATATTGACAATAATACAATCTTTATATATATAATTCTACTGTACGTGTGTATGTCACTGAACTCCTCCTAAACGGCTGGACCGATTTGAATGATTTTTTTTGTATGCGTTTGGGTGGCGCCCTGGATGGTTTAGATTCACAAATCAGCCCGGCAGATGGCGCTGCAGTCGGTATCTTGGTTATTTATCTATAAACGACTGGATCGATTTGAATGCATTTTTGTGAATTCATTCAAGTGGAGGCCTGGATGATTTAGATCCACGAATCAGCCCGCAGATGGCGCTGCAGTCGGTATCTAGGTTATTTATCTATACTGCAACTAAACGGCTGGATCGATGAGAATGAATTTTTGTGAATGCATTCAAGTGGGGGCCTGGATGATTTAGATTCACAAATCAGCCCGGCAGATGGCGCTGCAGTCGGTATCTAGGTTATTGATCTATACTGGAACTAAACGGCTGGATCGATTTGAATGCATTTTTTGAATGCATTAAGGGGGCTGGATGATTTAGATTCACAAATCAGCCCGGCAGAGATAACGGGATAGAAGGATAAAGGGATAGCGTGATAACGAGATAGCGGGATAATGGGATAGCGGAATAACGGGATAGTGGCATAAAGGGAATAACGGGATAGCGGGAAAACTGAATTGCGGGATAATGGAATCGCCGGATAGCGGGAAACGGAATAACTGGATTACGGGATAGCGGGATAACGGGAAGAAGAGATAACGGGATAACGGGAAGCGGACCAAGTCATAGGCAAGAACTGAATGAAACAACACAAAGAAAAACAAATTCTACCCAAACAAGAGATTTCAGGAAAAAAAATTTAGGCAATATAGAAATTTGGACAGGACAACGTCTGTCGGGTCAGCTAGTATATATATATATATATATACATATATAGAAGAAAGGGTAGTCTCGTGACTGGACTAGTTGAAAAAAAACTATGAATTTGAAATAAACTTTGTAGGAATATCCTTTCTACAAAGTTTATTTCATATACATATATATATATATATATATATATATATATGTATATATATATATATACATTTATACATATATCCATATATACATATATATACATATATATACATATATATACTTAGGAGGGATTTCTTGGGTTATGGTTCTTCAGACAATGTATGAAAACTTATTTGAAATTTATTGTTCAAAATTTTTAAAATAACTTTTCGCCTGGAGGCCCCCAGGCTTCATCAGATTTCTACAACACATACTCCTTTTTAAAATGGTTTATTGTTTAGCACATTGTGCTGTTTGGAGGTGTTTTCGTTCTTTTTTACCATTCTAGTGAGCAATAACAATGTCACGAAACAAAATTGGTATCTCTTGTTCTTTATGAGTTGATCGTATGGTTTTGGTATATTTATATAAATATATATATATATATATACACACATATATATATGTTTATATATATATATATATATATATATATATATATATATAAATATATATATACACATATATATATATATATATTTCTATATATATATATTTGGCTTGTTTTTCTTGGGTTTTAGGTTCGTGGATCTGACTTTCATAAATCAATTACAACTTTGTTTTGGTATAACACGTATAATTCATACGTTTCTACGTTTCGACGGGAGGATCCTCGTCTTCATCAGGATTACAAACATTACAACTCTTCAAACATAGGATTCGTTTGGACCTTCTTAGTTTGTTATGGTTTTTTGTTTTATATCCATAACAAGGTAGTGATTGAGTTGTTTACTTTACGATCTCAGATCGTAAAGTAAACAACGACTTATTTTTATTTGGCTACCGAATTTTCGTAGAGCAGGAGAAAAACCCTTGTCAATAGCCACGTTTATGGGCATGCGGTTTTCAATGGCGCAATTGTTTTGCGCCGCAAGATCATATTTATTTCATCAAGAAATAAGATTGAATAATATTTTCTATAGAATATTAATTTTCAGTATTAAAACCATACACAGAAAATTAATGAATGTGAGTGCAGGATAATTTACTTTAATGTATAACTTGAAGATATGATACAAATTAACAGGTTCATTCAAGAATAATTAACACACATATACAGGGTCCTGCAACAGTGGCACGGTGTTCCATATCTCTATTTAGGAAACAGATGGGAATCTATATTTCTATAATATTACCTTATTGCTCAAGCTCGACAACATAAAAAAATTGTCGGTCACACAGGGTGTTCAATTTTTTCTGGGCGGATCCCAATTGTGTTTTTTTAAAAGGCAACCTATCTTTTTTATCGCTTTTTCGGTTTTTACATAGAAAATGAAAGATACTTTATGTATATTTTCACTCCGAGAATATTGACGGTTTTCGAGATTTCTAAGCATGACAGGTTTTTTTTTCAATATTCGTTACTCAGAATATTTGAAATTATAAAGTTGAAATTTTTTTTTTGGTCAAATATTCTTCATTGATACCTCTCTCAAACGATATATCTGAAATCGACCTGTGATATACAGGGTATAAAAAACAGCTTGTCACATATTGTAAATAAAAATTTGCAGAATCTTCCTTATCTTAAATGGAACACCCTTTATATTATCGATCCATAAGAAGCGTCAACAAAGGCTCAACAAATGTCATCAAGTATTCCCTATGGTTAAGTTTACTAGTTTTTCTTAAAACAGTTCTTTTTTTCGAAAAATTGCAAGTATTCATATTTCTTCGCTATAATCTGAATGAACGCTTTTTTCAAAGCAAACCAAAATATACGAGAGATATTTCGTTTCAATTATGTACATTACAAGGTGTCCAAACAAATATTTTTTTATGGAATAAATGTATGTATAACATTTTTCTAAATGGATTATTTTTCTCATTGGAACAGAATTTTACACATAAATCGTGCAATATCAAACCAAACACGATTCAATGGAAAAACATTATGAATATTACTAAAAAAATTTTTTTCATGTTATGGTGTAGGTATATTCATGAATTGAAGTCAGAGCTTGAGTTCTAGATATTTCAATTATCACTGGCAAACTACAAAAGTGAAAGTTTAATGAAGGTTAATAATGAAACTTTTATAAAATATGTTCAACATGTCTTCCATTTTCTTGAATGCAGAGTTGAAGTCTATGTTTGAAAGACTGTTCTACCCTGCGCAAGACAGCTGGTGTAATGCTGCGAAAAGCAGCATTCGTTTTTCCAAGTCGCATATTTTCGGAAGAAGTTGGTGGCTTGACGGAAACAAATTTTTTTATGTATCCTCATAAGGAAAAATCCAGTTTTGTTAAATCTGGTGATCTAGCGGGCCACCTGACAGGCCCATTCCGTCCTATCCATTTATTGGGAAATACTTCATTTAAATGATCTCTCACTTCTGCCGATTAGTGGGCAGGAGCGCCAGCATGTTGTAACCACAAGGATATTCTTCAACAGCAAGAAGAACTTGCAATTCATCATCTTCATTAGTAGCTGGCTTGATGCCCTCATGTTTAGAATAATTGATACTTCCAGTTTCAACAAATCGGGTCAGGACCTTTCGGAAATATCTTTCATCTGGATGCCTTCTATCTGGATACCGTTGAGAATGGATTCTACTTGCCAATAAACAATTCCTGTCTGATTCATCTAATATGAAAATCATATCAATCAAATCACTTTTTGAAAACAACATTCTGATGAAATTATATCGAAAGTTCAACTCCAACGATCCACTAAAGATTTCAATACTTATTTGCAGGCAAATATTTTGATCTGTCATTTGCCAGACTACTTGATTTCCAATAAATATTTTATTCGCTGAAAGGTCGTTTTAGACCGAAAGAATATGGCACAAATTTCGAGATTATTGAAATTATTGTAAATATTCAAGAACGTACATTTTGTGGTGTAATTCACAACTTGTTTATCTAGCAACAGCTAATGAATGTGTCACAAACATAAAATAATCTGGATCACAGCCGCCAAATATGGATTTCACATGAGATGTCTAAAAACCATGGTGTATTCACTTATACCTGTAAAATATTGGGACAAACTGGGGGACACCAGCCCACTTGATAAAGGGAGTTATCTAGAGTTTCAGATGGCGCCGGCGTCGTTTCTTGTCATAATTCAGTAAACTGCAATTACAGACCACACAGGGTGTTTTTGTGATTTGTGTCTCTGATCCGTTCTGTGATTGCGCTTTCGTCGCCTTCAAGGTTATGTCAATTCGTTGTGAAATATTTTGAGGTTGATCGATCGATGTAACATATTTTAGAACAAACTATTCCATGTACTTATGTCAGTGTTATATAGAATTTTCGAGAGGTGTTCCAAAATAATTCTAATTATGAACCGTACCAATTTATTTTGTATGGTTAATTTTCTATTGATACGGCTCCACCGAGTTGGTACTCGAATATTTCTGTCCCTGTTTGCTCATGATAAAAATCTTATGATGGAGCGGATGATGATTTTATGAAGTGCTGTAAATTACATACAATTACTCAATTTAGCTTTCAAACCAATAAGTACGGGAGATGCAATCTCTTTCGCTTTCTGAAAAATCTATATTCCAGTCTGAAGGAAGCGCTTTGCGACATATCTGAAGCTTCTGACTGTTACATAAGTTTCATCTCTACAGCTTCAGAGGACGAAGCTCCAATTGGTTCGAATCCTATCTGAGTGAAAGAACCTCTCAGCTTTTGGACAAATTAAGAGGTGTTCACAATTTTGGCAGACAACACGACTATCTTATCGCAAGAAGTCAAATTACCTTCATATAGCGGAGTAAAACATTGTTTTAGAATCCTGGAGGACTCCATGAATTTTCCTAAAACTTAGATTAGATCAAATTGCCTGCAGAAAAAAGTTATGAACTCATATTCGTGCGATGCTTGTTTATTAATTGTTTAAACAATGAAAAACAATTTTGTTAGGCAAATTTCACCCAAATTGATGCTATGAGGGTTTTTGAGGTGGCGGAACCAGAATATGATATTGAAAAAACGATAGAGTGGTCAGTCGTAAAGGTAGATTTCATACGTAGAGCGTCAGGTGAGCACTGAACTAACCGATCAAGTGTTCTCTGATGTTATCTCTCTCTCTAATTCAAATATGATATTTTCGATCCAATATAAAGTACATCAAAAGATAAACTTATATTTCTATTCTAAACAAAAATTTTCAGGAGGAACTCATTTATAAAAATGAACTATTCGTCAATTTACTAAAGAACCTTCTCGTTATTGATACAATTCACACTTATATTAAAAAAGAAAAAAAAATACGCTGCCGTATACCTTGTTTGAAGTCGTAATATAAATATGTGTTGATAAGGTAAACTCATTTTTTATTTTCTATATAAACGTTATTGAATTTTATTTAACAAAAAATTTCACGGATTTTGGAGCAACATTTGTTTATTTTTGTCGAAATTTTATTATTAATTCAATTTTTTTAATAAAACCAATCGAACCTCCTTGAAGTACAGATTACAGAAAGTACTATTGAAAAATCTTGATATCAATTTTGAACTAGACTTTTCGGTTTTTGAAGCATGTCCTAAAAATTCATTCATTCATTTTTTGAAATTATTCAATATTTTGACGACTGTATTTTTTTAAATAAAATTTGTTTTTTTACCTTCTCGATTTTGGGAAAAATTTTTTTTTAAAAAACTTTGACGTAACTTATATACTATTCCTATTCATTTTTTTTAAATTTGGAAACAAGACATCTCGTTAGCTACTTTCTCCTTCTTTCATTTGAATTTTTGTTAGCTTAATTTCATCAATTAGATCAAAAGTTTTAACAAATTAAGTGAAGCGCGCTCGTGGCTACGTGCAATGTCGCTACATCACGTTTTCGTACGTTGGAAAAAAATCTGCAGCTTACTGATTTCATTAAAAAAAAAATTAACTACCTTTTTTATATAAAATCTTCCATTCTTTCGAATGGCGGTATCCGTTTTTTTTATGTTATATTTTTTTTAAGATATTTTATAAACAATATAATTTTGCAACTTATTTGTTAAATAATAAATTAAGCACACACTTTACGGTTGGTAACTTTTTATATGTTGTTCCTTACATCATCACTAATGTACAGCAAGAAGTTCCCACAGTGCCCTAACTTTCTGAAGCTAAAATCTAATATTACTCCACTACTAGTAAAATGACTCGTATATGTATGAATTAATTTGAATCTTCTCTGACTGAAAGTATTGGAAAATTCTAAATATAGTGGATATTTTCTTCCAAAGAGCTATAGGACCCTCTGTGGCGGTTCGGAATTCACTAGCCAAAATCAAGATATCTTCATAGAATGAAAAGTCCACGTTCACTTATAAAATTCATGTGTTTATTAAAAAGTGATAATTATCCTAATCATAGTCATTAGCCTCATCGATCTTGGGAGTGGGCCTTGTTCTTCCTTGGTTTAGATCGCCCTCCTTCTCCGATCATCTCATGCGGGTGTTACTGAAAAATAAAATAGAAGCATTTAGATTATTGTTTTCTTCCCTCACCTTTGTTAGTAGGGCTCACCTTTTCCTGAGAAGTCATTCTAAGACACCTGGAAGCACCCTGGACTGTTGCACACCAGGATTCATCGATTTCTCAACTTCATCAACAGATTTTATGATATCTACAATGAACTCCCTGATTTTAATGGAACAATGTCATCGGGAACATTTTCCAATCCCCTTAATTTTCAAGTTAATTCATCATTTAGAGACATCAGTCCACTCTCCTTCCTTTTCTCATTCCTTCGTGGAAGTTTCCATAATCCCAAAAAGGCCATTTGAGAAGAAATCACTTTGAAAAAATCGCCAGGTAGACTTCAAGAATAATCTTATTTTTGATAGACATATGTAAACATGTAAGTTTTGAGGATTTCATCTCAATTTCGAGCCAACTGTTCTGAGCGGGATCTTGTTCGTAGAACTATAACCTTTGTAAACGATCAATTCACAATTTTCTGCATGAAGTTATGTTGACAGAAAAAGAAAATTTCATAGGTTTGAAGTTTGAGATTTTGCGTGAACAAACAACAAACATTCCTTAACCGCGCCATCTACTATTGAAGTTCTGAGCAGAATTTAACGTTTTTCATTTGTTGTCCCCCAAAAATTCTAAACAAAATCGAATCAGTGAATACACCAGGGTTTTTAGGCATCTTAATTTCACAGTGAAAAAATCATTGATATTATGACGATGAAATAGAAATAATTGTCATTTTTCGAAAAAAAATAGCTGTTTTAGAAAAAACTAGTGAACTTAACAACCATAGGGAACACTTGATGACATTTGTAGAGCCTTTGTTGGCGCTTCTTATGGATAGATAATATACAGGGTGTTCCATTTAAAATAAGAAAGATTCTGCAAATTTTTATTGACAATATGTGGCAAGCTGTTTTTCATACCCTGTATATCACAGGTCGACTTCAGAGCTCGAGCAATAAGGTAATATTATGGAAATATAGATTCCTATCTGTTTCCTAAATAGAGATATGGAACACCGTGCCATTGTTGCAGGTCCCTGTATATTAGGTGCAAAACCTATTTCAACACCCCCCCCCGTATAAATTTTGATTGTAACTCTTCGTAGTTGATCATATTAAGCAAGTACTATAAGATTTATTGTTTCAAAAAGGCTATTTTAAGTGACTAATAGTGAATAAATTTAGTATAAAAAACTTTTTTTTTATTAACCCACTAATGGGACCAATTATTAAAGATTGGCGAAATATGCTAAATTGTCGCTATTTTTGCCCCACTTTGTATATTAGGCGGTTTCCTTTGTTTTGAAGACCAACTGACTGACATGGCATTCGACTTCCTTTAAACCAGCAATGCTATTATTTTGTTACTAATAATCTGAAAAGTAATACATTTGGATAAGTGAACCTTCTACGTTTTAGTAAAACAGCCATTTTTATGATTTTCAAAAATTCATATAGAAACTATTTTGAACTTGCACGTGTAACTTCTACTGATATAACCCAAGAAATGTAAAAAATTAGCTCTCAGCTATTTTCCCATGTATTTGGTACGGGGTTCTTTGAAGTATTGATAATCTCATTGAAAAATATGAGGTGCCATTCAAAAAAATTACGTTGGTATTGCGTTTCCCTAACGAATAACGGCCCGTAATGAAACTTCCCTCAACCCTGGATTCATTTGAATATAATGATGTGACTCGATAATGAAAGAAAAATATATCCCCCAACTACCTCAAACCAAATACAAAAACTTACGGAGCAACAATGCAAGAATCCTTGAAAGTGTCTTTAACATTTTCCATTTGTCTCCGTATCTCCTCCGCCTGAATACAACCTCTGCATAAGATTCCTTCCCACGTTTGCATCCCCTTTTCCCTGATTTCGACCATTTTCCTTCCTGCTGCTTCATTGTATTTCATGTTGATGTAGGCTTCTTTAAGGCGTATGAACACGTCTTGGTTGTCTTTGACGAATTGAAGCTTTTTTTCCAGTTTGGAGTTACGGCTTCGTTCATTGATCAAACTAGGAGATAAATTTGCTAGTTATTTAGGGATGAGTATTATGGTGGAATAGGATTATATCTTATAATTAATGAGAAATGAAATGCAAAAAGCACACAAAGTCGTCTTCACAAAAGGTTCAATATAAATTGAAACATAATTGGTAGACCGACAGGCGAAAAACAATTACTTTCCTAGCAAATACCACGCAGAACGTTGAATGATATTCTCCTGACAATCCATGCAAACTTCCATATAAATGGATATTGTTCGCAAATGGATTTTTCTTTCATTATAATTAATGGTTGAGGTATTGACCAAATCATATATATATATATATATATATATATATATATATATATATATATATATATATATATATATATATATTCTACAGTTTCTCGGAATAAAGGTCCGATTCAGTCAATTCATATAATTTCTCTTAACTACGTTTCGACATGGTATTAGTCATCATCAGGTTAAAACACTAAAATTAAAAATATGGAGTTTGAGACATATTAACTCAACACAATATTCAAATGTATGCACTAAAATAATTCTTTAAAAACATATGGTTCGAAATATAACACTCAATATTAAAATATCTGTAACATTTACAAATTATTTAATTTGAATTCTGCGTTATTGTAGGTGTGTGACTGCGTCGGGAATGGTTTGTTTATCTTTCATGCATTTTTACCCTCTTCATAAGTACACCGGATTGTTTATATTGAGTTCTAGCATATGTGCCGGACTGTATTTTTTTGGCAGCATGTAAAGATCAGTTTTTATTATTATTACTATAAACAAAGTTAAAAAAGGTTGTTATAAATCTGGGTTAAGTTTTTGATATCATTTCTATTATTAATGCTATTGGGGTCTTTTTTTAATATGTATCATTTCAAGGAATGTTCTTACTCTTGGATTCCTTTCTTTAGTCAAAATTTCAACATTGTTAGTGTCAAACTTATGTTGATTTTCTTTTTCGTCTTTGGATAAGGCTGTAATGTCGGTTTTTGAGTATTTGTGGGCTTGTACTCGTTTCTGCAAATATTGTTTTGTTTGGCCTATATAGGTACATTGACAGTTTTTACACGGTATTCTATAAACTATATGAGTTTGTTTTTGCTATTTCTGGTTTTAATTTTGAATAAATGGTTTTGTTCGTATTTTTCAGTCGGTGTGAAATAGTTATGTTGTATTTTTCCATTGTTTTATTAATTTCATTACATAGTTTGTTTGTAAAGGTATGTATGTTGTTGTTTTCTTTACTCCATTAACATTTTTATTGTAGATCGCATGTATTCGTTGTTTTATTGTTTTTTCTGCAAAGTGGCTGGTGTAATTATTTTTTTTCAATATATTCTTGACTATTTCTATATTATTTTTCCTGAATTTTGGGTGAGCAGGCTTTATAGCTCTGTCAGTTAAATTTTGAATAACATTTTTTTTGTTACTAGGAGGGGCGTTTGACAAATAGTTTGTCCATCGATTCAATGCATTTGGTTTGATAAACCAATTTGTGAAATTTTTTCCAGTATTGTCGTGTATTATTGTTGTGTCAAGAAAGTTTATTTGTTTTTCTATTTGTTTTTCTATTGTAAATTTCAATCTAGGAAGATATTTATTAAATTTTTCAAGAATTTCATCAACTTTGTCAGTAGGAATACAGGTTAAACAATCGTCTACATATCGTTTGAGGACTATTGGTTTGGAAGTTAGTGATTTGATGAGCTTTTCTTCAACATACTCCATAACCAGATTTGCTACTGTTGCAGCAATTGGCGATCCCATTGCAATTCCGAATATTTGTGAGTAGTATTCATTTTCATATTGAAAGTATGCTGAGGTTAAACATAGTTCAATTCCTTTCAAGAACTCTTTTAAGGTTAGTGTTGTGTGACTTTGTATTTCATGCCATTTTTCTCTTATGATATCTATCGCTTATTTTGTATCTATAATTGTATATAAAGAAACTATATTCAGAGAGATTATTATATGATTTTGTACAACTGTTATATTGCGGACAAATTCCACAAATTCCCAGGAGTTTTTCACATAGTAATCATTTTTTCCAATAACATTTGAAATAATTTCTGGTAGGAATTTTGATAAATTGTAAGTGGCAGATTGAATATTGCTGACAATAAGGTGAAGGAGAATTCCAGTTTTGTGTGATTTGGGCAACCCGTATATTGTTGGAGGTTGGGCGTTATGTATATTGAGTTTGTTTTTTGTTACATGATCTATAGGTGTTGACGAGAACCAATTATTTACTAATTTATTAACTTTCGCTTGAAGTTTTTATATAGGGTTGAATCTCTTTTAAGATACCAGGGGCGTATTTTACAGTTCAACATAAGATTTTTTTTCCATATACATGTGTCCGCAAACAAGTCGTTACCGATCTACAGAGCGTTGAAGTTTCAAGATTTTTTTTTTCTTTATAGCTCTTTCTGTTTTTGCGATATTAAGATCAAATTTGAAACAAAGGTTGAGTTTCAGGGTTTACATCATCCAGTATGCCGCGTGATTGTAAGAATCTACAGGGAGATATTTTTTCAGGGGTCAAGCCTTTTTTCGCCTTATAAACTTTTTTGCAGTGTGCCGCTGGTGGATTCTAACATATGCAATGATTTCTTTGTTTTTGTTATAATTGTTTTTTGTCTCCTGTAATTTTTACGTATCTGTTACCGTAATCGAGAAAAAAATTAAAATCATTTTTTGTAATTTGCCAGAGTTAATTAAATTTTTCAACGAAACCATGAAAAAGAGAATTAGTGGGCTTTGACTGCCATTTTAATTTTGACGTTTAGGTTTGTTATGAGGCATGTGACATTATTTAAAAGTTGGTGAGTGTCTCATTGTGTATTTGTTTAACATCAAAATGGAAAATGAACCATATTCATTTGAACATCTGGCTGACATCCATTTTATTTATGGTCTGGCTAATGGTAACGGACTTGAAGCTCAGAGGTTCTACGCGCTAAGATTTGCTAATCGCCAGCTTCCCAACTACAAAACTTTTATAAATTCCCATCAGCACATTCGGGAATACGGCAGATTTCAGACACGGACACGGACGCCAATTTTTTTAAATGGCATCCCAGATTTTTCAATGCTTTTTGCGATTCTGCATTGAATTCTGAATTCAGCCTTATAGCACACTCACAGTTTCCCTTGAATACTGATGAAAAACAGCAACTTCATTGCATGTTTCAAAGAGGGCCATGAAATCCTCAAAATAAATGCAATAATTGTATATTCTGCGATTTTACAGAAACACACAACTAGATGAAACTGAACAGGCAATGCAATTATAACTGATCAATTCTATTCGTGTATTGGCATTTATTTTGACGCAGTCATGGCCCTCATTATAATATGCAATAAAGTTGCTGTTTTTCATCAGTATTGTTGTGCTATATGGCTGAATTCAGAATTTAATGCAGAATCGCAAGAAGCATTGAAAAATCTGGGACGCTATTTAAAAAAATTGCGACGCCCTAACGGATGACGCCTAGTGATGTAAAGATGACCCTTTGACATCAAGATCATCTGCTCTCACGAAATATGGATATCATCTTTCATTTCCCAGATATTTGCCCGCGGAATTTTATATGGGACACCATTATCGATTTCTCTAAAAATATAAACAAGTTATTCATAAAATCAGATGTGGAATGTGCGACTGAAAGATAAACATTAATTGCAATCTTAGAATTTCCAAGAGAATTTTTCTCCTGTCAAAAATCACATGTAAAATGGAGTGCAATTATCGCAAAATTACATCGATAATTGCATTGTAGAAAGCGAAAGAGCCCTGCGATAATTGCACTGCGATCCATGGCAATTCCATTGCACACTTTGATAATACTGCGACAATTTATAAGTAACGTCAGTTTGACAAGTAATGTCAAATATATTCTTTATTAAAAATGTCTCGTTTCGGTCGGGCTTCATTGAAAGCTATTGAAGAAAATGTGTTGGAAAACGAACCAAATAACACAAAACACAACACAAAATACGTGTGGCGTCAGTTTATAAGCTTCTGTGCTGAGAAAAACTATACTTTGGGTGAAAGAACACAAATTAATGTTCTGGCAAAAATATTAACGGACTGGGCATTCAATATGCGTAAGCAGAATGGCGATGAGTACAAAGAATTTACTGTTAAAACGATTTGGAACGTGACCGCTAAATTACTGATGAAAAATATTCCACTGAATACAACATCAATTTCAACCCTTTTACTAATATTGGGTTCAAAGCAGCCAGAGATGCGAAAAATGCCGAGATCCAGAGAAGAGAAAGGAAAGTGCAGTTTTTCTGGAGTACGATGAATTCCAAAAGATGGTTCGTGGTTGTGACGAAAACACCCCGGGTGGTTTGCAGGAGAAGGTATTATTTATTTTTGCTTTCGAATAAGCTTGGCGTGGTGGAGTAGGCCCCAAGTGTCCAATTTGGTACTTTAAAGAAGAAGAAAATAACGTAAGTGAAAAAACAGAAAGGATTATTCACGATCCTATGTTTACTAAGACGACGCAAGGAGGGGAAAAACCATGCGCTTCATTGAAATGGCTAATAAACAATGAAATCAATCCTGATTTCTGTCCAATTCGAGTGTACCAAGAATTCTTAGAAAAGCGGGTTGGAATAAAAACAAAACGACTCTTTCTCACTGTGAATCCCGCTTGGAAGTTGAACAGAAAATGGTATGCTGGACGAAATACAGTGGGCAAATGGACTGTTCTACAAGCCAAAGCTTCTGGTTTAAATACAGAGAATATCAAGCTTACTAACCATTCGTTACGAGCTACTTCCACCTCCAATCTCTCAAAAAGGGGGTGGGCGAGCAGCAACTTATAAAAATCACGGGCCATTCAAATTCAAAATGAATCACGCCATATCTTGAAATGGATGAAGATCACCATGAAGAAATAGTCAGAAAAATGTGTGGCAATGACGTACCACAGGCACATCATTCCCAAACATCCTCTTCAGCCGTTAATGCACCGATAGCTGCATTGTCTAACCAGAATACGTATAATAATCGTGTATTCCACTGCAGTTCCTGCAACTTTTGATTTGGTTCAACCTTGAATAAATAGTTTCATTATATTCTTACGTATACTTTCATAATATATAAATGAAAAATATTAGAACGAACGTATTTCTGCGTCTCTTCTTTTTTTCCAGTCACGGGATGGTTATTGATGATAAACTAAGAATTCTTAAATTAATAACGTCAGTTTGACAAGTTGACAGTTTATTCGGGAAATATTCCTTCGAATTACACTCGTTCATCAAAGTAACCGGATAATTTCGCATTCCAGCGTGTTGTCTTTGAAAAACTGCATTCGGTCATTTTCATATTTGATGAAAATGAACTCATGCAGTTTTTTGACAACACGCTGTCATGAAAAATTATCGGTAATTTTGATGCACTTGTGCAATTACTTACGATAATACCTTGATTGGGTGAGTGATAAATACATCATCAGAGAATTTAAAAAAATCGAAAGATTGAGAAGAAACCAAGATCTGATAAAACACTTGATGTGAGAATTTTATCTCTCTTGCTATTATGTAAATAGAACGATGAACGTTGTTTGACTGAAACGCAATTCATACATAACTATAGCCCCTCACTAGAAATGGTAACAGGCGAAACTCTGACGAAGAAAGATGAAGGGAAAGCATTAGATACCAATACAAAATACGATTGTGGAGATCTGTACGACGCCAAATCAGCGGTTATCATTCTCTGTATGAGGTGGGTGCCAATAAAGTACGTGACGCGTGGTTACCAACCGCTGCAGACAGAATATCATCGCCAGGATGTTGTGAAGACCTGGGAAAGTATGTGACGCTTGGTTAACATGACAGTGTTTCATAAATACGATTGGGTGGTTTGGTTGATCTTTGCGAGACCGAACCACTTACAATTATTCAGTTTATTGGTGAAACTGGAGCACACTGAGTGTGTATTCCGAATTGCCTTAAAAAATTAGTGTTCTATTCGGAAACTGGTATACACACTTTCGACGTTTGCAAAATTATAGAGGTACAAAAAGATTAATTATCGTCACTTCCGTCGACATTTGTTTCCTAATGTGAGAGAGTGATGAAATGTAAATTTGCAATGACAGAACCCTTTTAACAGGGTGTACAACTTAAAGGTTGTATTTTGAACTTGCAATGATAGTTTTTAAAAATTAATTCTCAAATTATAGCCATCATATTCCAAGTAGTCCAATTTATTTATTTTATTTATCGTATGGCGATCTACAAATTCACTTACAGCTATAAGAAAGAAGAAGATACAAGCACTTCTACAGGTTGGCAAACAATTAAGATATATATATATATATATATATATATATATATATATATATATATATATTATGCGAATACACTTGAGGCATAGGTCATGGGTTATAAGTCGATATCCAGGGAGGTCAGCCAATTCACGGCAGCAGGAGTGGCATTCAGGATCTCTTTCCATTCTCCTTCAAATTTTCTTATTGGGCACTCGTTGGCTACGTGGGCTGCAGTTTGGTCCGGCGCTCCGCAGTCGCATTCCTGGGTGTCCGAGAGTCCCCACTTGTACAGCATGGACATGCATCTGGCGTGGCCAGTTCTGATGCGGTTGAGGCTACACCATGCTTTCCTAGGCATTTGCATTCCTGGGAGAGGAACGGTAGGGTCCTCGTGGTTATTATGGTTGAAATCATGGTTGGTTGTCTGTTTGGTTTTCCAAGCTTCTCCGATATGAAATGGTTCATGATGGGTTAATACCTTATCTTGCCAAATGGGTTTTCGGGACTTGAGACGGCAGTTTGGAGCGTTGTCCAATATCATGTGTATTGGTAGAGCTCTAGGGTGTTTAGGATCGTGTAGTTTGTTCCATTCGCGAACAGTAGCTTGTTGTCTCCTCAGGTCTGGTGGTGCTGAATTCGTTAGTGCGTGCAGCCAAGGAATTGGGGTGGACTTCAGGGTTCCAGATATGATTCTCATAGTTTCATTGAGGTGCACATCGACTTTGTTAGTGAGGGAACTCTTGTACCACACTGGTGCACAGTATTCTGCTGTTGAGAAAACAAGTGATTGAGCTGCCGTTCGTAGTGTTTCTGCTTTTGCTCCCCAAGTAGTCCCAGCCAGTTTTCGGATTATGTTGTTCCTGGTTTTTAGTTTTTGTCCAGTTATCTCCAGGTGTCTTTTGTACGTCAGGGACCGGTCTAGTGTGACGCCAAGGTATTTGGGGTGGCTGTTGTGTTTTACTCTTTTTCCGCAGAATGTGACAATCAGGTCTTCATTTGCAAGGCGGTTATTAAGATGGAATGCACATACCTCGGTTTTGCTTGGGTTTGGGCATAATCGCCACTGTTTGTAGTATCTCCCGAGGTCCCGCCGTGAGCGTCTCTTCGCCATCCTCTAGGAGCCCGCTTTGAGTGGCTATAGCGATATCATCTGCAGTAGTCCAATGAACAATCGACGTTGGGATCCAGAGAAATAATAAGGAGCTCTACAGTGTTTTCTACCATGTTATCAGCTTTCCACATTCTTTCTTCTATTCCGATAACATGTTCGACGCACTTACTCCATTTTTCGCAATCCACTGTCTTTATTCCCTCTTGCAAGAAGTTTTAAGTGTCTCTTTTTCTGAAAAGTGTTAGGCCTTGCTACAAACCCTTTTACTTGCCCCCACACCAATTCTATGGGGCTTAATTCACAGTGATATGGCGGAAGGCGAAGTAGCATTATATTGGTTATATTTGGACAAATAGATATCATTTTCATTTGAAGAGCTAGAAAAATTGTTGAATTAGGAAAATTGTAGCTTTTTTTCTGAACCGCCAAGAAAGAGAAAAACAATTGAACGTCGCATTAAAAGGTTGTGATATAAACTTTCATTTTTTCTAATGGGACAGATGATAGATAGGATGGTCCAAGATTTTTGGAAGCAATGGCATCTAGGATATCTCACTACCTTACAAGTGAGAGAGAAATGGAATACAAAGTGTCCAAATATAAAGGTCGGGACAACCATTATATTGAAAAATAATAATTCGCCGCCGCTTCACTGGCCATTAGCTATTATTACAGATCTTCATTCAGGAAAAGATGGCATTGTTCTAAATGTGACGGTAAGGACTAATAAGGACACCTATTCTAGACCGTCGGTTAAGGTGTGTCCACTGCCCACGCAATAAAATTAATTAGATTTTTCTCTTTGGTTCTTTTAAATATTTATTTTACAGATCACTATTTCTTATTCATTTTATATACCGTTCATATCTATATTTTCATTAAAATGAGATTCCTCAGGAAATTATGTTATTTTGGGGTATTCACATTTTGGTATTTATATAATTGTATAGAATTGGTTAGATATTGCTATTGTCTGCTGATACAGTATCTCCCACTTATCCATCAATGTTATCAACAAGTTAGCTGAGAAACAATTCTCAGGGTGGGGGGTATGTCGCAGCATTAGGCATTTATTATCAGAAGAACAAATTTTGTTCGGAGGATTTGGCAACCTCGCTTTTCAGCAGTTTACCTGCGAATGAAATCGAAAAAGAGTGTCAGTGTCGGTTGGACCTGAGATTATATTTATTCTCATATCGGTAATTATAGTTTTTTCTGGTGACATTCGTTACGCAGTATTTTCAATCTTAATTATTCATATGGTGTGTGGTGTTTTTCTTTTTTCTCCTTTTTCTTTCCAAAGCCATTTTCAGCACCAGACAAAATCGCACAAGCGAACTCCGGATTGAGAAAATGTAACAATTCTTGGTCTGAATGGTCTGAAAAACATTGGAAATACCTGTTTCATGAACAACGTTATACAATGTTTATCTAACACCAAATGGTTGTTCGAGTATCTGAAGGATATCAACACAAGCATATCAAATATGAAGGGTGTTTTGATAAAACAATTTGCGTCAGTGATAAAAGATCTTTGGTCGGAAGATTCATCTGATAAGGTGGTGAATACTGTTTCCTTTAAAAGCCAGATACAAAAATTTGCACCTCGTTTCAGGGGGTACGCTCAACAGGACGCTCAGGAATTTCTAAGATATTTATTGGAATGCCTTCATGTATATGTTAACAGAGTGACAGAAAAGCCCAAACCTACCTTGAAAGAAATCGATGAAATATTGAGTGACCATGAGAAGGCACAGGAGTCTTGGTCAAGATATCTTAGAATGGATAACTCGAAAATTGTTGATAATTTTGTTGATCAACTAAAATCATCGTTGAATTGTATTTCATGCGGCTATTGTTCTGTCTCTTTTGACCCCTTCTGGGACCTTTCACTTCATATTCCACAGAATACTGGCCAGCTCAGTCTTTCACAATGTTTAGACTCGTTTACCAGGGAAGAAATTTTGGACGGCGAATAGAAACCAACTTGTTGTAATTGTAAAGAAATGATAAAATGCACAAAGTCATTATCTATACATAAGTTCCCCAAAATATTAGTAATTCACTTGAAACGATTCTCGCCGATGGGTAGATTTATGGAAAAACTAAATGCCACCATTGACTTCCCTCTCGATGGTTAGATATGAGTAATTATGCAGCAGATAACGTAGCCCCGTGTCTTTACAACTTATATGCTGTGTCCAACCATAGTGGAACAATCTATAGCGGACACTACACGGCTTACTGTAGACACCCTTATGCAGGCACATGGTACAAGTACAATGACTCCAGAGTATCACCGATATTCCCAAAATCCCTTATAAGTGGAGAAGCATCCATCCTCTTCTATGAGCAAGAGGACACCTTTAGTTTCTTAGTTTTTCATTCTCAACCATTTGTTTTTTTTTCATAAATTAATTCAATTATTAATATAATTAATAAAATATTTACACAAAAAAAAACTAGCATATTTCTCAAATAATATTATCGAGATGTTCTAGAACTAAAACAAGACACCCCTTATATTATTGCATTTTTGGGTTCTCTGGAAAATTCTAGATATGTTTGATTCATTCCTATATCTACTTGCGCAATCCTATCTTAGTTTTTCATAAGCTATCAATGACATCAACTATAGATTTAACGTGTACGCCTATGGAATACGGCGAATACTTCTCGGTTTTACAGTTCAATAATGATCCATTACTCTCTCACATTAGGAAACAGAGCATAGTACAACACCGATTCTACCAATAGAATTCGTTGTAACTTCTGATAACAGCGTTTGCCGTACTCTGTACGATACGGAAGCGAATAAAGTGGAAGTTATGGGATCAGGCAATGATGATAATATGACTCTGTTATCAGATTACATGCTAAATGTACGAGTGCTAGATAATATAATTTCGGAGGTTTATATGAAACTATTGAGCTCTGATTCGAAAAGAAGAAATTATGTTTTTATCATCATCAAGCTCTGATTTTCGTTATACGTTAATCGTAGATTTTCGACTATGAATGAAAGTCTTACTTATATAATGATAATAATAAATGCTTTTACAGACCGTTATGAACCACAAAGTGAATAGGTTTATGGTATCTTGTCAAAAAGCAGAGTTCAAACCACCTGACGATGCAAGTGTTTGCTCTTCCATTCAAACAAAGTGTACCCATACATCTAGCAAGTAGTCTATTATTGAAGCGTACATTTGGGTTGTGGATATCAGTTCTGAATTGATTTTATTATATAAATATGAGGGCTTACCAGAGGATATGATTTGATGGTAAAGCGTACACGCGGGGATGATTCTTATTCTTTCCATGTTCAACCAACCGATGTGTCTAATATATCCGGACGTTGCAGTGCCCCTTTTGAGTCCATAAATCACTCTGGTTCAGCAATTCTGAACTCTTTGAAATCTTAACCAATCTCTCTTCAAGAGACTAGGTCCGTATACAGTGTCAGCGAATTTCAAATGAGATAAAACCAATGATTCACAGAGTTTCATTTTAAGTGTTCTATTGATTGAAGATCTATTACTATAGATGAGTGATAAGAAGACAGATGTAAGTGATGAATATATCAGATCACTGTCCAAGTGAACCCCAAGATTCTTAGAACTTATTTTAGCATCTTCTTTTGGCTGCCGGTCTGCCAACTAGAAAAACATTGGATTTGGTGGCATTTAAAGACAGGAAACATTGTTTGGATATCCCCCTTGTTTCACCCAAATCGTTTATTGTGTTTTTTCCGTTATCAAAGTACGGAATGATTGAGAATTCTCTAGCATAAGCTTGTATCACATATTCCATCCCATATCAATGATCGGCCTTCTAGATCTATAAAATCTTTTGGACATTATCCTTTCGAAGTTCCTTGCGAAGTATAACAGTTTCCTGCGAGCAAAGTGCCTGATGTCTGAGGGCGGTTATGGAACATCTTCGAAAAACTTGAGCCTTTTGCAAAACAGAGCCTCGCTGTCGCAAAGCCGATGTTCTGCAGTTTCAGCCAGAAATCTCGCACTAACGGCACATTGCACAGTCTGATCTGTCCCTTTTTGAGAGGTAAAACCTCAGAGGACATTGTCCGGTGATCAGTCCCGTTACCAGTTTCTAGTATTTTTCCTGAAACATCATTCCGGTGGGTTTTTATAAGATCATCTTCCAAGAGCCAAAACTCTTTCTCAATGCGGGCTTTCGAAAAACCGCAAAAGGGTTGTGGGCCAGAAAATTGAGTGTTTGCCCCTTCCTTGGCAAGGCCGTCTGCTTTTCCATTTTCTTTGGTTCCTTAATGATCTGGCACCCACATTAGAGTGACCTGATTATTCGTAGCCAGTTGTCCCAGAAAATGTGCGCGGTCTCAAGTCAGTTTAGACTCACAAGTGTGCGACCTCAGAGCTTTGGTGCTGCTTGGCTGTCTGATAGGATATATATTTTTGCCCCCCTGGAGCCTCTTGCAGGGCATTCTTAGGCGAAAATATCTATAGCATGGATTTCTGCTTGAAAAATTGTTGGGACCTGGCCTAGGGGTTTCGAAAGCCTGAAACTAGGAGCCGTTACTCCCACCTAGACCTTTTGTCCATCTCGGATCCATCAGTCGTCCCTCAAAACACGTAGTGACGTATCTCACAAATATCCAAACTTGAGATACTACGCATAGATACTAAATTTTGCATGCTCTTTCGATTGCACGTAATGGCGTATCTCCATAGAGGATAGTTTCCGAGTATTTTGCTATCGTTCCTTCGGCGTATCTCAATTTAAATGAGTTTTCTCCATCACGAGTAGACGTTAGTCGACTTACGCCACTTTGTAATTTTTTTTCCTGTGTAATATGTCCAAACACATAGTGGCGTATCTCAATTTTGCCTGTTATGACATGTTGAAACGTATCTGCTGCAAGCAATTGTTCTGTTTTGGCTCAGTCTGAAGAAGTCTGTCTCAGAGATAACTGCTAAAATATTGTTGCTTATAATATTTTCAAAGACAATGGATGTGCTAGTACGTTGGAGAGATGAGATAAAAAATATCGTTCCGTCTAGTGAATTGAAAATTACGTCTAGAATTTTAAAAGTCGGAAGTGAAGTCAAAATGTTATACAAAAAGAAGTGGTATAGTGGTGTCGTAATAGATATGGAGGTAAATGTGGCTGCAGAGTGGTCTTCAGAAGATGATGTACCTTAAACAAACTTTTCAAATGTATTGAAGAATTCAAAAACATTGCAACATAATAATATTGGTAAAAACGTCGATGAAGGAAAATAGGTTATAGAATATACCTATTAATTGTTACTTTAAAAATTGTAGGTTTTCGAAAAGAGATCAGTTTTAATGATTTGAAAAATAACAAGGACACTACGAATCAAATCGGCATTTCTTCAGCTGGTGCAGAAACCATGATGGAAAGGAAACCAATACCAGAGATAGAAATCACCGATGATTTTGTTGTGGAAGCCATCGACGCAGGTACTAGTACTCTTGTGCGATTATTCCAAATTTTCTTATATAACAATTCGCTTTCAGAACACAACGAAACCGTTTCACCTTCACATTCCATAGACATTTCTTTGTCTGATCCATTTAGCGGTTATGATTCCGATGCCGATCCCCCATACCGTGCAACCTGTGAAGTCTATAAATGCAGGAGGAAGGTTTTTAGCTCCTGCCATAGATGTCTGATATTGCTTTGCTCCGATAATTTTGAAAATTATTACGACTCATGCAACGATCATAGTAGCAAGAAAGCACGATATAACAAAATATTTTTAAACGAATCAACTAACGACACTAACAAAAAACGAGAAAACAATGTATCGGAAAGGTATGCAGTGGAAGGAAGTGAAAAAGAAGGCACTCTTATGAAAGTACCTCGTGTGAAAATTGTACCACCCAAATTCTTAAAAGAAATATGCAATGGTGGTACCTGTAGAAGGCGAGGTAGAATGTGCAGCCTTTTTACTGACGAAAATCGAGGCAAATTATTCGAGGCATACAACGAAATAGGAAATTCAACTAATCAGCGAGAATTCATAGTGAGACATACAAAAGTAGATACAACTAAACAGAAGACCAGTAACAAGGATCAATCTAGAAGGCAGAACACAATATTTTATTATCTAACAAGGAACAATGAAAAGGTTTTGGTCTGTAAGAAGTTCTTCTTAGGTACTCTTGGTATATCCGAGAGAACTATGAGAACAGCATTGGAAAAAGTAAATGCTAGTGGTATCGTTGAACCCGATAAGCGGGGGGCAGACAATCACAAGAAGTCAAAAAAATGGACTTCACTATTCACGAGGCAATTGAAAAGCACATTAATAAGTTTCCTAAAATATGCTATTGGAGAGCGAAGAGTACACGAGAGTACCTTCATCTCGATCCAACCATTTCTAAAATGTATTCATTATTTTTAGAAAAACAAAATGAAGTTACTGGCGAAAAACCAAGCATAACTACCCACCGAAATATTTTTAGATCTAAAAATTTAAGTTTTCATAAACCAAAGAAGGACCAATGTTCCCTCTGTATCACATTCGAAGATGGTGATGATAATACAAAATTGAAACTAGAAGACATCTATGACACACATAACGCAGAAAAAATTAAGGTCAGAGAATTGAAGAATGAATGCAAAACAAGAGCTACATTGACAAAACATTCGTATGTGGAAGTTTTGATTTACAACAAGTTCTACACTTACCAGTGTCCAACGAAAGTGGTATATTTTATAAAAGGCGCTTATCTAACTATAATTTAACCTATTACGACATAGTTACCAAAGCATGCAAATGTTTTACTTGGCATGAAGGTATTAGCAGACGAGGGTCGTGCGAAATAGCAACATGTATCTACAGAGTTCTACAATCTTATGATAATAATATTGTTCAATTCGTTTCGCTATATTTAGACGCATGTGGCGGACAAAATAAAAATTCTATTATTGCAGCTTTGCTGCTTTTTGCAGTAGTACAAAGTAGGAATATAGAATCCATAGCACTGCGGTATTTTTAATCATACCACGGACAAAATGAAGGCGATTCTGTACATAGCTGCATATCGAACGCTGTATTACATGCAAGAAACCTGTTTGTTCCTGCACAACTACACACCATTTTCAAATTGGCTAGACGTCAAAGGCCATACGATGTTTTTCCTTCAGGATTCGAAGATTTCATTGACTTCAAAAAGTTATCTTTGGATCTTCGAATATTAAAAAGTAGGGAGACGGATGATGCTATCAAATGGAATGACATTATGGAAGTTAAAGTTTCTAAACTACATCCAGGACACATTGTTCTTCAAATCAAGCCACAATCAACAGGAATACAGTAAGATAACTTTGGAAAGACAAAAAAAGATAAATTTGAAAACTGTTATTCTACGTCCTCTCAACGAGGAGCCTAATAAGATAGGGAAGGCCAAGTATAAAGATCTGATGTCTCTTTGTCAAGGAGTAACTCCAGTTGTTGAAATCGCCGAATACAGAGACTTTTACGCGTCCCTTCCACACACCGACAATTGAGGTGGAAATGTGGAAAATAGAAACCTTGTATTATTACTTCATGTTATGTTTGCATAAATAAAAAAAGGTATAAGCTTTATTTCGCTTAATTAAAAAAGAACCTGAGTGGCGTAAGTGACCATACTGTATTCTGGAATGAAAAATATTATTTTCACAAGGTGGCGTATCTTATTTGTTATTAATTTTTCAAGAACTGAAAGGATTTAACCTTGCAAGCACAAAGGTACATGTACCTACCTATCCAACGGTACCTACCTGCGAGGTTCAAATTGAGATCATAGCCTCAATTACTATCACGAATATCCTTCATAGTTAGCAAAAAACTTTGAATGCTTCTCCTGAAAAAGTATGAAATATGAGATACGCTACTACGTGTTTTGAGGGACGCAGTATACCAAACTGATGCATTCATTTCCAGTTGCTGCACGTGCAGGTTGCCGCTGTAGCTTTGGAAATAATGTTATTGATGTGACGTTTCATGTTAGTCTCTGGTCGATTATAACGCCCAAATATTTGTCGTCTTTGAAAAAAGTTAGCTGAGTTCCTTCAGGGTCAGGGCTTCCAGTTGGTACTTTCGCCTCCTTATGAGTGGGAGTAGCACTGTTTTATAGGATTTACATTCACTCCCTCCCTTGCATACCAGCTTTCGATTATGTTCAGGGCAGTCTGCATGCGGTCATCGGCGTTACCTTGAGTCGTAATTCCAGAGTCATGTAGGCCCACTACCAGATCATCCACGGTTAATGACCACACTGAAGAGATAGAACTCTGCCTTGAGGACAACCTTTTTCCGCTGTCCTTCTGACCATTTCCTCTACTATAATTTCACTTTTCAGTATTGCATATATTCATCTGGTCACTGAGGTGTTTATAATCCTTTCCTCCAGTGATCTGATGATGGATTCATGTGGGGTGTTATCGAAATTACCCTCTATATCTATGAATGCACATAGAGCCATTTCTTTGAATCAAGAATGTCTTTTCAATACTTTCAACCAGACATTGTGGAGCATTAGTTGTCAATTGCCCGCTTGATAGGTTAACTGGTTTTGTGAAGCAGTCTGTCCAAACGGAGAACTGCACAACGAATACATATTTCTGGTTGTACAGGAAAGCATTGCCTGATATCATTGAAAACTTCAAAAAATATCTTGTATAAATTATTTACAATTTATACCAGTGTCAGAAGTGACTTAATTTCAACAAAATATCAAAAGTAAATGAACTTCTGAAACCGCTGTCATAAAACTATTTTTTTTAAACGTTAAGAATTGTGAACTGTCTCTGAGAGGAATTGGATGAATGCTTCGATTATATAAACATTGGCAACAATGAACTCGAAATTATGTAAATATAATGGCACAAGGTACAGAGCATATAGTGCGCACTTTTTAACTATGTTTAGCAATTAACATTTCAATCATTTTGACTTATAGTTGCCAGCTGATTATACAGGAACCTTATTATTAGTGATATCTGATTGTACCCATATCTTCCTATATTATCACTTTTAATAATTATTTGAAATTCAATGATGATTTTCATAATTATCCAAGACGGCTATATGATTAGGCCATTATTATTGAAAAAGACTATTGAAATACTGGTTTATGATCAATTTCTTGTGAAATTGTCAACGTAACTCCTTCCACTGCAATTGATTCTCAATTATTTTCAACGTCAGATCTTTTCCATCGTCTATGAGCGATGCTGCAGATAATAGCATTAAGTAATAAGTGGCGTATTGTTACGTTTTTTTAATCTTTACCAGAAATTGTCAATTGATTTTGCCACATCGCTGACTTTTTTTTTCCAACGACACATTTGTATCGTACCCATCAATACCAAAGAAATAAGGTAATGACTTTCTGTGGTTGTCTCAACATCTCAGTGTTGTAAAGCATCAAGACGATGCAAGCATTTCAGATAGTCATCATATCATACTTATATTGGAAAAAAAAATTCAAATGGTTCATTCTTGACCTAGATAGGGATGTCGTTCACAATAAATTAGCAATAGCTGAATCATGTCTCTTTCAATGAGATTTTTTTCCATTCTTACATTGACTGTCCTTATTTTTCATATGATCAGTAACGGCTCGGGCATCGTACCGAGAGGATGTGTCCGATAGTTGCGTAATAATTCAATAACAAAACAGTTATCAGCTATCAATCATGGATTTGAGAAGAAAAATAACAATTACTTTGAAGTAAATGGAAGAGTTGCCCCAATGGATATACAACTTGTACAAAGTGAGCTAAAATGTAAGTAGAAGGTCTAGTGCTAGAAATAATTGGACATGAGGTATATATCAAGTTGTCAAGCGACGACTTGGTTGAAAAACAATTGGGAAACATGGAGAATTCATCATATTCGTGAAGAACAATGAGAGATACAAGATGGAAAATCCTGATCACCTATCAAGGACAGAAAAAAGAATGTAAATCCTGTGAAAGTGAGGATCATCTATTAGGTAATTGTCCTCCAGATGGACAACAAGGAAAAGTCACCACAATGAGCATCCCAAGATTGGCGAATGATATGTGCTCACGAATCGCTAAACCCCCGGAAACCATACACAACGCCCCCTAGTTAAAATCCAGAAGAACCAGAGGTGAAACTCACGAGCAAACCCCCGGCAGTGGGTGCTGAAGAACATGACTCCCAGGATAGTACACCAACCCTGAGAGACACATCACAACCAAGGAGAATACCAGCTGCACAAAGAAGTTAACATGACTAGGAACATGAGAATAAAAAAACAAAATTCCAAAGGAACGAAGAAGTATAGAAAAAACTAGGACGGGAATATATGAAATGAAATGCATAAAGCACACACAAAGTCGTCTTCACAAAAGGTTCAATATAAATTGAAACTATTGGAAGACCGACAGGCGAAAAACGAGTACTTTCCTAGCAAATACCACGCAGAACGTTGAATGATATTCACCTGACAATCCATGCAAACTTCCATATAAATGGATATTGTTCGCAAATGTTTATTTCTGATAAGCTCGATTATGTTTAAATTCATGTCGTGTCCGCCTAACAATCCGCATACCGGTTTCAGGCTTTTTTGGCCCTCATCAGTACGGAGGAGTCACCAGCCAAAGATCCAGAGAGCTCTGGCCGAAGCGAGACACAACATAAATAAAATCATCGAGCTTAAAACATCTTTAGGTGCGCGGAAAAGATAACTTTTAACCAGCGAATCTTCCATTTAGAATTCTATCGAGGTAGGAGAATTGTATGGAGTGTTTCTTTCTGTCACTAGGTGTCGCCGGTTAGAAGTTATATTTTCCGACGCACCTAAAGATGTTTTAAGCTCGATGATGATTTTATTTATGTTGTGTCTTGCTTCGGCCAGAGCTCTCTGGATCTCTAGCTGGTGACTACTCCGTACTGATGAGGGCCAAAAAAGCCTGGAACCGGTATGCGGATTGTTAGGCGGACACGACATGCATTTTAACATAATCGAGCTTAGCAGAAAGAAACATTTGCGAACAATATCCATTTATATGGAAGTTTGCATGGATTGTCATGTGAATATTATTCAACGTTCTGCGTGGTATTCGCTAGGAAAGTAGTTGTTTTCCGCCTGTCGGTCTACCAATTGCTTCAATTTATATTGAACCTTTTATGAAGAAAACTTTTTGTGTGCTTTATGCATTTCATTTCATATCTTATCCCCTTCATATGGCTTTTTCTTTCATTAAAATATGCCAGTTGGGCATTTTGAGCTACTCCTACTGAGAAGAAATCTTTCATTTAGAATCCTATCGGGGTAGGAGAATTGCATTGAGTGTTTCTTTCTGTCACTAGGTGTCGCCGGTTAAAAGTTATCTTTTCCGACGCACCTAAAGATGTTTTAAGCTCGATGATGATTTTATTTATGTTGTGTCTCGCTTCGGCCAGAGCTCTCTGGATCTCTGGCTGGTGACTACTCCGTACTGATGAGGGCCAAAAAAGCCTGAAACCGGTATGCGGATTGTTAGGCGGACACGACATGAATTTAAACATAATCGAGCTTATCAGAAAGAAACATTTGCGAACAATATCCATTTATATGGAAGTTTGCATGGATTGTCAGGTGAATATCATTCAACGTACTGCGTGGTATTTGCTAGGAAAGTAGTTGTTTTTCGCCTGTCGGTCTACCAATTGTTCAAATTTATATTGAACCTTTTGTGAAGACGACTTTGTGTGTGCTTTATGCATTTCATATCTTATCCCCTTCATATGGCTTTTTCTTTCATTAGGACGGGAATGTTTGATGGAAAATGAGCCATGGAGAGAATACAGATCCACTTGGCCTCAGCAGAAGAAGCCCCTCTATAATCGGATCCCAGTATGATTCAGACATGGAAACATACTAGTATGCCACTTTTCTCCACTTTCATTTCTCATCTCCTTCTCAGTTATCTCACGTCCTTTCATTCATTGTCATATTGAGTAATGTCTAAGGATTCTGACAAGTCGAAAAGGGAAACATTCTCGATTAAATATTGAATGGAAGATAGTGACTAAAGTTTATCTTTCAGTCGCAGAATATACTAAAGAGCTGGTTACATACAAACGTAATAGATATAATGATGTTCCAGGAAGTGTATCACCAAAATTTTGCTGATCTCAACTGCCTTTGTCAATGTAACAGACAATAATAGAGAAACTGCCATTTTGGTAAAAAGAAACTTATTGGTTCAGAATGTTATCATGCTTAAAAATGGGATAGGCATATCATTCAATATTGAAAACATGAAAATAATTTATGTTCATGCACCATCAGGTACCAATAAAAAAACTGAACAAGAAAACTTTTTCAATATTGACATGGCCATACTCTTCGAGGAAAGCAAAACATCAATTATCTTCGGAGGTGATTTCAATTGCATATCTACCCTGTATTGGTAATGCAATTCTGCCAAGCCCAAAATTATTGCTAACCTGAAATGACAGTATTCAAATAAATACCGCAGAAATCGACAAACAATAGACTATTTTATGTTTTGTTTAAGGCAAGCCTACACTTAAGATTAACAAAAACCTGCAACACTTCAAAACATAAAGGAAATCAAAGCAAATATTCTAATAGCACATCAAAAATATACAAAAGGAATAAGAATCAGATCAAATTTTAATCAAGTCGAAAATGAAATTGTTAGACGTTAAATAAAGAAATATTTACAACAAAAATATAGTGAAATATAAGAAATTCTCGTAGATCATTTTTCCAAACTATATAAAAGTAACGATGAAATCAACAGACACAGAGAACAAGAAATATATAGTAGCTCAGAGGATGGAAGCGAAGTCACAAAAACTTACACGGAAGGAGAAATAAAAACTACCCTTTTATCCTCCAACAGAGGAAAAACATTTGGTCCTGACGGGGTACCTTGCGAATTCTACAGAACCTTCTGGGATCTATTATCCTCGGAAATAACGGCAATCATTAATGAGATAAATAATAAGCACATAATTCTACAAGTTTTCGAAGAAGGTGTCATTGTCCCCATCCCAAAACAAGAAAATCTCAAGGGCCCACAACAATATATACCAATATACTTACTGCACTATGATTATAAACTTTTCATTAAATGTGTGAGAAAGAGACTTCCGAGCCTCTTTGAAAAAATGAAAGGTACAGCCCAAACTGCATCATCAAACAACAATATATTCGAAGTTCTACTTATTCTCCGACAAGGAACCTGTGTGACAAGGAAAGTCGGACCATCATTTCTTTTGACCTGGACCAAGCATTCGACAGGGTTCGTTATGTCAGTCTATGGCATACCCTGGAAAAATTCGGATTTCCCAGACGCTCTGTTCAAATGCTTAAAAATATATATGAAAATTCCAAGAATCAAGAATTTAGATCAATGGAAAGCTATCACGTCAAATCGAAATTTTACAGTCAGTAAGGCAAGGTTGTCCATTGTCTATGCTACTTGTTACCAGTTTATTGTGTCTGCAAACGCTCCGCCTATGGTGAGAGACATAGAACCCTTATATTCATATTTTCGTTACATAAACTTGAGAGTGTGTGACTTTCAGAACCCAAAAGACAGTGGAGTATCACGACAACCATTCGAGTGGTACAGTCGATTTATACTATTGTAGCTCGTATTAAGATTAATACAGTGTGAACTTTATTCCTATGAATATGTTAACTGTGAGTTCAAACTATGTTTCTATGTTTACAGAAAGGGAAAATAACACTGTTATTTATAATGTATATCGGAACCCTCATTGAGGCCTTGCGTTCATAAAGATACATTCAATTAACAGCATATGCTGATGACATATCGGTTTTAACAGGAAATAACGCCGACTTTGTAGCTATGAAAAGAAAGATAGAGGAATTATGTTTGGCATCTGGTGCTAAAATCAACGAGGCCAAAAAGCATTGGTCGTGCACAGGAAATGAATCAAGAGAAGATGAATGGTACACTGTCACGGAAAATATTTCCCTAAAAAATTACACAAAAAGTCAATTCGCAGATAGGTTGGTTCATCTGGAAAGGTTGTACCAAAAGAATGTCAAGAAACACCCTAATTCTGGAAAAAATCTGCAGGGGGAGGGAGGTAGACCTTTTATACCCTCTTAGCTAGTTGAAATTTTCCCCTGATCAAAAGAACACTAATAATATAATAGGCTAAGAGCGGGCTGCAGAAAACCTGATCAATCGAGTAACAGAATGAAATATTTTAAAAATGTTAGTACTCACAGCAAACATAAGAAAAATCATTGATTGCCTGGGCAAAAGTGGCGCATAAGATTATTTATGGCGAATGTATATCTAGAAAAGATGAACACACTTCAAAAATATTTCCTGAAAATTATATTAAAAAAAGTTGAGAGGTGTCAAGGGACACCCGGATGGAACGAAGTTCCTTTCGATTAATTAGTGAAGGAATTGTAATAAAATTTTATTTTTTTCAAGTTATAATAATATTTTTTTATTATTAACAAATATAATGTAATATAAACTTAATCAGTAGGCTCAATTTTAGTACATACGCATTGATATTGTAATATTAAAATATAATTTGCTTTTAAATTTATTAAAGTTATGACGCGTACACTTGCTAAACACACAATAATGGAGAGATTATAACGCGTATGACTTGGTTAGCACAATAGTAAAGAGAGGTTATAATGCGTACTTGCTAAAAATACATAAGCATTTATTATTGTCTGTATAAAATCTCTCCTTACTTAACTCCATCAGCAATATCCGGAACTTGTGCAGAAACACTGTAGGATTCATTATTATTATTATTTTTTATTATTATTTATTATGTACAAAAAACCTGTATACACTCAACAAAAATAATCGTCGCGACACCACACTGTTCAATGCGAAATAGAAAGACGAAACGAAAATAACTGGCTTGCTTTCTATGAGAGAGAGAGAGAGACAGACAGAGAAACATGCGCACGCCGCACGGCTTACAACTACAGCAGAAAGTGTCGTTACAACTTTTGGTCTTAATTTATTCCGTCTAGCCCCCTTTCGCAACGCGCGATAAGGAACTTCGTTCCAAAAAGAAAGAACCTACCCATCAGATAACTTATATAAAGAAGCTAGGATACTAGATATTCGACAGATCTTCTTTCTAAAAGCAGTGTGCTTTTTATACAAGAATAGGAAACATATTGACTTTCTTTCACATAATTACCCAACATGAGCTATATATTCAAATAAGTTGAGAACTCCACTAGCGAATAAAACAGTGGGTACCAAATGTCTATCATTTTTAGGACCACGATTCATAAATATTATTTCAGAAAGGTCCCTTTTCAACATCTCCAATTCTGAAGTATATTATAGAAATAAGTCATTCCTACTAAGTAATCGAAAACAACTTATACATAACTTCTTTAACTAAAAAAAAAAAAAAAAATTACCATTTATCCAGCATACTGTTCATGTATTATCAGTCCTCTATTACTGTTCAATATGCCAAAATAATTATATGTCCATCAGTTCTCTTCGTTTAGGCTATTTTTTTTTCCTGCTTCAATACCGTATTACATGTATATCTATGTGAATATATATGTATGTATGTGTGGAATGTATCTATGTATATGTATGTGTGCATTCATTATATGCATGTGTCTTATTATTAAAAATTATAATACTTTGTTATGTTTTAGTGTCGCATGAATGAATGAATGGGATATGACACGGACAGCGAAAGCTTTGTGTTCTCTCTCTTTATTTGTTTGTGTCAGAGTACTATTACCTAATATTATGTCAAATTATTATCAGGATTATTAACTATTGTAGGTATTACTGATGCAAATGAATATTATTATTATTATTTTTCGGAAAAAGCAACCATAATGCAACCTTTGGTCCAACTATGAAGTTGCCAGGTACAAACAGGTGAACAGGCGTAGTTAATATACTCTCATCTGTTATTTGGTTAATTTTTTTCAATGAATGCTTATTATATTTCTTTTCGAACAGTATTAGGTTGCCTTGTCAAGAAGGTGTCATATCCATGGTTGCAGATTTTTTCATGCAAATATATTATACCCATATGATGAAATAATTTGTGACCCAAAAACTACCCCAATATCTCACCCACAAACTCAAATATTCGCAAATAGAACCAATTAATCATTGCTGATGTCATATTTTCAGCAATCGTCTCAGGGAGAAGAGAGGTGGACGGAGGGCGGTTTTTGATTCTCATATTATCTGGAACGTGTGAAAGAACGGCAAGATATAATATTAAAAAATTGATACAATGGCATGTAAAATTCAACAGCAACGATAAATGTTTTCTATTTTGATTTATGGGAGATATTTTGGGGTAGTTTTTGGGTCACAAATTATATCATCATATGGAGCGTGTCTAGCCAGTTCCTAATAATGTACCTACTTGTATAAAAAATCAACAGCAACGATAATTTATATTTGCTCAATTTGCGATTATTTCAACTTGAGGGTGTGATATTGGGGTAGTTTTTTGGTCACGAATCAATTCGTGTCATTGAACGTGTCGAAAAGGTGCCAAAATATAGTTTTTTATCAAAACATTCTCAACAATGGCCAGTTTCAGTTCGAAAACCAACAAATTCTCTAAATGACGATTGCTGCTGTCAGACTCTTAGATTATATATGTTACACTAGATACGGTACTCAAGTGAATGTTGTTTGGGGTCTGCGGGGTGGGGGATCAGCGTACTAAGCTATCGATTGGTTATCCGTCTACTCGTATGACAAATGTCAGATTCAGTTTTCTGTAGTGTTGAATAGGTTTATAGTTGAAATGTTAGTATATTATCTCTAATCAATATAAATGATTGTATCTAATTCGTTTTATAGGTTTCCCAAAAATTTTCAGCAAAATAATGCTTGGTGTGAGGTACTTGGTATTGCTGAAAACATATCTCAGTATGGAGTTCTGTGCTCTGATCACTTCTACCCAGGAAGTATAGATCTCCACCATCTGGGAAAAAATATATCGTCGATGGAGCTACACCTGTTGCATATTCAATATTGCAGCGTTTGGATCTTGAGAGGTAATTAAGTTTGTCAAAAATATAATCCATTCTCATTCAACTCATATTGACGTGAAATTGTGATGGGTACGGTAATTATGCTAAGTTCAATACCTTGTCTGCAGAACCAAATCAACCATTGACATAGTTTTGGATGGAAGTTGTTCGTCTTCAGCTGATAAGGAAAACTATGAGTCATTGGAATCACCGAAACAAAGGTAACATCAACAGGAGATTATATTGATAAAGAGTCAGTTTGCAATTTCATTTCAATGCATTTTGGCAATCATAATTTTTTAGGAGACCAATTGTGAGAAATCCGATGACTCCTCCCAAAAGATTTAAAATGGCAACTCCAAACGATTCACCAGCCTCATCATCAACTTCAACTGCATCAGAAACTGAGAGGGAAGGAAAAAGGCTACGCATCAGAAGGTTTATTTTGGACTATTGTTTAGTATTAAATGTTTGATTCAATTTTTTTTGTAGGAAAACTGTTTCAAAAATAATGGAATCCAAAGAACAGTTGAATAGTTCCAAAACATATAAAAGAAAATGAAAAATGTCACAAAATATCATTTTAAGCTGATCCCATTGGACATGGCCCACCTTATCAAACAACAATTGAAATTTCCCAAGCTTTTTAGAGTTTTTGACAGACCACCAGGAGAAATTGAAACATTGCTTTTCCCGTGATGTTTTTTGCTGCATTTCAACAGAGGATTTCAGTTTATTTCAATTTAGTTATATATCATTTGGTTTTATTTATGTTCATATGAATAATTTTATTCCAAATCAACCACAGGATTTATTAGTATTATTATGATTTTCATGTTCCTTTTTTTCAATTACCCAAAGTATTTTATTGATTTTGTATATTATCAATTCCATGTATGAGAATATTTTTTTATTTTAAGAATTTTCGTTTTATTTTTGAATATGTCATTTGTTTTTATTGCAATAATTATTTTTCTCTTTCAATTCTACTCCTCGTGTCATGTCAGCTGAAAGGTGTGTATAATAACGGTTTATTATGCATTTTTTATAATTACTTTGTACAAAATATTCTATTTAGTTAATTGCTTAATTATCTATTGAAATATTGATATTGTCGAATTATTTCACTATAATGAATTTGAAATCCATTAGATTACCCTTATTGTTATACAACAGGTTACGATCTGTCAAAAATACACATTTTATAGGAATTGGCCGAAAACTTCAATTCGATTTCTGCTTCACATGAATAACAATCTTTCTGTAGGTACACTGTTTTCAAGGTGGGAATCTAACTCCATTATTTTTCCTTCAAGTTAACTGTTAGAAACCAGTTTTGACAGCTGATGCTGAACTGGTACCGTTTTTTGTTCCCAATCCTTAATATGTTCGAGTTCGAATGTTGATATTAACCACAAAGATCTCCAAGAACTTTATTATTCAACTGTTTGGATCTCTTCGTAGTTACAACTATGACTTCCCCTACAAAACTATCACTTATAATCTGCCTAGAGCATGACTTATTGCCGGAAATTTTTTGAGTACCTACATGAATTTTTTGAAAGGGACGAAGCGACGAGGGATAATTTTCTTTAAAAATTCATGTACGAGATAATTGATTTCATATAATGTTCTTACTAGGTTTCAGGGAAATGTCAATATTGACTACAAACAAAGGTGATTACAGCAAAAAATATATAATACCTATACATATACTTGATATTTTTCATATTCTTTCAGGTTTAATTCTAAGAAAAATTGATAATAGCGGTAATAATTTGTTTTTCAAATAATTCAGGAAATCGGGATATTTTATTCTTTATCCTAAATAGAATGTTGTTGGCGTATGTTGCCGGTCAAAAAAATATTTCGTAAAGTTAGCAATGGATTTGACATTCACTACTCCTGTCAATCAATATTTTATTGGTGGCATTATAAGTTCCTCATAACATTGTATACAATCATAAGTTAGTAAAAAAGTGATAATAAAATGAACTTTCAATCTTATGAATTGTGTTCCTTTTGCAAAGAATCACAGCACATTGAAATGTACCATAAGAATGTAAAATATCTAACATACCTAGTGGAAGAATCTGGATTAAAGCCTGAGCAAGAAAACTTATTTAAAGAGATTGGCAACATTCTGCGTGATATTGTGCCTTCTTTTAGACACAAATCTAATACTCAAAGAAATAAACTGGTGTCTCAGTATTATTTTTATTTTATGAAACAAAGGCAAATTGTTAAAAAAAACACCGGTTCTGTGTTTTATTCACCACTTAGGAAAGAGGAAGTAAAAGTGGAATTTTTTAAGAATTTGAAATTGATTAATGACATTATAGAATGTACACCTTGATAAATTGTTGTAATATTTCCAACTTATAAAGTAAGTAAATAAAAAATATTGTCAATATTATTTCAATATTATTTTTGTCTAATTATATGATAGCTGTCATGTGCCGGGAAATTTCCACTTATTAATTTTACGTCTACATGCTAATGTGGATGAAAAATTTTCAGAAAATTTGCTGGTTACCATAATAAAGCATCTGATTGGTTAAAAATGACTGGTATAAAATTTTCAATGGAATTTCTGTCATTCGAACATTCTTTAGCATCTTCTGTAGCAAGATTTTTCCATTTGTCTATTTTGCCTTATCACAATGGACAGGTCTGATGCTTGCAAATTCATTATGTATTGAATAATTGGCAACTCGTTTGAATAATGGCAAAATTCCAATTGATCATTGAGAGATATAGACAAAGAACACTAATTCCGCCATCACTGATTATAGATTATATTATTCAGGATTATCTTTTCAGTCGATGAGTGTCATATGATTAATCCAATTGAAACGTTATCTTTCAATTCAAAATGCTATAGTTTAACCATGAAAAATTATAGTGCATTACTTATACATACATTTCAAAGTCTCCCAATCAAGACATCCATCATTGGATTTATTCAATATGGAGGCCAAGGTACACCACTTTGGATATACAATTGAAGTTTCGACAGCTTTCAATGAATTAACATTGTGCATATTCCGGACATCATTGTTCATGAATATCCAGAAAACATCCAATTAAGACTCATCTTAGATTTTTCAGGACGTTCAGGTTACATACATTGTAGATCTAAAATTGGCCCGATTGGTTCCAGAAATCGATAGAGATTTTTATGAATTTTGTAATATCAAGATACATATATTTGATCCTACGTGATTTCTGTAGAAAACTGGGAACAACATGTATTCATCTGCCATATATGCCATATAGATATATTGTCATGAAATTAGAAATGTTGCAAATGTAGAAATACTTTTTAATATAAAGATAGAATTACACTACAACATTTTTAACGAATTCAAGGTGCTCAAATTTTTTACAGTTTTGAATTCTTTAAAAACATACGCCTCTGGAAGCCACGTCAATGAGTACTACGCTAAAGACTTCTTCACCCCCTCTCAGAATAACCCCTTTAATACCAAACAATCACTACGTGATGCCGTATCTAGTGTAACATATATGATCTAAGGTCACACCCGTTATTTTTTGTGAAAATCAATATTTTTGCGAACGGTGTAGAGCTCGTCCAGTATTGTAACGACCGTTTGGTAGGTAGAGAGGGGGAAAACACGAGTGGACACTATTTGATGTGGCTGCTTATGCTACGGCGAATCTTCACCAGTGACTTGTCATGCAGCGTTTGGAAGGTCAGGTTTGTTTGATTAATAAATAGGTAGTGCAGTTATTTATTCAACTTTGATAGAAAATTCATTATCTCCGACCCCGAAAACCCCCGCATACCAATTTTGAATAAAAATCGGACCATAATCACAAAACTCGTCCGCCAAAAACTACGCCTCGTGTTTCGCCTATACCAAATAATTTGGTACGCCTATGGAATTTCTATTGATAGCCACAGTTAGACAATGGCTCGGGCATCTTCGAGAAGAATTGGTTGTTAGGTAGGGGAAGGCCAAAGTGGTCGTTTCAATACTGGACGAGCTATACTCAAGAGCACGCTTGTTTATAACGGAATGTGACTTTTACTCCAAACCAGTCCACCGAACGGTTTTCAGCCAGTCAAGTCATCCTTGTCTATCACACGTAGTGAGGAGCATGCCTCTCTCTCTCTCTTTGACTCAGCAGCTGCCTGGCGCACAGCTATCTGTCTGACACATGAAGTGGCGCGCGCATCCCTTCTCTGTCACTCGCCCTGCTCGCACTTATAACAAGTTATAACTCAATATATAAAATCTAAGCAACCATGGATGTGACACTTTTTTGACAAGGCAACCAACTACTGTTCGATAGGAAATAAAATAAGCTTTCATTCAAAAAAACAATCAAATAACAGATGAGAGTATATTAACTACGCCTGTTCATCTGTTTGTACCCAGAAACTTCATAGTTGGACCAAAGGGAAAGTAGGCAACCTATATTTTTTCAATTCCTCGTGTAATATTCTTTCGACTAATGCTCGATTTTTATAAATAACAAGTGAGGGTAGTTTGTCCAAAAAAATTAATTAAAGCTAGTATTATTTAACAGTCTGGGTCCCATATTTGTGCAATTTTTCGATCTACATACTATCTAACATATGATCTATGTCATTATCAAATAACAGATGAGGGTAGTTATTTCTTGAGCCGAATCTCGTACTATGTTTCTCTTTGTTCACTTTCTATATATACACATACATACGTATTTATGAAATAATACTCATTTAAAAAACATATTATTAGCAGATACCTATTTTGTGCAATTTTGCAACAAAAAAAGTTACCACGCGCAACTTCGGTTTTAGAGGCATCTCCATGTTTATTTGTTTAGAATTGTTTCTATTTCTATACAACTCGTAAGGAATATATTGTGTTATTCCGCTAGAGAAAATAAGATAATGTGAGAAAATGACGTCACATTGTGAGAACAAAAAGAACTGGTTATACAATTTTAAATTGTGGAAGGTCAATCTACCTAGCAGATATCTATTGCGAATAGAATGAAAAGTTCTGTGAATTTGAGTTACACCACTAGCATTAGTCTGTAACAATATGGGGTAAATCACTTCAGGGCATATCCAATATTGAACCTGAGCTGAATAATTCGATTTTTTACCCATCAATGATATCACAAAATACCTTATTGATTCCCTTATTCTAATTTCAAATTCGTGGTTAGTAACGAAAATGCGCTAGTACCACCAAACGGCTATTTTCAGGGACCATGAGTGTTCTAAGAGGACATTCACCCAATTATATTCCCGAAATAGTTTTTAGAAGACGACAGACAAACACCTGGGTTCTCACATTTACGTGAAACACTGAAAATTGCGTTTTACTAGCCGGAGTTCACGATTTAAATACCGAAAACAAATTGTGGAATGAGCTTACCAGCAGTTACTTTTCTCGACTTCATATTCCAGCAGTTTGCACCGTGTTTCGGCATCTGTAACCTTCCTCTTCAATACTTTGACTTCTTCAGCATCGTCCCAAATGCTTGTACTGATCGAGGAGATACTGTTCATGTCTCCTCCCTCCGATCTCACGGCGCTGGAGGTTTTCGAAAGATGTATAGTACGTGTTTCTGTTTGGGTAATATCTTGATCATTATCGAAGTCATCCGCGGAATCTGTGAAAATTTGTTCGTTATTCTCAAACTTTACTGTGGCCTTGTGTGGAGAATCCATGACTGAAATGTTTCGGGGAGTTTTACACAAAAATGACGTTTACTGTATGACTGACAGAAAATGTTTGGTGGCAATTATAGTGACCGGCTGGAGTGTTCGCTATGGCCTATTTCTCGTGTTTTGCTAACAGGGGTGCATCGAGTATTTCTTATTGGAGGATTATCCTAATTCGAAGGTTCAAAATATTTTTTGGAATAGGTCAAGAATATGAGATCACCCAGTATATTCACGAAATTTTCAGAGGTGCTTCAAAACATGGTAAAAACAGTATAGCAATTGAAAATTTTGCGCAGAAAAGATAATAATGGAAGATACGGGCCCCCGAAGATCCATAAAGAAAAGTTATGGGATATCACTTTTGGAAATTGAAAACTGATATAAACAATTTCTTTTTACATGGAAATAGTAACTGCACACTCATTCAACGTTTTAGTAATATTAAACTCACTTAATTTTCGATAAAGTGATGGAAAAACTCTGATTACTTTTCATATAATTCAACAGAAGAAATGTCAAATATCAAACGTTGGTGATTATGTTATGTTTATCCAAATCTCGTGGATCTTGGAAGTTTATGGATATGCGACGTTGCCTATGTCTCCAAGGGGAAAATAAAGTTCAGAAATTCAACGCGACACACATATTTGAGCATATAAATTATAACTATTACAGCATGGAAAGACGCCAGGCCAGGCATACGAGAAAACATCCAATCAATTTCTTACGTAAAAAGTAGGAACACAACCTAACCTAACTTGGCTAACCTTGTTACCCACCAAAGTAGCACAGAGTCATGAAATTAACATAATGATTTCTTATACCGTTCAAAACAAAGAAGTGAATGTGCGATTTATAACCTTCAGGCGTTGCTATGACGTCGTATAGTAGATATAACGAGAGTACAATAAATAATTCTCGAGATGAAGTTGTACTGTGGTTTGTATGTAAATAAATTGTATGTGTCGTTAAGTAGAACTTAAGGGCAGTTGCTGTGAGGTTAGTATGACAATGAACATATGTGGTTTTTATGAATAGATTTTTGAAACGTTTCTACGACTACATATTGTACTCATGTAATTTGGTTTTATCAACTGATGAACTTTGGTCGTAATGATTACATTATGTATCTAGGTTAGATTATTTTTGTTGGTTATGTTATTTTTGTTGGATAGGTATATTGTATTATGTATGTAGAATATTCAGTTCCGTATCAATGATTAAAATGCCAAACTAAAAATCCAATCTGCCTTACAAGAGAACTGGGGCGTATAGAAAAATAAAAAGAGGAAGGATGAGTGCCTACCCCAAAATTAACATCTGAAATAATCAATCAGTTTATCGGGACACTGCAAAAAATGAAGTTCATCCAGTTCCTTCAATTGTTTTCACAACAAGGACAGACATAAATAATATGTATGTGCACTTCGAGTGATAATTAAAAAATATTTAAATATAACTGTTCAACATCAACATAATATTGTAAATGTCAGTTATTTTTAGCGTTTTCCATTAGGCGGAACTAGCGGAATGCTTATGCACTCAGTGTATATCTTTTTCTGTTTTGATAGCGTTACGACGTTAGTACAACAAAACTTGCTACTTGTGGTCACAGCGACTACATTACAACTTTTTTATATAAGATATTGCGATGTCTTTGAGACACTCGTATGATAGTACATACCGGAGTAATTACAACTTTTCGACACTAGAAGGACGGCATCCATGTTTTTCGATTGATTGATAACATCATTCTGGTTGCCGTATTGGAACAAAAATATATAAAATAAAAAATATGGGACCCGGGGTGTTATACCAATTTAAAAATCATTGGAGATGTGCTAATGAAGTATCTTTCGTAATATGGTCTACACATTTCAACGATTAATGAGAAAAATTGATAAAATTCATTTTTTCTGAAACGAAAATAAATATTTATCTCTCTCCATTTTCGAGGCGCATGAATTTTAAGTGAGTAGAATTGGATTTTGATCGTAAAAATGGATTTGCTTGGTCACTAGAGTTTCAGAACAATTCCCTAAGACACATAAATGAAAATCATTTTTATCTCGATAACTATCACGGTCACAGAGTATCATGAACATGTAAAGGAAGGCTGACTAATATATTATATTGATATTATTTGAAATCTTTTGATATGGTATACATATTGTAATACTATATTAGAAAGATTATGACCTTCATGCATAATGATATAATGACTACACTAAGATCACAGAACGACCCTTTTGCGACTGGCTTATATGAGTCTATATTGGCAAGTCATTACCACTCTTTCATAACGTCGATGTGACGTCGCAAGAGTGTGCCTTTTTGTCGTATTGGCATACATAGCGACGTCTCAGCATATTACAAGACATAAGTCATGGTCTTTGGGAAAGGTCTAGTAGACGTCTGTACAACCGAATTATGACCTTTGTGTGCTACTTGGGCAAGTTGAATGCAAGCTAATCAACCTTACAAGGCGAAAGAAAAAAGGAATACAATCTAACATAACTTGGCTAACCTCACTATCCAAGTTGAATGCAAGCTTATCAATTTTATAAAGGGACGCTTCGCTCCGCTCGCGAACATTTCTATCCAACCAATTTCTTACGTAAAAAGAAGGAATACAACCTAACCTAACTTGACTAATCTTGTTATCCAATTTGAAAGCATGCTAATCAACCTCACGAAGCGACACGTCGCTCCAACCAATAAGTTACTTAGAAAGAAGGAACACAACCCAACCAAACTTGGCTAACATTGCTATCCAAGTTGAATGAAAGCGAATCAACCTTAAGAAGCGACGCTTCGCTGCACTCGTAATCATGTCTTTGGCAGTATGAATTCTTTAGAAAAATATGGGTGGCCCTGTAAAGGGCTTTTTTTTCGAAGTAAAGTGATTCAATAATCTTCCAATTCACTCTGTTCATCTTCATATGGATGAAATTGTCGGCCTGTTTTCGGGGATCATATAACCTCTCAGCTAATTTCAAAAACTCCTCAGTTATGAAGAAATGTAATGTACATTTTGTGACGTGTTTTGCTAGGGTTTGTTTTAATAACCCTTAAACTCCTAGAAAATCACGTTACTTATGACGCCAGAATTTTAGGCGGGAAATACTTTCCTTTCTCTATTTCAAATCTCGGGCGCCAGATTTTATAGTGGTTTTCTCCACGCACTAGGGTAGCTACAGATGGAGATACGGAACGTCCAGGGGTCTGGTATATTGACACTTTCTGAATCTTTACAAAATACTGTAGGCTTTAAGTACAAATTTTGGATACTGAACGCCGATTGCTTTTATGTCTCCCCAAAGAGACAGACAGACAGAAATGTCTTTGTTTGTTTTTTCTTTACCAATTTCTTTTTCTGCAACTTGACTAAATACGTCTGTTGCGTAACTTCAATACTTTATAGGAAATAGAAAGGGTTTTTTTTCAATGTAAACACAGTGTGTAATAGGTATTAAATTAACTGTTATATTCAACAAGATCTGGCACAACAATTTTCGTAATACAAGTACTTTTGTTTAAAAGAAAACGGTCTGGCACATTTAAAGGGGGTAATACATATACCGATATATATATACATATATATACATATATATATATATATATACATATATACATACATATATACATATATATATAATCCTATTTATCAAATAGTATCAAAATGATATTTACCTTCACGGTAAATATAACTGGCCAAATGAACAGTAATTTTCCGGCAATTTAGGAAATAAAATGTACTACTCTTGAGAGCTAAGAAAAACTGTTTTTTCCTGAACACGGTTATCTGACTGACTCAGAAAGTGATTTTTCAAGTTTATAAGCAAGCGGCTTATAACATCCCGATTTCCCCTTGTTAACCCTAATACTAAAATTGAATACCACGTGTCACTTGTATATTACCTAAGCTTCACGTTGGTAATATTCCCGGCTGTGATATTGAATCTTTTCCCTAAAATAGCCCTTTTCTTCTACGACTGTTCTCGTTAACAAGAATTATATTTTTGCCTTTGTTTTCCTATTGTTTATGCTCGGTGATTTCCTGAGCTTAGACAATATTAACAAATGGGCGTGGATACAGACGACAAAGCCTCACAGTATTTTCGTGTTATAAAATCCCTTATTTCCCCACAATGTAATCAAAATCGTTTATTTACCCAAATCACCTTCTCAAGTCGCAATTGTGAATTATTCCTCCTGAATATAACTATAAATTGTGAAATTCGTGAATTTTGTTTTGCTCGGCATGTATTTTCAGGGACATATAAACTTTTCAACGCCTTTATCGCGGCCGATGTTCCGATTTGGTTAGTGCCTGAATCGGGACAACGGGGACCAATAATTATTGTTATGTAATTGGTTTATACGTCAATTGCTTAAATTCGGTGTTTTCCCCGAACTTAAGACAATATAAAATTTAAATTCACTGATTTAAGTGATGTAAAGATTCGCGTCAGTTGTTTGCATTCGGCGTTTTCCTGAACTCAAATAACTGAAAACATAACTCAATAATTTTAATAACGGGCAAATAAAAGAACTATTTATGTAAGATTTCCTTGACAAGAAAAAAGAAAACACCTGCCAGAGCTTATGTGAAAATTGTTTTCCGCGGGGCCACAAAATAAAATGGTCTACTTTATACTGTTCAATTTGGCAAATAAATCATATATGTTTACCCCTCAAAATAACCAACAATTGACTAAAATGCCAATACTACCCTAAATCAAAAACTCAATCGGTTTCACAAAAAATTCGATTGAACCACCCACAAATAAAATAAATCAAATTTCACTCTGTAGTCTTCTGACCAACTTAAACGTTTCGGCAAATGCTCGAATAAAAAAAATTATAATAATGCAGAAAATATATTTAACTTCTCAGGCAACGAATTCACTCAAATAAAGAATACTTTGGCAGAAATAAACTGTAAATGCCACGACAGATAATTAATTAAATGAAATAATAATAATATATATAATGATATGTAAACGCCCGGAAAAGTAATTGAATCAAATCGAATAATATTCAATGTAGAAATAATAAACTTCAAGTGCTTCAGCACACGGAGAAACCAGCTCAAATACAACTTATTTACTATTTCCACTTACGGATACCTCAACTCTACTGGAACTCGAATCTACTTTTCACACTTTTCACTTTTACTTATAAACGGACTTCGTATCACCACTGGATTCAAGTAACAAGGAACAAGTCTTACGGAAGAACAGGAACAAGCCCCGATGAGAGCTTCATGTGCCTTTTTATAGATCTCGAATGTATGACCAAACTAGACGAAAAAGCCCAGTAAGAAAGGCGCGGTTTTTTGTCTGATGAACTGAAACTGGACCGAAAATCTGAGGGATTATTTCGTTCCTGCTACAAAAAATGATTTGGTTTTTCCCATCCCAATCTTCATTTCTTTCTCGTCTTCACAAAACTATCACCGGAGCTTTTCACCCTTTTTATCAAATCTAGAGAAAAACTCTGTTATGTTTTATGCATGATGTTGACGTGAATTCCAGTAGCTTTGGGTATGTACCTCAATTTCTAACAGGGAATGAAATATTTTGCCAGACCAGAACTAATAGAAACCCCAAATAGGCAGGGACGTACCAAATGTATGATAATATAAAAAAATAAACCTAGTTATAATTTTTTTTCCTTTTTAAACTGCAGAATCAGTGTTTTAGTCCATCACTAATTCTAAATAAATGTCTTACACCACTACAGTTCCATTGGTGAAACACTTTTCACTGGTTGACCTGGATAAGTTACTAGTCTAGTAACCACTGCAGTTACGGGCAACCTTGCCTGTAACGACTAGGTCCAGTAGGGGTGGTAGGAGCATCCTTCTGGGGCCTCGACGGCGAGGAGACTTATTGTTCCGTGAGCCAGGGCATTGACCACAGGAACAGTCCGCTGAACGAACTCCACATCGTCCACAGCGGGAGCAGAATATGTTCCAAGGTTTGCGACAGGATTGTCGCCGGTGACCAGGGTGTCCGCATCGCCAGCAGAGGTCCTTGTCTACTAACAGATAGCGTGGACAGTCATCCTTGACTGCCGGGGGTGTCGTCTGGGGTGGTCTGGGTATGATGTTCCTCACTCGTCTTATACTATCGGGCATTAGAGAGACTGGGAGATGTTTGGCGGCAGCTGGCCGCAGCATGTCGTGAGTCATTTCGTTGATGCAATCCATCGGTACCCCAACCTTCTGGCTGTCGACTTCCTTCCAGTGGAAATAACCATTCTTCTCGAATGGATCTTCGAATGTCTGGGTACTATGATTGACCATCTTCGTCGATTTTTTGACTTGAGTCGCCAATTTGTGTCTTAAGTCGGTACGGTCTTCCATCCTGGTCTCATGACTTTGGCTGTGCATACGGCTAACGGAATTTAGAGGGATATGACGTGGCATATCCCGGGCTGAACCTGGCTTTTCCTGAAACAAGGATAATTTAGTGACAAGAAATTCATTAGTACCCTCATTTTCATATGTGGAGGAATCCTTTGTTTCATTTTTGAAGAAAGTTCCGGACGGTACGGATTTCGGTATTACAGCAGGCTTATATGAAGACATACACGGCTGGTCTGCTTTGACACACACGTCTTCCTTTTTGAGAAGAACGAGATTACTAATTGAGTGGTATTGACATCTGTTTCCGGGCCTGGTCCTCCTTCTGGGCTACCGGCATCGGTTTCCTCTATGGGCGGCGGGCTTAGCAATTTTCAAGTATGTGGTATCCCTTTGCCCATTTCTGGTGAAGGATTCAGATGGTATAGGTTTCACTTTTCCTTCAGGCACGTGCAAATACATAAGGGGCTGTGTTTCCTTGCACGATACATCTCTCCCATTGAGAAATACTGTATTACTGGCTAAGTCAATTCGGAACTTGTTACTCAAAATATCCATCCCCAAGACAATATCCACGGTCAGGTGCGGAAGTATCAGCAAATCATGTACTAAACTTTCCTGTCCTACAGTCATCTGGGGCGAAAACGCTTGAGTGATGGTGCAGAACGTCCCATCCGCTTGACGGGGCTGCATCCCGGTCTGCCTACTCGGTTTCAAACCAAGATGAATGCAGCAATTTCCTACTGCCTCACTAGCGAAGGATCTGGTAGCGCCGGTGTCTAGCAACGCATAAAAGCGCGATTCTCCAATAGTAATAATGACAAATGGCCGGTTATCCGTAGATTTTGGTATCACAGCCTTCTCCTGGATATTTAGTGTCTGGACTCGTGCAGTACCTGATTCTGGGCGATTCCTTAACGAATTCTCGCAAGGGCAATGTCGGGACATTATTCCGTTTCTTCTGCATCGAGAGCAGAACAGTCGCTGCTGGTTACGACATTCATTCTGCCAATGTCCCAATGCGCCACACTTCCAACATCCCGAGATGGATGTTCTGTTTTGTGGTACTCCACGAGATTGTTCCCCATGTTCAAATGGAGGATGTCCAGACGGACCTTTAGGGGATGACGGAACATTTTGTGTGTTTATTGTTGATGTCATGTTACGGTTAGAAGAGACTGAATGCCTCGTAGAGGTTTGAGAGCGTTCCCTGTTGAACGAGACGGAATGTCTCGAAGCGGGTTGAGGGCGTTCACTCTGTCTTATCTGCTCTCGTAAATTTTCACACTCCATAATTTCGGACACCAAAGAAGATGTGTCACAGAAGTCGCTCCTGCTGCTGCTGAAACTCCGGCAATAAATTTCTATAAAGCCGAAGGGTTTCTTGTTCCGCGGTTAATCCCCCATGTCGACGTATTAGAGTCTGTAGGTCAATGATATAATCAATAGCAGACTCCGAACTTCCTTGTATACGACGGCTAATTTCCAATTCCAAATCCTCCTGATAATGTACCGGATAGAACGCCATCCGAAACGTTTCCTTGAAAGTTTCCCAATCATTCCAGAAACCTTTGTTGCTGCGATACCTCAATAATGCCTTTCCATATAATAATTCTGGGAGAACCGTCAACAATCGTTGTTTCGGGATATTTTCCGTTTCCGAAATTTCTTCTAACTGTTCTAAGAACGCTGCCGCCTCCTCTTGGCCATTGAACTTAACATTCCATCGATGTGTTTTCAACACTATGGGATATCCAGGGTGGCCCACAGCGACTCCTGACGGTACAGTTGGCAAAGGGGTTGGTAAGTGACTTCCCAGGGGTGCGGAAACACTCGTTGGAATTGAACTGGGGACCGGCAAACCAGGTGCTACACAGGGTGCCATTGTACTGCGTACTCCAGACATCGTCGTCGTATGTGTGATCACTGAACTTGTGCTAGTAATTCCTCGTGACCCCATCCCTTGAAAAGTTGGTAGGCTTTCTTCGGGTGTAGGTGGTATCATTCCAGAACTTCTCCATGGGTTCGACATGTTTGATTGAGGTGGGGGTAAATAGCTGAAATCCCTCCTCGGAACAGCTCCAGCATTTTGTCTGCCCATAGAGAAAAAATACGTCCCAGTTCCTTCGCTAGGGCTGGTGCTCATTCCCCGAGATTTAGGTAACTCTACTAAGTGCCAAATTAGTCTTCGTCTTAGTTCAATGACGGTGCCTTCCGGATTAATTTGTAAGCTGGAGGCCAGTTCCATCAACTCTGGTTTCTTAAGCCGATATATCCATCCAGCTTTCACTCCCGGTGGAGCCAAGAAATCATCAGAGCCTAAGTCCCTTTCCAGAAACTCGCCCCCTGCAGGATTATCTCGAAGTCCAGTTAAACCTTCATCAAGTCCAGTCGCTCCCTGCAACTCCTCACGATCCGAAGAATCACCATTATCAGGCATTTTGAAATTTTCCGTAGGGAGGTATCAACCGAACAACAAAATATCAACACCCCTTCTATTTTATTAATATTGTTTAACCTTTCAAATAATTTGAAAGACACAACGAAACTTCTACACACTCCGTATATAATTTGAGAAAGGAGCAAATATAATGGGGTACACTAGGAGGGCTTAAAAATAATTTTTAAACCAAAATTTTCTTCAGATAGACCACCTTAGTTTATCAATGAAAAATAATTAAAAAAAAATTTCAAATCAATAAAATATTTTTCAATAAGAATTTATTCGGTTTTGAAAGGTCGTTATCATATCCAGATAACACCCAACAAAATTATATTTCTCCCAGTAAATCCGTATTCAATAAAAACAAAATAATCTATTTCCTATCGAAGGGTCGTTACCATATCCAGATAACACCCAACAAAAAAAATATTCCTCAACAACGATCAAGTATTCAATAAAAACAATTTATTGTTTTCTATACCTGAAGAGCAGAATTACAAAAAAAACCATTGCCGATACGCTCAGAATCTATGTTCGATATCTCGAATACCAAAAAACTTTTGTGGATATTCCACTTTTCCACTTGATATCGAAAATCAATTCGAAATTCAATCTAATTTCATTCACAGAAAAATACCAATAATTATCTCACAATTGCAAGATAATTGTTATCATTCAAACAGGTGTACAATTTTGTCACCGGCCAATGCACCAGCAAAAACTGATTTGTACAATCTCTCTCCGCGCAATTTCGGGCACGAGAATATATATTTGATAAAAAGCGTTTGGTTTTTATCCCCGGTATGGAGTAAATAAATTGTACTGTGCTCTCGGATTCGCGAACGGAATACAAAGGAAATTATTTCCACTCATAAATAAAGTCGCTGTTTTTCAATTGAAATAAAATCAGAAATCAAATACTTTTCAATTTTTTTTTAATGGAAATTAAGAAAATAAATGAAAATTATTTCCATTCAAATTTAACTAATATTCAATTACACACCACGGAAATTAAATCAATTTTCAATTTTTTCATATATCCAGCAAAAATTCCAAATAACCTCGAAAAAGATTGAAAAGAATGAAAATTATTTATATGAAAAACAACCCGTACTCTTGTTGATTATATAACCAATACTATAACCAATAGTCCTATACCCAATAGTCCTATAACCAATGGTCCCTGCTCGGGCGCCAAATTTGTGACGTGTTTTGCTAGGGTTTGTTTTAATAACCCTTAAACTCCTAGAAAATCACGTTACTTATGACGCCAGAATTTTAGGCGGGAAATACTTTCCTTTCTCTATTTCAAATCTCGGGCGCCAGATTTTATAGTGGTATTCTCCACGCACTAGGGTAGCTACAGATGGAGAGACGGAACGTCCAGGGGTCTGGTATATTGACACTTTCTGAATCTTTACAAAATACTGTAGGCTTTAAGTACAAATTTTGGATACTGAACGCCGATTGCTTTTATGTCTCCCCAAAGAGACAGACAGAAATGTCTTTGTTTGTTTTTTCTTTACCAATTCCTTTTTCTGCAACTTGACTAAATACGTCTGTTGCGTAACTTCAATACTTATAGGAAATAGAAAGGGTTTTTTTTTCAATGTAAACACAGTATGTAATAGGTATTAAATTAACTGTTATATTCAACAAGATCTGGCACAACAATTTTCGTAATACAAGTACTTTACACACTTACACATTTAAAGGGGGTAATACATATACCGATATATATATACATATATATACATATATATATATATATACATATATACATACATATATACATATATATAATCCTATTTATCAAATAGTATCAAAATGATATTTACCTTCACGGTAAATATAACTGGCCAAATGAACAGTAATTTTCCGGCAATTTAGGAAATAAAATGTACTACTCTTGAGAGCTAAGAAAAACTGTTTCTTCCTGAACACGGTTATCTGACTGACTCAGAAAGTGATTTTTCAAGTTTATAAGCAAGCGGCTTATAACATCCCGATTTCCCCTTGTTAACCCTAATACTAAAATTGAATACCACGTGTCACTTGTATATTACCTAAGCTTCACGTTGGTAATATTCCCGGCTGTGATATTGAATCTTTTCCCTAAAATAGCCCTTTTCTTCTACGACTGTTCTCGTTAACAAGTATTATATTTTTGCCTTTGTTTTCCTATTGTTTATGCTCGGTGATTTCCTTATTTCCCCACAATGTAATCAAAATCGTTTATTTACCCAAATCACCTTCTCAAGTCGCAATTGTGAATTATTCCTCCTGAATATAACTATAAATTGTGAAATTCGTGAATTTTGTTTTGCTCGGCATGTATTTTCAGGGACATATAAACTTTTCAACGCCTTTATCGCGGCCGATGTTCCGATTTGGTTAGTGCCTGAATCGGGACAACGGGGACCAATAATTATTGTTATGTAATTGGTTTATACGTCAATTGCTTAAATTCGGTGTTTTCCCCGAACTTAAGACAATATAAAATTTAAATTCACTGATTTAAGTGATGTAAAGATTCGCGTCAGTTGTTTGCATTCGGCGTTTTCCCTGAACTCAAATAACTGAAAACATAACTCAATAATTTTAATAACGGGCAAATAAAAGAACTATTTATGTAAGATTTCCCTTGACAAGAAAAAGAAAACACCTGCCAGAGCTTATGTGAAAATTGTTTTCCGCGGGGCCACAAAATAAAATGGTCTACTTTATACTGTTCAATTTGGCAAATAAATCATATATGTTTACCCCTCAAAATAACCAACAATTGACTAAAATGCCAAAACTACCCTAAATTAAACACTCAATCGGTTTCACAAAAAATTATTAACCACCCAAAAAAAAAAAAAAAAACGTTTCGGCAAATGCTCGAATAAAAAAATTATAATAATGCAGAAAATTTTTAACTTTCAGGGAATACTTTGGCAGAAATAAACTGTAAATGCCACGACAGATAATTAATTAAATGAAATAATAATAATATATATAATGATATGTAAACGCCCGGAAAAGTAATTGAATCAAATCGAATAATATTCAATGTAGAAATAATAAACTTCAAGTGCTTCAGCACACGGAGAAACCCAGCTCAAATACAACTTATTTACTATTTCCACTTACGGATACCTCAACTCTACTGGAACTCGAATCTACTTTTCACACTTTTCACTTTTACTTATAAACGGACTTCGTATCACCACTGGATTCAAGTAACAAGGAACAAGTCTTACGGGAGAACAGGAACAAGCCCCGATGAGAGCTTCATGTGCCTTTTTATAGATCTCGAATGTATGACCAAACTAGACGAAAAAGCCCAGTAAGAAAGGCGCGGTTTTTTGTCTGATGAACTGAAACTGGACCGAAAATCTGAGGGATTATTTCGTTCCTGCTACAAAAAATGATTTGGTTTTTCCCATCCCAATCTTCATTTCTTTCTCGTCTTTCACAAAAACTATCACCGGAGCTTTTCACCCTTTTTATCAAATCTAGAGAAAAACTCTGTTATGTTTTATGCATGATGTTGACGTGAATTCCAGTAGCTTTGGGTATGTACCTCAATTTCTAACAGGGAATGAAATATTTTGCCAGACCAGAACTAATAGAAACCCCAAATAGGCAGGGACGTACCAAAGTTAGGTTAAATATACTTTAGCCGCGCTTAGTAACGGAGCTCTAAAAAAATGCTTCGTTACAATTTTATTGTCTACATCAAGAATATTTTGCGAAAAAAAATTAATGAGCGAACGAGCAAATATGCTGCTAACGAACAGAAGGACAAGTTGGAACCCATCTACACATTTCTGATATTGAAGAAGCGACACTTTTTTAAACTTTAAGAGGCCATAATTCCCAAATTATATTTTTTGCGCTTAAATTCCGATTGCTTAAGTGTTTTTCGAGTTTTGAAGCACCTGTGATAATTTTGTGATTATTTCGTGAAAATTTTGCAAAAATCCGGATTGGCCCAATTCACTTGGATAGTTGGCAACGTGGCATGTCCATTAACGCCAAGATTAAAGCACAATGCAGCCAGCAATATTTGATTTTTGACATTTCATGTGAAAAATTAAATGAAATGTAATCGGAGTTTTTTCACGACTTTATCGAACATTAAGTGATTTTAATATTACTTAAACGTTAAATGAGTGTACAGTTAATATTTCAGTGTAAAAAGCTATTCTTTGTATCAGTTTGCAGTTTCCAAAAGTGATATTCCATAACCTCTCTTTATGGACCTTCGGGGGCCCATTTCTCGCAAAATTATCTTTTCCGCGCTAAATTTTTGATTGCTATACTGTTTTTATTATCTTCTGAAGCGCCTGTGTAAATTTCGTGAAGATACTGGGTGATTTTCTTGACCTTCCTATTTGTGAATGTCAAAATTATATTAGCTATTATTTCAAAAAAAATATGTCTGCACCCCAGAAGTCATAAGATGTCGAAATAGTTCGAAACCAAAATTTATTTGATCGAATGCATATTGATGAAAAAGTTATGGCATTTTCTTTGAATTTTTCCATCGGTCAAGTTAAGTAAAAAATTTCAGAAGATTAACTTGATGGAATTATAACTACCATAAACTAACTTGAAGGAAAAATGTATGCACCTAATCAACCAAATAAAAACTTTGATACGTAATAGAAATCAAACTACCGACAGAGTTCTGCTTCATTTCTTGGATGTCACATTCTTGTGTCCTAAGTTCCCATGAAAAAAAAAACCAGTATTAATAGATCCGGCGATTAAGGTAGCAATACAATCGATTTATTTTATCGACATATTAATATATTATGAAAAGAACACTTTACATTCGATAAGTAATTCCGTGAGAATACTAAAGATATTTGGCATCGATGTTACCATAAAAATGAAGAAGCCTATTATAATTTCATGCAAAATATTGCAAGAAATATCCACTTTATCTGAATACTGTCTTTTGCAAATTACCCGGTTCGGGGTTTTGATGACTCAATACCAAATATTTTGTTATAATACTTCACTATTGGTATACAGATGGATCAAGACTTGGGGAAATGTCCGGCGCAGGAGTATACAAAGAACAAAGAGAGAAATCTCAGTTCCTCTAGGCAAATACGCCTCAGTGGTTCAGGCCGAAGTATATGCTATACCCACCTGAGTTCAGGAAAGCCACGACAAAAGAAGTCGAAGACCTATTCCCATCTACTCGGACATTAAGGCACCAATCATGGCGATAGGATCAAACAAGATCACATCCAAATTTGTGTCCGAGTGTAGGAACGCCATAGGAAGTTTGCAAAAAACAAGGAAAGTCAGCCTCATATGGGTTTCAGGATACACAGGTGTTCCTGGGAACGAAAAGGCAGACAGAGTAGCCAAGATTGGATCGGGAAAGACTTTAGTCGAACCGCAACCAATCTTGGGAATACCCAATAGCATGGCCATCTCAAACATGGAGGGACTGCTGCAGAAGCAGTTCATCAAAACATGGATGGAGGTGCCATGCATGAGGCAATCGAAGTTCCAAATAAAGGAGCCTTCGAAGAAATTGTCAAGAGATATCCTGTCACCCAACAGACGGAATATCAGGACTGCGACTGGGCTCCTAACGGGACACAATCACCTGAACAGGCACATGGAACTCATCGGGATCACAGATGATCCCATATGCAGATGGTGCCTGGAAAATGACGAGACATCATCACACATCCTTACTGAGTGCTCCGCTTTGGTGCACCAGAGGGAAATCAACCTGGGTAGCATGATTCTGAACCCAGAAGATGTCGAAGAGATTCAGCTGAGGAATCGATAAGTTTCGTCAGAGGAATCGGCATGCCCAGCTGATTCTCAGATCTCGTGGGCGCACAATGGGCGCAAGTGGAGAGCCTACGTGCACGGTTCTCCGGAACCAGCCCACCATGTGCACAGAAGAAGAAGATATTATTTTTAATAAAATACTGTTTGTGTCTTTGTATTACTACAACTGACTCTTTTATAATTATGATTTGTTAAGTGCTTCGAAGTGTGTTGACTTTATCTTCTAGTTCTGACTGTAGAATTTTTAACCACTGGAATTTGTTATAGATTGACATTTTACACCCGTCATCCATGGGTGTGCAAGAGGTTAGAATACACCTTGTATATAATTTCCAGTTGTTGCAAGGTGACACACCCAGAAAACCATTCCGAGAAAAAATAGGTGACCTTTTCATTTTGATTTGGAATAGCTCAGGATGACCGATTGATATATGAGCTCATCATCAAAAGCAGGGATGTTGTTTATGCAGATACAAGAAACCAGTATTCTTGTTAACAGAATATAATATTGATGAGTAGTGTTGTTTTTCTCCTGAATTCATATTTAATGCGATATAATAATCATCCTGGCTAATTCCAATACATTGAGTCAGTAATTATGATTGGTATGGGCCGTATTTACTCATTATATTCGCATGACCACGATAATCTGTGATGATGCCAAAAATTATTCATTCAAAGAAATATTCACATATTGAGTTCCATGCAAACATGGATGAGGCGGCTGACGAAAAAAACTCAGGGGCGTAGTTTCATATTTTTACTAAACTTCTATCTGCACTTGATTAATAGATAGGTGGGTTTAGGTTGGTGTTTCGATAAATCCTGTGGAAAAACGAGTGGAGTATTCTTGTCCCATTATTCTCCTTCAACGATCCACGATAAGAGACAGACAATGAAAAAGACAAAAAAACTGTTTTTGCATACTTACACGTTTAATGATTCAAATCCCTAATTCAGTCTGAAAAAATTATGCTGTCATCTCAACCCTTGAAAGAATAAAAATCCGTTGGAAAGAAATTCTTATCTTGATTTTTCAAATGTTTATACAATTTTTAGCTAACCAGTTTTTTTCGACCTCCGTTTTCACAAATCGAGACATAAAAGTTAAAATAATTGACTTATAAATTTTTTGCTTCTTGTAGCCTTTTTTATATATACAGGGCTTTTCACGATGAGCGTTAATTAGACGTTTCTGGCAAACCAGACAACGGATCAACCTGAAAATTTCACAGTATGCATGAATTAATATGATCTACACGCCTAAAATATTTTAGACGATGCGGCCTTGCCACTCCTACTATAAAGTAGCGGCTACTTTGATTTTTGAAATGGAAGACCCTGTATATAATATCATATTATGATTTTTTATCTTGGTCAACAACTTCATGTACTATTCCCCTATCCCTATCTGTTACCGTTTAGAAGATATAAATTAATTTCGTTTTTTTTTTCCAAATATGTACTTTTATAAACGCTGATAATCTTGAACTCTCTGGTACTAAGACGATCAAATTTGGAATGGATTGAAGTGATACCATGAGGATCTTCACTTCGAGTCAAATTTTTATTTTCCTCACACAGGGTCTTTAAAAAATGCAGATAATTTGTTCACATGAAGAAATGAGTGGAAGTCAATTTTTTCAAATGGAACACCCTGTATATTTCCAAATTTTTGAGCTTTACATCCAATTTTAGATTGACTTTGTTCAGATAATCCTATTTCGATTTCAAACCGTTTTCGAAATAAACTGTTTCAAACAGAAAATGACGTGGTTCCCTTGTATTCATCACTTATTTTTGAAATTTAACATTTATTTTAGACTACCTAATATTTCTATTCGATTTAGTTTTTCAACAGTCTCAAATCAGTCAATTCGAAATTGATATGTACCTTAGAAAAGTTACAATTTGTATGCATTCAGGTATTGAGTGTCTCTACCGTACAACATTGCAAATTGATATTTTTTAATAGTGTGCTTTGGAAAAATGAATGATGCAATTTTGAAACGTCAAAATTCCGTTGGTGGTTTCGACTGCTACCAATAATAATAGAAAAATGCCAAGATTAGGTTACAATAATGAAGATTTCTTGAATTTATTAATAATTTATGGTGAGTGCAATAGAACTGCAAGTAGAACATGCCGAGTATTTCATGAAAGATATCCACAACTTCCGAAGCCGAATAATAATGTGATAAATGGACTACTAAAAAACTGTAGGTTGAATGGAACCTTTCGTCCAAAAATCATTCGTAGAAAGTCTGAAGTGGATGATGATGACAATGGCATAAGAGTTTTGGGATTTTTTCATGCATTTCCAAATGCTTCTCTATACGAGGCAGGAATGGAGATAGGTATGCCCTACGTGACAATTTATCGCATTCTTAATAAGCACAAATGGCATCCCTATAAATTCTACTGTGTCCAACATCTGAAAGAGACTGATTTGCCTCGTAGAGTGGAATTCTTTGAATGGTTACTTGTCAAGACTCAAGAGGATGAACATTTCCTTGACAATATCATATGGACAGATGAGGCCAAGTTTACAAAAAATGGAGTTTTCAATAGACACAACAGTCATTATTGGGCGCCAGAAAATCCCCATAAAGAATGGGTCAATTTTTTATATCGAGTTTTATGACGATAATTTGAATGCAACAAAATATGAAGATTTACTGAGAAATGGAATTCAAATGATTTTAAATAATACGCTAGGAAGAGAACCCCATAATTCTCGTTCAGTAAGCGAAGCTTTAACTAAAATCTTCGAAGACAGGTGGATTGGTAATAATGGACCTTTCCTTTGGCCTCCTAGAACACCAGATGGCAATCCATTAGATTATTTTGTGTGGGGTTTCATTAAAAATATGGTTCACTCCAACCCAGTGACAACAATGGAATATATGAAATTGAGAGTTGGAACTGCTTTCAATAGTTTAACTCCAGACTCAATCAGAAGCGCTACATATGATAATCTTTTGAAGAGATCACATGTTTGTTCAAGTAGCGGTGGAGATGTGTTCGAAGATATTCTGAAATACACTGACAATTGAATTCATTAAATTATTTTCAGTTCGTGTGTCAGCGTTATTAAAACTATTGTTTGAAGAGAAGTTTCATTTGATGGTTGAAGAGTATTTTAATAATTATTTATTTATTGTATTATCTGTGACCACGTCAGTTTCTGTTTGAAACAGTTTATCTCGAAAACGGTTCGAAATAGGATTATCTGAACAACGTCATTCTAAAATTGGATGTAGAGCTCAAAAATTTGAAAATATACAGGGTGTTCCATTTGAAAAAATTGACTCCCTCTCATTTTTCCATGTGAACAAAGCATCTGCATTTTTTAAAGACCCTTTATGAGGCAAATAAAAGTATGACTCGGAGTGAAGATCCTCATGGTATCACTCCACTCCATTTCGAATTTGATGATCTTAGTACCAGAGAGTTCAAGATTATCAGCGTTTATGAAAGTACATGTTTGGTAAAAAAAAATCGAAATAAATGTATATCTTCTGAACGGTAACGGATAGGTAGGGGGAAATGGTACATGAAGTTGTTGACAAAGTGATAAGGAATCATAATATGATCTTATATACAGGGTGTTCCATTCGAAAAATCAAAGTAGTCGCTACTTTGTTCAAACAATTTTTTTTTTAACAAATATTATGTTATTGACGTTTTTGCTCTAACAATGGCATTAAGTAATGCTTGGTTATTTTTTTTACGTCGTTTGTTAATAAATTATTCATAAAGAAATAGACAAGTTTACTATATAAAAATAGTTTTTTACCATTTTGTTGTCATGACAAAATAATGAAAAAAAAATCTTAAAAACATTTTTTTAATGTTTATAATAGTTTTTTTTCTGTATTTTCATTGTTTGAATAACTACTTAAGAAATTATTCTTACTTTAAAAATCATAATTGGAAATTAACAGAAAAAAATATTTTTTATCAATAATTTCATTGTTGATTGATTTGACAATTTGTTATAAAGAAATTCTGACCAAAATTTTTTTTTCTAAATGTTATTAAATTGTGTATATAAAATATAAAAAAAAAATTTTTGGTATTTTGTTGCAAATGTCTGTTTTTGTGATTTTTATTACTTCTAGAAAAATAATAAAAATTAGTCAGAATTTGTTTATAACAAATTATTAAATCAATACACAATGAAATTATTGATAAAAAACCAAAAATTTGTCAACTAATTGAGAAAATGCCAATTATAATTTTTAAAGAAAAACTTATTCCTCAACTAATTATTTGAACAATGGAAATATAAAAAAAAAAATTTAAACCATGAAAAAATGTTAAGATTTTTCTAATTTTTTTTAAATCATTGTTTTGTCATGACAACAAAATGGTAAAAACCTTTTTTTTTTATAGTAAACTTGTCTATTTGTTTATAAATAATTCATTAACAAATGACGTAAAAATGTTTTACTCAGAATTACTTAATGCCATTGATAGATGCGAAAATGGCAATGACATCATTTTTTGAATATTTCATTAATTTTCAACTTCAAACAATTCTAATAAACAAAATAGAAAACTTTTACAAACTTTCATCACGTGATCTTCTCAAGTATATAAAAAAGCTCAATAAGAAAGTATAGATGGTGATAACAACAGGTTAGTTTATTTTCTCCCGCGGGTGTTCATATGAAAAATCACGGAAATAAAATGAAAAATAAGTGGAAAGTTTGTCAAAGAGTTAACATTTTTTGGTATCAAATGAGTTTTTTTTTTATTATAACCTCAAAACTATCAGGATTCATTGCGTATTTTTCTTTAATAGATATAATCATCTACCCTGGATCATCGAAATAGACAGCTGTATATTTTCAATGGAAGGGCACTGAAATGTTCACGTCAATGGGAGTTAAAATTGTTAATAAATGGTTTTGCCAAAATGATTTTGCCAAAATGGGTTTGCCACGTTAGAGTAATGCGAGCAAATGCATTTCCTTTGATCATTGATAATTTGGGAGGTGCTGCATCTCAGCTCGCAGAACAGCTCCATTTGAAGCACACATTTAGCAAAAATACCGAGAAAGGTGGTACAACTATTTCTCGAATGAAAGCTTCAAAAATGAAATGCTGGAGGAATCGCCTAATGAATAGTCAAATTTTTTCTTCGACTGCAGTAAGGATTTATGCTACGAAACATTTCCGGTTGATGAAAAAAAAACAAAAAAAACAAAAAGAGTCTCTCATCTCAACTTTCAAATTGGTTTCACGTGACTTGAAATGTCAGATTTTAACCAGACGGTATTCTACTAATTTTACTGAAGTATTGTGATTATACGTTGACGAAACCCATCGAGGTCATCTACCTACAACTCATCTTTAAGATGTGGAATTTTTTTTAATTACTAGAAAAATGGCTACATTACTCTTTTATTCAAATATAAAGATTGTGGAAATATCGAAAATTACAGAGGAGTATGCCATTTGGTATATTCTTATCTGTCATGTAATCTGAAGAACTCAATTAATTTTGAACAACAGGCTTTCCATAGGGGCCACACTACAACCACTAACTCATTCAGAATTCACGCACTTTCTACTGAATGCCTTTGGAAGAAAATGCCGAGTAGCTAGTAGATGATCGGAAAAACTGCTGGCAATGATTATAAACCTCGAAATGAATTCAGCTAATCAAATGCATTCAACTAATCAATCAAATCCCAATATCAGCGAATATACACCATGTTGCTAGTATATCCGCGAATATACACGATACTTGGTATAAAACCAATAGGCATTTACCATTGTTTATACCAAACTTAGATGACTAAAAACCATGGTGTATTTATTCCCTTATACCGGTAAAAGATTAGGACAAACTGGGGTACACCAGCACGTCGTTTCTTTCTATTATTTAGTAAACTGCAATTACAGATCACACTGGGTGTATTTCTGTCTGTGTTTGATCCGTTCTGTGATTTCGCTCAGTGCTGTTTGAGAGAAAAATACCAACGTCAACATAAAATATTCAAAAATGGCATGTGCACAGAAGAAGATATTATTTTTAATAAAATACTGTTCGTGTCTTTGTATTACTACAACTGATTCTTTGATAATTATGATTCGTTGAGTGATTCGAAGTGTGTTGACTCCATCTACTAGTTCTGACTGTAGAATTTTTAAGCACTGGAATTTGTTATAGATAGACATTATACACCCGTCATCCATGGGTGTGCAAGAGGCTACAGTACACCTTGTATATCATTTCCAGTTGTGACATACCCAGAAAACCATTTCGAGCAAAAATAGGTGACCTTTTCATTTTTATTTGGAATAGCTCAGGATGACCGATTGATATATGATCTCATCATCAAAAGCAGGGATGTGGTTTATGCAGATATGAGAAACCAGTATTCTTGTTAACAGAATATAATATTAATGAGTAGTGTTGAATTTATATTTAATGCGATATAATAATCATCCTGGCTAATTCCAATACATTGAGTCAGTAATTATGATTGGAATGAGCCGTATTTACTCATTATATTCGCATGACCACGACAATCTGTGATGATGCCAAAAATTATTCATTCAAAGAAATATTCACATATTGAGTTCCATACAAACATGGATGAGGCGGCTGACGAAAAAAACTCGAGAGCATAGTTTCATATTTTTACTGAACTTCTATCTGCACTTGATTGATTGATTGATAGATAGGGGGGTTTAGGTTGGTGTTTCGATAAATCCTGTGGAAAAATGAGCCGAGTATTCTTGTCCCATCATTCTCCTTCGACGATCCACGATAAGAAACAGACAATGAAAAAGACAAAAAAATTGTTTTTGCATACTTACATGTTTAATGATTCAAATATCTATTTTAGTCAGATCAACAAGTTCGAAATGGTGTTAATTATTGATAAAGCTCCTAAAAACATGAGCGATAGCTCATTGGATTCGAAATGACGTGTAAAAAAATGTATTCCGATGATTTTTTAGCACATAAAAAATTGCGATTGTAGGGAAATAACGGAATTTTCACTGGTGCCCCCAGGAGAAATCTTGGAATCTTCACATTTCATTTGCCAAGTTCCAGCTTATCGCGAGTTCCTAAAGATGTCCCGAACAAGAAATTCTTATTGTTAGTTCCTAAAGTTATCGCGAATGTAACCAGAAAAAAAAATTCTCAATGCCAGTTCCTGAAGTAATACTGACCGTAACCTGAATAAGAAATTATTATTGCGAGTGAAACAAGAATGTATCCCAAATGTAACAAGAACCCCCGAATGTAACAATCCCGAATATAATAAGTACAAGAAATTCTCATTGCGAGTTCCCAAAGTTATCTCGAACGTACCCTGAATAAGAAATTCTTATTGCAATATATATATATATATATATATATATATATATATATATATATAGAAAAAAGGATCTTTATTTTGGGTATGCAGTCGTAGGGATGAAGTGAGTATACTCTTTTTTATATTCGAGCTTTCGAGACTTTATTGACTCTTCATCAGGAACTCTACAGTGATGAATTAAAATGTGTGAGAATTTATACATTTTCTTAAAAAAAAAAAATTACCTACGAAAGTGAGGTTAACTTCGAGCAAAACTTGTAAATACATGGAAAACATATAAATGATGAACATACAACTAATGTACAATGTGTACATAAAAATTGATGTGAAAAACACTTATGGATTGTACATTGAGGAAAGAGATTCATTTGACATAATGTTGACAAAATCAAGTGAAATTTCTGTTTAATAAAATAATGATTGATGTGAGGAATTGAAGTATTAACCATCTTTGAAAGGTAGTGTTTCCAATTTCATGATTTGGGCCAATAGTAATGAATTAGGGTGACAACTTGAAAAAATTATTGTATAAGAGATTGTGAAAAATGGTTAATAGTGTTATCTAAATGTGGAGGGAGACTCAATAAGTAGGAATAAATGAAACTAAGGTTATCGATATCAGTTTTGGCATTCATTGAATTTGGTTCTTTGTATATGTAAGACATTTCCAAAAAAAATCTTTTTTTTTTAATGGATTCATGATCCAATATGTTGACATTATCATAATCTGGTTTGTGATCTTTTTCTGAGGTGTGTTGTGCTAGGGTGCAACTTTTTTTAAGGTTCTTGATATCACTTTTATATGTTTTACATGTATTTACAAGTTTTGCTTTCGTAAGTAATTTTTTTTTTTTTCAAATGTATAAATTCTCACACATTTTAATTCATCATTGTAGAGTTCCTGATGAAGAGTCAATAAAGTCTCGAAAGCCCGAATATAAAAAATGTATACTCACTTCATCCCTACGACTGCATACCCAAAATAAAGATCCCTTTTTCATTAATATAGACAGTCGTCCAACCTCAACTTCTATATATATATACTAGCGGACCCGACAGATGTTGTCCTGTCCAAATTTCTATGTTCCCTAGAATGTTTTTCCCGAAAATTTTCCCGTTATCCCGTCATCCCATTTTCCTGTTACCCTTTTTTGTCTTTATCCCGTTTTCCCGTTATCCCGTTATCTCCTTATCCTGCCATCCCGTTATTCCCGTTATCCCGTTATCCTCTTATCCCATTTTCATGTTTTTTCGTTATCCCGTTACGAGAATAACGGGATGACAGGATAAGGGAATAACGGGAAAATGGATTAACGGGATAAGTAAAAAACGGGATCACACTCTGGGACGCCACTGTAATAAAAGAAGCCTCCTATTACCGTTAATAAGCAGGCCAAGTTTTATCAAAATCAGCCAAAAGGATTTTGAGTAATTATTAAACTACTGATTTTTTCTAAGAACTTTGACACCCTGTATATCAAAAACAAAGCAAGTGTTTGCAGGAAAAAAAAATGACTTAAAAAACCGATCCTAAACGTTTGGCGGTTTAACCCTGGGTCACCCTGTATAATTCCAGTTTGACAAAGTATTTAGCCATCAAATATTCCTTTCTCTATTACCATTGGGATAAGTTATATTTAGCATAAGATTGCACAACTATTTTTGTTTCATTGTAATTGGAAATTCTGCTACAATTCTGAAAAATCAGAACAGACAGTTTTCTATAAAAATATTAGAGGTGTCATTTAATTTTTGCAAATCTTTCATGATCTATGGCTATCAAAAACCTGAAACGAAGAAAATTTACAAGTATGGGAAATAACGATCCAAAAAGTAGTCGCCCTCGATTTTCAATATATTTCAACTGATTGACGACATAGACAAGTTTATAAATTATTCAGAAGTCTCGTGGAGGTGCAGGTTATAGGCCAGTAGAGATAGACATGATTTTTCCAAAATTAAATAATGATTACAAATGTTTCAAAACTTCAGATTGCTTCTTGAAAATGTGTATTCCATTTCTTCCGGTCTTCCTGATGATCGTGGAAGCGTAAAATAGATTTTCGTCGACAAAAATGTATTGAAGACCTAGTGAATGCGATGTCTCTCTTGCGTCAATGTTACGAATGATTTCTGGTACTCTCTTTTGAAAAAACATTCTTCTTTGTCTCATTCATCTTTATGAGGTCTCAATTGAGACTGGAATAAAAATGCAAATTTTCAATTTCAGAATTTTTTCTTCTGAGTTAGGGCCTTTTCAGAATATCTATTAGATTGATTTGTTGAAAATATAAACAGGATGTTCATAAAATCAGATGTGGATTCATCTGCGACTAAAAGATACACTTTAGTCACTATCTTCCATCGTCAAGATAACCTCTTGTGGGGTATTCATGTTGAAAAGGGAAACATTCTCATCAGGAAGACCGGAAGAAATGGGAAACACATTTTCAAGAAGCAATCTCACTTTGAAAAGATGGAAAAGGTTAGAATCATTTCTTTTGAAATGATTCTAACTTTTTCCATCTTCTTGAAAATGTGTTTCCCATCTCTTCCGGTCTTCCTGATGATCGTGGAAGCGTGAAATAGATTTTCGTCGACAAAAATGTATTGAAGACCTAGTGAATGCGATGTCTCTCCTGCGTCAATGTTACGAATGATTTCTGGTGAGTTCTCTCTTTTGGAAAACATTCTTCTTTGCCTCATTCATCTTCATGAGTTCTTAATTAAGACTGGAATAGAAAATCAAATAGCTATCTGAATGAAAATGCAAATTTTCAATTTCAGATTTTTTCTTTTGAGTTGGGGCTTTTTCAGAATATCTATCAGATGAAGTTCAATGTCCAGCGTGGCTTTAGCCGGGGAAGTAGTTGTTTTCTGTTAGACATCCACAAAAAATAACTTCATTTTAATCGTGGATTTTTCAATTCACAGAAAAATCTTTCTATCAATATTCAATCGAGAATGTTTCCCTTTTCATCTATTAGATGTAGTTCAATGTCCAGCGTTGCTTAAGCCAGAGACTTCTCTGGTCCAACAGAAAACAACTACTTGGTTGTATTCTGTTGGACATTCACAAAAAATAACTTCATTTTTATCGTGGATTTTTCAATTCACAGAAAAATCTTCCTATCAATATTCAATTGAGAATGTTTCCCTTTTCAACATGAATACCCCACAAGAGGTTATCTTGACGATGGAAGATAGTGACTAAAGTTTATCTTTCAGTCGCAGATGATTCCACATCTGATTTTATGAACATCCAGTTCATATTTTCAACAAATCAGTGAAGTGGACTTCCATATGATATGTAGTCTGATTTTGCAACCCTTTTTTCTGAAGGAAGTGTTGAAAATCAGGATTTAATGAATTTTCACATTATTAGCGCGAAAATGTTTTCAAAAGTTCTGCAAACTTTCGAAGTTTTACATCCTCTGATGAATTTGCAACCATTCATACAAAACGGAAATGTCTGTTCTATCGAAAAAAATTGTTGATAGTCCTAATTTTTCGATAAAAATTCCAAAAGTTCTGCAACATTAAGAATATGTATTTTTGCAACACCTGTGTTATCTGAATAATGAAGATTATTATATAGGTACCTTATAAATGACATTCATTGTGTACCCGTGTTAACTATCGACCAAGAAAAGGTGAAATCATTCAATGTTGAAAGCTAACGTCTTCGATATGAATTCAAAACATCACATAACAATGAGGAATTTGCATAAAAAAATACGTACGAGTACGTTCGATGGAGGATCGAGAATTTCTCGACACGTTTTCATAATTTTCTTGATTCATTGAAAAATGCAGAAAATATTGAGATTTAAAAAACACTAGTACAGTTGAACATTAGTACGATTAACCTACAACTGTGTTACGTCACAGTGTTCTGTTTACAGAGTAATGAATGCACAGCAGTTTAGTAACATGATTTATTACCAGAATAACAGAAGACTGACAATTGTATTTTTATGACAGATGACAGATTTGACTAACAAAAACAATGCACATTCATCTAATAGTCCTGGAGCTACAACTGAAACAGAATTGCCTACCAACATGTTTTTCCCTCTTTATTTAAAGAAAAATTATTTTCATGCGAAACCACAATTGGAGAAAGAAAGTCAAGTGGGAAGGTAAATTATAATCTTATTCAATTCAAGAAATACATACCTGTAAACATTAAATTTGAGACGTAATATCGATTTCACAAATTTTTTGTTTTTCAGCAACGTTTCTGTTTGATGATGAAATTTATGTACTTGCGAGATATATGTACAATCGATAGCGTTTCGATATCCTCACTTCCATAGAGAATCGATTATTCATTTTAAAATTTCGTCGATTGCTATAAAGTCATCTTGACAAGTGAATATTTCAAATGAAGAATGATTGCATGTCATTTCTTATGCGAAAAAAAATGTCTTTCGATAGTCTTTTAGCAGAGTTTAGTAAAATTTTGTATTCTTTCGATTGTTGCATTCGAAAATATTAGATTAAATTCATCTCGCTGATTAGTCGGAAACAGTGATTGCTTCCGAGATCAATAATTGGTTTCAAATTTTTTTGATGGTCAACTACGTAACCGTATCATTCTCCGGATGCAGTTTCAATCAACCAGTAGGAAATATAACAGATATACGCGATGGATAATCAAGTATTTAACTGGACCACTGTAGATATGTCGGTCTTATATATATCCCAAACATATTTGCACAATGTTTGCAATTTATGGCCGAATTGTACAAAAAAAAATGTTCCGTTGAACAATGACGGTTGCAAATAATATAAAATATCAGACGTAATTTCAATTTCAATTTGCATAACTATTGCAATTATTTCAGAAGTTTAAAAATGCAAAAAAAATATATTGGTGGATAAATAGGTTCCGTTTTTTGTATGAGGTTGCAAAGTAACATATCCACTGAGACCGATATTCTCTTTATTTGCAACCACGATAAAAATCTTTTGTAATTATTTCAATGCTTGTGTGTATTGAAAATGGGAGCGTCGATAAAAAAGTTTAATAAATAAATGATGAGTTTTTCAGAAATGGTTGCAAATGTACGTGCATATTTTAAACTTTATTTCTGTTCACTTATCCAATTTGCAGAACTTTCGTATCTTTTTTAAACAAATTACAATGGAAAACTCAAACAAATGACAAAAAATAAGGTTCCATATCTTTTACAAGGTTGCAAACCTAATGCACGTTGTAAAACACCATTACTATAGGTATGCCTAGTTTGCAGAACTTTTGCAATTTTCAGTGCAATAATAAAGCATTAACATATTTTTTGCAATTATGAAAATGTTCCGCTCATCGCAGACTTCTGAAAATTTTTACAGTTTGTTTTCATTGATGCACTAACATACCATTGAAGATTAAAAACTTTTGGAATTAATGTTAATTGATTGTCTATATCTACTGGCCTATTATTCGCTATTCATAAAATTTCCGGATATTACGATTAGTTTCGTGATTCGTATTCCGAGTATAATCGTCGATGAACTCCTTTAACCTTACTTGAGGAGATAACAGAATCTCTATTGGAAATGTAGTTTTCGACATCTGTCTAGTGTGGTCTCTCTGTATCTTGACCGAAACAAAAAACCCAATAATGTACCGCATGCTTAAAAATAATGTAGGCATATAGTATACGAACACGATTTACATTAAACTGAAGGTTAAGAAGATTCACACTATTTTTCTCAATCTCAATGCCATGATCGCGTCTCAGTAAGGTATAAAAACAAATACGAGGATGATCCATTGTTATTTATATCAAAGTGATACTTTCAACCGGAACTAGATATTTTTTCTCTTTTCGTCCCATCCGCTGAATTCGGAATTTACAGAACGCGAACGCTTTATCTCTTTATATTAATTTACGAAAATACAAGAGATCGATTTGATTTTGTGAATATAATATAAATAATAATATTGCATTCAAACATCAGGTTAGTCATGAATTTGAAATGTGCAAATGCAGTACTCATATCTAAATATCTAGACTTGAAAAAGATTTATAGGAAATCATTAATTCACAAGAAGAATGATTAGAAACGTTATATATTATTTTCTATCTTTTTGAAAGGCCTTCGATAAAGCTCGAAACCCCCTTGCCATTCCGGCATCCTTAGACATTATCGAATAGGAAACTTTCTAAACAGATACTTATAAGCCAAGTGTTTGAGACAACACACTTTTTGATGCTGGAAACCCGCACTTTGATCTCCCCATCACAAGATGATGCACTAAAGCACAGCAAAAAAAAACGGAATAAAGTTTCCTTTGAATTCCTGAAAAGCCTCTCTGAAGTCATATATATATATATATATATATATATATATATATATATATATATATATATATATATGACTTCAGACCAATTTTGTGGGGGGGAACCCAGTGTCAAGATCCTGTTATATATATATATATATATATATATATATATATATATATAGCAGTCAATAGGGCTGAAGTAAAGTGAACTCTTGTTTCTGTTCAATCTTTCGAGTCTTTATTGGCTCTTCTTCAGGAACTCTACAATTGTTATATTACAGTACAATTGATAATGAACAAAAATTATTTTTTACTTACGAAAATTGGGGTTAAAAGAAAGCATTGCTTTTCACAGACATGTAGCAATAATGTAGAAAACATTCGATTCCAGTACGGTAACTATACATTGTTAAAAACGGAAAACATGAGTTTTCTTTGTAAACTAATAGAAACTTTTTTATTTGAAACTTAACCACTAAGAGTCAGAAATGTGCGGGAATGGCATAAAATGATGAAACAAGTGAATGAAACGATAGCAATACTGCCAACTGGTATGTGTGTTGACAGAATTGGGAAAACAGGTGTACAAATGTCAAATGTCAAAATTGTAAACTGTCAGAATGGTTTGTAGGAATGCTCAATAGATAAGAGTAAATTATACTTAGGCTGTCAATATCAGTTTTGGAATTCATAGACTCAGATTCATTGAATATACAAGTCATTTCTAAGAAAGTGTTTTTTTTAAGTTGGATTCATGCTCCGATATGGTCACATTTTCATAATCAGGCTTGTGATCTTTCGAAAAAATATGTTCAGCTGAAGTGCAAGTTTTTTTGAGATTTCTATATATATATATAAATATAAATATATATATATATATATATATATATATATATATATATATCTTGGTATTTTATTCTAATTTTCCCCACTTTTTCGTGATATGGCTGATGGTTCCAATGCAAAAGCTAAGCAAGCTACTGCCACATTACTCCCACTTCTTCCTTAGACCAAGGTTGAATCAATGCAAACCAGGCTGCGTCTCTTTGTCCTTAGTGTTATGTCCAACTGCATTCCTGTCTGGGGTCTACGCTATGTCGACATCGTCGAGAAAGTACACACACAATTATTAAAAAAGGTTCTCACTCCCATTCCATACACCGGACTATGAAGTCAGAATAGAATGTGGTCGAGTCAAACTTTCGTACAACATTTTCAAATAGACACTGAACTGGCTAATGAAAATCTTCGAAATGAATGTCACCCGTTTAACAAAAATTATTTACGGTGATACACAATGATAATATTTGGGACAACCTTCCTCTGGAATATATCGAATCCAAGAAGAAATATCTCCCATTGAAATTCAGAGAAAACCTGTATGAGGCTGACCATCGGTGATCATTCCTGACCATGTAAAACTCTTTCTCGATTCTACATAATTCCCCACAGAAATATGTTCTTTTGATTATGCCCATCAAGTATACAAGAACCCTATAAAACTCAACTTAGACTACCCAATTCCATCTCTGCCAAATTCACCTTCAATGGTTAGACTCATACCATTAATCCAAATTAGCTGCGCACAGTTTGTAACCGAGCTCAGATGGAGACACTCGAACACATTTTCTCTAATTGCCCAATATATTGTGGAATTAAACATTATTTCCTAAACTCCTTAACAAATATGACTGCTTTGGCCCATACTCTTTATACTCTTTCAGATGATAACGCTAAAACCATTGCTCCGTAGGGAACGTTCGGAAACAACGATCTTTTCTCATCAATAAAGGAAAGTTATTCTGTGTTCACCAGTATAATACTCTCTTTTTCTACTTGTTTTTATGATTGTATTTCCCCAATACCTTTCTCGTTTTGTGATACATATGTATGTGTGTCTATATATATATATATATACATATATATATATATATATATATATATATATATATATATAAAATATACGAAACTATCTTGAGGATGCAGTCAAAATAACTGGGCTGGGTTAAAGAATACTCTATGTTATATGGTCGAGCTTTCGGAAACGTTTATTTCCTTTTTCAAGACATCTAAAAATGTAAAAAGAAAAAGTTTGAGTCACATGGTACTCCATAAAATGTTAGAAATACTTACTAACTTGAGAATGACATTATAAAGTTGAAAGCGTACATAGTCAGGAACAAACACAATGGACCTTTACATTTACGAAAAAAAAAATTCCAAAACTTATATAGGTCGATTATATTTCATATGAAACGTCCAATTGACTTAGAATGCCATAATATATTTTTTATTTCGAAAAGATATTGCGTTTCAAAGTGTACCCGTGACGTCACGTTCATCGAAAACTACCCCCTCCATAATCCACGTTCAGAAACACGCATTACTGTTCTTGTCAAAAATATAGCTCACTGCTTGATATACACCATTAATATATAATTGAACACTGTTTATTGATAGACTCATCAACAAAAAACCCATTTCAACAACGGTTTTCTTCATTTAAAACATTCAAAGTTTCTGAACGGGCCTTCCTTTTGATGAAGAGCGACCATTGGCATCACCGCAAATATCAAAGACAGTTCCCATTAAAATCATATTGACATTTGAGGTTAATGTTTATTTTTATCAACTTATTTTCTCAATATCATAAACGATTTGGTGTGTTTATAATGAAACAAGGCTTCGTAAAAGCAGGTTCGGAAAATTTGCCAAGGGTGGATTATGAAATGCTTTGTTTATGCAACGTTCCCAAGAACTAAGTGAACTAATAACTAAGGATTCAACACTAGCAAATCAATGAGCGCGTTTATGGAACCCCTAGTACAAGAACTAAGAACCATGACTAGAAAGTTGCCCAACTTTTAACTAAGAACTTTGGTTCTTAGTTGAAACGTTCGTGATTGTTTAGATATAATCAATCATAAATGCATTATACTGTGAATATATATGTAGGCTTTGTCTGTTTGTATTATAATATAAATAAATTCATATTCGGTACCTGTTAGTGTTTCCTTCATGTGATGAGTCGAATATTTATTAAGTTTGAACTACTGAAAATATAATTAATAATTTAGAATGAATAGACTTGAAGTATGTTCATACAAATTTCGTAAATTTTTTGAAAAATTATTTACTTATTTCACACCAATTCTTTGTTGAGGGATACTAATCTATTTTTTACAAATACAGGCTTACATTTTCTATGGTAAAAATTTTCCCTATGGTTACAAAGCTATAGAAAAAAAATTATTTCTGAAGATATTGGCATTCCTGAAGAGAATGTGACAACAAACCTTAGAAAACTTTGACATAATACTGCACATTCTAGTTATTCAAAGTATTTTTGAATTTCAATCAATCAAAATAGAAGAAATTATTCTTATCGACAAAGTTGTTAAAGAATTCTTCCACCGTATGCTCCTGAAATAAATTGTATTGTGCCATTTGGAGTAGCAGATATTAAAAATTTTACAGTGTTGCATTTTTTCTATTCTGACCAAGTCATGGACAGACGAACAGGATCAGAGGGTTTTTCAATTTCCAGACAATAATTGAATTAACTTTCTTACAGCGAGCTCTGAAAGGGATCGGCAAATTTCTTTCGATTTCAGATATTTCAGGCCAATATATAAGCTCTTATAAATAAACAATTTGCCATCATAGGCACAGATTTTGTGAAAATCTTGTGAACACTTGATTTACTCATATCAGTCATCTGCCAATCGAGAGTATACATCCCCAACCCGTATCTTTTTTAAACTCATCAGAACATCCATATATTTAATTTACTCAATTTTGGTAATGTTTTCACAATGTGGTAAACATTTTCAGGGAGCCCCAAATAATAGTGCAATAGATAGGCGCTGGCGCTGCTGTCCTTCGATATTTTCACAATCAGGATCGGATCGGATGAAGACTGACTAGGAATATACTCAGAATTTTTTTTGGTGGTGTTATTTTGGTGAATCGGATAATGTACTAGCTTGGCTACTGCTAGGAGAAGAACTATTCGAAACTCTTGAGTAAATATTTCCCATGGATGTAATGTCACTCAACACAGTTTTACTAGCTGAAGGAGTGATGTTTTCATTTGGTTTGGGTTTCTTCATCGTTGGTAGGTCATATACTTATGATGAAACATTGTCAGACCAATGTCATTTCAGGTTGATATGTGGACAGACATCTTGCTTCAACATAAATTTGGATCCCCTTGTTCTAGCATATTCCTAATTCGTAGTATCTTCTTTCAGCTGGAACCAAAGAACAATATGTTTATAGGACTGGATATAAAATACAGTACTGATCGATGATTTTGCAAACTTGCATTGAGTGAAATTAAAGATCGTTCCTTGATGTACTCACCTGGAAATGTTCTGCACAAAAGCATATATTTCCGCTTTTTACAAAAGTTTGATTCACTTTCACTGGTGTTCAGACAACCGTGCACATAGCACTTTTTAGACATTTTCATAGTTATTAAAATTAGAAAATAATTTCCGAAATTTTTCAATACCAAACATTCATGGCATGGCGAGCTTGTTCATTTGCAGCAGTTCTCTGCATATCTCGTGTCTCGTATCAGTCGTATCAGATATATGCAAGAAAAAGAGCTGAAGAGAGAAAAACGATTGATAATATTCTATTCCGTGAAGCAAACGAACGAACCTATCAAAGTATCAAATAACAAATTCATTACGTCACAATTCCATGATTCGCTACTCATACAACGATGCCAAATCAACTTTTAGTGAACGTGACGTCACGAAACCACTTTTTTCCGGATTATGAAAAAACTACACATCAGAAAAATAAAATAAAAAATCCCAAGTGATATTAGCACATATACTTTCTAATTACAGTGTTTTCACATAGTGCATAAAAAGGTCCATTGAGCAGATTGTTAATCAATGCATTGTTTAAAAATGAGTAAACAATTTTACAACCACTTTTATCAAAAAGTTAGAAAAATTCACGTCATGGAGATGTCAAAATAAATTCTGCACATGGTCAAGTTATGCCAGAAGAGCATGGATCGTACAGAAAAGGAAATGACAGCTGTCAATATGCAGAGTGGGGAGGGATCAACCTGTTTGAATATATTGCCAACTTCACAGTGGCGGGAAATTTGAAATTACAAAAATTTTGAAACATTCGAAATAAAAGACAAATACACTGGAAAATGTTGATGAAATTTTTCTATAAGCACATTGTGTTTAAGATTCCACATTCATTTGTGGTCCAGAAAGGTAATGTTGTTCCAATTTAATGATGTACCTAATTGTACATAATACTCAGATTATTTAAATCAGTATTTTTGTTCATGGTGTTAGAGTCATTATTAATATGGAACATTTCTTTGGAAATTCTTTTATGATAGTTATTTTCAGTGCACAGAATTCTAACGTTTTCATAGTCAGTCAAGACTACCCTTCTATATATATATATATTGGTCCCCAATCACATATTCCTGAAGCCGATTCGATAAAATATTTAGGTATCATAGTCGACCGACACCTCAAATGGAACCTTCAAATAAAGAATATATTAAAAAAACTAAGAGGCATGCTCTCAAGACTCAAATACCTAAAAGACTATCTTGACACTAAACATCTTACTGTACTATACTACGCATTCGTACAATCACAGCTAACTTATGGAATAATAGGATGGGGAGGTGTAAATGATACTCATCTTGAAAACTTGAATGTTCTCCAGAGGTGGATTCTGAGAATAATATTCGATAAGCCACTCTTATTTCCCAATGACCAATTATATGTATTGTCTGGTATGTACGATGTGAGACAACTTTTCTGTGTGTCCATGCTCACCAATCTCAAAAAACACAAAAAAACTCCAGAAAAAGTGACCCACAACTACACCACCAGACATGGATCGCAACTACTACCACGTTGTGAAAAAACAATAGGTCAACGTCACTGTGACTATCTTGCACCCAGACTCTACAGCATGATACCTAGCTCGACAAAAAGCATAAATAATTTAAACTTATATAAAAAAAAAAATTATAACTGGATTTCTAGTATTGAGAGAAATAATATACACGATTTTGTTAACCAGAAATATCATCACTAAAACAAAAAAAAAACAACTCCATACTACCCTAATGATCTCAAACATAAAACGGTATGAATGTCTCCATAATTGATGCTATGATTTTATATATATATATATATATATATATATATATATATATATATATGTATATGTGTGTGTGTGTGTGTGTATGTATGCATGTGTGTATATATGGGTGTACGTGTATATGTGTGTGTATATGTATATGTATATATACATGTATATGTGTGTGTATATAAATCTGCTTTAAATCTATTATATGTCCCGTTTGTCTTAACATAAAACCCCACTGTTAATTATATATTTACCCTATTAGTATATGAATGCGTTTACATATTTTGCATGTTTATGTGTATTTATATTATATTATTTATTTATTACGCTACATTACTTTTGTCATAACTTACACTACAATATTATTATTATCATTGTCATCATTACATTATATTCTTACGAAACTACTACAAGCGATAGTCCTTCGGAATAAAGCTTCTGTGGTACCCCATGTTTATTTACTTTAACCACCTTCATTATATAAACACTCTTGTTTCCTAGTGAATAAACTTATATTATATTATTATATATATATATATATATATATATATATATATATATATATATATATATATATATATATATATATATATATACAGTGTGACCCATTCAAAATGGAACCACCCCTGTAGAATACGCATTTTTCAATCAATCTCAAAAACATTTATTTTCAATATTGAGCATAGAAAACTGTAACTTTACACAAATTTTCATAACTTCAGTTCCATTTCCAAGGCACACTATGGTTTTTTTCTTTGTCAAAAACGGCAAAAGTTTATTAGGCAATTTTTGTTTTCAAGTTTGACTGCACCGCTGGATTCGTAGTCGTTATAAGTAAAAACCATCAAAATTTCATGAAGAAATATTGGTTAACAACGAAGTTACAACAACTTCAATTTTGGAAACAAAGTATTCGACTATAATTTTTATTTAGATTATAGACATATTTAGAATCTGGCAACACCGTCGATACAAAGTAGAACACCAGTGAACTTGTACAGTGAAAATCCGAAGTCAATAGTTCATTCCGTTCTACAGTTATAAGAATGGTAATGTGAGCGATTTGTGGTGGAAGCGATTTTGTAATAAAAATCTGACTAGGCCACTGGATTTGTAAATTATATTCCCTTAAAATATTTTGACACATAAATTGACAAAAACTTGCAGTTAAGTCTAAGAAAACCATATCAGCAACTCAGTGTTGAATCCAAGAATGTAACATCAAACTCAGTCGTGTATCTTATTTTGAGACATCCTATATATAACTAGAAATATTTTTGGAACGTGCCTATCGATTAAAAAAATCAAGTGGAAAAAATTATAGAGCTTTTATGCATTACCCTGTATGTAGTATCTGATCTGTATGATCTTCTGAATGGTATTTTTATCCTTATCTCTGATGTATTCCTCAGATAACTATGGAACTCTTACTATTTGGGCTCATTTTTCGTAGAGAGCTTCATAAATCTAGTCAGATTATGGAAAAAACACTCTACCTCAACATCAAGATCTAATAAGCCTCTGGAGTGAACCGTTTTCATTGATTTTCCAACAATTTTTTGATAAAATAATTCATACACTTCTTCAAATGTCATTTAAGTTAATATCATCACCAATATTAAGAACAGTTCACAACTCCTCATGCAACATGTATGGCACCTCATGGTTCGCAAATTCAGAGTTGTTTTGGATTTAATGCATCCAGACTCCATAAAATACGAGTACGATGAGGTAGAAGTGGATGGAAGTGAACGTAAACACAAACATCCAAATAGAAGAAGAAATTTGATCACAGAAAAAAAGAATACAGTGCATTCCATTTGAAACGAGCCACCCTGAATAACTTTTGGTACAATGATTTTCAGGAAAAATAAAAAAACACTTCAACAATAGTATACAGGGGGACACATTTTGACATAATCACATTTGATGTTACTTCCACTATCGCACCCCCAGAGCATGTCACCATTTTTTTTAAATGGATCACCGCATATTGTTTTGCATTATCAGATGCTCCATGATTAGCAGATTTCAACAAAGTATAAAATATATGGTCTGACGCATATGGTTCGGGAGCTACAAATTATTTGAGTTGAAAACGAGCCACCCTGAATGAACTTCTGTACAATCTGTTACCTAGGTTTCATAGGTGTTTTTTTGAAGTATACTTCAAAAAAGTCTTATTTTGCCTAGTTAAGTTTGAATTCGATATTCTCTTCATTTTGTATTCGTCTCATTCTACAATAACGATTACCTACCAGGTGAAGTTACAATTGGTGTTTCTGTTTTTGTGAATTCTTGAGAAGCAATGGTTTATACGCTTCGAGAACGGATTGAAATAGTGAGTTTGTACTACCAGAATGGAAATAGTGCTAGAGCTGCTGCCCGTATGTTCAATGATAATCATCCAGGAAGAAATGTACGACACAAATACGTTTCGGAATTATTGAACAATTTATGGAAACTGGATCTGTTAGCAATAAAAAGCATAACCGTTCAGGAGTTGTCAACGATGAAGCTATTTCTATTGCAGTTTTAGGGCACGTTGAACTAATGGAAAATACGCAATCTCTTACTAAGTTATCTCGAGAATCAGGAATCAGTCGTACAAATGTTTTCAGGATCCTTCATAAGTACAAATTTCATCCATATAAGATTAGACTAGTTCATGAATTGAACGAAGATGATTTCGATAGACGTATCGAGTTTTGTAAAAGTCTCACTGAACGGATCAACTTGCATCAGAATTTCTTGAATAAAATTTGTTTTTCGGATGAAAGTACGTTTAGTTTGAATGGAGAGGTGAATCGGCAAAATTGTCGATATTGGAGTGATACGAATCCTCATTTATACCGTCAAGTTCATACCCAACGACCTCAAAAACTGAATGTTTGGGCAAGAATTTCAGGTGACCACATCATAGGACCTTTTTTATCGATGGTAATTTGACTGGTGAGGAATATTTGGATATGTTGGAGAATCGAATAATACCGTGCATCAATAGGACAATTGAGGAGGATATGAATTTATTCGAACAAGAAATAGTTTTTCAGCAGGATGGTGCACCTCCTCATTATGCAGCTCCAGTGCGACAATTTTTGGATGATCATTTTCCTGGTCGCTGGATTGGCAGAAGAGGTCCTACAGAATGGCCACCAAGGTCTCCGGATCTCACTCCTGTGGATTTATTTCTATGGGGTCATTTGAAGTCCAAAGTGTATGGGATAGAATCAACAACATTAGAAGATTTGAGAGAGAATATCATTAGGCATTGCAGAGAAATAACTCCCGAGATTCTCACCCATGTGAGGGCGGCAATGGAAGCTCGTTTGTACCATTGTATGGAAGTTGGTGAAAACGTTTTTGAACATTCACTATAGAAATTTTTTTTTTCTTCTCATTGTCAAGTCATCAGATTTTGATTCAAGAATTTAATAAATAATATATTTTTCTGATTTATTGCTTCATTTGTCTCTGGAACGAATATTTCAAAATGTGGCCTCCTGTATAAATTGTTGACCTGTTTTTTTATTTCTACTGCAAATCATTGTTATTCAGGGTGGCTCGTTTTCAACCAAATAATTTGTAGCTCCCGAACCATATGCGTCAGACCATATGTTTTATACTTTGTTGAAATCTGCTCATCATGGAGCATCTGATAATGCGAAACAATATAGGGTGATCCATTTGAAAAAAAATGGTGACATGCTCTGGGGGTGCGATAGTGGAAGTAACATCAAATGTGAATATGTCAAAATGTGTCCCCCTGTATACATTGTTGACGTGTTTCTTTATTTTTCCTGAAAATCATTGTACCAAAAGTTATTCAGGTTGGCTCGTTTTAAATGGAATGCACTGTATATATTCCAAAGAAGAAAATCATTTTTGATTGAATACAATATAAGTTTATGATTGGGTTCAAAAATATCGGCTGGTCCTCGTTACAAACTTCGAGTCAACATCAGAAAGACAAAAAAATCACGATTCGATCAATTCGGTAATGTCTTGCCACAAGAATTCACCTGACGGTGTAGACTGTTAATTAAAATGCCATTTAGAGACCGCTTCATCAGGTAAGTTTAGTTCAGGATCTGCTCATCTTCGCTTCTGACAAAAATGGAAGGGGAATATTGCGGATTTGATAGTTATAAATAGATGATTATTACTAAGATGAATATTTATACTAAACATTCGTTTGTTTTGAGTTGAACTTATTCTGCAGTGTAAAGAGTGTTGAAAATGAAAGTTGTTGTATTTTTGGTAAGTGTTTATCCACTATTATAGCCATAAAATATCAAAATAATATATTCCGGAATGAATCAAGTGACTGCTAACCATTCAGAAGATACGGATGCATTGGAAAAGTTTATTTTCTCCTGTGTGAATAAACTAAATTTATCATCTGAAGATATATTTCCAACAAATTATTTCGTACCATTTTACGATTTTCTAGCAGAAGAATATACAAAACCAAGATTATCGGGAGTGGGAATTAGAACACTTTTTCAGGATTATGCGAGCCTGTGTAATAACCGTTATACAGTGTGGAAACCTATGATAGAATAAAATCCGTATCTCCATGACAGAAGTATAAAAAAAAACTCCTGCCCTACAGATCAATCCCTTCAAAATTTTGTAATGAAAAGAAGAGTCGAGTTGTACCTTGCTTGGAAGGTTTATAAATTCTCAATTTAACCATCTATTTCTTTTTTTATTTTTCTGATGCTTATTCGAAATGAAAGCATTTTGAATAATACAAAATTTAATTGCAAAAATTTTGTTTATAAAACAGTCAGACAAGTTTTATTTCCAAAATATATTTTTTCCCAAAAACTGTATACCCTCTTAGTACTGTCCCCTACAAATTGGCTTCATGTAAAATTTTGATTAGTAAAAAAGGGTCCCGTTTTGCTGGGCTTGGAAGAAATTTGAGTTATTTATGCTTTAGTTAAAAATACTCAGTTGAAAATAGCTTCATTTTGACAAACTGATTAAAAAAATGTTCAAAATGTGCCCTTTCTACTTCTACTTCTACAACCCAGCATTAGAAAATTCATTTCTGACGTTTTCGAACATCTATGTAGTAATCGCCCCCATTTCTGCCGTTATTCTATCTTTAAAATCTTGTATGTTTGCAGGTTTCATTTGGTAGATCTTGTTTTTGATATCACCCCATGAAAAATATAATGGGGTGAGGTCAGGTGATCTCGCCGGCCATTCCAACGCACCTCTTCGACCTATCTCTCTATTCGGGAATACTGTATTTGAATATTCTCTTACATGAACTCTAAAATGCGGTGGTGCTCCATCCTATTGAAACCATAAAGAAGAATGTGGTATATTTAGATCAACTGGATTAGGAAATGAATTTGTTAGTATGGGAATAAAAATGTAAAAATTCCAAATAGATATTTCCCTCAAAAAATGTTGGTCAAATTATCCGATTTTCCAGAATGCCGGCCCAGACAGTTACTTTTTCTGGTTTCTGAGTATGTAACTCTCGCATCCAGTGCGGATTTTTTCGAGACCAGTATCTACAATTCGGTCGAATTACATGTCCATGAAGGGTAAAGGTGGATTCATCAGGTTAGCAATAATTCATGTTGGTCTGTCTATCTTTCTCATCATTTTCTCACAATATTGGATCTTGCGGTCAGGATCATCTTCACATGACTCATGTGTCGGGTGAATTTTGTAGGGATGTAGTTTGTTAGCTTGAGACAGTTTTGTAATCATTGTATGACTTGGTATTCTGTGCAATTTGCCTCGCAGAAGTCGTAGGATTTTCTTCTATCTCCAACAATGCATTTAGTTTAGTATCTTCATCAACGGAAGAATGCCCTCTTCTGAGCAAACTCTACATGACCTAACTCACGAAATTGTTTTTCGATTTTGCTAACCGTTCCTTGTGAAATAGGAGGCAATCCAGGATACTTTTCATGAAACAATTTAACAACATCTGCTTGTGTTCTAGTCATATCTCCATATCCAATCATCATTGCGATGGTTATACAATGAGTTTTGGTTGAATAACGCATTTCAAAAATCACTACTACAATTTTAAACTATCACCATTGGTTGTTCCCAATAAATGTTATTTTGTTAAGACCACATTTACTTTTTGCCACATTTTCTACTAGACCTGCAGAAACGCAAAGAATACAACACAAATAAATAAGTTGTCAAGGATCCAATCTTGGTCCATTATTATTTTTATTATTCACCAATGATGTGCATTTCATTGGAGTCCAATAGGTTGATCTTTGTAGATGATTTAAAGTTATACGCTTTTATTGCCAGTTTGGATGATTGTGTCTCATTACAAAATCAGATAAATATTTCACACAATTCGTGTCTTGAAAATCATATTCATTTGAATATATCCAAATGTAAAATGTTCACATTTAGCCGCAAAATTAATACGTTACAGTTTTCCTATATTATAGATACAGTGCTTTCGTGAAGTACTGAATGAATTCATTTTTTGCCAAACTATCCATTTCTGATCAATCTCAATTTGTCACATTCATAAGGGAATATTCAATATACAAGATGATCCACGGTTTACTAATGACATCCGCGACAACTTTTCAAATGGAACACCCTATATATTATTCAATTTTTGGAATCTCCATGGAAAGCTTATTTAAAAATATATCACACATAGGGTTTGTAAACAGTGCGTCTGTTAAATTCAGTGCTCTCGTTAAGTAGTGAATAAATTCGTAAAAAATTTACGGAATAATTTTTGGAAAGAACGCTCGAAGCCGTCGAATTTTATTTTCATTCGGGCATTCTTTCAAATTTGATTATTACATACAGAATGTAGGAGAAACGACGTCATCAGTATTTTTTTAATGGCAACTCCATTTTTCATTACGGAATGTGCAAAGGTGATTCTGAATATGGGTGAAATGAAAATAAAATGAGAAAAACCATTTTGAAATATGAAAATACATTGATAGCTTCAAACAACGATCAAATTGAATGTTCAAATTGTGCACCGTTTGCTATCTGACTATTTCCATCACTTGACAGTAGCCATAGCGACCAGAATTTTGTTTTTATTGCTGAAAAAATATTTCTTCAAATAATAACATATCTTATCGTTTGTCGATACATTATTGAGTAGTAACTTTGTCATTTCATGGAAAATAATTAAATTAAATAAACGAGAATCATCTGTCATTTTTTATTGAAAATTATTTTGCAAATTCAAGGAAATGTCCGTTCAATAAGTTATAGTAATAAAAAAATATTTTAACAAAAAATGAAAGCGACGAAAAAATAAACTGAAAAGCAGAAAATAATATTTCTTAGTCTTGATAACTAAGCTCCTAAACTAATATAAGAAACTAATTTCGAGTCGGCGCCAAACAAACAAAGCAATTGAATTAGGTAAAGCGTAAAATTATGGTAGCGGGATAGAATAAGAGTAATGTTTGCACCCCTGGGTCACTGTGTATATATATATATATACAGTGTGACCCATTCAAAATGAAACCACACCTGTAAAATACGCATTTTCCAAACATTCTCGAAAAATAATTTTTTAATATCAAGCAACAAAAACTGTATCTTGACACAAATTTTCATAACTTTTGTTTCATTTCCAAGGCACTTTATGGTTTTTTTCTTCGTCAAAAACGGCAAAAGTTTATTAAGCAATTTTTGTTTTGAAATTTGACTACACCACTGGATTTGTAGTCAATATAAATGAAAACCATGGGAATTTAATAAAAAAATATTGGTTACGAAGTTACAACATCTTTAATTTTGGAGACAAAGTATTTGATTATAATGTTTATTTAGATTATAGACATATTTTAAATCTGGTAACACTGCCGATACAAAGTAGAACACCAGTGAATTTGTACAGTGAAAATCCGAAGTCTATAGCCCATTCCGTTCTACAGTTATAACTCCTGAAAGTATGGTAATGTGAGCGATTTGTGGTGGAAGCGATTTTGTAAAAAAATCTGACTACGCCACTGGATTTGTAGATTATATTCCCTTGAAATAATGTTTTCAAGTTTAGGTAATAAGTGTATTCGAAAATAATAGAAAATTAAAAATTCATTTTCAAGTTATGCAGTCTTCCATAGCCGATAAAAACGAAATGAACCGAATCAAGTTTTAAAGTATCAAAATTATTTATTGAATAATAAAACAGAAAGCAGGACAGAAAATGTTCCTTTTAAATTCTGCAAAACTCAATTGAAACAAGCTTTTAGAGAAGGTATCAATAATTTGAGGAAAGCTGAACTAATACATTAGGCATAGGTTTTGTACTAAATCAATAGTAGGCTGTGATTTAGTACACCACAAATCGCTCACATTACCATACTTTCAGGAGTTATAACTGTAGAACGGAATGAGCTATTGACTTCGGATTCTCGCTGTACAAATTCACTGGTGTTCTACTTTGTATTGGCAGTGTTGCCAGATTTTAAATATGTCTATAATCTAAATAAAAATTATAATCAAATACTTTGTTTCCAAAATTGAAGTTGTTGTAACTTCGTTGTTAACCAATATTTTTTATGAAATTTTGATGGTTATCATTTATAACGACTACGAATCCAGTGGTGTAGTAAAATTTGAAAACAAAAATTGCCCAATAAACTTTTGCCGTTTTTGACAATGAAAAAAAACCATAGAGTGCCTTGGAAATGAAACTAAAGTTATGAAAATTTGTGTCAAGATACAGTTATTGATGCTTGATATTGAAAAAAAATATTTTTGAGATTGACTGATAAATGCGTATTCTACAGGGGTGGTTCCATTTTAAATGGGTCACACTGTATATATCTATATATATATATATATATATACATATATATATATATATTATATATATATATATATATATATATGTATATATGTTGAGATAGTTTGTCGGGTTTCCAACCACGTTCTGTGTTCTTGGTCCTCAAAAGTTCCGGTTTCACGACATTTCGGGAAATTCACATTTACCATCTTCAGGTGATGTCTAATTCATTCGATTGTTTCGAACACGACTGAAACAATCGAATGAATTAGACATCACCTGAAGACGGCAAATGTGAATTTGCCGAAACGTCGTGAAATCGGACCTTTTGAGGACCAAGAACACAGAACGCGGACGGAAATCGAGAAACTATCTCGACACATTTCACCCGCGAAAATCTACGAATATATAAATATATATATTGTATATATATATATATATATATATAATTCTATTCAATAGTTCAAGGTAAAATAATATTTCGTCACATTCAAATGACTAGTTTATAAAATGTATTTTGTTCAATAAATCCGAATTGATGGTGAAATATGTTTCTTTCCAAAAAAAATCGTATGCTATCATGACCCTGAATTGAAGTATAATTTCCAACATCTCCATATTTACCAAAATAATATTAAATAATCCTTGAATCGAATCAAGAAAAAATATAGCTTTGTTATGCCAACAAATAGTCTGTTACGTAACTGAAATTGACTTTCCATCGATTATTCAGCATCATAGGTACATTTATATTTCACATGTGTTTGGCTCGATATTATTTTCTCTGAAACAAATAATTAGTATGTTGTGGAATAGTTGCACTTCAACCATGTAACAAAGTATTCACCAAATTATTTAATTTCAACACAAATCCGAATAACTTAATCGCTGCATGTTTTTTTGAAAAATCAAATGACATTGATGACTTGACTGATCGGAATATTCCAGGTAATCTATACATCAGAAATGAATATATATTTTATATATCAGCCCTTTACTCAATATCACTATAATTTTGTTATGTAACAGAACTGGAAATACACCTTCGTGGGAAGTTGGCTAGCCCACCCTGTATATGAAAAAACATTATTTGTTACGCTTTTGGTAACATCCTACATAATTGGCAATTAAAAAATCGTAAATTATTTAAACATTTTTTACTACGTGTTACACTACTGTACACTGTTTGAAACCAAGGTAACGGGAATCCCGATATCTTGGATGAGCACGTGAATCACAAAATGTGAGTAACCTTTGTATTCCACAGACCCACACAATATAATTATTCATATCATATCAAAATATGTATGCAGTTATTGCACATCTCAAGAAGACCTATCGATACTCGGAACTTCATGACATTTTCAAAATTAATATTCAAGTTGTGTTTGATATTTTATGTTTTTATGTAGAAGAGTGGTCGTTAAAACGAATTGTTATACTCTGGCAGATATCCATTGGCTCTGTCTTCCTTAATTCGTACGAGCAGAAAATTGTCCACTCTAAGTTGAGAAGCAAAGCACAGATCAGTTGTCACTTGACATTAATATTACTATCCAAGAGATTCATTTCCTAATATTTATTGAGCAGAAAAATGACCGGTAAAATCGACTAAAATAAAATTATAGAAATTAATTTGAGTGGTGAAGATTTGTGGAATGAATTATTCGAATCTTGAGTGTTTCGTATTATCATTCTAATGAAAGTTACTGATTTCAACTACCAAATATATTCACTGAGCATTTTTTTAGCGAATATAGTGTATCATAGGGAAGTTGAGCCTATAGAAAATGGAAAATGAAAGATGTACTCGAGAATGGATGCAAAGTTACGGAAAAAAGGAGATGCAAATTATTCATATTTCCAACAGGAAAACTTTTGGAGCAATATGAAATATTGTCACCTATGTCTGTCGTCACCTATGTTATTTGAATTTTGCAATTCCTATGTCCATGAAGAAGTCAGTCATCTTACACTCTTTTGAAAACCAACTATAAAACCATATAATGTCACTTTACTATTGTCGAAGATTTGGAATAATTTTTTCTCTCAATGTTTCCAACTGTATAAACATTTTCGTAACTGTATTTTATATTTTTTTTTTTATTTCAAATCCATTTTTTTAATTATATTAGGATTTTCATTTTTCAAATGAAGATTCCAGATAAACATAAGTCTCCAAATTCCATCTTGAATTCGTGGGTCGAAAATTTATCTCCCCCCAATCAGCAAACAAAAAGAGATATTCAAAAACACCGGCCGACCAATCAAAATTTTTGTAACGTTGTTTTCATTTGAGTGTTAAATATCGTTAATTCTGAGTGTTCTGAACACAGAAATACCTCCATATTTGCTCTCACATAAAGTTTTTCTAGAAAACGTTTTCTAGAAAACGTTTATTTTTAAATAAAAAAAAAATATATATTATGTTACAAATACGTATATTCAAACATTTATGAAAAAATATCAAGTACAATCATTACTATAGAACTATTCAGAGTGATTTCTTTTGCGCTTTTCTGTAAAATGACGTCTGGGTGTAATTTTTTTGTGAATATCATCAGGAATATCACGTTCCAGTGACCAGCAGTAATCAGCCATCATATTCACATTCCATCGACCTTGGTACCTTGTTTCCATAGTTTTGGTGTCTTGATGAAACCGTTCTCCCTGTTCTTCACTTAAATCACCAAGATTTTCAGGAAAAAAATCCAGATGTGAATCTAGAAAGTGGAGTTTTATACAAATAATGCATCCCAATTTTTTATATTTATCCAATAAAGTTGCCACGATATTTTTATAGTCAGGGTGTTTTTGATTCCCTAAGAAATCGCTAACAACGTTTTTAAAAGTCAGCCAAGCCTCTAATTCAGTAAGTATTCATTGTTGCATCAAATTCCCCGTCTTTTATTTTTGCATAAGATAATCTTGGGAATTTTTGACCCAGGTATGTTAAACCATCATTGTCTTTGTACAATGCTTCAACAAATTGTTTCATCATACCCACGATTTGAGTTGTATTTTAAAGCCAAAGTAAGCATTATATGCATTTTGCACAAAATCAGCAATTTTTTGTTTTTGCCTTGAAAACATAAAATTTCCACAAATGTAACAAAATGTATCCACACTATTTTGACACTTTCTTGGAGACATTTTGTTTTGGAAATGTTGTTCAGCCACAAATCATTGATAAGATTCAATAAATATCAAAAGTAAAACACTAACACTTTTTTTAAATAAACACTCTAATATTTCAGTATAAATTTTGTGAACAAAGTTACTGTAACGGTTTATTCTCATGTAACGCCTTGATAACGGGGTGTGTCGCTGTTGCAACTAATAGATTTTCTCACGAGAGGTCGCACAATTTGAAAAAAAAGCTCCAAAACTTAATAATTCAACTTATTTTTATTAAATCAAATAAAATATATAAAATATATTAATTTTATTAAAAACCTGACGTGATAGCAAAAAATGAAGTCTGGTCTCGTCGTCATCACCACAAAATTGGTAGAAAAAATTAATAATATTTTGAACAAGGAAAATCATGTCGGCCAGTGTAATTCACTGTCGGATTTCTCGAGCACAATATCTTCAGGATACTTTGAATGCTTTCTTCCTTCGAAATCCATATCCATCAATCCTTCAATCATATTTTTTCATGCAGGTCGCACTTGGATGTGCGGTCCAATCTTCGATAGCTAAAGAAGTGCGCCTTCTTGACTTGGAGCCAACAGACGCCCAACAAGTGATCGAAAAACAGGACCAATCCCTACACTATGCCCCAAAAATTGAGAGCAACGTACCAGCTATACGGTTCCTCGGGAACGAACCGCATCACGTACAAGAAGACATCTACGAAGCGCGGCAATACCATGGACAAGACGGACTCGGTGGATACCTTTATGGGTACAACGTTCCTGATATCGCCAAGACCGAGAGGAAGCAAGCTGGAGGAAACTTGAGGGGGGCTTATAATTATATTGCTGGAAATGGACAAGAGATCAAGGTGATTTCATCAATTACAGCTCTAGATTCACTCAAAGTTATTGAAAATTAGTTTGTTGTTGAGTTCTGTGAATGATTCCATGTCAACAATTGATTTAGTTAGACCAAGATGTCAAGTTTCTGCGAAATTACCAATAACCATTTCTATTGCAGATCAGCAGAATGTTTCACTCCATGATTATTTCTCAATTGAATTCATAAAACTACAATAAATATTTTGCTATGGAAGGGAAAGATGAAGTAAATCACAACTCTTATAGTTTGATACGTTCAATAGATGAATTGGTAGAGGTTTGAACCAGAGAACATGATAACGAATTATATTCAATGCAAAATATAAATAGTTTTAATATGACTCAGCATGATATAGGTCATTCAGAATATCTCATAGGGCATCTGTGGATTTTAAGTTCATGATACAGTGAGCACCATAAGTGTTACCCCCCTATCTAACTCGTTACTGGACTCTTGTTAGGAAAATCGCCAATACACGTCGACTTTTTATTTCTACAATGTACATTTTTGTATGAATAGTTTACCCCTAATTTCATCCCACACTGGAGGGGAGCAACCCTTTCGAAAAATTTAAATAGCATGGGGTGGTGAGTGATAGCTCATTTGAAAGGGGTTTTTATTCTCTATTCAACCGTGCAAAGGAATTGACATTTGCTTTATTGATTATCGAGTCATTATTGTTTCAGAATAACGAAAATTAACGGAGCGCACTCATCCTTCGAATCAAAATTCGGCCCTGTATGATATCGGTTTTGGCTCAGACTTCAAATGAGACTTATTTGCCATATGCTTGGATATCAACTGCACGTTTTTGTTGGTGTTTTTGCATTTTTTTCAGGATAAATGGTCAAAACGATGAACTGATATCAAGGAGAGTGCGAGTCAATGTATTCTAGCTGTAAGTTTTGATTGCTATTCATCTCCAAACAATGGTTGCACCACGTGAGTTGAATGAGAAATGCGAAGCGATTGTTATTTTTGGTGAGGCCCATCGCATTTATCATGAGGCCGTACGAATGTTCAATGAACATTTTCCAGATCGCCCTATTGATAGACATTATTTCAAATATTTTGTGGAATTTTTTTTATGAGAACGGCAGAATAAAAAACGTTGTGGGAGATCAACTACTAGGGAAGATGAACAAGTGAACATTATGGGCGAATTTGTGAATAATCCGTCCTCATCGAGTAGAACTGTGAGGTTTCGCAGATAACTGTATTGAGAATTCTGAAAAAAAATTAATATCATCCCTATGAAATAAAGATGGTTCATGAACTGACGGACGATGATCCAGACCGCCGTCTAGAATATTGTAAAATTGTATCCAATAATATTTTGCAAAATCCCAGCTACTTGGAACACATTTGTTTCAGTGATGGGGCTACTTTTTTTTTAAACGGTCACGTGCATAGATAAAATGTGAGGTACTGGTCCGATGAAAACCCTCGACTTTTTCGCGAAACTCGTACTCAGTGTCCACAAAAAGTTAATGTGTGGGCAGGAATACTGGGTGACCACATTATAGGTCCGTTATTTATTGAGGTAAATCTGACTGGTGCCCTCTATTTGGAAAAGCTGGAAACAGTGATAGATCCACTGATAGTGGCAGCTGTCGAAAATAATGAAGACAAATTTGACACAGGAATTATTTTCTATGAGGAATTATTTGAATACTGTTTATGCAGGACGATGGATCGAGCGCCGAGGATCTGTGGAATGACCTCCAAGATCACCAGATCTACCCCCTTTAGATTTTTTCAATGGGGTTACCTGAAATCTAAAGTATACTCAGTGTCACTCAGTGTCACTCTTTTCAGGAGTTGCGAGCGCGGATTACAGAAGTGTGTCCAACAATTACTCGAGAAACTTTGCAAAGCGTCAGGGCTGAAACTGAAAATAGACTTTATTTTTGCCAGGAGGTCAACGGGGAACATTTTGAATATTTATTGTAATAACAGATAAGGTTAGTGTTAGTTTGGTTGCCTTCCTGTTTGTGGTGTTTTCATATTTTTGAACATTATTAACTCAACACGTAATAAAACAAATTCCTAATTTTTTGCACAGTTGAATGGACGATACCACATTTTTTCAGATGAGCCATCACTCATCACCCCATGCTATTTAAATTTTTCGAAAGGGTTGCTCTCCTCCCGTGAGGGATGAAATAAGAGGTAAACTATTAATACAAAAATGTACATTCTCAATTGAATATTGACAGAAAGATTTTTCTGTGAATTGAAAAATCCACGATTGAAATGAAGTTATTTTTTGTGAATGACTAACAGAAAACAACTACTTCCCCGGCTAAAGCCACGCTGGACATTGAACTACATCTGATAGATATTCTGAAAAGGCCCTAACTCAAAAGAAAAAATCTTAAATTGAAAATTTGCATTTTCATTCAGATAGTTATTTGATTTTCTATTCCAGTCTTAATTGAGAACTCATAAAGATGAATGAGGCAAAGAAGAATGTTTTCCAAAAGAGAGTACTCACCAGAAATCATTCGTAACATTAACGCAAGAGAGACATCGCATTCACTAGGTCTTCAATACATTTTTGTCAAGGAAAATCTATTCCACGCCTCCACGATCATCAGGAAGACCGGAAGAAATGGGAAACACATTTTCAAGAAGCAATCTCACTTTGCAAAGATGGAAAAAGTTAGAATCATTTCTTTTGGAGAGACACTTTGAAATTAGTATTTTCTGACACAAGAGAGGTTATCTTGACGATGGAAGATAGTGGCTAAAGTTTATCTTTCAGTCGCAGATGATTCCACATCTGATTTTATGAACATCCTGTTTATATTTTCAACAAATCAACAAAAATGTACATTGTAGAAATCAAAAGTCGATGTGTCTTGGCGATTTTCCTAACACGAGTCCAGTAACGAGTTACATAGGGGGGAGGGAGGTAACACTTATGATGCTCACTGTATAATCAAAATTATTTCGTACTCAAATGATCTCCATGATAATGTGCATGTAAGATCTATTTATTTTCTTATATTATCTTTCATTTTACAATAGGTCGAATACTGGGATGATGGTAATGGATTCCATCAAATTGACAACGTTCCCAAAATTCTTCCAAAGCCGGTCGAAGACTCCCCTGAAGTAAAAGTAGCAAAAGATGCATTTTTAGCAAGATGGCATGAAGAAGCTGAAAGAAATACTCATCCTGTAGCGTATGTATCCAATTCGATTACTTCGAATGTGTGCAAATTTCAAAAGGCATTTCTCGGTTATTTTAATTTAATTTTTTGTGATAACACACCCCCCTAGAGAAAAGTGTCAAACTTTTTTGCTCGACTATTTCTGTTTTTTTTTTTTCATCATCAATATTTGTATTTCTATGATACAATTAGATGCAAAAAATTCAAAATAAACAATAGAAACTATCCAGTTCAAAAATCATTATTTTTCATTCGGGTGAATTATTGAGGGATTCCCCCTCTGTTGGCCATCAAGGAAATTGGAACAAATTGGTAACAATACAAAAAAATATAAAAAATGTATTGCAACATCAAATACTCGGCTATAATGAATACACAAATTGAATATTGAATTCAAATAACCTATTTTTCAGGAACCCTTTCAATAATGAAGGCCAGTATGCAAGTGGACCTCTTTCAGCGCAAGGCCAGTTGGAATTCAAGAAACTTGTTGAACAGCAGCCGCAAACTAACCAGTATCAACAAGCCGGACAATATCAACCTCTTGGACAATATCAAACAACTGGACAATACCAACAATCTGGATCCTATCAACAGTCCAATCAAACCCCCCGGACAACCAGCAATCTGGGCAATACCAGGCGCCTGGACAATATCAACGGTCTGGACAATACCAGCATCCAAGCCAGGTACAGCAAACAGGCCAGAGTCAACTGTCTGGTCAATATAACACCCCTGGTCAACACCAACAACCTGGACAATATCAACAGACTGGACAATATCAACAGACTGGACAATATCAAAATCCAAGTCAGCCACAGCAATTGGGTCAATACTCGGGGCAATATGGAAGTCAACCAACAGACCAATACAATGCCCAAAATCAAATTGACTACACTGGACAATACAGTGAGAATCAGAATGTGTATTCTGAACCCCAACATGCAGTTGCTGGCTCATACCAACAACCCCAGTCTGGAGAATATCAACAGTCCGGAACATATCATCAAACCAGTTATTCCAAACATGATGTAGATACTTCTGGCCAATATATTCCCAAACCCGAAGAAGAAGATACAACTGGTCCTCCCAAAGGGTTCTTTTATAGTTTCGATTATCCTGTTGGTATTATTGTCAACAAAGGTGGCCTGGCAAGAAAGGAAGATGTGAAAGAGGTCTATCATGAGAATAAGGCTAAGTACGAGGCACAACTTCAGTCTGGACATGCTGGTGGTTCCAACCAGAATGGATATCTTTATGTTAAAAACTGAGAATAGGAAAAAATGTGATAGTTCAATTAAATTTTTTTTATTGTAATTTATTTATTCATAAAAATTTTGATTTTTCATTCAATACTTTGAGTTATTCCGAAAAATCCATTTAAAACGCCAGAGAACTATTTGCATGATTGGCAACTACCCACGTACTTTTTTATATAGGTGAAAAGCATCAAATTATAGATAGTGACACGTATAATCTGTGCGGTGAAGCTTAGACCTAATATCGTGGAATTTTGATGACACGAAATTTCGTGCATATCAATAGGTCACCAACAGATGTCAGTACAGGCCAACCCACGACACCAATAGTCGTACTCCTAGTGCGTTCTGAGTAACGCAAAACAAATAACGAGAATAAGAGAAATCTATTACGAATCCAAGAGAGATCACCATCCGTCTACAGCCTGTTTCATGGTTTCCCAATCATCAGGACGGCCTGTGCTCTCTTTCAAATTCGTATCAGATATCTCGTAGAGTTAATACCTATCGGCAAGTACAAAAATGTGAAAAGTATCAAATTATAGATAGTGACACCTATAATCTGTGCGGTGAAGCTTAGACCTAATATCGTGGAATTTTGATGACACGAAATTTCGTGCACATCAAAAGGTCACCAACAGATGTCAGTATAGGCTAACCCACGACACCAATAGTCGTACTCCTAGTGCGTTCCGAGTAACGCAAAACAAATAACGAGAATAAGAGAAATCTGTTACGAATCCAAGAGAGATCACCATCCGTCTACAGCCTGTTTCATGGTTTCCCAATCATCAGGACGGCCTGTGGTCTCTTTCAAATTCGTATCAGATATCTCGTAGAGTTAATACCTATCAGCAAGTACAAAAATGTGAAAAGATATTATAGATTATAGATAGTGACACCTATAATCTGTGCGGTGAAGCTTAGACCTAATATCGTGGAATTTTGATGACACGAAATTTCGTACACATCAATAGGTCACCAACAGATGTCAGTATAGGCCAACCCATGACACCAATAGTCGTACTCCTAGTGCGTTCTGAGTAACGCAAAACAAATAACGAGAATAAGAGAAATCTGTTACGAATCCAAGAGAGATCACCATTTTTTTATATAGGTCGATTCGAACTTTCAGGTAGATTTCAATAGAAGTTTTATATATATATATATATATATATATATATACAGGGTGTTACAAAATTCAATACAAATATTTTATGTATTCCTAAGGTCAAAATAGGACGTTTTTTTCCATGAATCCACCCCCTCCAAGCTACAGACATCGCATGTTGCGCGAAACAAATCGTCAATTTTGAATTGTGGGTACAATTATGCATCAATGGTTCGAAAAATGCACAGGTCCTTGGTTTTTTGGACGCTTTAGCCATGTGATGCATAATTGTAGCCACAATCGAAAATTTTCGATTGTTTTTGCGCAACTTGCGATTTTGGTAGCTTGAAATTGGTGAATTTTAGGACACATGTTTATGGAAAAAATGTCTTATTTTGAATGCAGGAATTCGCCTTCGGAATATTTGTATTGAATTTTCATAACATATATATATATGTATATATGCGCTAAACAAAAACATTTTAGAAGATAATCACAACCCCACTTTCACAAACACCAAAATTTTATGATATACATAAAAAAACAACAATACAATGAACGACAGAGGAGACATAAACAATTTTAGCCAAACATATCATACAATTTTATAGTCAATCACACCAAATAAAAATTGAATAAAACTACACTTATCTCCCCCAAACAAAACCCAAAACACAACAGAGAAAAACATCAACACCCACGCGCAAACCAACTAACACTGGACGAATCAAAACCCAAATTCACGAACACGTCACATCCGTCCTCTCTGTTTTCGCCAACATTTGACATTCCACATATACATAGAATATCCACTCGCCATATTAGGTATAATTATACATCCATCAAAGGACTCAAAAATAAATAACAAAACCACAGGGAAAATGAAGCAAGTCATTTATAACCACCAGTGCCGATACAAAAGAACCAAAACACTACTACACAATCATTAGACGATAGAAAATGTATGTTTCAATAAAATGTTTGGCATGGTACGTACTTGCATGTTATAATTAATTAAATATCATATTAACAATGTATTCCCTTGCAGATTACCAAACAATCAATGTAATTATATAAGTAAAAAAATTGAAAGAGCTCCCAACAAGGAGCGAAAAGTCTTGTTCAAAATACATAAATTAAAAAAAAAACTACCTAATTTTTCAAGAATCCAAAAACCTAAGAACGATGTAACTGATATATATATATATATATATATATATATATATATATATATATATATATATATATATATATATATTGCTTTTACCACTAGATATACAATGTAGGTACTATTTTATTTTCAACCACTTCTTTGTTTTTTCCTTTTACATGTCGTTTGAGCGTCGATCGAGGAACATTGAATTCTTTGCTAGCCTTGAGGAAGCCCATTTCTTTGTTTCTTACAGCTTTTATAGCGTTTTACATCGCATCCGGGTCCAATGTCTGTTGCTGCGACGTCCGTTTATATGTACTTGGCATATCTAAAACAACACGAAATATTATTTACATTTACTCGAAAAATTTGCCCTAGGACGGTCGCTTCACCTACCTACTGACTAGGCCACTTCACCTTAAACGGAACGCGACGAAAAAAAAAATAGTCAATTGTCAAATGAGGTTATATAGCCCTTCTTTGCCGTGAAATAGACAATTCAATAGAGGAAATAGATCGATAAAATATCACATTGCTTTTAATTTATATAGAACCCAGTACTATATTACAATGTTTAAATCACTTACCTCAGATCACAGACCACAAAAACCACCTTTTCCTTGATAAAATATTTCCGCGTGAACTGAGCGTGTCAGTCTATACTGAGGCAATATGGTGTCAGCCAACGAACTGTTTCCATGCGCCGTCAAGAGATGGCGATCATTGCTTGGTTCTTAAATAAAGGTGGTCACTTTACCCACCTGGGCCACTTGGCCCGACCTTTCCTATTCATTGATAAAATAAAAGTTGTTATTTAACAAAAAGGCTTTGATTTTTCGTCTGAATTTGTTCATACTTAACATTTTAATTTGTGAAAAAAATCATATATCTAGGAATTCTGATATCAGAATTCGTCGCCTTATGATGGTGGATGTCAGCATATGTAGTGAGGTTAGACGATATTTAATGTATTTCAAGAAATGAGTTGTAAATATATGAAGATGGAAGAGTCATAATTCTGAATTGTATGAATAAAGGTCTACATGTATCTCTTTACTCTGAATTACTTCATATTCTTATTGCTTTTTTTTTAATTGCAATTGCAGCTGAGGACTTACCCCACAATGAAATGGCGTAACCCTTATGAAGTAGTTTATGTTTCAATTGTTCTATATGAGCATTCCAATTTAATTTACAATCCAAAGTAACACCGAGTAACTTTACCTTTTATTCTTTTCCTTCAAACTGACGGGTAGTTACAAGTAGCCTCTAAGACTTGTGATCATTTAGATTTAGATTGAGGGCTCTGAAACATGTCTCTACTTTTCCGTCAATTTCTTTGGACCGATCTAACAGAACATGATAGTCTGGACTCGAATATATAAATTATGTGTCATCGGCAAAAGGGACATATTAAAAGAGGGCCATGAAGTTTCTTAGCTCATTTACATAAATGATCAATAAAAGTGACCCCAAGACAGAGCCTTGAGATTCATCATGATTCATTTCTTTAAAATTTGATAAAGTATTATTGAAACGGACAGTCTGAAATCGATTTCTTAGGTTAGATAGCTGTATGATTTCGCTGCTTCAGGCACTTGATCTACCGGCCCTGAAAACAAATTGCAAGTTACTAAAATATCTGTTGATTTGAAAATATTTTGTTAGTCTTTGTTTCAGAATTTTTTCGGCGATTATAGAAAAAATACAAATGATGGATATTGAAAGATAATGTTCAATGAGTGAAGCATATCCTTCTTTGTATAAGGGAATGACCTTCGAAAATTTGAAAATATCTGGAAAATTTCCGGAACTAGATAGACTAATCAATTGTGTTAACGGTTTTAGAATCATATCTGATGTTCATTTGACGAGTTTACTATTTGAGTAATAAAAATCAACACATGAAGAATTTTTTAACGATTTTATGGTATCCATAACAACATTGGGTACCTGGAAGTAGAAAACTTTTTAACAAAAAATTAAACCGACGAAAATATCAGTTGAGAAGCAAAAAATAAAATAAACCTTTTTAGTCTCAATGATAAATGAGCTCCTGAACTGATGTGAGTGACTAGTTTTGAGTCAGCGCCAAACAAACAATTATTTATCAAAGATCATTATATTACTTTGAAGACGTAATCAAAACTCCGCCGTGCATCTCGCTGTCCTCATTTTACGCTTTACCTCAATCAATTGCTATTTTGTTTAGCGCCGGCTCAAAATTAGTTACTCACGTTAGTTTAGGATCTCAATTATCATTAAGACTAAGGTTTATTTTATTTTTTGCTTTTCAGTTTTTTTTTTCGTCGGTTTAGCTTTTTGTTAAAAAGTTTTTATTTTTGAATTTTTTGTGGCTGAAATCTACTGATTACTACCTACTTAATTTTTTATCACTTCTAAAATACTCACCTAGCTTACTTCAACTATTAACGGTTAAAAAAACTTGAGAGGTGTCAAGGGTCACCCGGATGGAACGAAGTTCCTTTCGATTAATTAGTGAAGGAATTGTATTTTTTTTTTTTAAGTTATAATCAAAAGCGTTCAGAGAAATTTGAACTCTTCTCCCATTTTTGATTGAAGAGTTTGAGGTTTACAGAAAAATAAAAAACTGTTTTGTGTTTTCCAGTGAATGGATGTATTTGTAATTTCTTTCTCTCACGATATTCTCTACATCTTTGTGCATGTGTCTTTTTCCTTGATGTTATAGTTTGTACCTCAGTAGTCGATGCTTTAGTTGATTCGCTATTGAAATAAAAGAAAAAAATTGTACATATACATACACACACACACACATATATATATATATATATATATATATATATATATATATATATATATATATATATATGCACTCTGTCTGTCTATTCTTTCGTGCACGTCATAGATGCGCGGGACTTTGTAAACACAACAGAGTGTTTGTATATATATATACTCTCTCGACTTCGTAAATACAACAGAGTATAGGTTAGAACACGCACGGCTTGCTAAATACATACGCATTGATATTGTAATATTAAAATATAATTTGCTTTTAAATTTATTAAAGTTATGACGCGTACACTTGCTAAACACACAATAATGGAGAGATTATAACGCATATGACTTGGTTAGCACAATAGTAAAGAGAGGTTATAATGCGTACTTGCTAAAAATACATAAGCATTTATTATTGTCTGTATAAAATCTCTACTTACCTAACTCCATCAGCAATATACGGAACTTGTGCAGAAACAGTGTCAGGATTCATTATTGTTATTATTTTTTATTATTAATTATGTACAAAAAACCTGTATACACTCAACAAAAAAAATCGTCGCGACACCACACTGTTCAATAGAAAGACGAAATGAAAATAACTGGCTTGCTTTCTATGAGAGAGAGAGAGAGAGACAGACAGAGAAACACGCGCACGCCGCACGGCTTAAAACCATAGCGAAAGTCTCGTTACACATTTTGGTCTTAATTTATTCCGTCTAGCCCTCTTTCGCAACGCGCAATAAGGAACTACGTTCCAATAATATGATTTTCTACTTCAACTATTTATTGTTGAATAATATAAATTATTTTTGAAAGTTCTGGTTAGTTGATTCGATCACTTTGTATATAATTCCATCCTTTTATAGAATGTACTTATTTTGACGGATGTAGGAGGATCTGTCAATGTCAACTACTTATGTGTGCCAATGTTCACAAGTGAAAAATCAATCATCCCCTATTTTCTACCCATAGGGGCGGATCATTTCATTTCAAATTGGAATATGATCATCTATGAGGTTATGCCTGATAGAATCGGTTAACGGACCAAAATTCAGAGGGTGAATGATCAATATCCTTCATTTTGCTACCCTTAGGATTGGTTTTCTGGTAAATATCTAGTTACACCACACATGTACTCTGAATATGGGGAAAATACTTTTCTTACGTGTTTTTGCCTCCTGAACACGAATCTCGAAGGAAAATGCGGCGGTATCATACGGTTCCCGAGTTACAGCACTTTTTCACAAAAAAAAAACTCATTTTCAAGCACCGTTTTCTCGCACAAAAATCACTCAAAATGCCTCCTTCCTTTTACCAGCATAAACAATACACCCTAAATTACTTATTTTCGGTACAACTTTGCACAAAATATCGTCGTTTTTATCGAAAAAAATCCTCCTTTTTACACAGTTCCAAATAAATAATATTCATTCCTTTGACAGAAGCCATTTAGTAACTTTGCCTTATTTTTCATGTTGGTGATAAGTGGATCACCGCCAATTTTTCGAATTCAATAGTTTTCCCTTCATTTATGTGTGCAATTGTTGTGGGCAGTGATTCATTTATTACCAACATGAAAAATAAGGCAAAATTACTAAATATCTTCTGTCAGAACAATTGTTGATTTGGATGAAGTTTCCAAAGCTGATCATTTTTGTCTAAATTTCTCATTCCTGAATTCAGATATATTTTCTCAAACCTCCCTATTCATTTCATTAGCTCGGATTCTGTCCGCAGGAAACAGACTCCTTCGATATGCTCTCTTGTCACGGTTTCTTTTCCGAAGTAGATGTTTTATTCTCTGCGAGAATTCATCATGTAATTTAGGAGCCGGTTTCCTCCGGGAGGAATCCTTCAAAGCATTTTTGATGGTGAGTTCGTAACGCGCTACGACCTCAAGTGGAGAATCCATCATCTCAGGAGCGCAGTAGGCTGTCTCCAGGAGTGAACTGAATCTCTCCCAATCCACTTCTGTACACAGACGATCTGTTTGGGACGGTGGATCACTCCCTAGTGATCAAACCACCAGGTTGTGATCAGATCCAAGCTCGGAGAGAACGTGGATGTCCCAGTTCCAGGTGATGTTCCTGGCTAGGGCAATGTCAAGTACATCGGGCCTGAGGTGACCGAAATGCGTCGGCTCATCTGGAGCCAATACCTGGTATACATACCTCTCACAGTGTTGCCACAGTCGCCTGCCATTCGTATTGGTAACACGACTCCAGTGTGTGTGCTTGACCAAAACAGGCTGATCTGTTTCCATCAAGAGTGTATCGAGCGCCTCAGGAAGTATTCGATTGTTCGGAGGGTTATAAGCACTGATTAAACGCATAGGACCACTCTTCGTGTTGAAAACAATGCCTACTGTTTCTATACCATAGGTATCATCATTGGAAATGCCAAGCTGAACATGCGAATGACAACGTTTTACCAAAATGGCAACGCATCGCCCAAGTCGATCATTTTTAAGCATTTTGTAGTTAGTAAATCTAACAGTTTCTCCATTAAGACGAGTCTCCCGCAGAAAAGCAACATCAATGTTGTTCTCTACAAGAAACTCTTGAAACTCAAGTCTATTCTGGAGAAGGCCGTTACAATTCCAACTCACTGCTTTGATGAAATTCGGAAGCTGCCTCCCACCCATTAGTTGGGTTTGAAACAATTGAGAATATTGTAACAGCTTCAGCGAACTGTGCAAACAGCGCCCTCATTGAATCCAAAGTGGAAAGAATGTCTTGAGGGGTATTCATTTGAGCTGGCTGGGTAGAGGGGTTGTCACGGGCAGCCGCCGCATATGACATCTCCACCTGTGTCCTTCCTGAGTTTGCGGGGAAATATCTTGGATTATGATGCTCATTGCCAGTGGGGTTCACCCTACGCCTTATACGAGGACATCTGGGACATCCTCGATAGTTTGCAGTGTGCTCCCCACTGCAATTCGCACACCTAGCTTTTTCTGTTCTAGGCTTTGGACAATCCTTTGTGATATGGTCTTCCCCGCATTTGACGTAGGCGGGGATGGCACAGCAGTTCAACTGGCAGTGGCCGAACTTCTGACATCTGTGACACTGACCCACAGAGACCTTAGGCCGCTGAGGCTCAGCTGTCACTTAGACGTTTAGCAGATCAGTTACATTAAAAATATCTTTGTGTTGTTTGCTCACAAGAACTAAAACTAATGGTAACTCAGTTCTATCTGCATTTAATTTGTGCAATCGAGCCACTGATTCCCGGGCAAACCCCCTCTCAGTCAGCTCATCTTCTATATCTCCACATTTCAGAAATTGAGGAACACCTCTGGTAATTCCTCGTCATTTCTTCTCTTCAGGAAGACTATACGTGTGACATGGTATTTTTTGGTCTCTAAAAATACTTGATATTTTTCGGTAATCATCTGGTGAGTTTGGGAAGATTTTTATACCGTCAAATACATTCTTTGCCAGTTTATTGAGTTTAATATTGTTTGATTTCAAAACTGAATTTACTGCAACCCACCTACTTTTGTCCCTGACAGTGATAGGAGGGACTGTTTGTTTTCGCAACATGCGTGGAGTCAGCTCCATCTGTGTTTGACTGGTCTCATCAGTTGAGTCCATGTTGATGTCATCTGTCTCCAAGATTTGGGAGTTGTTTTCATTTTGGATGGTTCCGTGGTTTTGCTGATCTCCTGTATAATTTGGAATTTGGGCTTCCTCTTTAGCATAAGCTAAATTTTCAACGCGCACTTGGGCTGAGTCCGCCCCTGGATTTGATGAAAATTTGACGTGCGATTCGCTTTCCGTCAAGTTTGACAGGATTTCAAATCTGTTGCTCACTTTGACATTGGATGGAATTTTTGCATCTGAATTAGGCACAAGTATTGATCTAACGCTTCTACGTAATCCTGTGGGTTCTATAAAGGTTGAGGAATACCTTCAGGTGCTGGCAGTGGTGGAAATTCATTTCTCTTGTGCTTTTTAGGAGCAGGGGTAGGTACTGTCTCCTGTACCGACATCGCTAGTTTTCGATGATGATATCAATGCACTGATCACTGGAATTCTTGCCAGGTCTTCTCCAAGGGAGGCTAGTAACGTTCCCAGTACTTCCAGGAGATCGGCTCTCGACAGAACCGATCCCTGAAAGCACTGATTCCTTGGTAGCCAGATTACAACTCACAGCACTTTTTTTGGATTCAACTGAGTAGAAACTTTTTGGGTCCCCTTGAGTTACCTCCAATGTGGGAAGTACAATGGGGGTTTCGGGTACGAGACCTTCGTAGCTCGAAGAAATTTGCTTTTTATCGCTTATTTCATTCAGAGCGAATTTCGTAGATCAGTCCGGGTGCTTTGCAGGACCGGACTCTTTGAAGTAAGTAAGAAAGTTTTTTATGTACTTTTACACCTGCTACCCGTAAAAGGGCCCCTCTGTCAAGCTATCAAGTATGCATTCGTTCTCAACTACATATCACACTACTCATACTCAAAATTTCAGCTTTGCTGAAATGCCGTAGGTTGGCCGGCTCTGGGATCTTGGACTATTTTAATTGATTTCGACAAAGCACCCTACGCTTTTTGGCAAAGTCATTGAATATTGAAATTATTTTTTACTTTTTGGTGCGTTAAGAGCGTGTTCTCATAGAAAACTACGTTGTCAGCTGGGGTCAATATAACCAATTGTTCAAATTATGTTATTAATATTTATAATTAGTTTTTACCATACCTAGTATTTATTGAATTCGAATAAAAATTAATCTTTATGATATGTACAGAGAATATAAAAACAATGAAGAAGTACTTCAAGTAGTTTAGCCTCAAAATTAACATGAAACTATTGGTTTTCCCTTCCAGAGCATATGTTTGAAATGAATAATAGAAACCACTTGTTTCTATGAATCACCAGAAAAATCCATGCGGATTATTTGTCAACATTCTTGTAATTTTTTCTGGGTTGATAACCTTTCACATTACGAAGAAATCAATATAAATCATACAAGTGAAGGAGGGCAAAGAGATCAATTTCACCCGGTTACACCAAGATAACATATGGGTCACAATGATCAAATAATTGTTTGTGTTATTCGGTCAAGGTTTCTTGAGAAAATTGTGTTGGAATAACCATCAAAAGTTTCGGAAAAAGGCATACAGATGATGTCTTCTCCGGGTACATTTGTGAGTATAGTTAAACCACAAATGCAGAAGCATAAAAAACAAGTTTCCCAGTCTTGAAGCGATATCCTTTGAGTAGCAGAGGCGGAGATAACTAATTTTATTTATACCAACTGGTGGTGAAATTTACTTTTTCTACGACTATAATACAAAACTGCATTTTTAAAACTGTTTTTGATTAAACAATGAAGTACATTGTATGTTTTCAATTTCATTTCCTCATCTGATAACACAATGAAGTCATTGTGCTATTGTTGGTCATTAAATCACGTCTCCCATAGATAGCAAGGAGAACTTAAGACATCTGTCAATTCAGTTTCATCAAAACTTGTCAAAGTTTAAAGGTATGATGAGTAGTGAAATTGACGAATTACAGACTCCAGACATAATTGCAGCCGCAAATTAGGCATGTATAAACTTGATTCCGGAAGCATCGCATGAGAAATATGGAAAAGCCCACAAACCCTTCACATATTGGCAAAAGGGAAAGGTCACCGCGTCAACTTCAGAAAATGTATTACTTGCATACTTTGATCAATTGAAGTTCAAGTTTCTGTTGTAAATTAATTTCGCTATTTTATGTTAAAGCCGTAGAAAAAGTATAGTGTATAACTCACACGGGCTGTTCATTTCCCACTCGTATGATTTGCAGCACTCGCCTACGGCTCATGCTGCAAACATCATACTCGTGGGAAATGAGTATCATTCCGTGCTTGTTAAACAATATACTATTTTCTACGACAACCTCGATAAATGTTCATTTCATAACCGTAACTTCAATCATAAAAAAGCACATTTTGTACAGAATTTCGTTTTTTCATCGGTTGCTAGGCAAGTTGCTAAGCAACAAATGCGAAATCGAATATTTCGTGTTAGGTCTAGATTCGCTCTAAAATCACGACGACTACGGCTTGTCAAATTATGACGTCCAGCGACAAATTGATTAAATGTCAGCAGATCGTTTCTGTCAAGGTTTTAGGAGGTAACGAGTAATTGCATAGTTGTTTTCTATAAAAACTATTAATTAAAATGGAAACTGATAGTGATATTGACTTAGATTTGACACCTCCGAACATAATAGAAGCAGCGAAGGTAACAACACTGAATTTATTACCGGAAACGTCGAAGAGTATGTATCAACGCGCTCATAACCTTTTTTTGGAATGGAAGGTAGATCAAAAGACAAAATCGTTTTCCGAGAACGTTTTAATGGCTTATTTTGGCGACTTAGCCAAAAAATTTTAAAGTTCCACTTTGTGGTCACACTTCTCAATGCTGAGAACGACTCTTAGTATCTATAATGATATAGATATTGCCAAATATTTGAAACTGAAAGCATTCCTCAAGCGGCAGTCTAACGGCTACAAACCCAAAAAGTCAAAGATCTTTACAGCAAATGACATCGATAATTTCATTGAACAGGCTCCAGATGAAATATATATGGCAACAAAAGTAAGTTTTATATTTCCATTTGATGAAGAATATGTTTAAGTAAACTAATTTACATTGTAGGTTGCATTAGTTATGGGAGTAATGGGTGCATGTAGAAGACATGAATTACATCAAATGAAAATTACTCATTTCAATGATCTTGGTTCAGCTGTTTTAGTAACAATACCAGAGAGTAAAACCAAAATAGTACGAAATTTTACTGTAACTGGCAAATTCTATGAAATTTATAAAAAATACGCAAATCTCCGCCCTCAAAATGCTAATGGTCTATGGTTTTTCATTAATTATCAAAAAGGAAAGTGTACCATTCAGAGAATAGGTCTGAATAAGTTTGGAGCTATGGGAAAAGACATTGCCAAGTATTAAAAAATTGCCAAATTACGAATTATATACTGGGCACTGCTTTCGCCGATCCTCCGCAACAATTCTTGTTGATGCTGGAGGTGACATAACCACGTTAAAACGCCACGGTGGCTGGAAATCTACTACAGTCGCTGAGGGATATATTGATGAATCGAAGAAAAGTAAGCTTGACATATCAAATAAAATTGCAAATGCAATACAGAACATACCATCAGGCATACCAACGAATTCAGAAATGGAAAATCGCGAGAAGCCGTCTACTTCAACGTCGACAAATTATCAATTTCGAAAAGAATTGAGTATTCAGCAATCAAGTTCTCCAAATATGATATTCAATAATTGCACATTCAACTTCAATTGAATACATACATACATTTATAGGCTTCTATTTCTGTGTACCTATTAGAAATAGCAATAGAGAAAATATTTACATATTTCTTCAATTCTTATTTTAATTCTGATAGAAAGCCCATTAGCGGCGAATTCGGAGTAATGAAATATCATCAGTTTATTTCTTTCAAAGTTTTTGCAATGTATGCATGTATTAAACGTGAACGATATGTTGTCATAGAAAAAGTATAGTATGCAACTCGCAACAAAATGGTCATTTTGCACTTGTATGAATTGCAGCACTTGCCTTAGGCTCGTGCTGCAAATTTCATACTCGTGCAAAATGGGCATCATTTTGTGCTCATTGCATAATATACTATTTCATCACCAGTTGCGAAAAAATTTACTTTTCGCAACTGTTGATGAAAAGTAAAACATTTGGTAACGTCAACGAGTTTCGAAAAGTGTCACTTTAAATGTCACAATTAGAAAAAGTAAGTTATGCGTGGTAGAATCCGTTAAGAAATGAAAATTCAGTGGGTGGACATCATCCCCCAATTTCCTACCCTTGGGAGTGGATTTTTTTTATCAAATCCATATTTCCACTAAAAAAAGAATCATCAAAATCGGACTACTGTAAAAAGTTATGCGTGGACATACATAAAAAAAATATATCTCTGTGTCGACTAGAGGACCTCTTTCTTTCATCGTCGGTTAAAAAATGACTTTTCATCAGTACTAGATTTCGTCTCTTCATCTGTACTATATTTTGTCCTCTCCAGAAATATAAAAAACTAAATCTACTGTAAATCATTCAATAGTAACAATGTGTATTTCCAATAATATTTTTCTTCGATATACAGATGATCCTAGACAGAATAACTGAAGAAGCGGCAATGAACTTAGTAAACAACATTATATATTCAAAACACACCAGAATAACTGGAATTTACCCAAGGACATTGGATATGTATATGATGATATACAGATCTTATAAAAGCGCGATTTCCACACCGCTGCGTGGTCACTTTGCTGTTTTCTTTCTCGATTGAAATCAAATTATTACAAAATGTTCAAAGTTAGCTGTTTGTTGCTGACTGTTTTAGTTGGTGGATTTTGTGGCTCTGATGCATTCTCAAAAAGTGGTAAGTTGTCGGTATTGAGTGAAGTTAACCATGGCCTGTTTAAAAAAAGTTTCAGAAAGAAGAGATTTGCTTGAGGTGAAGTAGGAAGGGATAAATAATAACTCTTTGATACGATTCAAACAAACTATGAACAGGTTACACTGAAAATTAAAAAACAATTTGATTTACTTGGATGATAATTTGTGGAAAAACATCTTCACGAATTTCAAAATAATTATATTTCACAATTTAAAGCAGTTTCCGAAACTAATACTCCTCATGTTCTTTATTTCTGATAATGAAACTTTGAGAAAGTTTTTTTACACTTGTCAGATGACCAATATCCAGAATTCACAGTTGAATATCGACTTTTTTGTTATCAATGAAGCATAAAAATCAAATCAAATTTGAAAAACCAATACCTGACGACTATTGTAATGAAGCTTTTTAAGGAATAGTCTTGAAATATTATCGTTTATTGACAGTTAATGTCAATATTCCAATTATTTGCAACTACATCTTCCGCCCTTGATCTTGATAGTTTGAATATTTAATGTAATAATATTTCTCGCATAGATGCTAGGATACATTCTTTGTCGTATTCCTATCCGTTCACCCCAGTAGGTAGTGGTTTCATAATTTATTGTAATAGTTCTGCTCTCCTATGGACATTAAATAAAATAAATTATAAAAAACATTTTTAAAGACAAGCTTTTATTCAAGCCGTGTACTAATACCTATAAAATAAGTTTAAGTTATCGCTGACAATAATTTAATGATTTTTTATTGAATTATTTGGTTTCAAAAAGCTTGTCGCGCAAATTATTCATAAGAGTAGGTACCAATTAATTTCATTGGGCAATGATTGGTTGGTAAGTAACAACTTGTTAAAGTATTTATTTTATAACAATTCGGGCGACCAGCTTTATGAAACCAAATAATTCAACAAAAATAATTATATCATTGTCAGCGATGACTTGAACTTATTCTATACGTTTGGAGTTTGGTTGGGACATCATCAAATCGTTCCACAGAAAAATACTGAATACTGAAATTACATATACTCACTGGAAAGTTGATTCACTAAAAACTGAAATGACAAACAACATCTCGAAATATCTCAGTAACCTACTTAATCAAATATTTGAAAAAGATAGTTACTATACAAAAATTCTCTCGAAGTTGTTCAGGATCTTCACAATATAACCATTCCAAGAAACTACATAATTATCTCATTAGATGTGGTGTCACTTTTCACGAATATTCCGACAGATTTAGTCATAGAGATAGTTAAAAAAAATGTGGTACTTAATTGAACCCCATACAAAACTCGCGCTGAACAATTTTTTAATATTACTAGACTTTGTTTTTTGATAACAGCTAATTCAAGTTTGAGGACAACATTTATAAACAAATCTATGGTCTGGGTATGGGAAACTGTCTGTCCCCAGTTTGTGCAGATATCGTCATGTCTGAACTTCAGAACACTTCCATAAAAAAACTGCCTTTTGAATTACCGTTTTTCAAACGCTACGTAGATGACATCATCACCTGCGTACCCATAGACGGAGTAGATACCGTTCAGCATGTTTTCAATAGCTACCACCCACGCCTTTACTTCACAGTCGAGAAAGAACAAAATAACAAATTACCATTTTTAGACATCTCAATCATAAGAACAGATGAGAACAAAATCATCACAGATTGGTATCACAAACCGACCTTCTCTGAGAGATTTTTGAACTTCAATTCTCAACACTCCTTCACTCAAAAGACCAATATTATTTTGAATCTCAGATATAGAGCTCTGCAACTATCACATCCATCTCTCCATAAAAAAATCTCGAAGCAATTGAAATATACCTATTGAAAAACAATTATCCAGCAAAATTATTAAACAAACTCCTTTTCAAAGAGCAAACCAGTAATATTAAACTACCAAATGGAAATAATTTCTTTTACAAAATCCCATACATTTCGAGTCTTTCAGAGAAGATGAAGAAAGTATTTACTGATGTTGTGATGTGATGTTCAATATTGCATTCAAAAATGAAAACACTGTTAAAAAATACTTCACCAAGTTGAAATCTAAAACACCAAAAGAACTCGAAAGTGGCATAATCTACAAAATTCCTTGTGCAGAATGTGACAAAGTATATATTGGGCAGACAGGACGATATCTCAAAACTAGAATATCTGAACAATGAACAGAGCATAAGACCTGAAAACCTCATAAGAACAACAAATAAAACAGGTCTTGCCGAAATCTTCACAAATTCGATTTTGTAAATACAGAAATTGTTGGAAAGCAAAAAACTATAGAAAAAGCGGTATACAAGAAATGATAAAAATAAAAAATACAAAAACAATGCTGATAAGAAAACAGATACTCAATTTCTACCCAACTCCTATTCATACCTAATGAGTAAATTGAAAACCCCACAATAATCACACACCATGCACGCCTATGGTTCCTACAAGTACCTTATCAATGAATAACGAAAGAAATCAAGAGGAAAAAACAAAAACTTTTCCAATCTCCACTGGATGCCTTCATTCAGAAGCAAACTCTCCGTCGACATATGTTAACAATTTTCCATTTACATTATAACAAGAGGAATCCAAGTATATGTTAATGTCCTTTTTAATATACATTTTATTACGACAAGGAACCTATTTTTCTTGTAAGTATCCTGTTGTTTGACTACATGTTTTTTTTACACTTTTACAATAATTTTTATTCATGTCAATTTCATATATAAATATTTAAATGAGATTTGACCTATTTACAGCTTAAGTTGTTTGTACTTCATACCTCTATTGAGGTTTTTATCATGTACTATGCTACTCTACTATTCACCCTTGTAATATTCACAATCCCTATTGTAGTGCCCTGAGGATGACTTTATAAAAGTTGATACGTCGGCAACAGATCCATAGTGGTTTCAGTTAATTGACCTTTTCCCAACCAAACTCCAAGCTATAATAACCAGTGAGGTCACAAAACACTATAAGATTATTCTATACGTTCTAGTGCACGGCTTAAATAATAGCTAGTCTTCAAAAATGTTTTTTATTCGTTATTTTATTCTTTGCTTTTTAGTTAGTTCGCCTTAATCTGTTCATTTCCAATGGAGCATCGTTATTACAAGGTCTCTTCCCTGTAAGTTTTTAGCTGAAATATATCATGATCACCGACCCCAATAACGGTGTGTGGACACCAATTTTGAATAGAATCTGGCCATAATCACAAAACTCGTCCGCCATCCTGGAGTCGCCATCTTGAATTTTTAGATGTTGACCCAACATTCATAATCTCCGAACCTGGAAACCCCCACACATACCAATTTTGAATAAAATATTACCATAATCAGAAAACTCGTCCTCTATCTTGTGGCCGCCATCTTAAATTCATTAATTTTGAAGAAAAAACAAAATCTCCGACGGCGAAAACCACCGCATACCAATTTTAACGTCCACCATCTTAAATTTATGGATATTGGAGCAGCCATCTTGAATTCACTAATTCTGACGGAAAAATCATAATTTTCGACCTCGAAAACCCCTACATACCAATTTTGAATCAAATCAGACCATACTAACAAAACTCGTCCTCCATCTTGGAGCCGCCATTCTGTGTTCTTCTCGAACATAAATTCCATAATGCATTGTCACCGGAATTGAGATCGCCTGCCCAATTTAAAATCAATCGGACGACTTGAAGTCGGTCAAAATTCACTTGCAAGATTTGACCCTAACTAACGAACGAACGAACTAACCTCAGATCAATAAGTAAAGAGATAAACTAAATAGAAGCTTGTAAAATATTGAAAATGGAAACATTCTCAATTGAATATTGAATAAAAAGATTTTTCTGTGAACTCAAAAAAACTAGAATCACGTGGAACCAAACTGAATAGACTGTATTTTAAATAATGAATCCATTGATTTTCCAGTTTTGAGTGCCATCTCTCTTCAAATTATGAAATAACTCTTATGGGGATTGAGGTAGGAGAAAACAAGACAACTCTACCTTGGAGACCTTGAGAGGTTTCAGAGAACGTCAATATAAAAGCAATTTTCTGAAATCAGGTCACTTTGTATTGAGATTTTTTCACTATCTCGATATACAGTTGTATTGAATATCGTGAATATTACATAATTAGTCTTATGCCAATTCCATTTTCCTTTCGTATCGATTTGAGGAAAATTGCAATTTTATCATTTGTGGGTGTTGTTTTCTCTGCTCGGAAAAACAATTATCTGTTTGGGAGAACATAATTATTTTTATTAAACATCAAAACAACGCTTTAAATGAAAAATGTTTAAAGGAATCGGCTTCATTCCGGGATCAGTTTCACCCACTCATGAAAAGGAAGACAAATTCTCACTCATGAATTGTAAAACACATTTAATGGAGTAAAGATAGCGTAAAATTTGCATTATTTCGGAATCCTGGAGGAGTCCATGGATTTTCCTAAAACCTTCTGATATTACTTAGAAATGACTTGCAGAAAAGAGTTATGAACTTATATTTGTGCGCTGATTTTTTATTAATTGTTTAAACAATAAAAAACAATTTTGTTGGGCAAATTTGAAAAAAACCCAATGAATTTTTACCCAAATTGATGCTATTCGCTGTGAGCATCAGGCTGGAGGGGATAGATGAAACTATGACAGCGCCCATGGTGGCAGAAGTGGGTAATGATCCTGGTAATCACAAGCACAAGCTGAAAACTTTCAGTTTCTGAGGTCTCCCCGTTCATTAACAAATCACTTAAGAATATTGTACCATACTTCAGATGAATAAACATTATTATTATCGTAGTGGCAACGGTCACGGTTGGGTCGAATAACAACATACATATAATAAGAATGAGCCCTCGTTATTGCTGTGTAGTCCATTGCAAGAATAGTACGTGTAAATTTTAAACATTTCCAACTGCATCACATGAACTGCAGCAAAGAAATAAGTGTTCTGTTATTCCACGATATTTCGATCTCTAATTCCGGGACGTGAGGTTTTTATTCGATAAATATCTGAGATGTTTTCCGTTTTCTATTTGATCATCTAGAAGTGGATAGTGAAAGTATTAACCAAGTTCCGTGGGACGGTGTTGCACTGGTGATGAAAAGCAAATAGCGACATAAACTGCGAGTTCGGGAACGCCTGGACGGTGTTGTAAACTGATCAATCAGCCTTATGAACAGGGGACAGATATACTTTCGATGTCTTTCCGAGTTGCCTATCGTAGAAGGCATTCTATCAGGACAAAGTACCTGGCAGATGATTATCTGTGTTTTAATTTTCACGAACTGGTTTTGTTTACAAAAGCAATTGGCCTTACATGAACTACTGTTAAATGTAATGCACTTCAAGTACTAAGAGTAAACATCGTTACTTGTATTGTGTAAACAATACGCAATATTTTGTTGACAATTATACGTGTTAGAGAATGTTGAACGTGTTTGTATTATTTAGGGAACGTTCAACGTTCTTACATTTTTGCAAGGGCAGAAGTGGGATCCCATATTCAGGTAAAATTGTGAACCTCATTCTTTTTCTGATTATTATATAATTTGAGAATTTTATTAAATTGTTTTGCGTTGAATCTTATGTTATATGGTGGTTTCCCGTCAGGTTAAAGCTAGCCAGGATTATATGGGTACTTTTTTTAATTTGTTAAACTACTTGGCTCTCTCACTTTTTTATGTTCTCGAAACCTTATGAACCTGCGACCTTAATAAACTAACCCGCACATTACTTGCCGTACCTAAAAGTACACAGAAATAGCATTACTTTATGATATTCAGAATATAAAATATCATAACTTGACATGGATAACCTCCAAATGCAGTGGACTATCGTATCAACACAAATATTTTTTATAATTTACTTACTTTTTAATTTGACAGAAAAAAAACTTCGATTCATATGGAACTAGTAGTGAGCACAACATTGTAACATCGTGGTAGATCCTTTGGAAATTGTTGAAAAATTTGAATTGGTACATAGTGAGTATTGGAAATAAAACAGGAGAACTTCAGCAATTGACTCACTAGAGGGCATTACCAGTCTTGCACATAGCGAATAGGGGTTTTCGAGGTCGCTGAACAAAAATATTACATAGAAAAAACGATGGCGTGGCCAGATTTCATGAATGATAATTTACAGCTATTTTACATCTTCGAGTAAAAGTTGTGGAGCCAATGAAGCTCTATCAAACGACTTATAGTTTGCCGATATTGGGTATCGAAATGAAATATTACGAATTTTTTTAAATCATCAACAGCCACTATTTTGAAACTACTGGACCATTTTCGAAATTAGCAGAGGTATTGATGAGAAGTATTTTTTTTCATTCGGTTGAGAAATGTGGCCTCCACCTTAAAAGTTTCGTTATATCGTTATATACCGGGTGTCCCAGTATACCTGTTCCAATGAATTATCTCAGCTATTTCGGAAGATACAAATTTGAAAATTTCATGATCTCCAATTCGTTCAAGGAACCTTCAACTGAGAATAACAAAAATTGAAAGTCACTTCCGGTTTGAGCAGAAGTGACTGTGACTTTTTTATTTCAAATAGCACCCTGTATATTTTTTGCAATTTTGTATTTCTACTCAAAATGATCTTTTCAACGATGTATCACACTTTGTATTTTACATCTGATTTGATGGAGAGAACGTCAATTGAAATTTCAAATTGAAAGAATTGCAGTAGGCTATGATATTTTGTGTAATCTTTGTCCGTAGCATTTTTTATTCTAAAGACAGTACGCTTTCTATGAAATGATCCACTTGTTGCCAAATTCGAAACCAAGCGTGTGAAATACATAGCGCTTGGCATTCGTCTATCAGGGTATTTCTCTCTGTATGCACGTAGGGCAGCCCGACGATTATTTTCGCATTTTCCATAAATCAGTATCATATCCAATTTCTCTTGATTAGTGAAGTTATCATCATTTTCACGGTTATTCATTCGCGAATGTTGGTTTCTCTGACACGAACACAACCATTGAGAATTATTAACTGTCAAAGTTATAAACAAATGTATTCAAATGTTTCCATAACACACTAAGGTTTTCATTTAAGAATTAATAATTCTTCCAGTTCTTCTACAATTCTAATAATTTGAAATTTGACGTTCTCTTCATCATCTCGAATGCAAAATTGTTCATGAATTATGAATTATTATTGAAGTCAAAATCAAGATTACACAAAATATCGTAGCCTACTGCAATTCTTTCAATTTGAAATTTCAATTGACGTTTTCTCCATCAAATCAAATGGGAAATACAAAGTGTGATACATCGTTGAAAAGATAATTTTGAGTAGAAATAGAAAATTGCAAAAAATATACAGGGTGCTATTTGAAATAAAAAAGTCACAGTCACTTCTGCTCAAACCGGAAGTGACTTTCAATTTTTGTTATTCTCAGTTGAAGGTTCCTTGAACGAATTGGAGATCATGAAATTTTCAAATTTGTATCTTTCGAAATAGCTGAGATAATCCATTGGAACAGGTATACTGGGACACCCGGTGTATAACGATACAACGAAACTTTTTAGGTGGAGGCCACATTTCTCAACCGAATGAAAAAAAATACTTCTCATCAATACATCTGCTAATTTCGAAAATGGTCCACTAGTTTCAAAATAGTGGCTGTTGATGATTTAAAAAAATTCGTAATATTTCATTTCGATACCCAATATCGGCAAACTATAAGTCGTTTGACTCCACAACTTTTACTCGAAGATGCAATTCTTTCAATTTTAAATTTCAATTGACGTTTGCTCCATCAAATCAAATGTAAAATACAAAGTGTGATACATCGTTGGAAAGATATCTAATTGTGAGTAGAAATAAAAAATTACCAAAACTACAGGGTGCTATTTGAAATAAAAAAGTCAGAGTCACTTCCGGTCAAACCGGAAGTGACTTTGAATTTTTTATCTTCTCAGTTGAAGGTTGAACGAATTGGAGATCATGAAATTTTCAAATTTTCATCTTTCGAAATGGCTGAGATAATCCATTGGAACAGGTATACTGGGACACACACACACATATATATATATATATATATATATATATATATACAGGGTGTAACTGAATAAGTGTAAAACATTTAAGGAGGTGATTCCTCATCGAAAAAAAGATAGGATCTTTCATATAAAGAAACTTCATTGGAGCATCCCTTGTTAAGATACAGCCCCTTAAAGGGGGTACATAAAATTTGTATAACAATTTTTTTCACAAGCACTGAAAAAGTTACAATATTGAAATTAACCTGACGTTTTGTACTACCAAAAAGACACTTAGCCAGTAATTTATTTGGTTTACCCCATGGTTGTAAGGGGTGAAAAACGCAACCCCTAAAATTTATTTCCAATGTAACTTTTTGTCTTATTATTTGTTTACCGATAGCCTGTTTCATTCTAAACAAAAAATGTCTCTTGGGTTTTTTGCCCAAAATAAACCAGTAAGCAGCAAAACATTATTTTACGAACAACTACAGAGATACATCGTCATAAATGCGAACTGGATTTATTGTTATTTTGTAGTTAGTACCTGCATTAAACGATTAAAGGGTAATAAACAAAACTAAGTTATTAATAACAAAACACACAACATGTAGAAATCATAGTGAATGTTCAATATGTCTACCTTCAAACATTACGCATGCGTCTAGACGTCGGCGCATTGAGCCACGTATTCGCTCAAATATTCCTGGAGTCTCTCTGATTACCCTGCACGCATCGATGATGCGGTTTCTTAAGTCCTCTACATCGCGAACAGGAGTACGATATACCAAATGCTGTGAATGGCCCCAAATAGAGAAATCGAGAGGATTGAGATCCGGGGATCGAGCGGGCCATTTATGTGGTCCTCCTCGACCTATCCACTGATTTGCATATGTTTCAGTTAAATGCTGACGTGCTACTTGACTAAAATGGGCGGGAGCCCCATCATGCATAAAAACATATCCCTTCTGACGCCCAAAGGAACTTCCTCCAGCAGTAAGGGATGCACTTCTCGCAAAATTGAACGTATGCCTCACCATTTAATCGAGGAGGTAGAAAATGAGGCCCAATTAAATCATCCCCAATAACTCCGAGCCACACGTTAAGAGAAAACTGTTCTTGATGGCTAGTTTCGACAATAGCGTGAGGGTTTTCATCAGCCCATATGTGGTAATTATGAAAATTAATAATCTTGTCCCGAGAAAAACTACATTCGTCTGTGAATTCTATCGTCTTCAGAAAGTCACAATTTCTTCTAATCATTTCCAGCATCCAATTGCAAAATTCAAGACGGTTCGGAAAGTCTCGCGGTAACAGTGACTGTACTCGTTGCAGATGATAAGGGTATAAGAGTTGTTCCTTTAAAATTCGAAATACCGTCATATGATCAACATTTAGCTGGAAAGCAATCTTTCTAGTACTGGTAGTAGGTTGTTCTTCAATCAAATTAAGTACTGCTTCCTCAAGCTGTGGTGTTCGTATTTCTCGATGGCGACCACAATCCTGCGTTCTTTGTCGAATGAACCATATTCTCGTAATCGTTGATGAAGTCGAGCAAATATTCTATGTGAAGGATGCTGCCGTTGAGGATACATTTCAGCATATCTTCTAGAAGCTTCTAACCCATTCCCTGCGACAGACCGTAAACGTAATGCATATCAGCCATTTCCTCATTTGTGTATGCCATTTTATTAACAAGTGAATTATTAAAGTAACAAATTAAGAACAGAACAACAACACACAATTAGTATTAATTCAATTTCGAAAATTCCCAAACTGACAGCGTCATACCAATTTAATTGTCACTATCGCTAATAGCGACCTACTAGATAGATTAGTTTCGTATTTTCGCATTTATGACGATGTATCTCTGTAGTTGTTCGTAAAATAATGTTTTGCTGCTTACTGGTTCATTTTGGGCAAAAAACCCAAGAGACATTTTTTGTTTAGAATGAAACAGGCTATCGGAAATAAATTTTCAAATGGTAAACAAATAATAAGACAAAAAGTTACATTGTAAATAAATTTTAGGGGTTGCGTTTTTCACCCCTTACAACCATGGGGTAAAACCAAATAAATTACTGGCTAAGTGTCTTTTGGTAGTACAAAACGTCAGGTTAATTTCAATATTGTAACTTTTCAGTGCTTGTGAAAAATTGTTATACAAATTTTATGTACCCCCTTTAAGGGGCTGTATCTTAACAAGGGATGCTCCAATGAAGTTTCTTTATATGAAAGATCCTATCTTTTTTTCGATGAGGAATCACCTCCTTAAATGTTTTACACTTATTCAGTTACACCCTGTATATATATATATATATATATATATATATATATAAACATGGCCTAAAAATTAAAATTTGTCATTTTTGGAAATTATATAAGATTTTGAGCTCTGTATTTTTCGATTTTTTTTAATTGCCCTTTTTTCATTTGTCATTCGAGTAATCTGTGGAAATTTCAGATGTTTATCTTGAAAATGAAAAAAAAATAAGATCTTCAATTGATTTCAAACAGAATTCTGCTTTGACGTAATTTCGTATACGTATTATTCCTATAAATAATTTTTTTCACGTTTCAAAACATGACTTCTCGTTAGCTGCATTTTTCTTCTTTCAGATAAATTTGTTTAGCTTAATTTGATCAAATCAGATCAAAAGTTATAACAAATTTAGTGTAAAGAGCTCCTGGCTGGGGGCTCCTCCAGCGCTGCCTCACATTTTCGCATGTTAGCTCAGTTTTTATTTCAAAAAAAAAATTATATACCTTTTTGATGTAAATTTTTCCATTTTTGCGAGTGGCACCATTAGTTATTAATTTTTTTTTCAATATTCAATATACAATGTAATTTGGCAACATTATTTTTCAAATAATTAATTATGCACACATTTTACGGTTGGTAACTTTTTGTATGTTGTTCCCAACATCATTACTGATGTTCAGTAAAAAGTTACCACCATCTCCTAACTTTCTGAAGATAAATTTAATATTACTCCACTAGCATACGTAGCGCGTCAGGTGAGAACTGTACTTACTGATCAACTGTTTTCTCGTGTTCTATCTCTCTCTATTATCCAAATATGATATTTTCGATCCACTATGAAGTACGTCAAGAGATAAACACATATTTCCATCCTGAACAAGAATTTTAAGCAATAATTATGAACAGTAACTCATTTATGAAAATGGACATTTCGTCAATTTACTTAAAAACGTAATATTTTCGTATTTGATACAATTCACACTTATATTAACGAAGAAAAAAAATTACACTGCGTATACCTTGTTTGAGGTCGTAATATAAATATATGTTGGTTAGGTAAGCTTATTTTTTTCTGTATAAACATAATCAAAGTTTATTTAACAAAAAGTTTCACGGATATTGCAACAACAGTTGTTTATTTCTTGGTTTCTGGCGAAATTTTATTCAACCAGTCGAACCTTCTTGAGGTACTGATTGATTACAAGCTTCAGAAAGTGCTATTCAAAAATCTTGATATCACATTTTGAACTAGAGTTTTCTATTTTTGAAGCATGGCACTTTTTACAGTTAGTGGTTTTGGAAATATCAAACCGCAATAGGCGGAAAAAACTTTCGTATGATATTCTCTACTCGTCATTCATGTCCATCAGACTGGTTGACGTGGCATGGGTCCAACGCACTCTAGATGCCAAAATTGAAATGCTTCTGAAAAATCAAATGTACCAATTTTTTAAATATCCATAATTTTCATAGAATCAATGTCTGAAATGATGAAAATAACAAATTTAGATTGTATATCTCGAAACTATGTGATTGTCCCTAGAAAACAAAGAAAAAACACAGAGATGGTCCGCCATCTTGTAGGCACCATTATTATCTCATGAATTTTGACAAAAAATTCATGATCTTCGACCCCGAAAACCCCCACATCAAATCGGACCATTTTTACAAAACTCGTCTGCCATCTTACAGCCGCCATTTCGAATTTGTAAATTTTGAATAAAAATTCATAATCTCCGACTTCAAAAACCTCCACATACCAATTTTGAGTCGAATCGGACCATAAACACAAATCTCGTCCGACATTTTAGAGCCACCATTTCGTTTTTTTCCCTAACAAAAATTCCATAATGCATTGTCACAAGAACTATGAACACCCACCATATTTCACGGTAATCGGGCAACTAGAAGTGGGTCAAATGTCAAGCTTGTGAAATAGATTCTTTTTGTGTTTCTCATCAAAGAATACGATTTGTCAACTTGACGGATGCTGATTTCAGAATCAACAAATAAACTAGGGGATCTTTTGAGTCCCGCATAAACGAAATGACTTCTCATCAGCACTAGATTTTGCCCTTTCCAGAAATACAAAGGACAAAATCTACTGGAATTCATTCAATAAAAATAATGTGTATCTTCAATAAAAGTTTCCATCGATATACAAATGATTATCACTAGTCAACAACAACAACCGATATTGAAAACACACCAGAATAACTGGAATTTATTGGACATTTCGTCAATTTACTAAAAAACGTAATATTTTCGTATTTGATACAATTCACACTTATATTAACGAAGAAAAAAAATTACACTGCGTATACCTTGTTTGAGGTCGTAATATAAATATATGTTGGTTAGGTAAGCTTATTTTTTTCTGTATAAACATAATCAAAGTTTATTTAACAAAAAGTTTCACGGATATTGCAACAACAGTTGTTTATTTCTTGGTTTCTGGCGAAATTTTATTCAACCAGTCGAACCTTCTTGAGGTACTGATTGATTACAAGCTTCAGAAAGTGCTATTCAAAAATCTTGATATCACATTTTGAACTAGAGTTTTCTATTTTTGAAGCATGGCACTTTTTACAGTTAGTGGTTTTGGAAATATCAAACCGCAATAGGCGGAAAAAACTTTCGTATGATATTCTCTACTCGTCATTCATGTCCATCAGACTGGTTGACGTGGCATGGGTCCAACGCACTCTAGATGCCAAAATTGAAATGCTTCTGAAAAATCAAATGTACCAATTTTTTAAATATCCATAATTTTCATAGAATCAATTTCTGAAATGATGAAAATAACAAATTTAGATTGTATATCTCGAAACTATGTGATTGTCCCTAGAAAACAAAGAACAAATATACAGGGTGCTCCATTTGAAATTCCAAGGTTGTAGTCATTTCCGGTGAAACTGGAAGTGCTGAGTGCTGAGTGCTGATTTTTTTCCAATTCTTGAATCTTTTGTTACCACTTGATTCTTATGTACTTGTAATCTACATATAGAATTATCCTAAATAAGTAAAATATGTTTGCCTTGAAATTTAAGCATCAGTTCATGTGGAGTATTCGTAAATGATAATTTTATATCTAGCATATAATTTGGGAGTAATAAAATTAATTCAATATTGTTAACTACCGCTAAGGAAGGTTCGTTCGTTCGCGTTGATCAGAATGTTATTCGACTACAGTTGATCTTTCTTTACCTCATGATTATTTCTCTTCCTCCAATAGATCATGATAAAACAAGCTGAATCTGTGACAAACAAACGAACTAGAATAATATCTAGAATACAGATGTGGAATAAATTTGCCGCAATATACGATTTCCAATGTGTTTGGATGTTGACTGGTGTCTATAGAGGACCAGCATAAAATATAACAAATATGCGAGAGGAGAGAGGAGAATCAATTAGTGAACTAGACCACTCTTGATTTGATCCCACTTCTTAGGCACGTGTCTCTGCTTTCAGGATTCGAAGGCTCAGTCCAGTCCAGTCAGCATGAAAATTTTTGTGTGGATGTCGGGCTTATCAGGAAAGATACTCTACGACGCCGACGTTCCATTGCACGAGAGAAATTATTTGCTGCAATAAATGTAACAAATAATTTATCTTCTGAAAATAAGTGTTGTAATTCCTTTCTGCCATAACGGCTCGGAAAATGAAATACATTCTACAAATTGAAAAACATAACGTAATTTATGAAAAATAAACTAAAAATTTTCATTCTACGAATTAAAAAACATAACGTTAATTTCTGAAAAATAAACTGAAATTCAACTCGAAACAAAAAACTACTAATCTAATGTAATAACAGTTCAAATAAACCATCTTGTTGTGCCAAACAATAGCCAAATCTGTCAGACAGACTTGATTCTCCATTGCGCATATTTGTTATATTTTGTGTTCGTCGACTATAGACACCATCCAATATCCAAACACATTGGAAATCGTATACTGCGGCAAATTTATTCCACATCTGTATGTGTTTACTATTTATGAACGCAAAATCACAGGTATTGATTAAAATGTTCACTTCCAGATTGTGGACTACCTGTGCAAAACCCTGGTCCTAACGGAGAATCCTGTTTGGCGCTGATACCAGTCTTCACATGGAGTGTCTCAGAAAACAAATGTGTATCAGATCACTACTACGGATGCTTTGGAACGAATAATAATTTCCCGCGATTGGAGGATTGTGAAAAGATTGCCAAACCTATTTGTCAAAATTAGAATGTTTGAATAAGTAATTTGAATAACGATTACATTGTCTAACCTGTGACTTCTTTTTGTAGTGGAAACCGTAGAAAATGAACGTGGAAACCGTAGAAGATAAACGATATGGAATTTCATTTCATGCACGCTTTCCCACTCTTCTCATCATAATGAAAATTAAATATTGTCGAATCCCAAGCCTCCCAGCAAGTTCGGCAGTTTGTTATAATATCATCGGCAATGGGCAAGTTATATCAGACACTTTTTCCAATTATTTCGTGTCTTCTTTCAACCCCAATACCGCAATCCCTGAAGACACATGCTCAATATACAGGGTGTCCCGAAACTATGGTGCCAAATTAAAACTATTTTTTATTCATAACTTCCACAATTTTGAAAAATTTTCAATTACATTTGAAAGAATATTTTTGTTCAATAAGTGCTTCATTTTGAGAAAAACGCATTTTCAGTTGCGTACAAGAAGGGTATCATGGTTCCCTTTCTTCCTCATTTTTTACGCCACTGGGGAAATCAGAAAAATTATAAATTTTTTGCATTTCTCATTCAATTTTGGATACAAACATACTTGTTATGATAAAATTGTTCGGCTGGAGTGAATTTGACATTCCTAATTACTGGTTCAAACTACAGCTGGATATTTAACCAAAAAAATAAATGATGACCGATGCATTTTTTCACAAAGCTACTTTCTTGCAGAGATACAGGGTGTTGAAACTAAAAAGTTAAAAGGCTTTTTTCGTAACATTCATAGTTTTGAAAAAAAAAACAATTGAATTTGAAGGTATGCTTCCCTTCAATGGGTGCTATATTTTGAAAAGAAATCAGTTGTCACAGTGAGGTGCAGGAGAGTACCATAGTTTTTTTTCCATCTCACATCCCACGAGACTGATACATTTTTAGTAAAATGTGTACCTATAACCCTTTCAAAAATTAATTTTGATTATAAATACAACATGTTTACGATCTTTGTATTGTATTATATTATCATTTATAAAACAGATTTTGCATTGAATTCCCACCCAATTATTTCAATGCACTTCTGAGGTGCATTTGTTTCCAACTCATTCACCATAATATTGGAATAATGTAAACATTTCTCCTATGGAAATGTGTGATAAGATTATGTCGAACTTATTCTCTAAGTGCTTATTGAAAGGACCCGATCAGAAAAATAAAAGCACAACATGACCATTTGATATACAGAAAAATATTCCAAAATTATATCCAAGTGAAGTAGAAAATTGAACTAGTTCACATCATTATTTATTTCAATTCAATTTTGCAATGCAATGTAATCAACTTTGCATCTGTCATTGCAGTGATATTTTATGAAACATTATTTGAATCGAAGATGGACAACATTTTTGTGTTTGTTTGGACAGAGTATTAAATTCAGTTCCTCATAAGAACTTGTTCCAAAATGCAAAATTCTTCCTTCAGTGAGCTTGCAGATATACATTTTGTTTATGGTATCCGTCTTGGAAATTCAAGGGCTTCCTTGAGAAATTATCAACAATTATATCCGCATAGGCGACAACCTAGTAAAAGGATGTTCAATTCCTTACATCGAATGTTGAGTGAAAATTGGTATTTTACCACCAATACGAGATCGACAGGAAGATCAAGGTCAGCCAGAAATGTACGGGTGGAAGAAATGGTTCTCGAAAATGTATACATTTTCGAGGCCCCTCCATGAGCATTCGAAGAATTGGATTGGCATACAATTTATCCAAATCACAGGATATGTCATTCATTTCATTTGGACAAAGTGCAAGAACTTCGTGCTGGTGATCACCGAAAAAAATTAGAGTTCTGTAATTTGGTTAACGAGAAACATGAAAATCATGCTAGATCCATTAACAAGATATTGTTCACGGATACCAGGAAAGGTATTTCCAATCAGCGAAACGCACATGTATATGCAGAAGAGTATCCACATGAAACCATAGAACACCCTTTCAAATGTATATTTGGTGTGGAGAGATCATCCGTCATCTTGAAGCCGCCACTTTAATTTTATGAATTTTGAAAAAAACAAAATAATCAACACCGAAAACCCCCACATACCAATTTTGAATAAAATCGAACCATAATTACAAAACTCGTGCGCCATCTGAAATTCATAATCTCCGACCCCGAAAACCTCCACGTACCAATTTTGAATAGAATCGGACCATAATCACAGATATCGTCCGTCATCTTGTAACCGATATTTTAATTTTTTGAATTTTGACCAAAAATTCATAATCTCCGACCCGTAAAATGCCCACATACCAATTTTGAATCGAATAGGACCATAATTACAAAACTCGTTCGCCATCGTGGAACCGTCATCTTGAATTTGTGAATTCTAAATAGAAATTCATAATTTCCGACCTTGAAAACCCCCACACACCAATTTTGAATAAAATCGGAGTATAAATTCAAAACTCATCCGACATCTTGGAGCCGCCATCTTTAATTTGTGAATCTCCGACCCCGAAAACCCCTCACATACCAATGTTGAATAGAATCGAACCATATTGACAAAACTCGTCCGCCATCTAAAATTCAGGAAATTCCACAGAAAATTCATAATCTCCGACCCCAAAACTTCCACGTACCAATTTTGAATAGAATCGGACCATAATCACAGATATCGTCCGTCATCTTCTAATCGATATTTTGATTTTTTGAATTTTGACCAAAAATTCATAATCTCCGATCCCGAAAATGCCCACATACCAATTTTGAATCGAATAGGACCATAATTACAAAACTCGTCCGCCATCTTTGGAAACGTCATCTTGAATTTGTGAATTTTGAATAAAAATTCATAATCAACGACCCCAAAAATCCCCACATACCAATTTTAAATCGAATCGGACCATAAACACAGAGATGGTCCGCCATCTTGTAGGCACCATTATAATCTCATGAATTTTGACAAAAAATTCATGATTTTCGACCCCGAAAACCCCCACATCAAATCGGACCATTTTTACAAAACTCGTCTGCCATCTTACAGCCGCCATTTCGAATTTGTAAATTTTGAATAAAAATTCATAATCTCCGACTTCGAAAACCTCCACATACCAATTTTGAGTCGAATCGGACCATAAACACAAATCTCGTCCGACATTTTAGAGCCACCATTTTGTTTTTTTCCCTAACAAAAACTCCATAATGCATTGTCACAAGACCTATGAACACCCACCATATTTCACGGTAATCGGGCAACTAGAAGTGGGTCAAATGTCAAGCTTGTGAAATAGATTCTTCTTGTGTTTCTCATCAAAGAATACGATTTGTCAACTTGACGGATGCTGATTTCAGAATCAACAAATAAACTAGGGAATCTTTTGAGTCCCGCATAAACGAAATGACTTCTCATCAGCACTAGATTTTGCCCTTTCCAGAAATACAAAGGACAAAATCTACAGGAATTCATTCAATAAAAATAATGTGTATCTTCAATAAAAGTTTCCATCGATATACAAATGATTATCACTAGTCAACAACAACAACCGATATTGAAAAAACACCAGAATAAGTGGAATTTATTGGATATTTATGTGAAGGTCACTTTGCTGTTTTCTTTCTCGATTGAAATCAAATAATTGCAAAATGTTCACAGTGAGCTTTTTGTTTCTGACTGTTTCAGTTGGTGTATTTTGTGGCTCTGATGCATTCTCAGAATTTGGTAAGTTGTCGGTATTGAGTGAAGTTAACCATGGTCGGTACGGCTGCCTCTTCCAAAAAAAATTTCAGAAAAGGTTTGCTTGAGGTGAAGTGCTAGGGGGGGATAAATAATAACTCTTTGGTACGAATTGAACAAACTATGAAACAGGTTACAGCAAAAATTACAAATGAATTTAATTTACTTGGATAATAAATACCGTGAAGAACATCTGCACGAATTTCAAAATACTTCTCATGTTCTTTACCTCTAATATTGGAACATTGAAGAAGTTTTTTTACACCTTTCAAGTAATTAATATCCAAAGATTACAGTTGAATATCGACTTTTTCATTATTATGCAAGGAAAAAAATAAAATTGAATTTGAGAAGCAAAGACCTGACTAATGTAATGAAGCTTCTTTAGAAAAAGTCTCAGGATATTATTATGTCCGAATGATTTACAACTACATCTTCCGCTCTTGACAATTCGAATATTTCATTCAAAAATATTTCTGGCATACATCCTAGGATACACTATATGTCAGTTTCAAATTTATAGTATAAATCCAAATAAGAGTCCAATTCCTCTGAAGTATTGGCCTGGATCTCAATTATATCTTCACTTTTGATCACGGAAACATCGTCAATAATTAGCTTAACATTTATTCAATTTTTTGTAATGGATTTCATCCCAACGACAACAATTCCCTGATCGACTTCCATTATCTAAAACATTTTATTTTTTTTCGTTGCGAAAAAAAACTTTACTAAATCATATTGACCGACTTCAAAAGTTACAGGTTCTTGTTCATCGTCTAGTGCTAGTTCAGTGCTCTGGAATTATAGTTCGCCTCATTATTAACTGCCACGGTAGCTCAACTATACGATCTTTTTCTTCGACTCCATGTGGCAATCTTTCAAACACTTGTTGACGATCCAGTGGGCGAATAACAGAGGAATGGAATGAGTTTATCGCCTCCATGTGTATTTGATCATAACATAATCATAAATATCCTTTGCCAATATATCGAAATGTTGTTTTGTAACGAAGCATTTTTTCCAAGCTCCGTTACTAAGTTGATGTGTTGCATTTAAAAAGTTACCAAACATATTAAAATAATATGACTTCAGATTTTTTTTTAAGTAATTGTAAACCGGACTAAGGAACGCATTTGGCTTGGATGTTTTTACGTATGCCTGGCCGAGACACGCCGAAGGCAATTTCTTACGTAAAAAGAAGGAACACAACCTAACCTAACTTGGCTAACCTTGTTACCCAAGTTGAATGCAAGCTAATCAACCTTTACAAAGCGACGCTTCGCTCCGCTCGCGAACATTTCGATCCAACCAATTTCTTACGTAAAAAAGAAGGAACACAACCTTACCTAACTTGGCTAACCTTGCTATTCAAGTTGAATCCAAGCTAATCATCCTTATAAAGCGACGCTTCGCTCCGCTCGAACATTTCGATCCAACCAATTTCTTACGTAAAAAGAAGGAACACAACCTAACCTAACTTGACTAACCTTGTTATCCAATTTGAAAGCATGCTAATCGACCTCACAAAGCGACGCTTCGCTCCAACCAATTAGTTACGTAAAAAGAAGGAATACAACCTAACCTAACTTGGCTAACATTGTTATCCAAGTTGAATGAAAGCCAATCAACATTACGAAGCGACGCGAAACCACATTTTTTTTAACTTTAAAAGGGCATAATTCCCAAATTACATTTTTTGCGCTTGAATTTCTATTGCTCAAGTGTTTTTATCGAGTTATGAAGCACCTGTGATAATTTTGTGATTAGTTCGTGAAAATTTTGTAAAAATCCGGATTGACCCAATTCACTTGAATAGTTGGCAACGTGGCATATCCATAAAACGCCAAGATCAATGCACAAAATGCAACCACCAATATTCGGGCGGGCGCACGGAAAAAGACCTATTTCGGTGCGCTAAAAAAGCATGTAATTACAGTGCTTCTCAAAAGTCCCCTTCACCCCTCTTATTTTTGGAACGATTATACATAAACAAGTGAAATTTGGTAACTGAATATTAAAGGTTGTAAACTTCCCTACTAGTGATGATAGATGACGAAATCGTCAAAGATGACGTCACAAAGCCATTGTGACCAATAATTTCAAATGGAACCCTACGGCAAGCGACACCTCTTTAGAAAGTTATCGAAAAAATCTATTCAATGATACTTATTTTGTTTGTGTTTATGGCAGTTTTGGCAACTCGCTTTTAAAAAACGCAAAGCTGTGATGAATTAAATCAGTTTATACTAAAATTCCAAATTCAAGCTCCGCCTCTGGATAGTTGTCAAATAAGCTGACGTTTTTGTAAGTCTCCCCAATTCGACGTTTTTGTAATTGTCCAAGTTTTTGTACATTCAATAATTTGTGTATTGTTGATCGAACGTTTAACTGTTTTAGCAGCTTTTGGTACTTTTAAATATTTTTGTACATTTTAATAATTTGTTAAACTGTTGTGAGCCGAACGTTTAAGTGCTTCAAGAAGCTAAATGGTACGTGCTTTAGGTGATGGAGTAGCAGCGATCCTGATTCTTGGTGAAACTGGACAAAACATTCATGCAGCAGAACGCATTTTTAATGAGAGGTTTTCCGATCGCCCCGTTTCGAGGACTTATTTAAGTGAGCTTCTTCGTAAGTTTGAAACAACGGGTAGTATTAATGATGCGAAACGATCTGGCAGACCACAAATTTCTGATGGGAAAAAAATTGAGGTACTGGCAGAAGTAATAGTTAATCCTACTTCTTCAACAACTTACGTTGCATCTACCTGTGAAGTCAGTCAAAGTGCAGTACACAGGGTGTTGAAAAAAAAAACGAATTTCATCCATACAAATTAAAAATGGTTCATCAACTCTCAGACGACGACCCAGATCGAAGACTAGAATTTTGTGGAAATATGATAACTAAAATCAACCAACAGCCAGACTATGACTAAACAATTTGTTTTAGTGACGAAAGTACTTTCTATGCAAATGAAAATGTAAATACACAGAATATGAGGTATTGGAGTGACGCAAATCCTCACCTGTTTCGTGAAACACATACCCAATTTCCCCAGAAGGTGAATGTTTGGGCAGGTATCCTGGGAAACCACATCGTTGGGCCTCTTTTTTTAAATACTAATTTAACTGGTGAGGTTTATCTGGAGCTGTTGCAAAACGCAATAGAACCGTTAATCCTTGAAATTTTGGAAGATGATCCAGATTAATTCGGCAATTTGGAAATAACATTTCAACAGGATGGTGCTCCTCCACACCATTACGGTACAGTAAGACGGTATTTGGATGAGGAGTATCGTGGTAGATGGATTGGACGTCGAGGTTCAACGGAACGGCCAGCTCGATCACCGGACCTCACACGTTTGGATTTTTTTCTGTGAGGGTACCTTGAATCGAAGGTTCACGCCACTGAACCTGACAATATTGACGTTTTGAAACAACGTATTGTTGCAGAATGTGAGGCTGTTTCCGCAGACTCATTTGCAAAAGTACGAGAAGAGTTTAAAAATAGGATATTTCACTGTCAGGAAGTAAAAGGAGGTCACTTCTAGCAATTTCTTTAAGTAGATACTGATTTTTAAATTCGTAATTAATATCATACTGAATGGAATTCAAATTTTAATGTTTACTAATGAGCCATTGAAACTGCCATAAACACAAACAAAATTAGTATTATTGGATAGGTTTTTTTGATACCTTCTGAAAGAGGTGTCGCTTGCCGTAGGGCTCCATTTAAAATTATTGGTCACAATGGCCTTGTGACGTCATCTTTGACGATTACAACCTTCAATATTCAGTTTCCAAATTTTACTTGTTTATGTATTAAAGTTCCAAAAATAAGAGGGGAGGAGGGGACTTTTGAGAAGCACTGTATAGTGTTTTCAGATAGGTGTAATAAAAAATCACTTTCTGAACTTTGATTGTAAAAAAAATAGAAAAATTGGTGACATAGGAAGATAAAGTGAGATATCTGACAAAGATTTTGGTAATTATATTATTATATTTTGTAAGAGGTGTTATGATTTATATTTATTGTTGGAACTTATGAACTGATCAATTTCGGTTTTTTTAAAATTGGAATTAATTTTAAAAATTCAAATTGTGGGAATTGCATAAGTTAAAGTTCAAATGAAATTGTTATATTGTGGTTACAGTTGGCAACTTCTATAAACTATAGGATCAGAACAGTGTTCAAATTGAGATAAGGACATATCTGTCTGACTGTCTGTGCAACCGGAGTTCAGTCCAATGGCTGTAATTGAAGCCTACATACCTTTGGAAATTTCAATTAGGTTAAGAAACCAGACCCCTGCACATCTATTGCTACCCCTGGTTAGTGGAGTAAACCACTATGAAATCTGTCGCCCGAGGGTAAAAGTTGAGTTTCAAACTAGTTTGAAAAAGTGTTTTGGCGTCATAAAGAAAGTAACGATTCTAGGGATGATAGTTATTTTTCCCGACCCTATAAAATCACTTTATAGTTTATTAGGACTAACCACGGTAGCCTAACATTAGTGAACCCGCACTAGATGTGAACACAATAATGTTACGTTATTGTAGTTGTGTTCAGTATCGTTCTTCATCATTTTGTCCAACATACAATGGTAGGTTATTTTTCTCTTAACTTTTGCCCCTTCTAATTGTAACATTTTACTTCCCCTTTAGATCTGCTTGTAACCCCTTCCATTTTGCTGATGATGAAGGAATAATCTTCCCGAATCTTCGTGCCAAATTGGTATTGAAATTATTCTTTGGTGGAGTTAGACCATATTATTTCTCACCTACCTAGTTTAGTTTAATTGCCGGTGGTATATTGTCAGTTTATTCTCTTGGTTGATTATTATCTCGTGCAGATTTTGCATACCTGCTATCCAAAGTTCTCAGAGACTAGTTAATGTGTCTTTGGGAACCCTAGAGATTCGAATATTTTGTTATTTCTATTCCGATAGTGTAGTATGCCAAGCTTCTTTCATTGGCCTGAAAAACCCAACATCTAGGGGCTTACACAGATGTGAGGTGTTTGGAACTAGCTAGATGAAGTCAATCTCATATATGATAAGTTATCACACGCCTTTCTGCCTTCTGAACGTTTGGCGTATGGGAGGAAAGAACTCATTAACCAATCACGAAAAGCAGCGCCAATCATCCATCCGCTTGCCAATCGATTAAACCTTGTGATAGCTTGGCAATGCTAATCGGTAGCTGTAAGGCAATCTATTATTAATGCAGCTGCAGATTTTTTTATAAAAGTTACATTCAAAGTAGCTTGATTTAGACTCTTGTACAAAATCTGTCAGTTTCCGTAAATCCCGGCACTCATTATGAGAGCTCACGATTGCATTACTGTAGGCATTCTTTCAGGCTCATTCAGAGCGGAGTTATATGTCTCGCATTTCTCCTAACATATTGTTGAAAAATTGACCCTAACATATTGTTGAAAAATTGGGTGTGATGGGTGATAACTTGTAAGGGCTCTTGAACGGAAGTGTTTATCTACGTGATAGTTTTCATCATTCACTCAGAAGATTAAAATCACCTGATTACTTGAAAATATTCCAGTTGTGAGTGGATCAATCTTCAAATTCAGGAATTTGGTGGGAAGACAACTTTTATCTCATAATATTCTTGGATTTTTGGCAGATCGCCTTGTTTCAAACACAACAGACTGAAATACCAGAGTTGAAATTCGTCATGATGTTATCAATGCACGAAGCCTTGTCTTTTTCTATATTTATTCTTTAAAAATCATCAATGGTGGCCCCTAGACCGAAATATGTGATGAAATGAATCAATTCAGATAAAATTGGACTATGTATTTTGGAATTGACTTTGAAATCATCGACAATAATTCATCAAACTCATGAAGGAATATGTGCATGTTACCATCTTCCAAAGATCTATGAGTAGTTACAATTGGATACTGCAAAAGCCAGTCAATAGATTTCGAAGTCGTCGTCATTAAGTCCATGTATGAGTTTAATTTTATTTGGATGTAAATTGGCTTTTCTTAGAATTTTCAGCACCACGACAGATCTCATTGTTGTCAGATAAAGTTGTATTTGAACAATGAGGATTTTCTCCAATTACAAGTAATACATTCAATCCACTCTCAGGCTTATCCCTAACATTGCCAATCTCATTGAATTTATGTAATATTTTTCTTACCGTTGATTTGCTAATTGGTTCTCGATCAGGATATTTTACATTGAAGATATCGCATACTTTTGCCATACTTCTTTTACGATCGCCTTAACCTAAGGTCAACAAAACTTCTATTCGTTGTTTTTCTGACAGCACCATCGTAATTTCAAATAATTTCTTAATATAATATTTTTAAAAGGTTTTGCAAGAACAACAAATCAGTTTAATTCTGATATATGCAATGGAAACTAAGAACTTATTATCTGGTTGCTGAGGGCTTTCAGATGTTTCCATAGCCCACTCAAGTTTGGCAATATACTCGTACAACTACTGAGTAATTCACAGGTTTTCATTGCAAAATAAATAATGGAAAAAATGTTAAGAAATATGAACACTGGTTTCCTTTATACTCAGTATACTGTGACTTGAAGTGTTACGTATGACGTATGAGGTTTGGTTGAACTCAGAAAAATATGGGATTTCAAATTTTGAAATAAAAATTACCCTTTCAATCCAAAAAAAATATCGATGACGTCATATCTTGTAAATACAAAATCGACCTGTCCAAGTTTTACCTCCGGAAATAATCAACTCGTGCGATAATGGAGCGTTTCTACAGTTTATAAACGCACTGTATACCGTAATTTTGGAAAAATGTAAAAGAAATGTAAACAATATTTTTTTGTAGTTTCAGAAAAAAGTATAATGAGATTAGGAATTTGTTTATAACAAATTGTTAACTCAACCCTTAAAGTACTAGCGTTGCCATATGGCAACAGATGTAAACCCTTCTTAAGATGGGAGTCACAGCTGTCAAATTAATGTCGTTCGACGAGTAGAGATCATTATGAAAAGTGTTCTGTTATTAACACATTGAAAATTTAGACTTTATTTTATATTTATACTTTCAATACGTGCAAGTTCATTCGATAGTTTTAAAAAGTGTGAAAAATTAACCTAGTGTAAGTATCTTAGTACTTATAATAAAAGTGTTTTTCGTCCGGAAAAGGAAATTTTGCATTGAACTTGGATGACCTTTCAAAACATTTATGATAAATTCGGACAAAACTTGGTTTTACCAAGGCCAAAAAGTTATCGTTGCCATATGGCAACGCTAGTCTCATTAACTACTGGATTTTTTATGGTACCATAATTTATTTGTATTTTATTTATAGGGGCATATATCTTGAAGAAGCATTGCAAATAGCTTACTCAGATGATTTGGATGTTCATAATATATAGCTGACAAATTATTTGCCATACCAGCTTCATCATCCTCTGCGGAATCTTCATCCGTGAGTTCCCTTGGTTCTGGAGATACTATATATATATATATATATATATATATATATATATATATATATATATATAGTATCTCCAGAACCAACGGAACTCACGGATGAAGATTCCGCAGAGGATGATGAAGCTGGTGTGGCAAATAATTTGTCAGCTTCCCAATTACAGGCACCAGCCGAGCTTCACATTCATGTAAATGAAGAAAATGCTGAGCAACCAGACATGGAATTTGAAATGGAGAAAATGAATCTTAAGGACGCAATTTGGATAAGAGGTGATCTTAGAAGAAAAAATAAAACAATATCCAAACCCAAATTACAATTTGTTCAGAAATATTTCTCCATTCGAACTTTTTGAGGTATTTTTCGATGAGGAAATTTTGAACTTTTTGATCTTGGAGTCTAGCAGATATGCAAAATATCTCTGGAAGAGATGAACTGTTTTTTGATTGTTCTAATTTTGGCTGAGTATAATGAGTTACCTGGTGAAAAATATTATTGGGACACCGAGACGGATAGGAAAAATATTTTGGCAGCAGAAATAATGCGACGTTATACATTTTTAGTAATATTTCGCTTTCTTCATTGTGCAGATAATCTGTGTTTTGTTTCGGTTACGCAATTTTAAATAACCTCTCTTTGGTATTTTATATTTTATATTTCGGATAAGATTATACAAATCTATTCCGTCAAATCGGAATATACGTCAATCACTTGACGTGACTGTCACACACCGCGATGTTCCAATCCACAACCCATATAGGCTGAAGCTAACATTAATTACAAATAAACTAGGTAATGTATATATAACACCTTCTCTCCTAAAACAATAGCAACCTCCCTAATTCATTTGTAACTTTTCTGGAGGCCTCAATTGGCTGCGTCTTCTCAATACTCCACCATTTGAGGGTTCGACACTATTGTCAAAGGAGGGTGTGTTTTGTTCATTATTATTATTATCGTTTTCGTTCAAGGTAGATCGTGGAGTCATTGAAATAGATTCCTCAGTTTGAACATTTGTTACAGAGGTTGACTTGATTTTTTTTATTTGATCCGTGTGGCGTTTCCATTTTAGTCCTCCATCTACCCCGATCATATAGGTTCTTCTTCCAAGCACATTGCTTACAACCCCCAAACACCACATTGGTTTATTAGCTCGGTAATCTCGAGCCCACACCTTTTCCCCTTGATTGAAGTTTGCATTGTAACTTCTCTGATTATAACGTTATTGATAATTTTGATTGTTTAAAACCTCGTTTCCGGTTGAAGGTAAAAACAGATCAAATTTATATTTATTGATAATTTTGATTGTTTAAAACCTCGTTTCCGGTTGAAGGTAAAAACAGATCAAATTTATTACGGAGCTGTCTTCCTATTAATGTATTTGCTGGAGTTTCTCCAGTAGTTGTATGAATCGTATTGCGATAATGCAAAAGAAAATTATCAATAATCGAATCAACATCGCCTCTGTGATCCTCATTTCCTTTCAAAATAGCTCTTTTCATAATTTCAACTGCTGACTCTGCCTGACCGTTAGTTTGAGGATGATAAGGAGCGCCCGTTGAATGTTTAACACCAAAACTTGATAAAAATTTCGAAAACTCATCGGATGTGAACGTGGGTGCATTATCAGTACATAGTTCGTTCGGTATTCCGAAACATGAGAATAATTTACGTAAAATCGTTATAGTAGTGTTTGTAGTCATATCATTTATCCCCACATTAAACACCTACCCTCTACGGTTAGTTCATTTTTCCTTGCGAAGAAAGGTTTTCTTCGCTAGGGCAAATAGCTGGCCATCCATGTTCAGTGTGAAATATAATTTTTCTTATAATAGGATCTACCGCAGACTGTTTTAGTATAGTTTGAACATCAATTGGGAAATCAGAATTTTCAATATAAATCATATAGGATATGCAAACTATACTATCCTTATAAAAAACATAAGAGGCTTTATTTGGATTATTCAGCGAACTATTTTCAGCAGGTAATCACGACAGAGAATCCGCACAATTTTTGACTGAGTTAATATACCTTATTTCGTAATCGAATGCTGAGAGTATGTGTGCCCACCGTTGCAATCTATTGGCAGCGGAAATTGGCAAACCTTTTTTATCTCCAAAAATTGTCAGCAGCGGTTTATGGTCAGTGACAAGCAAAAACTTTCGACCATACAAATACTGAAAAAATTTCCTGACCCCAAAAATTATAGCAGCTCCTTCTTTTTCGATTTGAGAATACGAAAGTTTGCTAGGATTCAAACATCTCGAGCCATATGCTATTGGTCTTTCTGAACCATCCCCATAAATATGACTGATAATTGCTCCAAGGCCAACACTGGAGGCATCAACTGGTAATTTCACAGTACATTTAGGGTCATAGTGGGCCAAAACATCTGCGGAAAAAAGAATGTTTTTGATTGTATCGAAACTTTCTTGATGAATAGAATTCCAAGTCCATTTAGTTTCTGTTCTCAACAAATAATATAATGGTTGTAAAATAGTGGATGCATTGAGGACAAATTTGCAGTAATAATTTACCATTCCTAAAAATTCCTTGGTATTAGCGGGCACCTTAGCCCTTTTTATATCCATTACCCTCTCGTCGGATGTGTGTAGACCATATTTACTCATTTTATGACCCATGTATGTGACTGAGTCTTGGGAGAAAGAGCATTTATCTTTTCTAACCTTCAAACCACATTTACGTAGGCGACTGTTTTTAATCTTTCAAGAAGCTCCTTGGTCGTTTTACCCGTAATGAGAATATTATCTAAGGAACATACAACCCCAGGTATATTGAATATTTGTTCAACTTAATTTTGAAAAATTGCGGGAGCACAATGAATCCCATATGGAAGTCGCTTATACGAGAAAAGGCCTTTGTGAGTGGAAATGGTTACCAACTTCGAGCAATCGTCTTTTAATAAAATTTGTTGGTACGCCTCTGACAAATCAATTTTAGAAAAAAATGTTCCACCCTCAAGTTTGCTGATTAAATACTCAATACCTGGTAATGGATATTGCTGTACCTCCAATTGAGGATTCAGTGTAATTTTGAAATCCCCACAAGTACGCAGACCACCATTACGTTCCAAAATAGAAACAATGGGTGTAGCCCAATCTGAAAATTCAACCGGAATCAATACATCATTTCTAATAAGACGGTCCAATTCTTCAATCATAGGTTTTAGTGCAAAAGGAACAGGCCGAGCTTTGAAAAATTTTGAAATTGCATTCGGTTTCAATTTTAGAGATACTTTGAGTTTATTGAAAGTTCCCATCTTTCTATCGAATATTTCCCCGTATTCTTGTAATAATAAGTCCAAGTTGGAAGAAAAATGTGTATGAAAATTATTTTCAAAATTTTTCATATTAACTATACCTAAACCTAACATATTCATACCATTGCGGCCAATCAGAGGAGGTCCACCACTTTCAACAATGTATGTTTTTAAAGTATGATTAACTCCGTTAAACACTATGTTTAAATTCAAATATCCTTATGTTTGGAAAACAACCCCCACATAATCTTTCAGGCTCAAATCATTTTCAAACATTTTTTTATTTTGGAAATACTTCAAGAATATTTTTTCTGATATGGCAGCATGTGCGAAACCCGAATCGGCCTCGAAGCTGATTGGAATATTTTCTACAATTAAATTAACATATGTGGGCTTCACATTATCTTGATCAATTAGATCCATATTTCTGAGGTTAGGTACACAGTTATCATCAGAGTCGTCTTCATTTTGGGTAATATGATTATCTGGAGTAGTGCGCTTGCACATTGGAGCCAAATGCCCCTTGATGCCACACTTATGTCTGAAACAATTGCGGTATGAACACTCGGAGGAGCGATAGTTAGTGCGTCCACAAACGTTGCACTTACTTCGCCTCTGTCCCTGTATCTTATTCGACTGAATGCGTCCACGTCCACTTGCTGGGCTGCCAACATCACTTTGACTGAGACGTTGAATCTCCAATCTATTCTTCTGTTGATAACTGCCATGAGGTTGGTTATACCTAGCAGAACTCGCTATATTCTGCTGTTGTCGACTAAAATGCATATCTGCTTAGTTCTCAATCAGAATGGAGGTTTGACTCATTCCTGGTAATGCTCCTTTAACGGCCCTCTCAGCTCAGGCCGACTCCTTAGCCAAAGCAATTTTAACTAATTTAGCCATATCAACTTTTGCATCTGTGGCATCCTCCTAAAATAAACGATCCATGATTCTCGGTTCTCCCATACCAATAACGAAAACGTCTCTTAAAACTACTCGCAGCACATCGGCACTGAAAGAGCATGTAGAAGCAAGACGTTTAACTCTTGCTTCCCACTCACAAACTTCTTCACCTTCCAGTTTTATTGCTCTATACAGTTTCGTTCTCTCTGAGAAATATCACATAACAGGTTTGAAATGAGCAGTAAGAATATTAATCAACTCGTCATAGGTTTTGGTTTCTATCGTAGACGGTACACATGAGCTTCGTAACAACACATAGCTTTCCTCGTTGAGAGTATTAAGCAGAACGGCTTTCTTCCGTGCGACGTCCTTAATTTCATTCGCCACGAAAAATTGGGAGAGCCTTTCTCCAAATACAGCAAACTCCGACGTTTTTGGATTAGTGTCCCTAGGATACCCACAGTTGATATTTCCAATAGAATCACCTCCTTTTCAAAATTGCAAATTGAGTGGGTTCTTTAGTTGACCTCTCGTCGCCAATGTTATGTTTCGGTTATTCAATTTGAAATAACCTCTCTTTGGTATTTTATATTTCGGATAAGATTATACAAATCTATTCCGTCAAATCGGAATATACGTCAATCACTTGACGTGACTGTCACACACCGCGATGTTCCAATCCACAACCCATATAGGGTGATGCTAGGTAATGTATAAATAAAATCTGAATCTCGATAAAAAAGACGAAATGATCAAATTACGTCCATTGGTGGAAAATCTTCGAAAAAAATTCGTGAAATATTTTGTACCTGAACCTGAATTGAACTACGATGAATCCATGATGAAATATCACGGTGAACATTCTTGCAAACAATTTATAAGGGGTAAACCCATGAGGTTTGGTAATAAGGTGTGGTCGTTAAATACCAAAAATGGATATTTGGTAAATTTTAACATTCATCAAGGAAATTATCCTGCAAATGAATGAAATGAATGAGACCATTCAAAAATTATTTGGCACAGTAGCGGCCCATTTCATTTCGATGATAAATGACCTTCCACCTGAAACAAGAACCTACCATACACATTTCATTTCGATAATTCATTTACCAGTTGTACGTTGCTGAAATATTTGAAAGACAGCGGATACGAGGCATGTGGCACCATAAGAGATAACAGAATCCCATAAAATTGACCGGTACAAAATAAAAAGTTTATGCAAAAACGATTCAGCAATCGATTTCTACGATTCTACGATTCATCAATCTACGATTCAGCAATCGAAAAGAATACAGAGAATCTATTAACACGATGGGCAGGTAACAGTATTGTAACCGTTGTTTCAACAAATCATGGTGTTGCCCCACTGAGTAGCGTCAAACGGTTTTCCCAAAAAGAGAAGAAAATCAAACAAGTTTCTCGACCTTCGGCTATTGGTAAATATAATGCAGGAATGGGAGGGACTGATCTTATGGACGAGAACGTTAGTAGATATCGAATTGGTATAAGGGTAAAAACGGTGCTGGTGCATATTTTCCTGGCTTATCGATGTAGCTATACAGAATGCTTGGATCCTTTATAAACAATCTGGCCACAACTGTACCCAACTACAATTTCGGCGAGATATCGTAAAAATTTTCCAAATCAAAATCCGCCCAAGACTGCTGGACGTCCATCATTGAGTTTATCGTCGACAAACAGTAGACTTAGTGACGATGTTAGATATGATAACATAGGACATTTGTTAACGCCGACGACAAATAAGAAAAAAAATGAGATGCGCTGGCGTAAATTGTAATTCAATTATGAGAACAATATGCACCAAATGTAAAGTAGGCCTATGTATTATGTGTAATGTACCTTCTCATGCAAAATAATTGTGTGTGTTTGTGGGTGTAGAATTTTTTCTTCTATTTTAAAAAACAAGGTAGTAGGACTAGCGTTGCCATATGGCAACGTCATATTTGAAAAAAAATTGTTTATTATTATAGTAAAATACTTGTTACTTGTGTTACTTTTGTTAATAATAAAGCATGAATAAACCGAAAAATTACTTTTTTTTTAATAAATTCAGTCCTTTATGGGTTAATAAACAATTAAATCTTGAATAAAAAAAATGTTATTCTTTCGAGAAATGCCAATTATGTTTTTAAAGAGGAAAACATTTCTTAACTGATTATTTAAATAATGAGAATATAAAAAAACGATTATAAACAATAAGAAAAAAAACTTAAGACATTTTTTCAAATAATTATATTCTTTAGCCAACAAAATGGCACATTTTTTTTTAATATCAAATTAACCAATTCATTTATAACAAAAGTCCTGAAAAAATTGTTTCGGATGTTATTGAATGCCTTCGTTTGATGGAAATACAGAATAGCAAAACATATTGATAAAACAATTTTTTTAACAACATTTTTTGAATTTTTTATTTTTTGTTATTTTTGAAAAATTATAATAAACAAAATAAACAACTTTCAAAAACTGATACATAGCGTGATTTCGTTGAGTACATATATAAAAAGGACCCCAAGGAGCCAAACATTTTTATTACACGCTTTATATCAGCTTCACTTGTATGTTTGTTTGTTTGTTTGTAACCGACTCCTTTGGGCGCGATTTTGACCCACTTCCAGACGTACGAATGATTTGAAATTTGGCAGGTGTACATAATTCTGGTGACAATGCATTAAGAAGTTTTTGTTTGAGCAAAAAACAAAATGGCGGCTCCAAAATGGCGGACGAGTTTTGTGATTATGGTCCAATTCTATTCAAAATTGGTATGTGGAGGTTTTTGTCAAAATTGGAGGATTCAAGATGGCAGCTCCAAAATGGCGGACGAGTTTTGTGATTATGGGCCGATTCTATTCAAAATTGGAGAATAATAGTTAAAAAAACTGAATAATAATAATAATAGTCTGAAAAATTGAAAAACACGCTTCAATAGAAAACAAAACTGAAAAAGTGAAAATAAATAATAGTTTGAAAACTAAAGAACACGCTTTAATAGAAAACTAAACTAAAAAGTAGAAAATAATTTTAAATGAGTTTGAAATAAGAATACAGTGATTAACAACAAATTTATCTCATCGCAATAAAGCGTGGGGTGCTTTTTAAGATATTTTCATAATGATTCTATTTTTACCAATATCTGTCCATGAGATATTAACAACAATTGACATCAAGCACCCCACGCTTTTTCACGATGAAATAAATTTGTTGTTAATCACTGTATTCTTATTTCGAACTCATTTAAAATTATTTTCTACTTTTTAGTTCAGTTTTCTATAAAAGCGCGTTCTTAAGTTTTCAAACTATATTTATTAGAGCTATTATTCAAACATTTATGCCGTTTTTTATGGAAAAAGAGTTCCAAAAAATAAGGACTGATTAACAAATACCTAACTTGTTCAAAAATAAACCAAATTTTTTTTTCAACGTGCCCTTGTTTTTTCAAGTGGTAAAAACACCATAATTTTTTCAAAGTTTTGAATTAATATTGAATACTAAAAAAAAATTTTTTTTTCTCAGTTTGACGTTTAAAGTGGCACTCTTTGAAACTTGTTGACGTTATCAAATGTTTTACTATTCATCACCAGTTGCGAAAAGTAAAATTCTTCGTAACTGGTGATGGAAAGTAAATTTGACCACCAGTTGCAAAAAATACAAGAATGATATTTGTTATAATTTTGAGGCATTTCAATACATATTATGTATGGTAAAAACTAATTATATATATCAATAACATGATTTTAACAATTGGTAATATTGACCCCAGCTGACAACGTAGTTTTCTATGTAGCAATGATTTCAGTTTTTTACATGGAAGTCTCTCCAAGGATGAGAACACGCTTTTAACGCACTAAAAAGTTTAAAATAATTTTAATATTTAAGGACTATGCCAAAAAGCGTTGGGTGCTTTGTCGGAATCAATTAAAATAGTCCAAGATCCCAGAGTTGGCAAACCTACGTCATTTTAGCAATCTGAAATTTCAAGTATGAGTAGTGTGATATGTAGTTAAGAAAGTATGCATACTTGCTTGCTTGAAAGAGGGGCCTTTTTACGGGTAGCAGATATAAAAGTACATAAAAAGGTTTCTCACTTACTTTGAAGTATCGTGATGCGTTCTACAAGTAATTATCGTCCAGTTTGCCAAGCGGTCTAAGGCGCAAGATCTAAGCTCTGATATCAAAAACTGGCAAGGGATCGAATCCCCACGCATATCAATTTTTTTATTTTTCTCGTCGAAATTGTGAAATGATTCGTTTTTTTTATTTGAATATTCATCCCAAAACCGAATCATCTCTCAATTTCAAGCTAGCAAGTACGCATACGTTCTCAACTACATATCACACTATTCATACTTAACATTTCAGCTTTTATATTTTTAACTTGAATTAAAAAGGATCCCATATCAAAATTAGAAAAAATATTGTGTGAACCACGTTGGAAAACCCTATTTTTCGTAACTCGCTTTCTTTTGTAAATTCGCTCATTGCGAAAAATAGTGCTTTTTCCAACTGGTTGCACAAATAACTATTATGTTATGCAGTGGCCCACCCAGATTGATCATGTGGGGGGGGTACACATAGCTGCCTGCATGCGAAAATTAGCACCGCAGACGTTTTTTTAAGGTCATGGGAACTTTAGAATTACGATAGAATGCTATAACAATAGCAAACTTGAAGTGTCTTGACAATGGATTTTTTTTCAACAATGGAAAACGCATTTTAATGACAGGAAAGGATAATGGACGAGAGATGAGAAAATATGAGTCAAATATAAAAATATATTTCTATATTCATAAAAGAAAATCAAGCCTTCTTGGTCCATTATCTTTTAGAACTGCTATCACATCCTTATGATCAAATAATAGTTTATTTCTTGATTATGGGGTTATAATTCTGTAATCAAAGCACCGATATCTCAAAATCAATGCGACGCCCAACGACAATAATGCAGAATCGAAATCGTATTTGCTTGACCTTGACCAACACTGAACTGACACTAACATGTAACATGAAACAATACAGTTCACAGCGTAAAAAATGAAGCAATGATGCCTGAATTCCCTAGCCCCCCTGTAACCTGTTACGTAACTTCGGGGCTTCGTCCTGGGGGTGACACGAGTCTTGCTCTTGGCAATATACCACCCCATCGTCCCTGCCACCGACAAGTCCGTTGTCATCCGGCCTGGTTACCGGCGTAGAGAAGTACGGGACCATTTATTACATAAAACTTTTCTTATACTTCACAACTGTATTGATATTTTTGCAATGCACGTATTAAAAAACGGCAGACATTCACATTTCACATTTACTTGACTCCTAACCTAAGAACGCCACCAGTCCTTGACCGTGGTTCGGAGTCGAATCCCATATGCGGTCTCCATCGTCATAACGCAGCGTTACCAGTGCTGTATCACCATTTATGATACTCGTGCGGTATTGATGAGACACCAGTGCTGCGTTACGCTCCGGAGGATATTGAGTCTTTTGTGGTGAATGAGAAGTACCGGATTTACTGGAATTACTCATTTCCCACCCTTTTACAATTACAAGCCAGCAAGCCTGATGTAGTCCCCTTCGACCGCCAGCAGAAAACGATATACGTCATTGAGTTTTCGTCTTCGACCGAGAGGAGTATCGTGCGAAAAGAGGAGGAGAAACGGACGAAATATCGAGATTTACTCTTCGAACTCCGCAGACTCCATCCAGACCATTCTGTGAAGACAGTGGTTCTGATTATAGTTTTTGAGTTATTCCCAAGAAATTGAACGCTTTTTGGAACGTAGTTCCTTATCGCGCGTTGCGAACGGGGGCTAGACGGAATAAATTAAGACCAAAAGTTGTAACGAGACTTTCGCTATGGTTGTAAGCCGTGCAGCGTGCGCGTGTTTCTCTGTCTATCTCTCTCTCTCTCTCTCATAGAAAGCAAGCCAGTTATTTTCGTTTCGTCTTTCTATTTCACATTGAACAGTGTGGTGTCGCGACGATTATTTGAGTGTATACAGGTTTTTCGTACATAATAAATAATAAAAAATAATAACAATAATGAATCCTGACAGTGTTTCTGCACAAGTTCCGGATATTGCTGATGGAGTTAGGTAAGTACAGATTTTATACAGACAATAATAAATGCTTACGTATTTTTAGCAAGTACGCATTATAACCTCTCTTTACTATTGTGCTAAACAAGTCATACGCGTTATAATCTCTCCATTATTGTGTGTTTAGCAAGTGTACGCGTCATGACTTTGATAAATTTAAAAGCAAATTATATTTTAATATTACAATATCAATGCGTATGTATTTAGCAAGCCGTGCGTGTTCTAACCTATACGCTGTTGTGTTTACGAAGTCGAGAGATATATATATATATATATATATATATATATATATATATATATATATATATATACACTATTGTGTTTACAAAGTCCCGCGCATCTATGACGTGTACGAAAGAATAGACAGACAGAGTGCATATATATATATATATATATATATATATATATATATATATTTATATATATATATATATAATATAATATATATTATATATATATATATAATATATATATTAGGGTTTTTTTTTTTTATTTTTTGTTTTTTTTTCGGTCCCATCGTGAATTTTTGTTGGAAATACCCAAAAAAAAATTCCCTGAAAGTTTGAGCCCTTAATATTAATTTAAGTCCTCGACCAAGGCGTGTGAAGATTTCCCATTGAAAATACACGAAAACTCTGATTTTTTATTTTTAAATTTCTTTAGCTCAGCGGCATTTCATGGGATCGCTTTGACCGAACATGTTTTTTTTCTCAGAATTGAACGCTCTACAAAAGTGCCCATTGCGGCAAAGTCGTAACTCACACTGGCGACGCAGTAGGGGCCACTGAACCTGATTTTTCCATGAAATTCGCGTTTTTTTTTATTTATCTCGTATATATATATATATATATATATATATAAAAAAAATATGATTATAAATTTAAAAAAATAAAATTTTATTACAATTCCTTCACTAATTGATCGAAAGGAACTTCGTTCCATCCGGGTGTCCCTTGACACCTCTCAAGTTTTTTTTTGTTTTTCTTTTTTGTTGATAACAATTGCAATTTTCGTCAGCAAAAACAACCAAAAAATATCTTCCTCAAAATTGCATCCCAAATCGAATGAGCTATTACTCATATTTTTTGGAGACTTGGAACTATTTTTCGCAGGAAACTTACTTCTTGACTAGGAGGATACTTTTTGGTATAACTCCCAACTTCTCAATATATTATTGAGGCGAACCATCCGATAATTCCATATGTCAAGCGAGATTCAACTCAACGAAAGCGTGATAAAGTATTTTCAGATGGAATGTATCAAGGGTACTACTCAGTATTTTGAATCTGAAAATAAGGGATCTAACCGTTTGGACAAAATGGAGGTTAAAAGTTTGTATAGAAGTACCGTTAGTTTTTAAGTGAGGGTAGTAAAAATTGGTATTTGAAGTATCTATTACAAATGAGTAAATACATGTTTTTGAGAATTCAACCCCTGAAGGGGTGAAATAGGGGGTGAAATATTGTATCGAGGTTAGTTTTCAAAGGGGAATCATGGAAATTGGTATCTGGGAACTTATTTTCTTTAATAACGAAACCCGTATTCAACGGTTTCTGAAAATTCATCCCTAAAGTATGACCCTCTCGGAATCCTTGCGGGCACAGCCGCTGGCATAAGCTGGTAATATGATAAATAACTATATATTCAAAACGGAGGGATCTAAAATGACTATCTATGTTCTGACCTTTGGTTGTTTTTAATTGAGATAATAGATAAAACATATGCTGATAGGCAGTCTTATAAAAGCCCATTCTTTTTTTTTTCAATATATTTTGCTCTTTTTTATTCTCGATTATAGTAAAATAATCACACAAAAATGTTCAGAATAAGCTTCGTGTTTCTAACTCTTTTATTTGGTGTCTTTTGTGACTCCGAAATATTCTCGAAATCTGGTAAGTTCTTACTATCGATGATTAAGAAATAAGATAAATGAGAAAATGCTTTTGACATAGCAAGCATTTGTGTGAACGATTTTCATGAATGTTGTTCGTTCAATGGACTTCTAGTTATGATATATAACGAAGAATATAGATTGTGACCTGATTTATTCAATATAAGTGAACCATAGAATAGGAAAACACCCACAGATTTCTGATTGTCAAAATAGATTGGTAAATGACATGGGAATCTCCCAATAAATATATTGAATACAATTTGCATAATCATCAGGGAAGTTAAGGACATAATATCGTTAGACATATTCAAACTTTCCTACTTTGTATAGGTGCAATCGGTGCCGAGGTATTATACGGGAAAAATCAGTACATATGAATACAGTATACATCGATCAAAACAGATAATCAGTCTACACATAGTTATCAATTTTAGGAATCCATTCACTTTACATATTTCATTATCATCATTATTGCCAAAAGAGAAAAAAATTACTTCACAAAAAAATGTCATCTGAATTTCCATTTACAATGCTCGTCTAAAGTCCGTTCCCCCCCTACTAATTTTTGAACCACTTGGTATATCGCAACAAAATTTGGAGAGCTTAAAAAGGAGATAATAACCTACTTCTTCATGAAAAAATCACAGCTAAAAGCTTCAAAATGGCGGTTTTTTTTTTAATAGAACACCCCACCCCGTATATTATTCCATTTTCGAAATCTGCTCATAATGCTCAACAGTTTTATCTAATACACTTTTCTCCCAAATTCAATTGTTTTCGAAATATTAACGTTTGAAAAGGGACATTCCGGTTTAAAAGGAAGTATGGATTTTGGTGACTTCCGGTAAAACATTTTGCTAACTAAACGTTGTTATTAATTTGTAGTTGAATCTCTTGATGAATTTGACTGATAGAAGGCTTAAAGAGAGTTCTTTGAGGATAAATAGTACCGCTTACCGGAAAAACTCGAAGCCTACGAATGTGTTCAGTAAATTCACAATCAAAACAAATAAGTTAGCTAAAAAATTATAATTTATTTTTGAATAACACTTTTATTCAACCCCAACAATTATTCCATCAAGTGTTCAATAAGGCCACCTTCTTAGTCTCGACAATGAAGTGCCCTATTATAAATAGCTTCTCTCACGTTGATGAAAGTCTGTTCATCTATTTCTTCACATGTATCTATTATTCTGCGTTACAACGCCTCTATTGTTTGGCATTCAGTGGCGTAGATTTTTGCCTTCAGATACCACCAAAGGAAAAAATCTAGAGGAGTTAGATCCGGAGATCTTGGTGGCCATTATGTACTTCCCCTGCGACCTATCCATCGCCCAGGAAAGTTTGTATCGAGGAACTGTCTAGCCATGCGATCGAAATGGGGCGGTGCTCCATCTTGCTGAAATATGATTTCACGATTTTCAAACTCTTCCTGATTGTTTAATACAATTTGTCTTATTCGAGGTTCAATTTCAGTTTCTAAAAGATTTCTGTAAAGAAATCCTGTAAGATTGCCTCTGATGAAAATCGGTCCAACAACGCCCAAACATGAACTTTTTTAGGAAACTGGGTATGTCCCTCTCTAAAAATATGCGGATTGGTATAGCTCCAGTGTCGTACACTCTGTTTGTTGACTTTTCCATTAAGAAAAAAAGTGCATTCGTCTGCGAAACATACACGTTTTAGGAAGCCCCGTTCTCCTTCAATTGTTCTTGTTGCCGTGAGAGCATGCAGGATTTTCATTTTATAAGGATAAAACTTTTTTTTTAGGACTCTTTTGACACTTTTTGAACTCACTTTCCAGGATTCAGCAACTGCAGACGTCTACTGAGTTGGATTGATTACCATTTCAGCAACAATTTCCACCTTTTTTTCTTCTGAAAGAGGCGGTCTGCCTGATCTTGGAGCATCTTTCAGCGTACCAGTTGTTCGTAGCTTATTTATAAGTTTGCGCAAATATGACCTCGAAATAGTATTCTAGGAAAATCTATCATTAAACATACGGACTGCTAGATAATTTCTTCCAGCTTCTCCAAATATAAAAACTGCTTCAAATTTATCATCTTCAACTACTAGCCATGATCACACTTTTCCTAAAAGGATTTAGGTGCTCAACGGACTATTTGACAGTTGGCAGTTCAGTCCGACAGTAAACAAGATGTTACCGCGACAACAATTTTTTCCAATGCAAACTTGATTGAAAGCAACATTAGTGTTTTTGGTTGGGTTTGAAATGACTGAAATGTCACTTTTCGAACGTTAATATTTCGAAAACAATCGAATTTAGGAGTAAAGTGTGTTGGAGAAAACTGTTGAGAATCATGAGCAGATTTCGAAAATGTAATAATATACGGGGTGTTCTATTTAAAAATTTCATTGAAAATGGCGCTCAGCCGCCATTTTAAAACTTTTAGCTGTGATTTTTCCATGAAAAGGTAGGTTTTTATCTCCTAATTATTCCCTCCAAATTTTGTTCAAAAATTAGTAGGGGGGGAACGGACTTTAGACGAGCACTTATATATATATATATATATATATATATATATATATATATATATATATATATATATATATATATATAATAAAATGTCAAGTATAACAAACTTTCAAATGCATATTGTGGAATTTTTTTTTAACAAACTAAAAAAAAACTGGATAGTTGAAAAGAGAATTGAATTATATTTTCAACGATGTGCCACTTGACCCCCTATACTATTTTAAATTTTTAAGTTGATGTGCCCCCCAGACCATCTATCGAGCAATGACGATGTCTTCCGTTTCAAAGAGTTTTGGTCCCGTTGTTCTATGTCGAACCATTCAAAAGTTAACAATGAGGGAAAACTATGAAAAGTCGCACTCGCAATTGTGAAAGAAAAATTGAAATACCTTTTCAACGATGTGGAACTCGACCCCTAAGCCTTTCGAAATTTTCAATTTGATGTGCCCTCAGCGCCCTCTGTCGTGTAATTGTAGTGTATCTTCTCTCAAAAAGTGGGACTGGTAATACCATTTAATATATTCATGTCTCATTGTTTCCCAGCAAACCGTTCAAAAGTTATTGAGGTAAGGGTACCATTCAGATCCGCACATAAACTTGACATCTCAAAGGCATATTGAAAAAAACTTTCGAACGAAATTTAAAAAAAAAATAGGATGGTTGGAAAGAGAATTGAATTATCCAGATGTGCCACTTGACCCCCCATGCTATTTGAAATTTTTAAGTTAATGTAACCCCCGCGCCATCTATCGAGCAATCACAATGTCTTTAATTTCAAAACGATAGAGGTCCGACAATTAGGCACATTCTTAAAATATTTCCATTTATATGAAGGATGTCGCAAAGAAGATACACAACTGCGTTCTGTTTTTCAAACGGCAACCCCCTGTTTTAGGTATATTTTTGAATTCGTCACTAAATTGTCGATATAACATATCCCGGTTTTTCAGACTTATCTGCGAGAGTTTTCAACTTATTGTCAAAATAGCGTCGTGCATAGACCCACAGAAAAATGTATATCTCTAGAATCATTCAAGTTATCTTAACCAACTTTTTTCTAGTCGAATTACAAGTGGCAATAACTCGAGTATTCCAAATGTAACCCCCTATATTTCATTACATCATTGCATGGCATTTTTCGAGAGTTTTTTACCGAAATATAGTTTGTAGGGTCTACTTAGTGAAATTTGCGAGATTTGTTGCACAATAAAAAATTTTGATTGTTGTTTCGAAACAAAAGAAGTATTGGATAGGCCGTTGTCGTAAAATTCTACACATCCGTGTACTTTCAATAATTGTACACGTCTAATTGTCGATAATGAATTTCACTCGTGAATAATTAGTTAATATGCTCCACTGTATCGGCGAAGCTGACAGGAATCCTTTACTAACAAGCAGAATCTACCATAAAAATATCCAGAAGCAAGAACTCCACGGGTGTCTCCATTTCAAAGGGTAAGAGATCGGTTTGAACTCACTGGTAGTGTGTTTTATACCAAAAAATTCATTATTTGTGGTCGAATCAATGGGGAAAATGACTTGCATGTTTTATTGATGCAACAGAAAAATCCTTACTCAAGCACTAGGGAAATAGTTCAAGAACAACAGGTCAGTCAACAGACATAATATGTATTATTATGCAATCGAAAATCCTCACAGGCTGAGGACTGTTGATCACAAAAAGCGATGATCGGTTAATGTTCGGGGTGAAATTATTGGATATCACATTATAGGACCCTACTTTTCCGACAATGTGCTGAATGGTGAAATGTATTTTCATTTTCTCAGCGAACATCTTCCAGAAAGTTAGAAGAAGTGGATTTGTACACTAGAAGGACCATGTGGTTGCAACACCATGGTGCTGTCCTGCAACCATGGGATAGTGCGGGAATTTTCAGATCAATCCTATCCTAATAGTTGAATAGACAGAGAAAGTATTATTTCTTGGTCCGCGCGATCCACAGACCTCACTCCTACAGATTTCTTTCTTCAGGGTTACCCGAAGGAAATGATTTTCAGAGTTGTCCAACAACTGCAGATGATTTGAAAAACAGGATCACGGAAGCTGATGGAGCAATGTATCGTATAACACATGACTTGATTCTCACCCCTGGAGGAATGGTACACATCAACACCGACACCCGCCCCCGAGGTCATCATAAAATCGAGAAAGAACAATTCCGAACATCCCACAGAATGCATTTCATACCGAATAGAGCCTTCAAAGACTGGAACAAACTCCCAATGGAAGTAGTGTGTGCACCAACTATATCTACATTCAAATCAAGAGTTGATTCGTTGTGCCTTTGACATTTATAGACATGTTGATTTTGTTTTCACATACATCCTCAATTTGTAAACTGTGCTATAATAGGCTATGCCTCTGCACTTATTGTTTATAATATAATAATAATAATAATAATGTTTGCAAGACAAGCAGCTTGTGTGAAACATGACGGTGACCTACTTGAAAATTTATAAGTAGCCTTTCCTCATTTTTTCACATTGTTACCTGGTAACCATCCGTTCGTGTTCTTGCAAAGATTACAATAATTTTTCCCTTTGTGATGTACTCCTGTTTCGAGTACAATTTCATTTTGTTGAAACATGTTCTTTTTAGAATTGTATGGATCTATCAAATTCAACGACAGCGGCCTACTCGATTCCTTTATTTTTCGAAAATATCATCAACATTTCTTATTTTGCAACAAATCTCGTAAATTTTACAAAGTAGACCCCATCAACCATGCAATGATGCAATAAAGTATAGTCGAGTTATTGCCGTTTTAATTTGTCACTTTAAAAAAATCGTAGTAGGCGATAGAATATCGACTCTCAGTTTGCCAATCATCTCAAAAGATCCGATAAAGCCTAAGGAATCGACTGGAAAAAAGTTGTTTGATTTATCTTGAATGGTTCTGAAGATATGAATTTTTCTGTAGGTTTAGACATGACGCTATTTTCACACATAAATTGACATAAGTCAAAAACGATTGCAGATAAGTCTAAGAAAGCCGGGTGCGTTATATTATCGACAATTTAGTGGCAATCCGAAAATGTAACGAAAATATGAGGTTGTAATTTAAAATTACAGAACTTAGTTGTGTATCATATTTTGGGACATCTTGTATATGAATAAACATTTTAGGATGTTCCTCATATCTGACCTATAGTTGAAAAAAATCGAGTCGATAGCTTAGATAGAAAATAAGTCACCCTATACCTAAATTTTCAGAGATTTATTTTTGTAACATTTTCGGTTGGGAGCAAAAAACATAAAAAATAGTCGTAAAAAAACACCTTAATATATATATATATATATATATATATATATATATTTATTTCATTTTCGGTTGGGAGCAAAAAACATAAAAGATAGTCGTAAAAAAACACCCTAATATATATATATATATATATGGGTGTTTTTTACGACTATATATATATATTAGGGTGTTTTATTACGACTATTTTTTATGTTTTTTGCTCCCAACCGAAAATGTTGTTGGAAATTTACAAAAATAAATCTCTGAAAATTTAAGCCCATAATATTAACGTTATTAACAGAGCGTGGAAAGAAGTCCCATTCAAAATACACGAAAACTCTGTTTTTTTTTTCAAATATCTATAACTCAGCGGAATTTCATGCTATCATATCGAACCAAAGCGCAATTTATTCAGGATTAAATGCTCTACAAAGTGGCTATTGCGACGTAGCTGTAATATGCACCTGTGAGAGTTTTGTAGAAAATTCTTATTTTTAGACGTTACTCTATAAATGACTGGATTTATGGAAAAAATGTGAAACAAACTTGCAGGAAAATTCTACAATAAAAATTCTTTAAACCGAATCGCTCAGATTGATATTTCTCGAGATATAAAGCGTTAACTTTGTCGTAGTATGAAATTTTTGAGAAATATCGAATCAAAGTTTTATATTACGACGAAATTAACGCTTTATATCTCGAGAAATATCAATCTTAGCGATTCGGCTTATAAGCCTTTTTTGTAGGAAATTAAATTTCCTACAAGTTTGCTATCTGAATTTCTTCCACAAATCCAGTCATTCATGAAATAACGTCAAAAAAGTTAGAATTTTCTAGAAAAATCAGATTTAGTGACCCGTACAGGTGCAGATTACAGCTACGTCGCAATAGCCTCTTTTATAGAGCGCTTTGGTTAGATATGATAGCATGAAACACCGCAGAGTTATAGATATTTGAAAAAAAAACAAACAAAGTTTACGTGTATTTTGAATGAAAAATCTTTCCACGCTCTGGGAAAGTACTTAATGTTAATATTAAGAGCTCAAATTTTCAGGGATTTTTTTTATATTCCCAATCAAATTTTCGGTTGGGAGCTCAAAAAAAATAGTCGTAAAAAAACACCCTAATATATATATATATATATATATATATATATATATATATATATATATATATGGAATGTAATATGGGCTTTTTCCTTGAGCTTTTGTTACCGCTTAATTCTTCTGTACTTCAAATCTACATATGTCATATCCTTCATAAATGAAATTTATTTAATTCTTCGAACTTTAAGTATCAGTTAATGTGGAGTATTCGTGAATAATGATTCAACATCCAATGTAGCATATAATTTGTGAGTAATGATATCAATATTGTTAACTACCTACCGCTAACGTAGGTTCAATCGTGTTGATAAGAATGTTATTCGACTACAGTTGATCTTTCTTCACCTCATGATTATTACTCTTTCTCTTTCTCTGATAGAATAGGACAAACGAACGAGCTAGAACGTTATCCAGTATATGTGTTTCCTATCCATAAACAAAAAATCATAGTTACTGATTGAAATGTTCACTTCCAGATTGTGGGCTACCTGTGCAAAACCTTGGTCCTAATGGAGAATCCTGTATGGCGCTGATACCAGTCTTCACATGGAGTGTCTCACAAAACAAATGTGTATCAGATCACTATCACGGATGCTTTGGAACGAATAATAAGTTCAAGCGATTGGAGGATTGTGAAAAGATTGCCAAACCTATTTGTCAAAATTAGAATGTTTGAATAAATAATTTGAAGAACGATTACATTGTCTAATCTATGACTTTTTTTATGGCGGCTGGAAGTGTAGGTATAACGTGGAAAATGAATGATATGTTATTTCATGTATGGCTTTCTCAATTTTCTCGTCATAATGAAAATCGAATATTGTCGCATCTCAAGATCCCAATCAAGTTTAGTAATTTGTCATAATGATCTCATCACCAATGGACAAGTTATATTCGATACTTTTTAGAATTATATTATGTCTTCCACAATCCCTCAAGACATATGACACTTTTTGTTTTTTATTTGGGCTTTGGATTCTTATAATAAAGGTCTGTGCGATTGTGTAAGACGTTTCGACCCTGGTTAGAGACATTTTGAATTTTTTAATATTCATATTTTCTTTCTTGTCAGATTTGAACAAAAAGTAAATATATGAAGAGGATTCAAGAAATTAACGAATATATATATATATATATATATAAATTATATATATATATATATATATATATATATATATATATATATATTATATATATATATATATATATGTAAATTATATTATATATTATTAATTATATTATATTATATATATATATATATATATATATGAATTATATATATATATATATATAAATTATATATATATATACAGGGTGTTACCAAATAAGTGCGAAAGTTTCTAGGAGGGGATTCCTTGCCGAAAATTAAAGGATGTCTTCCATGTAAACAAAAGCTCTTAGGCCTTTCCTTAAAAAGTTATATGCTTCCAAAAGTTTTTTTTTTGTTCTGCTGGAGAGTTGAAGAAATTGCATTTTGTGGGCATGTTCTACCAATAAAAAGGCTACCTATGAATATTTTTGAATTTTGTTGTTATCTTTTAAAGGGGTGTTTCCATTTTTACCAGAACTTTTTAAAGAAACGAAATTTCCCAAAAAAATATGTATTGAAAAGAACAATTCATTGCAAAAACTTTTTTAACTCTTGTGTTATTTCCGTAGAAGCAATAGTTTCCTAATTAAAAATGTAAATACAACATTGTGCTTGAACGGATTTTCTGTAAATGGAATCGAAATAATTTAGTAGGTGGCTGTCACGTTTTGTTTGCACAACTTGTGACTTCAATCGTAGTATTTTAAAATTATTCCACTTGTTTTAACTTTTAATGTAGGCATGTACCAGTACCATGTTTTGTTTTAATAGAATATCAAATTAAAAATACAAACAAAATAAAATTATGTGTATTACAACAAAGAAAAAGGCAACCAGATCAAACGGAACGGAGTTATAAAAACTGCTCGAAATGACCACTCCCAACAGGAATCAAGTCTTCGTCTCATAGACTGGCGCTAACGTTGAAATATTCCTGGTGTGTTTTGGATTGTCTCGCAGGCTGCAATGATGCGATTCCTTTAATCATTCACACATTCAATGGGGGTCATATGAACCAAGGACTTCAGGTGACCCCAGATGCAAAAGTCCAAGAGGTTTAAGTCTATACATCTGGGAGGCCAAGGTTGAGGTCCTGCTCAGCCTATCCAACGATTTGGATACACGTCGTCCAAGTACTGATGAGCAGTTATGCTGAAATGGACATGCGCACCATCGTGCATTAACCACATTCGTGGTCGAATAGCTAGTGGAATATTTTCAAGTAAAATGGGAAGCTGCTCCTGGAAAAAATTTGTATAGGTTACACCAGGTAGCTTCAACGGTAGAAAATACGGTCCAATAATATTTCCGCCAATAATTCCGACCCACACGTTGAGTGAAAATACGTATTGATACCGACCTTCTTGAATTGCATATGGGTTATCTTCGGCCCATAGATGATCGTTATGGAAATTTGCAATCCCTTACCTTGAAAAGTTGGATTCGTCAGCGGATCTTACGTTTTCTAAAAATTGAGCATTTTGGATAATTATTTGAAGACTCCATTGACAAAAGTCTACTCGATGGGGAAAATCTCGCGGCAAAAGTGCCTAGACTCGTTGAATATGGTTAGGATACAATTGGTGACTCTTTAAAAAATTTCAGATTCGTTTATTGCTAACATTAAGTCAATTTGTCTTGTACTTAATTCCAGACGATCCCCAATCATATTGTGAACCTCTTCTTCAAGTGCCACCTTTCTTATTACTCGTGGACGACCACAATCAGTTGTTCGTTTTTGAAAAAACCCTGATGAAGTGCAAAAATTGTGTGATGAGGTATCACGCGCTGAGGATACATCTCTGCATAGGGCCGTTTAGCTTCCAAAGAATTTCCATTGGCACGACCATACACAAAATGCATATCGGCCATTTCAGCGTTATTGTAATTATTAATATTGAAGATTCAAAAGACACAATTGAACTTTCAACTACCACATAGACAAAATCAAAGCGACTCGACAGCCACCTACTAGATTTTTTCGATTTTAAAATACTACGATTGAAGTCACAAGTTGTGCAAACAACACGTGACAGCCACCTACTAGATTTTTACACGCTTTATATTAGCTTCACTTGTATGTTTGTTTGTAACCGACTCCTTTGGGCGCGATTTTGACCCACTTCCAGACGTCCGAATGATTTGAAATTTGGCAGGTGTACATGATTCCGGTGACAATGCATTGAGGAATTTTTGTGTGAAGAAAAAACAAAATGGCGGCTCCAATATGGCGTACGAGTTTTGTGATTATGGTCCGATTCGCTTCAAAATTGGTATCCGACGGTTTTTGTGGTCGGAGATCAGGATTCTTTTGTCAAAATTGAAAAATTCAAGATGGCGGCTCCAAAATGGTGGACGAGTTTTGTGATTATGGTCTGATTCTATTCAAAATTGGTATGTGGGGGTTTTTGGGATCAAATATTATGATTCTTTTGTGAAAATTGGAAAATTCAATATGGCGGCCAAAATTGGCGAGTTTTGTGATTATGGTTATTCATTCAAAATTGGTATGTGGGGGTTTTTGGGGTCGAATATTATGATTTTTTGTAAAATTGGAAAATTCAATGGGGTTAAAATGGCCGTTTTGTGATTATGGTCTAATTCTATTCAAAATTGGTATTTTAGGGTTTTTGGGGTCGGAGATTATGATTACCCAATTTGATGAGATTATTCCATTTTTCAATTTGCAAACAAATAATGAAAATAATAGTTTAAAAAAAAAACACGCTTTTATAAATAAACCACACTAAAAAGTAGGAAATAAATAATAGTTTAAAAAAAACTAAAACACATGCTTTTATAGAAAACCAGAATAGAAAAATAGAAAATAAGAGAAAAAAAATTTTATTTTGAAAAAAGCGTGGGGTGCATGGTATCAATAATTATATAGTACATTACACACCGAGGCGATACCATGCACAAAATAAATTCCATATATCCATATATCATGAAATACGTCATTTGAAAGCAGTTTTGATTATGATATGATTTTTTTTTAGTTTTTTAAATCAGTTCATTAGTCTTTGAGATTATTGAATTTATTGAATTTCAAATACTATGAACTAAAATATCTTGAAACAAATGAACACTTTGAAGAAAAAGAAAGAGTTTGATCGTTATCGAAACAGTTTTCAAATGATTTATCCGCCCCGGCAAAATCGACCTGTTCTATAATTTGTCTTTAAAATGTTAAAATTTTGGGTTACTTGGGGTATTTGTAGGTTGTTGAAAATAATGGAATATTTTTGAAAACTAAAGGTACATTTCTCGAAAAATAATGGACCGATTAAAAAAAAAAGGGGAAAACATTCATAATTGTATTGAATCATCTTACAAATGTGTAAAACAGTTCTATTGAGCACTGAAGTGGGGTGGCATTTTTTATATTAAAAGATGTCCCCCTGGAAATAACGACTGTCACAGGATTTTTCTTTGAAAAAAGTTATTCATGGTGCTATGTTTTCAATGAGTCCCCGGTATATAAACCAATTATTAAGAAACGAGCATTACTCCATGAGTTTATCAATTAATCGCAAATGAAGAGTAAATATGAAAAAAAGAGAATGGTAGCATAGTCAGTCTACTGAAATCTGTAAAGGAAAAATAAATTATAGTTTAGAAAAACTAAAAAACACGCTTTTATAGAAAACCAAACTAAAAAAAATTGAAAATAAGAAAAAAATGTATTTTATTTGAAAAAAAGCGTGGGGTGCATGGTATCAATAATTATATAGTACACTACACACCTAGGGCAGTAAAGTAAGAAATGTCTCAGATCACAGGTAATTGTTGGCCAAGGCAATACCATGCACCCCACGCTTTTTTTAAATAAATTTTTATTTTCATTTTTTTAGTCTGGTTTTCTATAAAAGCGTGGTTTTTAGTTTTTTTAAACTATTATTTATTTCGATTCCATTTACAGAAGATCCGTTCATGCACAATGTTGTATTATATTTTTTTATCAAGAAACTAGTGCTTTTACGGACACCACACAATTGTTGAAAAATTTTTGCAATGAATTGTTCTTTCCAAAACATATTTTGAAATTGGGAAGTTTTGTTTCGTTAGATAGTTCTGGTGAAAAAATGGAATAGAGGTTGCATGTTTCACCCCTTTGAAAGATCACAACAAAATTAAAAAGTAGTCATAGGTAGCCTTTTCATTGGTGAAACATGCTTACAGAATGTCATCTTTTCAACTCTCCAGCAATTTTAAAAAATCTTTTTTTTTCTCATTTTTGGAAGCGTGTAACTTTTCAAGAAAAGGCCTAAGAGCTTTTGTTTACATGAAAGACTCCCTTTAATTTTCAACAAGGAATCACCCCCTGAAAACTTCCGCTTGATTGAATCATTAGAATAATTAAATGGAAAATATCATTGTCATCAAGTTCATGAGTGTATTTGAATCGTGTGGATACCAGTTTGAATAGAATCTAACCTCAGTAAGTTATCATTTTTAATATAAGTTTTTATTCCTCAAACCATGCTTTTGTAGTCGTCCTGAGGAAGGCAATAAACTTTACCAATAGGTCGACTTATTCCAAAAACTTTTCTTTCAATCATTGAGGCCCGATGTAAGAACTTCTGACTGCAACCCCAAGACAGTTTGACTCATTTTTCAAACGAACCAGCTGCGATAACGAAACTATCTGAATATATATTTGAATCTGATATATTACAAAAAAAACTTCAACTATGTACGAAAAATCTTAATGACTTCCATTCAGACATTTGATATTTTGCTGCAACTACCGGACTAGATGTACAGCTTGAAGGTCTTCCCCCTTTTCGGTTGTTGTAAGAGTTGACTTTCACGAGAGATTCGCCAACTTTTATCCTAAAGTGTAAAAGGTCCATGACATCCTTTTGAGGAATTCCTAGAGTATGCATGTCTCGTTTATACTCCAACCAGGAGTTTGTTATTGTCATGTCAACTGCATGAAATATTAGTAGAACAGTCCACTTTCTACAGCGACTTTTTGTTTTGTAGAAAGCGATAAGAGCATCTGTTTTATCTATGCCACCCATGGACCTATTATACTTTTGTATAACTTCGAGTCGATTTACTTCAATGAACGATTTTGTTTTTCTATCCCAGCGTTCCACAAGGTTTTCTGTCTCAACTTCAACGAAGTTGGATACCATCACCACTGGCTTGTTATCTAACCATCTGGTTACTACAATTCCATCTGTAGATATAATTTGTTCCGTGATCCTCCCTCTTTCAAAAAAAAATCCTCTACATGAGTTAGTGGTGCCAGCAAGAAATATCGATTTTTGATTGAGAATTTGTAGAAGATAATAGCTCGTAAAATAATTTTCACAGTATAACTTATGCTTATTAGGTTTGAGTTCTTTCGATAATTATAATACGACGGTTGCACCCTGTCCATATTTCAAATAGGAAGGCTCTTTTTCCATGGTACTACCTGGATAGATTAGAAAATTGTAAGTCAGTCCACTTTCACCACCTAATAAATAGAGCTTCAGTCCCCATGGATGGGGCTTGTTTTTGATGTATTGTTTTATCGACAATCTCCCTTTGAAGGGCCTGATCTGTTCATCGATGCAGTTCCTGCAGTTCTCTACATCTCTTCGGGACGGATTGGAAAATTGGTGGTACTTTCCACAGTTTGTCGTCGCCCTGTCTGGGTTCCAGATTGTTAACACAATGTATGTGGGTGCGAAGTTTGAAAAAACGATTAAGTGTCATTGTCTCTGTAAAAGTATCAACTTTCAACGATTTATGCCCATACTTACGCAGTCTTGGAAATGTTAGACATCCTGTTAGAATACTGAGGCCAAAAAAATCTTTCATTTCTTACAGGTTACTTGGTACAAATTTCTCAGTTCCTGTTTGTAAAGCGTACATATTTGTGTATTGAACTAAATCTTCGAATAAACTTCCGGGAACATATCTCAAAACATATGTTACTGGATATTCCTCAAGACAGTTTTCATTGGAATTCCGGGATATTTTGATGGGTAAATGTCTTGTTATATATTGCACATTCTGTAACCATTTTACATTTTTTTTCTAAGTAATGAAGTCATCATAGTTACATTCTCCTTCACCCTGTTCTTCTCCATCATCCTCTATTTATTTCTCATTATCCCGTTTAGATGTTCTGAGACATCATATATCAGTTGTCCAATTATCTGCCTTACTTGTATCTCTTCTTCGTTGTCACTGTCATCACTAGAAACTCCTTCTATGTCAGACAGCCCTTTTTCTAACTCCTCTAGCAACTCCTTCTCCGTTAGACCTCTGTTTGGACGCATTTTACCCTGAAAATAAAAATAACACCCAGTCATTTTGGGTACAATTGTACCCATCAAATTCGAGGGACAATTATCTATTTGAGAAAGTAAAATTCTAATAAAATATATTTACAATTAGTAAGAACTAACACTATTTTCAACATTACACTGAAATATAAACTGCGATTGACGTTTATTCAAACTGATATTTCAAGAAAAAAGTATACTTACCAATTAACAACAATACAATTGCCACCATATTGCTTTTGACATTAATTTTCATTCAGAATGAAATGACCCATCCGCCATCTACGTACAAAACATATAAGTATAGTACTCATAGAATATACATTTCCTCACACTGGTTTCATTTACAAATTGGTAACTTTTGAACCATAAGAGTTAGAAGGTCGGTCAAATGGAGAAAAAGTTGCGTTCATAGAAGTATTGTCAAGCAGTTCAAACAAATCGAGATTATCAGTGCCGGTTATTGAGATATCATAAAAAAAGTAAATTCTGTCATTTTTATTTTTCTTTTTTTCCCACTTTATTTCGAATATTATCAAAAAATGCCACGGAAATTGTTCATTCGACAGTAAATTATCCTCAATTTGACATAATCAGATTTCGTATCCAACGTTTCGTACGCTCTGGGCCACCCTCAACCTCATTTTTTTCAATACGGACCTGCATATTTTATGACACTTTTCGAAATAACTTCTAACGCTGAATTCAACGATATATCATACAATGTCATTCAAAGTTGATTTTCAGGTGATTTTGACCCTTATCCAAATTTCTTTGGGTCGGATCTGTATTACATTTAGGTACCTTTAGTTTAATTAACAACATGCAATACATTTCAATAAGAAAATCAACTTACTCATCTTCAACTGAATGGAACGTTACAGAATCAAAGCAAGAAACAAGTAATAATTATTTACAAATTTCAAGAGGTGAAAAACCTAATTCATAATAATTAAACGAAACTATCATTTGATGAAAGAAAAATCAAATGATTATTCGAAAGTAAATGATGAACATTAATGAAGTAAGTGTTCGAAATGTCCACCAATTTGTAAAATGCACTTTGCGGTTCTGGAACCCATACTTCTTATACATTTGCTTATTTCGTCTCCTTGAATACCTTCCAATACATTCTCAATCTTCTCGCGAAGAATCTCTATTGTCGGGTTCGTAGTATCATAAATTTTTATTTTTGAGATATCCCCACAAATAAAAATCCAGCGGATTCAAATCCGGAGATCTGGCAGGTCATGCTACTGGACCTCTTGTTCCAATCCATGAATCGGGAAAAGTTCGATTTAGATAGTCTGTGACTATTCTTGAGTTGTGTGGACCACATCCATCCTGTTGGAACCATGGACTATTACGCTGATACCGTATAGGAAGATCATCCAACATTTCTTCTATAATTTCTACATATTTTGCTCCGGTTAGGTTGACGTCAATAAAATAGGGTCCCAGTACTTTGCTATTCAACAAACCGCACCATATGTTCAAAGAAAAATGATATTGATGTCTTACTTCATGAATTGAGTGAGGATTTTCTGTGGCATAAAAATGTTTCTTCCTTCGATTGGACATGCCAGAATTTGTGAATGTCGTTTCGGCTCCCCAAATGATATTGTGCGCAAAATTGTTGTTATTCCGCACCTTCCGTTGAAACCAATTACAGAATTGCAACCTTCTCTCAGGATCATTGCGATATAGTTTTTGCACGGCTTGGTATTCATAGTCATGGTATCCGTGTCTCTTGAGTATTTAATTAACAGCACTTTTTGATAAATTGCATTCACTGGCCATAGTTCTCGATCATATTTCTGGATTCATTCGAATTTGGGCCAGAACATTGATGTCATTGATAGGCTCGTTTCGTCGTACATAAGGACCTCTCTGTTTGATGAATGAATTATGTGCAAATAACGTTGTAGATAAACGTCGAAACATTTTAATATTTGGTGTTGTTCTTTCAGGATATAATTCACCATACCTTTGTTGTGCTTTGAACGAATTTCTATCTAGTTTTATGTACACTTCGTACATATCTCTCTTATCTTCATTTGTGTATTTTACCATATCGAATAAGTTGAATTGAAATCACTCAGAAAAGTATTTAATGACAAGTTCTTGGGACACAATAATAAACGAAGTGACAAATAATATGACATTTCTTGATTTGTTCTTTTTTATCCACGGCCTACTACTTGAAAATAATACATTCAATAAACCTAGAGTTGTGTGTATGTAAGAAAAAACAAGTCTATCAACGATATCAATGTTCTGACCCAAATTCAATTGAACCCAGAAAAAAAATCGAGAACTGTGGCCAGTGAATGCAATTTATCAAAAACTGCTGTTAATAAAATAGTCAACAGACGCGAATACAATGATTTTAAATTTGAATACCAAGCCTTGCAAAAATTATATCGTAATTATCCCAAAATAAAGTTCGATTCTGTAATTTGTTTCAACGGAACAAATGACAAATCCAACAATAATGATTCCTCGCGAGAAGATTGAGAATGTATTGGAAGGTATTCAAGGAGACGAAATAAGCAAATGTATAAGAAGTATGGGTTCCAGAACCGCAAAGTGCATTTTACAAAATGGTGGACATTTCGAACACTTACTTCATTAATGTTCATCATTTACTTTCGAATAATCATTTGATTTTTCTTTCATTAAATGATAGTTTCGTTTAATTATTATGAATTAGATTTTTCACCTCTTGAAATTTGTAAATGATTATTACTTGTTTCTTGCTTTGATTCTGTTACGTTCCATTCAGTTGGAGATGAGTAAGTTGTTTTTTTTATCGGAATGTATTGCATGTTGTTAATTAAACTAAAGGTACCTAAATGTAATACAGATCCGACCCAAAGAAATTTGGATAAGGGTCAAAATTACCTGAAAATCAACTTTGAATGACATTGTATGATATATCGTTGAATTCAGCGTTAAAAGTTATTTCGAAAAGTGTCATAAAATATGCAGGTCCGTATTGAAAAAAATGAGATTGAGGGTGGCTCAGAGCGTACGAAACGTTGGATACAAAATCTGATTATGTCAAATTGAGGATAATCTACTGTCGAATAAAAAACTCCCGTGACATTTTTCGATAATATTCGAAATAAAGTGGGAAAAAAAGAAAAATCAAAATGACAGAATTTACTTTTCTCATGATATCTCAATAACCGGCCCTGATAATCTCGATTTGTTTGAACTGCTTGACAATGCTTCTATGAATGCAACTTTTTCTCCAGTTAACCGACCTTCTAACTCTTATGGTTCAAAAGTTACCAATACAATCCCATTAAAAAAGTGGCCACTCTGTATATCTGTAGACAATGGTACAATCATTGTCTAAAGATACATGTACCCAACATGACTGAAAGGGTTAAAGCCAAAAAGGACCTTTCTGCAGAAGCTACACTACAGGGCAGAGTTAGCAAAACTTGTAAAATTGATTTTACATATCCAGTATACTCAAATCCAGAAGTTTTCATTTTTTACTTTATTTTGCCACAATTTCAGCTCTGATTCTATTTTTAAGTTGAACATGGCGGAATTTCCATTATCAGATGAAATATTAAAAAAAAACATTATTTGTAAACGTAGTTGGCAGAACTATATTCAAATTTAGTATATTGAAAAAATCACTATCAAATCCACAGTCTGAATCATTCATCACTGAATGGAAATATATATTGTAATTCTATAATAGTCCGCTGCTACAGGTATATAGTAGCCAGAAAGCAAGCATATTTTTTTAATTATTATAGTATTTTCCAGTCTGGGGGTAATTATCCATCAACCCCCCCATAGATCCGTCCCTTCTCTTTGCAGAGTTTAAATATGGTTTGTGTGGAGTACATTATATTATACTGAGTGTAATATGATAGCGGGCCAGCCCATAATGATTTCTACAATCATCAGTCGGATTATATCAAATGGAATAAAGGTGTAGGTATCTCAGCTAGAAATATGAATCCAATGAAAACAAAATATGATTTCAAGATATATGAAATTATTCGAATTTTGTATTTTTTAGATTTGTTATATTCACTTCTTCTATTTGTTCAAAGGAATTATTATTTGATTTCTTTACTGAATTATTCATTGACCTCCTAACATTAAATATTACACATCATTATTGAAAAACAATCCCTATATGGCACGATAATCCTTTGTGATTTTTTCCATTCAACATATAATCAAAACAATCAAAATTTCAGGGACTCTGCATTGAAACAAATCTGTCAAATTAATGTGGTACCTGACATATTTCCATTATGTTTCATTTTGATGATTTTTTTGATGACACAATAAAATAAAGGGATGAAATATCTTTGAATTCAATTTATTTCCAATTCAAGTGTGCCATATGAGAAATAATTGTAGTCTTCGAAAAAATACAGCGTAACTAGATATAATGTCCATTTCTCACTCGTATGAATTGCACTACTCACCTTCGGCTCATGCCGTATTTCCATGCCCTTCATACAATTTACTATTGTTGCATACTTTGGGGAGCACATTTCAAAATTTTCCATTCGAATAATTTTATAGCAGAAGAAGCTCTTAGTGTAATATCTTCAAGTGGATACTTTGTTTCACAGTGATGCCACAAGAAATAATTGCATCAAATAAGGCATATTGAAGGAAGTTTGGCTTTTGAATATGATAAAAAAATACCACTTCAATAATTTGTGAATTCCAGGCAGAACTTCCATAAGTTTGAATTATCACCCAGAAGTATATAAAAATACATTTTTACCTCATATAATTCAAACGTGCATGCGTGTTGCCAATGATGTGTAACTCTTTCTGTTTAGCTTCTCGGTTTCAATGTGCATTACTTCCTAAAAATTTAAGAAGAATAAATTTTTTAGGCAATATTCATCATATTTGAAATTTTATTTCACTTTTTTATCTTGAAGAATGGCATTTCAAAATGTTTCAAGCATATTTATTATGCATTGGATTTCATCATATTGACTAAACATATGAACATTGAGGACCTAACCAGCAGATCCCACAAAATCAGTTTGCCACTACATAGCTTCTCACAAAAAACTGTAGTGTCCAATTGTATAGAATTTCAATTTCATTACATACGACCACAGATGCATCGAATGGTATATTAACTCTTAATGTTGGAAAGCGATTTTCTAGGGTCGGGAATAATAACTATTATCCCTAGAATTGTTACTTTCGTTATGACGCCAAGACACGTTTTCAAACTGTTTTGAAACTCAACTCTCACCCTCGTGCGCCAGTTTCTTTAGTGGTTCACTCCACTTAGCAGGGGTAGCAACAGATGGAGATACGGAATGTCCAGGGGTCTGGTTTCTTGACTTAATTGGAATTTCCAAAGGTCTGTAGGATATAATTACAGCCCTTGGGACTGGATTCCGTTAGCACAGACAATCAGACAGACTTGTATTTATCTTAACTTTAACACTGGTCTGATCCTATATTTTATAGTCTTGAAAAGGGATAGGTTCTTTCCACAGAAGTTTCCAAATGTAACCACAATATAACAATATTATTCAAACTTTAACTTATACAATTTTTACAATTTGAATTTCTTACACAAAATTATGAGAACTTGAACAATATATTTTATGCGATAAATTGAACAGCTGAACCGAAATTGATCAGTTTATGAGTTCCAACAATAGACAGATTATATAACACCTCTTACATAATATAATTACCAAAATATTTGTGAGATATCTCACTTTATCTTACTTTATCACCCAAGAGACCGATTTTCCTACCTATTTTACAATCCAAGTTCAGAAAAAGATTTTTCTGGTGTGCGTGGGAATTAAATTCGTCCACTTTGATTTTATCACTTTATAGACTCGTCTCAATATAAAAACCAAACTTTGCGGCCTACTCGTAATATTTACTATGAGCTTCGAGGAAAGAAAACATAATCACTTTGATATCTCGACCCACCCTTTGTCAAAGCCCATACTATGGTGTTCGCACACTCCTGATCTACCCCTAGCTGAGTACCAACTTAGCAGAAAGCAGTTATATGGCTAGGATTCTGCGTACGAGACATCAACGTGTATTACTAACTAGATTCATAATTACTTTAATATAGAAAATTCGAATATCTTATAAAACCACCTCCAGGATCATAACACTAAATTAGAAAGCACTTTTATCTGTTCATTAGTCATATCATCAATTTATCTTGAGAAAAACAAAATAAAATGTTAACTTGAGATCTAATTTATTACCGCGCCAACTGCTCTCGTTCGGCCATGCTTCACAACTTGAGCAGCTAGAAGAACTGACATACTGTGACCTTCGACGGAACCTGAGATCGTAACTCGGGGTAATATGAGTTTGAATGGTTAATGGATCTCATGCTATAGCATATTGAAATTCCACAGCAGCAAAATAGATGCAAAATGTCAAATTCACTATTTATTTCAATCGAGTACCAGGACGCTATGAATTCTATTGAACTCTAAAAACCTACCAGAGTCAGAAATGAAACAAATGCCGGTGTCAATCCTCCTGAGTACGGTAGGATTGTCAATTAATACAAAAAAATGAAGTAAAGACGGTCAATTGGGGAGACAGCCTGGTATCGTAGTGATAGGAATTCTTCATCTATATTCTTGGTTCAACCACAATACCCCATGAATCAATCCGAAATAACAAATAATACATAAATCGATTTATCGTGGAAGTCACGGGATTGAAATATTTTACACCTGTGCAAATCGAATGAAATATTTAACGAATGAAATAAAATCAATCTGGCGTTTCGCCAACCTGATGAATTCAATAGGTTATCAACCAGAGTAGGGAAAAAATATACATACAGGGCAATATGAGCATAAATGTCTTGATGACACGATCAAATCAACAGGTTATCAAAGGTTTATACACAATGTTTTACTTACGGATACCTCACTACTCAAATCGAACTTTGGCATGTACGTTCTACGTAAACTACATTCTTGACGACTCGCAGAACAATTTACTTGTTCTTGGACTGGAGAGAAAGAGAGCGATCCCAATTGAATCTCACCTTTCATATCCACTGGATTCAAAAGAAATATCGGGCAAAAACCGTATAAAGGACGACCCTCTTTTTGTCTGATTCACATAAGAACTGGACCAAAAAGCAGCTTATCTTTTTGTCCCCTCATGAAAAAGCATACTAATTTTTTACTAATATAACTTTTTCCCAAAACAGGGAAGGTATTTTAGCTTCTTGTACAGTGCAAAAATGCATCGGAACTTTTTTTTGCTCGGTTTTGTGATCGATCCAGTAGCTTTGTTTGTTCACATTTATTTTCCAAACAGGCGTTATTTGGTTGCCGGACCATAATTATTATTGAACTCCAAATAGGCAGGGACGTACAAAATAACTTCAAAATTTTGGTTAGCCGTTCTTAGTAACGGAGCTTTGAAAAAATGCTTCGTTACAATGTATTGCATGTAAAACGAGTCCACTCTATAAGATTTAAATTTCCAAATGGTTATAGTCTGGCATTTCTTTCTTAATGTTTGTGATTGCATCTCAACAAGTCAGGCTGGTACTTTGTTTTTAAACACATAACTTTCGGATAAACTTTTTCTTATCAGTAATGGTTAACAAAAATGCATCACCGCAAAATTCTTGATTAGGAAAATTCCAATATTCTCAGTATTTGAAGAGACCATATAACATATCAACCTCACATTTCAACTAAAATCTAAATAATCTAAAATGTTGGGAAAATACCGAGGAATTCGAAAGCGACACAGCTGACACAGCATAGCGGAAAGCGACAGCTTCGATTCGAATATATGTACCCAGTAGTGAAGGAAACTGTACGTTTGCAGCAGAATTTGAATCATGCACATTGAAATCTTTGACGATTTCGGAGTATAAAATCCGATTTGGAGCGTACTGAACATTGACCGAATAAATTTGTTAGGAGAGTTGCTCTTTGCTGTTGCCATCTACTCAACAGTCATTCGAAACTCCTATGATATAATGAATCAAGCAGGCCATATCTGGCGCACGTTTGATCCCACATACTTTCAGATATGAGTGCGAACACCAGGATTTCGAGACATCTCAATCCGAAATATTTCCATTTGGAAAGCGGTCTTCATACAACCGCCTAGTTTCCAGTGCGTTACCATCAGCAAGCCCATACATGTATTGCATATCTGCAAACTCAGAATTCGTAAAACGGACCATGTTTTTTTAATCCTATCGTTAATTTTGATGACTTAAATACATGAAACCTAGAATAGAAAACTGTTTATGTTTACAAAACAAAATCTACTTCTTACCTACTAGAAACGTTTTTAATCCTTGATAATACCCAATTCCATAACCACGTGCAAACGAATGAATTTTTTTTAAGCAAAAATCCTACATCAAACGAAAAAACAAATCAAGACACCAGATTGCTCGGGAAGGAATAAGGACTTCAAAAATGATTTTTACTCAGAGAAAAAGCAGTGGCGTATAACTTTTCTCTTTAAAATGATTCAGTATAAGTCCCGCACGAACGCCACCCCCAATAATAAAAAAATATGTTGTACAGCAGATAATACCTTCTGATGCATAGAAGATGCCTACTACTTTTCACAAAAGTATCTAGGGCCATACCAAAATCATCATAAAAAAAAGATTTTTTTCTGAAAATTTTAGCACTTTTTAGTTCAAAAGTTAAGACCTTCAAATGATTTTTTTTTCAAAAAGGACCCAAGAATAACTTTCGTAAATATTAGCATGTTATTAAGAAACACCCTGTATATTTATAGTGTGCTTGTGAATAAACAGGTGGGTCATAGAAATAGTATTAACTACTTGGGTATGTGATTTTCATAGTAAAATAATTATTATGTATAGTCCGTAAAATAAAGGCATGGATCATATTGAAGATTGTCAATCAACGTTCCACAGAAGATATGAGCACAGTCTTTTATAACGAGGGCAGGTATCATATCAGTTCCCATAGACAACTTGGGTTTCAGTTTCTTTCTTGCCGAGAGTTTCTGTAACGGAGGGAATGTTCAATGTACGCAGCATTGAAAAGTTATCAATTTTGCTGAGGTTTGTATTTGTGGAAGAATTAGATAAAACATTAGCAAATTCTTGGACAATTTCTTACGGGTGTTCGATGATTTTATCGTTACGTTTCATTGTTGATGTAATAAAAAAGGAGTTATTCTTTGAACGTATATAAGACCAAAATTTATTAGGATCACTACTTAGTTCGTTTTCAGCATTACTGAGATAGATTTGGTGTGCTTGATCTACTTCCAGCTAATTTCAGTGCGAAGTGTTTTAAAGCGGTCTAATTTTTTTGACATTCGAATTTCTTGTAACTGCTCAGGTCTCTGTTTTTCATATTGATTTTATGGATAATTTGGCCAGGGAGATATCATGACTGAGGAATGCCCGGATAGATCTGAAATCACGAAAAAAATCTGTACCATCCCTAGAAACAAAAATTTTCAACTCCTTGTGTTTTCTATATCTATGAATAAACGAATGATTATTTGAGGTCCAAAATGTTGGTAAATATTCCCCAGATATTTTGATAAATGATTAACCAAATAGCACTGATCAGAATGTCAGATAATATTCTGTAAATTCAGTTAAGATTCAAATACGAAATGCGAATACCGATGTGTCATCCAATTCTCCAACTTTTTGTTTACAAATTCATTACAAAAAATTATTTCTCCGCACATCGATTTTGTGTGGGTTTACCAATTTGCCCAATACACAATTTCCTCAATTGACGACCCGATTGATTCCTATCGTAATCATTCTTGAGACGATATTGGTTGTTTCGAAGCAGTAGTTTTCGTACGTGATAACGAGACTTTTCATCAACCATAAAATACATGGAGTGTATTTTTTCAATCATGTATTTTCAACACAATTAAATCAATTAGATAAATATATTTTCATTTCTGGCGCCGTTTCATAATTATATGAGAGATCCGTAATTGCACTTTCACTGATATTCATTTCAAGTTTGGGTGAAAATTGAAGATTCCTAATATTCTGTTTTTTTTTTTATTCAAAGTTGGTCTATTTCTGCGACTAGGGCCAATCACCGACGCCGGTGTACACACTTTCCCCAACCGGATTTCTTTTAACGCGCTCCTTCCTTGGCAGGTGGCACCATCCAAGTACTAAACGCGCCCGGTGTTGCTTGGCTCAGATATCGATAGGACTCTCGTCAACCGATCCACCCGCTGGTGCCCTATAACACTTTGATCTATCATCCAATTCTCCAAATTTTTGTTTACAAATTGATTACAAAGACAGAATTATTTTATGCGAGAAAGAAAATTATCTGCACATCAATTTTGTGTGTGTTAACCAACTTTCCCAGTACACAATTTTCTCAATTGATTCGAATCAACTAACGCCCTCAATTGATTCCTATTGTAATCATTCTTAAGATGATTTCGGTAATTTTGACGCAGTGAATAGTTTTCGTTTGATAATTGGATGACAGATCCGTAATTGAATTTCCACTAATAATGAACATTTCAATTTTGGGTCGAAATTGAAGATTTGTACTCTGATTTCTTAAAATGTATTCAACGTCGGTCTATTTCTGCTACCTAGGGTAATTTTGCCGAATTCTCTGTTGTTTCAGGGGTAGGAATTTTTGTCGAGCTCAACATCCATGAACTCAAGACCGCCACTCGTCCCCACCGAAGGACGGCATATCTATCGTCATATCTCGTGAAACGCGATACTTTGTTGTTGTTCATTTTCTTTATTGTTAATACATTGCAAATATATCGTTCTTGGCTTCGGTCCATGAAGCGGCAGGGATTTGGGATGAGAAAACGGGGTCAGGGGAGATTGTGGGGCGTATTTCATCGTTCAATGCTTGACTAGCAAGCTAGAAGCTGACACACCCTACTCCTAACGCCTCGTACACCCTGTTATAGGGGCAGTAGGGGGTCGTTGCGCTGTTGTTGGCTATATTTAAATGAGACCCTCATCTAGAACCATATAATTTGACAATCTACAGTATGAAAATATTACCCCCTTCTTGCATCCCCTCTGAATTCTGAGCACCCCCTCAAAAATGTTTAATGAGAAGGGGGGTCGTGTGGGATTTTCGAAAGGGATTTTCATTCTCTGTTCATTATAATGATTTTTCCAAATTTGATGCAATCATAACTGAGAAAATGTATTTTGAAGTTGTAAAATTTTGATACTTTACGTAGAATGAAGGAAATAATGTCATATAATTTTTAGGAAGTATTTTTAATTTTTTTTTTAATTAAATTAAATGTTTAAAATGTCCACCATTCACTTCTTGACAATAAGCAAGTTGATCTTGGAATTCTAGTACAACATTTTGTAGGACCTCAGGGGTTGTGTTGTTAATTTCTTCCGTTATCCTAACGTTTATTTATGCAATATTGTCTGATCTATTGAAATATTTTTTGATCTCGAATAAATACATAAGAAGTAAGCGAGAGAAATCAAATCGGGGGATCTAGGCGGCCATTCAATCGTTCCATGTCTTCCAATCCACCTATTGGGAAGAACTTCGTTCAAATAATCTCTAACAATACGCTTGTTATGCGGTGAAGCTTTGTCTTGTGGGTACAAAATTGATCTATCTATTGCATTTGGATCATTAACACCAGGAAAAAGTATTTTTAATGTGGGCAGTAAAAAGGTTATCAAAAAATCTAGATAAACTTCAGCATTAACTGTGCCAATAATTTTGTTGTTAATGATACCAGCCCAAACGTTCACTTTTTTAGGATATTGTGTGTGAACTGCAAATCTGCTTCCATTCTGTCCATCATCAGTTCACAGAATTGTTGCCTTCCATCAGGATCATCCTCATTTAACTCCTGAACCAACACAACTTCATAAGGATGGTATTTTTCCTTATGTAAAGCTCTCAATATCGATGATTCAATTACATAATTGTCGGCGGCAAGTTGTGTACTTCATATGCGGATTTTCCTCAATCGCTAACAGTACATCTAACTTCTTTTCCTCATCCATTTTAACATTTCGACCTGGTTTTTGAATAGTTTTTACATGTCCAGTTTCACGAAATTTTGTTTCTATTTTGCTAACAGTAGACTGTGAGACGTGTTGACCAGGGTATTTAACATTTCATTTCACAAACTTCCTTTTGAATTCTTGTTTTATTACCGCATCCAATCATAATTAAATTGCCTATTCTTTGAGTTTCGGATAAATGGGCCCTAGTGGAATGAAATACACACACAAATATTGTTCAATACACTGACGTGTGTCAGCAACTTATAAATATAAAAATAACAGTAGTCTACTAGATTGACATTATATTATTTATGTGGGTTTTGTGAATAATTTTTTGGTGAAAATACCTGATTATTGCATATGGGGTTATTTAGAATCTGAAGTATATTTCATTAGACCAGACAATATTGCAGATTTAAAAGATAGGATAACGGAAGAAGTTAACAACATAACCCCTGAGGTCCTACAAAATGTTGTTCGAGAATTCCAAGATCGACTTGCTTGTTGTCAAGTAGTGAATGGTGGTCATTTTTAACATTTAATCTGATTGTAAAATAAATTGAAAAATACTTCCTAAATATTATGTGATATTATTTCCTCCATTCTAAGTATCGAAATATAACATTTTCAAAATGAATTTTCTCAGTTATGATTACACCAAATTTGAAAAACTTAATATTGCTGAACAGAGAATAAAAATCACTTTCGAACAAGGTGCCACTCGACCCCCCTTCTGATTCAAAATTTTTGAGGGGGTGCTCATAATTCAGATGGGGTGCATGAAGGGGGTGATATTTTCGTTCTGTAAATTGTCAAATCGACTCGTTCCAGGTTTTTTCTAACAAATACATAATAACGCTAAAAATGAATTTATTCCATACCTATGGACCGCACTGTATATCCTAGGATCAATGCCAGAAATATTAATTCATTAAATAATTTCAGATACGATAAGAAATCAATACACCATCCGTATTGAACAATAACATCAAGTGTAAAAAATCTCAAAGTTTTATCATTAGAAATTAATAACATGAGAATAATCAGTACCAAAGAATAGTATACTTAAAAAAAACATTTTTGTGTTATTGAAAAAATGAATATTGCAAGAAATTTTGCATAAACGTGATTTCAAATGGAAATTCAATGTATTGATATCCGGGTATATTCAATTGTTTTGTAATTTTTACTCTGAACTGATTTGTTGTTTGTCTGATCCTTAACATCCATTGCTTCATTCAAAAATATGAGAACCCCTCAACACTTCACATCAAGCAGGAAACATTTTTTGAAAGAGGCTGCCAGACCGACCATAGTTAACTTCACTCGAACACCGATAACTCACTTCTTGAGAATGCAACAGAGCCAGAAAACACACCAACTAAAAGAATCAGAAACAAAAAGCCAACTTTGAATATTTTTGGATTATTTCATTTGAATCGAGAAAGAAAACGGTGAATTGACCATAGAGAGGTACGGAAATGCGCTTTTATATGAACTGCTTATCATCATATAAATATTTATATGAACTGCTTATCATCATTTAAATATGCAATAACCATGAATTCGAATGATTCTGGTGTGAATATCGATTGTTGTTGTGTAGTACATTGCAGCTTCTTCTGGTGGGAAATATTTGTATATCGATGGAAACTTTTATTGAAAATGAAAATTCATCCTTATCGTAGGATTTCTAGTAGATTCTGATCTTCATGCTTCTGGTGCATGGAATTGATCCGATCAATGTAGATTCTGGTAATGATGTACAAAATTGTGCCAAATTATAAAAAGCGGCACACGTTGTGTTTCTTCATTTATTTTGGGACCTTCAGTAGCGCCGCATTCAGGACATATGGGATGAGTCAAGATACAAATGTGTGAAGAAAACCTATTACGGATGCCAGAAGACGAAAAACAATTTTAACAGTTTATGGGGGTGTAACAAAGTCGCTAAAGGAACGTTTTCCTGCAGAGTTCGTATGTATGCTGATATTTTATGATATATTAGATTCCTTACCACTCCAAATAATCATTATATATTACAGAAAAAAAGTTATTTTCTGATGTGGATTTGCATAAGCAATTTCCACTGTCCAGCTATAGTCTTGGTATATTTCCATCTTTCTCAGCAGTACCATCTCGTGAAAAAAATCTCAAAATGATATTTTGAAATAATCGTCAGAATAAAGGTGGAATTAAAGTCTCTCAAAAAGTTCGTTTCAAACAGAACATATACTATTGAAGAAATAAATAGTTATCCGATCAGTCAAAGTTGGAAATTTTCTTTTTGGGCAAGTTTTCGCATTTTTCTTTGGATATCTTACGATATAGTAAATAAATCAGGACCAAAGAAAATCTGAACTATTTACTGATGAGTATATTCAACTTTTCTAGGGACTTGTTCAATTGCATTGAACAATCATTTCACTCATATGATACAGGGTGTTAGTGAATAAGTGCGACAAACTTCAGGGGGTGATTCTGCATGAAAAAATAATGAAAGTTTGCTATATTTCTTTTGTCCGCAAATGCTTTGTTTTCCGAGATTCGGGGTGTTAAAGTTTTTCTTAAAAACAGACTATTTATTTATTGCTCTGAAACCGGTCGAGATATGCAAATGAAATTTGGTGAGTTTCAAGAGGTAGTTATTGCGCATTTTTTGCCATGCAATTAGGAATTTTATGTTATCATTGGCGCGCATACAGATAATGATCTCAATTAAAAAAAAAAAAGGTATGCCACTGAAATATTTCAAATTGAAAAGCAATTTAAATAAAACATCTTAACGCTTATTTTTCATTTCATTAATACATTATCGAGAACTATCTAATACAATAACGTTAAACCAGAACAATAACAGAAAATAACACTAATAAATAAATAGGCGCAAAGCTACAAATGTTCAAAATGACCTCCCTCAGACGTGATACGAAATTCAACTCTTCGCCTCATAGATTGTCGTATTCGCGCTAATATTCCTGGTGTATTTCTTATTGTCTCACAGGAGGCTATTATTCGATTCCTCAGGTCTTCAACATTTTCGACGGGAGTAGAATGAACTAATGACTCGAGAAAACCCTAAATGCAAAAATCTAGAGGAGATAAATCCGAAGATCAGGCAGGCCAATGTTCCGTACCTCCTCTACCTATCCAACGATTTGGATATACTGTATCTGAGTGATTACGTACAATAATGCTAAAATGGACTGGTGCACCGTCATGCATGAACCAGAAGTGTTGTCTCAGCTGTAGAGGAATTTCTTCAAGAAGAACAGGTAACTCTTCCTGTAGGAAATTAAAGTGAGAGTCGCCTGTTAGTCGTTGTGGGAAGGAATATGGACCGATTAAATGATCTTCAAGTACCTCAAGCCATACATTTACCGAAAACTGATGCTGAAAATGAGCTTCAAAGATTCCATGCGGATTTTCCTAGGCCCAGAGGTGATTCTAATGGAAATTTCGTACACACTGTCGTCCAAAATTAGCCTCGTCAGTAAACAGAACGCCATTGAAAAAATTAGGAATTTGAGCCATTTGATGAAGAATCCAATGGCAAAAACGTCGAATATGAAACGGATACAATTGCTACCCTTTGAGAATTTCAAATACAGTGAAGTTGCTTACATTCAGTATGTTGGCAAATTTTCGAGTACTTGTTTCAGGTGACTCCGCAATCAACTCCAGAACTGCTTCTTCTAGTTGCACAGTTCGTACTTCTCGAGGGCGCCCGCAGTGAGACGTTTGTTTCTTAAATGTTTACCATTTTTGCGCAAACGTTGGTGAAGACGAGCAAATATTGTGTGACTGGATACCACCCTACGTCCTGGATACAACTCAGCATACAATCGTCGAGCTTGCCGACCATTTCCATTACTTCGACCATAGACAAAATGCATGTCTGACAATTCCGTACAATTTTTCATTCTTTTCGATAAAAGAAAAATTAATTACTTATTATCATTAATGTTATATCAAACTAAAAACCTAAAGATGAAGAAACGCTAGTAGACATTTCGTTGGAATATTCGTATTTAACAGAATGTTGACAGTAGCCTACTAGCATCGCTACTAGATAATGTATTGAGGTAATGACAAATACGCGTTGAGATGTTAAATTTTTTTTGTATAAAAACGGCGCTTCATACGAAAAAATGGCAGAAATTTTTTTTTGTCACAAATTGAAAAGGAAAATAAAAAATTATTTTTAATTCAAAATATCTCGGTGGCGTATCATTTTTTTCTTAAAAAAAATTGAGTTCATTACCCGTATGTGCGCCAATGATGAACATATCATTGCATGTCAAAAAATGCGCACTAACTACTCCTTGAAACTCACCAAACTTCATTTGCACATCTCGACCGGTTTCAGAGCATAAATAAATAGTCAGTTTTTGAGAAAAACTTAAACACCCCGTATTTCGGGAAACGAAGCATTTGCGGACAAAAGTTATTTGGCAAACTGTAATTATTTTTTCATGCAGAATCACACCCTGAAGTTTGTCGCATTTATTCACTAACACCCTGTATAATATACCGGGTGGGGCAATGATGCATCAGAGTTCAATTGCTCGGGTTCTATAATAGAAAGATGATTCAAAAATGTAAGTAAAGGTAGACAACAGAGTCCATAACCAGAAATGATTTCCGAATAACCGGGAAAAATCTACAGGGTGGAGTGCATTTTTTTAAACGGATTTCCATGTATATTCGCTCATTTTTTTATGCAGTTCAGTGTTGGAGGTCACTGCAATATTATTGACTATCTCTCCACCACTTGAAAGTATTTTTTTGTGTGAAAATAATGTCATCTGCAGATGCAAACCGAAAAAATCAATTTGGGGAAAAATAATGATAATACTTTGTGATAGACAGACAGACGTGTGATATTCATGATCTTTTTTCATACCCTGAAATTATACAAAATGGCTAAAAATGATTTTTCAATACGAAACTTTCTGAATTGAATTTCCTCGTGTTTTTTAAATGGAACACCCCATATATTTTTCAACCATGTCATGTAGGACCCCAGGATTATTTCTACAGAAACAAAAATCCAATTTTTGTATAAACCTCAAATTTTTTATTCAAAAGTTGGTGAAGGATTCAAGTCTCCCTAAATTCTGTCTAAGATTTCTATGAAATCTGACTCAAATCGAAAGAAAGAAGTTTAACCAGCACACAAGCACACAGTACTTACTTGGGTTTTAAATCTCAATATCCCTTAGAAAAATCATATCTAATATTTAACTTCGAAATCCAGAAAGATCAAAATACAATGAGGTTCTATTTGTCGGCGGAGGGGAAACTGAAATAGAATCTGATGGAAGGAACATACGGGGTGAACAAAAATTATTAACTTTCATAAATGGTAATTTACAGCGATTTTTGATTTTTTGATTTGTGCTTAGGCACATCTTAGAGAACTACTAGAAAGGAATTATATTTGTATAGCTCTATTAAAAGACTCATAGTTTGCCAATATTGGTATGCGAATGAAAAATTGAGACTATGTTCAATATTCCATTCTTTGGGTTCTGGGGACCATGATCGGTGAAGATATATCAAAATTTATTGAAAATATTTCGGAAATCTACCTTCAGTACCAGCCACGCCATCAGGTTTTTTCCTTTTTGCTATTTTGAGACATCATCAGTAATAGATTCTGCATTGTACGGATTAATTCCAAGCACCAGATGTGATAGATATTACCTGTAATGGAACTGTTATCTGGCTAGAAGAACCAGAATTATAAAAACTATTAGGTAAATCTTCAAATCGCTATATTTATATGACTTGTTTGACAGACATTCATTCTATCTTTTTTTTTCAAAACAATAACATAAATACAAAGTACTATACAAAGTGACTATAAATCAGCTTCCTGACACCAGATACATAAAAATCAAAATACCATAGAAATGCTTCAATCAGAAAAAATGTTAATTTCCAATAAAAGTTTCCATCGGTATACAAATATTTCTGGTCAGAATAACTGAAGAAGTAGCAATGTATTACACAGCAACAATCGCTATTCACACCATAATTCAAATTTATCCAGTTGACATTGGAAATTTATATGATGATAAGCAGTTCATATAAAAGCGCAATTTAAGTACCTCTCCATGGTCAATTCATTGTTTTATTCCTCGAATGGAATGAAATACTCCCAAAATGTTCAAAGTTAGTTTTTTGTTTTTGATTCTTTTAGTTGGTGCGTTTTCTGGCTCTGATGCATTCTCAAAACATGGTAAGTTGTTGGTATTGAGTGAACTCAACCATGGTCAGTCCATCAGCCTCTTTCAAAAAAACGTTTCCAGAAATGGTTTGCTCGAGGTGCAGTTTTGAGTATATTTTTGTATGAACCAATGGAAAGGAAATGGATTACGATCCTCTGTTGAGAATCGAAAAAACAACAGTTCAAAGTGAAAACTACAAACAGTTGAATATCTCTGAACAACAAATTCCGGGAAAACAATACCATTGAATATTTTGATGAAGTTACATTCATGCAAATATTCATTATTTCAATGAATATGGTTTGTTTATTGAGAAAACAATTCACAATAATAAAACTTTGGGATTTTTTTATAATTGTCAGATAAATAATTCTGTGCCAAAAACACGAAACGTATCAAACTTCTTATTTTTTAAATGGATTACCTCATATATTATTTCATTTTCGGATTCTACGATCAAAATAAAGCCAAGTTTCATTGGTTTAATTCACCTACACCTTATGGTTTTCGAAATATCTCTCATTTTGTGAAAATGTATCACTTTTAATGCTTGAATTCCAAACTGGTGTTTTCTTTTTTTCAACCAAATTGATTCTGGAGGCTACTAACTGAGTATTTTTCATATCGCACTTGTGAAATATCTACTATTATACAAGGTGTGTAAAAACTAAGGCAAAATAATAACAATATTTAAACGGCAATAACTTGTTTAATTCAAATGGAACAGCAGATGCCAAATTTAACTGTCTATCGAATACTAGTATGAATTCCCATATCTAACTCTTCACGTTTTTCAAGTCAAATGCACATTTTCATTTTGCAAACTGATTTGAAGTAATTTATTACCTGGCGTTTTGACGAATCAAAATTGATTGAAATAAACACCGAGAACCAATAATAAATGACTTTATTTTTCATTTTTTTTAAATATTATGAGTTAGTTTAAATTATGGAGAAAAAAAAATGGTGGATATAAAACAAGCAATATTTTATATCAAGTGATCAAATGGCGACCATCAGACTCTAAAGACAAACTTATACTCTTTCTAAAACCTTTAGCAACATTTGCCAACATACGCGGGCTTACATTTAGAGAAGCTTCTCTGGTGCGCTGTTTCATATTGTCTGGTGTTGTTGGAGGTGTGTTATAAACGATTCCTTCAATGTATCCCTATAAGAAGAAATCAGGTGACGTCAGGTCGGGTGACCTTGGGAGCCAATTTTGGAATCCATTCCTTCTAATCCAACGATTTCGAAAATGAACATTTAAATATTCACGGACCTCAATCAAGTCAATCAATCAATATACTTTATTGTCATGAAGAACGTTCATTCTTGTGGACAAAGCACCAACTTATGTTATTCAAAATGTAATGAGCCACAACTAAGTCAATTACATATAGGAGATGGATAAACAAATACAATAGTAAAACATGTAAAATATGTTAAATAAAATAATAGGGATTTTTGTAATATTTGCTAATTGATGTTATAATCCAAGGCAGTACAAATATAGTAAATTAAAATGAATTGAAAGGAATCAGCATAAAATTGTTCCAAGGTATAGTAGGGTCGGCTACATAGTAAGGAGTAAACAGCATTTTTAAATTTATCCACGGTGTTAATCTCTCTAACGTAATCAGGTGAGTGATTGTACATCCCGCAGCTATTGTAAATAATGGAGTCCTTTACTAAAGTTGAGTTTGGTCTGTGTAAGTGGATACTGTTTTCTTTGTGTGTAGGATAACGGTTAACCATACTGAATTTATTTATGTGTTTTTCGATTAGACAAACTGTCCCCGCAATGAAAATGGCAATAACAGTATGCAACTTATGTAGGACAAAAAGTCGTTTGCAAGGATTCCGTGCCTTTGCTTCAGAAATATATCTAATTGCTCTTTTTCGTGAAGTCCACATGTTTTGCATGATATTACGGTGTACCGTATCTCAGATGGGACTCAATCAATGCGTGGTATACTGTTTTTGCTGCTAAAGACCCTAGTTCAGATGACACTCTTTTCACAGCAAAACAACCAGAGGCCAGTTTTTTGTTTAGGTTAATTGCATGCTCTTCAAATTTTAGATTATTGTTAATTATCACCCCTAAAAACTTTGTGTTGTTACGGCTCTCTATGTAACCATTTTCTAGTTCGACATTACCAAGATCGCACTTAAAGTATAGCATGTTGGCTTTTTTACGTTAAGGACAAGAAGGTTAGAGTCACACCAACTTTATACTTTGCTCATGTCACAGTTGATTTTCCTTTCCAGATCAATTTCATTTTTGTCATGCCATAATATTGTGGTGTCATCAGCGAAAATTATAGATTTTCCTGAGATATCTATTCTCATCAGATCGTTGATACACAGCAAAGAAAGGGTAGGGCCAAGTATGGACCTTTGTGGTACACCACAATTAACCGGTGCTTCATCAGAAATGGTTGAGGTTTTAACCATTTGTGTGCGGTTTGTTAGGTATGATTCAATCCATTTATTTACTATACCTCTGAAGCCATAGCGGTGAAGCTTAGCCAATAGTATTCGATGATCAATGCCTTGGAGAAGTCGCAGAAATCGGCTGCCGCAGCCTCTCTGGAGTTGACATTTGTGTATAATTCCTGGAGAAATGAGAACATAGCATCATACGAGTTTTTATTTCCCTGGAATCCATTGAGATATTATATTGTGCTTTATTAAGAATTCAGTTATTCTGATTTTTACGATTTTTTCAATTAATTTTGCCAGAGCGGGTATAAGAGAAATCGGCCGAAAATTTGCTGGCGTATCTTGCGCGCCACCTTCATGTAAGGGTATTACACGATGGAAATGTGCGGGAGCTCCATCCATCCTTGTGATAGAACTGGAAAATGATCTGTTGAAAATTCTAAAAACAACATTCTATTTAAATGTCCTTCGAAAAACTAAGGACCAATTGAATATCGACTCATTATTCCGCCCCTGCATTCACTGACCATCTGTGTTGATTATGGATAATTCTGAATTGATGTGAATTGGAATCACAATAATACTGGAAGTTATGCCTATTAACAGTCCCATTGTTATGAAAGGTGCACTCATCACTAAACAGAACTGAATTGAAAAAGTTTTCATCATCTGTATCTTTATCTGATACCCACATACAAAATTCAACTCATTTCCCAAAATCGTTTTCGGATGGTAACTATATTTTTCAAGAACTCTTGATACGCTTGCTTGACTAATGCCGATATTTTCCGCAATTAGGTTTTGACTTTTATGGGTATTTTCGATTACAGAGGCAATCACCGCCAATTCATTCGGTGTCATTTTAATGGGTTTTTCACACTGAACACTTCCAGTTCGTCTAAATATTGTCAACAATCCTTCGACTGCTGCTTTATTTGGATTATTTTTGTTGGGAAATCTTTCAGCGTAAATTCGTGATGCCAGAAAACAGTTTTGCAGACATTCTCCGAGGATAAATATCATGTCGATTCTTTTTTCTTTCAGATAAACTAGCATTTTTTTGAACAAAATAATGAAAACAAGATCCCAAACTACTGCTTTTCCTGATGGGACTATTTGGAACATTCAAATAACTGACAACCATAAGTAAATGATAATACAACTTGTCAAAACGCCATAGGTGACTTGATAAATAATAAATTTATCAAAATCATTTTGCAAAATGAAAATGTGCATTTTACTTGAAAACGTGAAGAGTTATCTTTGAGAACTGGTTTAAGCATTTTTTTAAATTTGCCAAGCCAACTGAAGGCGATCCTGCGCTGCTGATTCTTGACGGACATAACACACATACAAAAATTATTGATTTTATTGAATTAGCACGAAAAAACTACACCACTGTCTTATGTTTGCCCCCACACTGCAGTGGCTTCAACCACTGGATATGTCTTTCATGGGGCCTGTGAACAAGTATTACATTCGCGCAGTTGAAGGTTATCTTCGGAATAACCCAATTCAGCAAACTCTTTGGCGAAGCCTACAGCGAGAAAGAACAATAGTTGATTGCAGTCAATGGTTTTCGTAAATGTGGAATGAATGAATATTTTAAACCTGTGCGTGGGATTTAGTATTGTATAAATAAAATGAAATATTAAAAAACTAATCCATATAAACAAATAAAATTGAAGTAGAATTGAAAACATTGGAGAATCTATAGGACTATGCGCAGACTTCATCTACTTTTCCATTACAGTAGTATAATGGATCGTATTCTACATCATTTGTCGTTCTTATATCTTGATGGGTATATCACCATACATAGTTTGTCTATGCATGGTAAAGGTATGTATGTTGTTTCTTTACTTCATTATCATTTTTACGTAGATCGCATGTATTCGTTTTTTTATTGTTTTTTCTGCAAATTGGCTGGGGTAATTATTTTCTTTCAATATATTCTTGATTATTTCTATATTATTCTTCCTGAATTTCGGGTGAGCAAGCTCTATAGCTCTGTCAGTTGAATTTTGAATATTTTTTTTGTGACTAAGGGGTGCGTTCGACAAATAGTTTGTGTAACGATTTGATGCATTTGGTTTAATAAACCAGTTTGTGGATTTTTTCCCAGTATTGTCGTGTATTATTGTTGTGTTGAGAAAGTTTATTTGTATTTCTATTGTAAATTTCAATCTACGATGATATTTATTAAATTTTTCAAGAATCTCATCAACTTTGTCAGTAGGAATACAGGTTGAACAATCGTCTACATATCGTTTGAAGAATATTGGTTTGAAAGTTACTGATTTGATAATATTTTCTTCAACATCCTCCATAACCAGATTGGCTACTGTTGCAGCAATTGGAGATCCCGTTGCAATTCCGAATATTTGTGAGAATAATTCATTTTCATATTGAAAGTATGTTGAGGTTAAACATAGTTCAATTCCTTTCAAAAACTCTTCTGAGGTTAGTGTTGTGTGACTTTGTATTTCATGCCATTTTTCTCTTATGACTATTTGTCAAACGCACCCCTTATTAAAAAAATTTTAAAAAATATTACTGAAAGACTAAAATCACCCAAAAGGAAAAATAATATAGAAATAATCAAGAATATATTGAAAAAAATAATTACCCCCCTTTAAAAAAAAGCATGCGATCTACAAAAAAATGATAGAAAACAACAACATACATACCTTTACCATACATAGACAAACTATCGAATACAATCAATAAAACAATGGAAAAACACAACATAACTGTTTCACACCGACTGCAAAATACGAACAAAACCATTTATTCAAAATTAAAACAAGAAATACCAAAAAACAAACAAACTCATACAGTATATAGAATACCGTGTAAAGACTGTCAAAGTACCTATATAGGTCAAACAAAACATTATTTGCAGAAACGAGTACAAGCCCACAAATACTCAAAAACCGACATACAGCCTTATCCAAACACGCAAAAGAAAATCAACATAAGTTTGACACTAACAACATTGAAATTTTGACCAAAGAAAGGAATCCAAGAGTAAGAACATTCCTTGAAATGATACATATTGAAAAAGACCCCAATAGCATTAACAATAGGAATGATATCAAAAACTTATTTATAACAACCTTTTTTAACTTTGTTCATAATAATAATAATGAAAACTGATCTTTACATGCTGCCAAAAAAATACAGTCCGGCTCATATACTAGAACTCAATATAAACAATCCGGTGTACTTATGGAGAGGGGTAAAAATGCATGAAAATTAAACAAACCATTCCCGATAACTTCGACGCAGTCACACACCTACCATAACGTTCATACAATGCGAACGCAGAATTCAAATAAAATAATTTGGAAGTGAATACTCATAAATGTTACAGATATTTTTATATTGAGTGTTATATTTCAAACCATATGTTTTGAAAGAATTATTTTAGTGCATACATTTCAATATTGTGTTAAGTTAAATATGTCTCAAACTCCATATTTTAAATTTTAGTGTTTTAACCTGATGATGACAATTACCATGTCGGAACGTAGTTGAAAGAAATTATATGAATTGACTGAATCAGACCTTTATTCCGAAAAACTGAAGAAAATATATATGTGGTCAAGAAACTAAAGATATATTTATATATATATATATATATATATATATATATATATATATATATATATATATATATACCGAAGTCCCTAGTGAAATTACATATAGATTTGACTTTTCACAATGTTTACCTCAGAGTCTTTAGTTTATCGTGGAAACATTGGACCAGAGGGTTTCAACAAAGGAAAATTTTTTCAACAGAAAATAATTTTAAATGTATTGACAAGATAATTAGCCACTCTTTAGCACTCCCAATGGTGGAACTCGATAGTATCCGAATTAATCCCAATCAACCCAACTAACCCAATTAACCTCGTTTCGATATTTTTCTTCTATAAATCTCATCATTTTTCAACATTTTCTTTATCTGTATCGAAAGATATTACCTGTGCTTCGGAACTATAGTTATTTTCATTCAAATTTGTGGGGATGTTGTCAATACAAGTGGATGACTGTGTAGTTATTCTATTATAATCAGATATTGTCATTGCAATACCAGAAGAATGTAACACGTTAACGAGTTCGGTGAGAGCGAGGGCGAAAATTGAGGTTCAAATCACCAGCAATTATTATTCTACATTCGATTGTAGCGCAGTATAATATAGTTTTTTCCAACGAGTCAATGGAATTGTTTATGTCCCCATTCGGTGATTAATAGAGTCCAATTAGTATATCATAATAAAAGAGCATAATTGCACAGAATTCTGCCTGAATCTCAATCGAAAATTCTTGTAATTCTAGAGCAGCTTATTTCATGTTTTCATCAACATAAATTGATTTAAAAACATGTAAAAAAGTTTTATTTGGCGAAATTATTGTATATTACTATTACTCACAATTATGGGATTTTCATCTGATCTTCTTTTCCGATATTTCAGTTGTATAAGGTTCTTCTTCATCTAGATCTATGATTTCCTGACACTTCACTTCAGAAACAGCCAATGGAATAGCGTTCGAAATCGAAGCGCTTGTTAAACCAAGTGATAAGGCTCCTTCGGTCTGCTCTTTAGGATTTTTTTAAGATATAAGCTCAGAATTCGCACTATGCTATCTACTTTGATATTCTTTTTTGTCGATAGCTTGGACTTATGAAGTGTGTGAAATTTGTCAGGTTTATTAGTAGATACCTTACCAGATGAGTGTGTGTAAAGCTTTAGTGATACACGTTATCTCTGTCATCTCCTGCGAAAGTTTCAAATTCAATTAGTTTCAAGTGACGAAAATTGTTCAAAGTGGTTACCCAGTGTTGAAAATAGTGCTTCCACTATTTGTTATATTCAAATCGTACGTACTCCGCACCTTAATCTGACCTTTGCATTACATTCCATGTTCTGCGATCAGTTGAATACTGCAACATAAGAAAACGTAAACACAGATTATCTCGGAAGTATCTCAGTCTGTTCCTGAAATCGACCATACACTTCGCTGGTTACCAATAAGATGTCAGATTTGGAAAGAGCGATCAAAATCATTCCTGAGGAGATTTTGAACAGCCGTTCGGACATCAAGAGCTGCATCGTACCACGTCTTTCACAAAAAAATGAAGATTTGAAAAATAGTGTAGCAAATTTGGAAAAGGAAAACAGTGAACTCAAGGAGGAATTGAAATACGTCAAGAGAGATCAAAATAAAAAAAAACAATAATATTCAGACTACAAAAGAAGAGAGAGAAGGTTGTTGCTGAAATTTTGTGCGAGGACTTGAGAGGCTTGCTTGGTGTGAACCTGGACACAGGAGATTTTGCTGACGTTTACCCACTAGGCAAGTTGGTCAATAGTCCCATTGTCATGCCTCATAAATACAGAAAAACTTTCAAGCATAAGAAACAACACGATATTACTATATATGAACTCTATGGCAAGAAAACAAATTCACTAGGAATGAAAATGGATTCCAAAGTCAAATAAGCGACTGAAACTGATATACAAGGCCCGTTATGAATATCTTGTCAACCGCCCGACATAGGAATGCATAATAAAAAAATCACCCTTTTTTAAATGAGTCATACACAATTCACCACTTTCCCATGTTAGTCATATCTAAGGAATTCATTATGTATGATTTATTATGACAGGGTGGAGATAACTATGATGTTAGTAACCTGACCCGCGGCCGATTGAAAGCCATTCCGTGAAGGGGTCGAATGATATAAAAGCACGAGACACGAGCAATCTACAGCTTAATCGGTGTACAGATGTTGTGCAACTAATATGTCCTCTCAAAATGAGGTTAGCTTTCATTCGATTACCATAGAGTGAAATAAAGATGAGAAGAGTACGAATATAGTCGTCTTGCAGTGAACCTAAGAAGCATTTAAGAAAAATTACATTTAAATCAAGTAACCGAGTAATGACCGCACAAAGTGAATTCACGAGTAAACAAGTATTTTTTTCCAAATTCCCTATTATTCATCAACGCTTCAAGAACGACATAAGTCAACGAAAAACCTCTAGTCGACAGTTCACGCATTAATAGAAAAACAGTATCCATACAACTATAGTCGAATATAACGTACGATTCAAAAGTAAATAAACAACTTGCGGGGAAATGATTAAAATATCAATCAAATTACAGTACCATCGTGTTGAACCAATAACAAGTGAATAAGTGTTGAAACCTGGTGGTAATGGAGTAAGTTCAAATATTTTTCTGTATCTTATGCTTGGGCACATTGAACCATTTATGATTTTTATGTGTTTTTAAATGTATCTCCATATTTTATATTCCCGTAGTGTTCAAATAATAATTATCAATTGTCGTTGTTCACATTAGATGTCATTCTTACTTATATTCAGTCTACTTGACTTTGAGACTGACAAGAAGTAACTTAAAGTAAACTCTACACTATTCGTGGACTATTGTATCATTTTATCTGTGGATAGAACGGATAAAATACTTTGTATCTTTCATAATATAAATATAAAATATATATATATATATATATATATATATATATATATATATATATATATATATATATGTATGTATATTTCTAATATTTTTCCGAGTGCATTATTTCAAACTATTTCATGAATCTTTCTGAGAACCGGTACGTACTCCCCTGTATTAAGAGAAAGATATATTTTCCCTCAGACAGTCGATGCTCTTAATACTCATTTTCTCAACCTAACAACAAAGGAATGATCAAGTAAAGTGATTAATTCATTATATTTGTAAATTCCTCAGCGTTTATTGGTCTTCAATGAGGGAGTGACCCTTCTATAATAGACCAGTGGCGTAACACCATTGAAACAGAATTTGTTTCCAACCTCATAAAAAAAGAAGTTCTGAAAAACTGTAATAGATTGAAGGGAACAAATATTTCCATTGCTCATGATCTCACTCTGAAACAAAGAAGTGAAATGAAAAATTTGAGAAAACATCTCCTTCTTGCCGAGCAAGATGAAAGTTATACTGAATATTTCATAAGGGGAAATAAACTTTCTGTGGACAGAGTACTTTATGGACTGAGGAGTTGGAAAAATATGCTAATCTTGTGAGCAAACCTAATACTGCACCTTCTACGCCAACAGTCGAGAATAAAAAAAAGTCTTCTTCTGAGTCGCAAATAGACCCCACTGTATCAAAGGAACCTGTACCTGCACCTGTGTTCAAAGTTTCGCAAGATAAACCAAGAACTCGATCGGTTAACAATAACTAGCTGATCAGAAGTGGGATACTACACTAGTAAGACTGCTTTTTAGTTGTTCTATTTTCTTCATCATTCTCAATTTTATCTTGTTTCATTAATTATTTTCTTGTACTATATATTATCTGGTTTTTTTTGGCAAAATCCAAAAAAATATCAGTGTGAAGCACTTGAATGTTAGATCCCTCTCAACCGGTTTCATTAGTTTGTAGGATTGAATTCTCAATTGTGATGTTGATATTGTTGCCTTGGGAGAAACATGGCTATACATTTATGCATGTAGATAGAGTAGGGCCTGGGGGACGTGTTGCTCTTTACATACAAAATTATTTAAATTGCTCCATTCTATTCTCATACATCAGTCCATTTCTCGACAAACTTTGTATTTCCATAAAAATCATAAATATCTTGTTCTATCTGTGGTTTATGGGCCTCCTTCTGCATCTATTATGGACAGCATTAATGAGCTCGAGGATGCAGTGGTCAATTTTCTTCCTGAAAGTAACATATTTCTCGTTGTTGGAGATTTAAACATGGATTTGATGAAACATAATCGGAAGAGTGACCCACTGCACTCCTTTTTTCAATCCTACAACTTGCTTCAGCTGACTAATTCGCCCACCAGGGTGAATGATATGAGCCAAATACTCATCGACTCAATTATCGTGAATAATCCGGAATACATATACAGACGTTTTAGATATAGATGGTATCTCAGACCACTTTGCCTTGATCTTCGAAATAATTAGAATAAATTCATAACCCATCGCGACTTTTCCAAATTAGAAATCACCTCCTTCAAAGCAAATCTGTCAAGTATTGATTGAGATAACAAATATTCTGATAACAATGTGGATGATATGATTTCGTTCTTCAACAATAACTTGATAACATTATTCAATACCCATGCCCCTTACCATACATTTAGAGCCACTAAGCCACAAAAACCGCGGATCACCTATAACATAAAACAAATGCTGGCACTGAAACACAAAGCCCAATTACGTTATGAGAGATTGAGAATATCCGGATCGTGGACTTATTACAAAGATCTACGAAACTATGTATGCGGTGCCATCCGCCGAGAAAAAGCTGAATCTCGATTACATTCTACGTCAGAAAAATGCCAATAATGCTACTTGGAACTCTCTTAGATATCTAGAAGTTCTTCGGAATAAAAAAGCACCGGCCATACCTGCACATCTTCAAAATTCAAATTTGATGTATGAACACTCCACTAACGTTTCGAATTGAGATAGAACTGAGAGTCAACTTGACCTGATAGTAACATACGCCATTCCAAAATATGAACCTGATTTTTCATTCAATACTGTGACTGTCCAGAGACTGTGATGAACCACTTAAATAAAATTGAGAGCAACACTTTAGGCTCTGATGACATCTCTCTCAGAATGAGGCAGCTGGTATTATTACCCCACTTACTACATCATATAACCTTCATTTTCAATTTTTCCATTTCATCCTCCACCTCTCCTTAAGGGTGGAAGCACGCTAGAGTGCTCCCTCTGTCAAAATGTAATAATCCTGACCAATTTTTCGACTTATGACCGATCAGCGTACTGCCTGCCCTATCGAGAGCCTCCGAATTGTTTCTTATAGAACATATGATGAACTTCGCCGATGAAAAAAAACTGATAACCGATGTCCAATTGGGTTTTCGCGACCAATTCAGCACTACCACAGCATTGAGTTCAATAACAGCCGATGTACTCAAATCTCTGGATGAAGGCAACTTCACCTGTCTTATATTACTCGATTATAGTAAGGCTGTCGACACACTTGATCCGTTGTTTTTATGCAAAAAACTCGTTGTTTCGAATTCTCAGTCAGAGCTATATTGCTAACAAACAGTTATTCATCTAATCGGACCCAGAGTGTTATCCTAGATGGTAATGAATCAAATTCCCATGTTCGATCCTGGGACCACTTATTTTCAGACTATTTGTTTGGGATTTCTATGAATACATCAGTTCGGGCTGCATACATAATTATGCCGATGACACACAGCTCTATTGTTCTTTCTGTCCCCAAGCTGACAATAATAGGAATCTTCAATTGTTGTGTGTCTTGTTCCCACAACCTGAAACATAACCCGAAGAAATCACAAGTTATGCTTTTTGGTCCCAAGATTAAAAGAAAAGATATTAGTGACTCTCTTTCCATTCGAATCAATAATGACGTCATTCCCTTAGTGAGTGAAGCTAACAATTTGGGTCTTTGGCTTGACACCGAATTGAGGTTCACCAAACATATTAACCGTTTATGTAAAACATCATTCAATGTATTGAGACAACTTTATCCAAGTAGGGACTTATCATGGAGGAATATGAAGTTGAATCTATTTTCTCTAGATTGGCTCACTACAAACTGATATAATGCGACTGCAAAAAATTCAAAATAGCTGCATTAGATTTTCTCACGGTATTCGGGAGTATGAACACATCAGTGCATACTTTAAGGACTCGGGATGGTTGAAATTGAATAAATGGAGGGAAATCCACTCGCTTACACTCACCCACAAAATTTTGACATCTGAACTTGTTCTGCTTTCACATAAAAAATCCTCACGTAATAAGCATATTCTATCAATTCCAAAGCATACTAAGACGATCTTTATCCGCAGTTTCTTCTATAATGCGGCCAAACTTCATAAGACCATCTCTGTGGAATTCAAGGAACTTTTTCTAAAAAATTCCAAAAAACGATTGAAAGTTATATTTCTGGCAAGGCAGCAGTAATATTGTATGACGGCTCGATATTCTTTATGGTTATGTTATATTGATATAAGTTCTTTATTTTTGTATTGTAAATTCAAAATATGTTTATGTTGTATGAGTGCATATTTTCCTGGTTGGGTTTAAAAGCAGCGCCGTAGCTGAATCCTTTCGTTATTGACTATTTTGTTTGTTACTTCCATGAACATTAATTATTATCAACTGGAGAATGACTCCAAACCCTCACCAGACCTAGAATTGCGGTTCATATACCGTGAGGTAGATGGCGAGATGTATCCATTATAGTGGATATGATTATGCTTTACCTTCTGTTCGATTATTTCTTTCAGATAGAAAACTTCACTTTTACAAGCATTCGTGACACTGAAAGGTAACTCAAGGACATCGCTTTAGTTTACATTTGCTGTATCCAACGTCTCACAACAGGTAACACTTTTATCATCAATCACTTGAATACTTATTGAATTGGCAACACAACTGTTATGTGATATGGTACCACATGAGAGACACTTTAGCCACTTTCTAACACATTTCACACGGTTTTGGAGTGAACGGGAGATTCGCGTCACCACACCTGTAGCCATGACTTGTATGAGCTATCTCTCCCACGAGAATTCCACTTTTCATGAATACATTATCTTCACTACTCAGAAAAGATACTGCAGCTGAAGAAATATTATATTTTTACCTGTCATCCCACTTTCCTTACCCACCGATTCACTCTTGTCTTGTCAAGTCTCTTCTGGACGCAATCTCTTCTGTGGCTGGAGGGAATCATTTGAGGCGACTGCTCCCTGACCTTTTCTCTTTCAAGAACACGGTGGAACCAGATGTCCACCCTTGATCAATACGACCAGTTTCAAGGTTGGAACGAGTCATAACACTTGGACAAGGAGACTTAAAACGCATCTCCAACTCCCGGAGAGTAGACATGGGCTACGAAACGGTGTTAGAGCTGATAGACTTATCTTAGATTACGAACTTGTATTTTTTGTAGGGCTCAGAGGAATCGTGGGGGACCTTCCAGTGGCCTCTCGTAGCGCAAACGCGAAGCCCTAGTCGTACCTGCCGCAGCGCCCTTACAGCAAATTATATATTTTTGAGGAAATATAATTTTTGAACAGCTGTAAAAAACATTGTATAAAAACGTAAGAATTTCCTCAGAATCTAATAATAAAAGTTAGGTATGAGAATTCAAGAAATGTCCATAGAACTTTGTGATTTTTCCTATATCGCTTTTATATGGAGACTGCAAATTCCAAAGGAACCACTGCCTTCATAGATCTAAGTGAAATTCATTGAACTCTCAACCAAATGCTTTTTTTGTTGTTATCCACATTATAGAATGGAGTGTAAGAATGCCTGTAGCTGAACCGCTCAATAAAGACGATTATCATTATTTCATGATTATTGATAGGAATATTCCCTTCTAGATTGTCGGAAAGGGGTGCAAAGACGTGTTTTTTTTGGGTGCAGGGCAAAAAGAGTCTAGAGATGGAGTGTCCCAGGAAACAAATGCGTGATCGATTACTATGGCGGATGCAAATCTACGAAAAACAATTTTCGTAGTTTATCGAACTGTAAAAGAATTGCGAAACGTGTTTGTAAAAAATTCTTGACTAGAGGATTTGAAATATCTGAATAAAGGATTAAAAAAATGAACGTCTTTATTATCCAGGGTCAAAATATTGTTATATATTACAGAAGAATCCACATGAGCAATTTCCACTATCTGCTATAGTTTTGTTATATTTTTGTCTCAGGTCGCATTGCCATTTCGTGAAAGGGATCGCAAACTTATAATTGGAAATATTTGAAAGTATATAGAATTAAAATCTCTCAAAAACCTTATTACAGACAGAACATATCATATCGATGGAATCGATAGTTATGGAATTTTATAATGAGATAAAATTCCTAGAGATTGATTAACCTGAGAAGTTGGGAATTGCATTTTTGGGAATTTATACTCGGATATCTTTTGATATAGCCGATGGACCGAATCCAAAGAAAAACTGAATTATTTACTGATGAGTATTCAACATTTTCTACGGTGTTCCAACTGGATTGAGCCCTTAGTCTACTTTGAATGCAATAAAAATTAAGGAAATTCTACTTTTTCAATAATCGATCGTAAGGAGTGCTATAACAATTATCCATAAAAATAGTCAATTTCCAAAAGTTGATGAAAGGTTAGCAACGGGTCGCAGATTGATGAATTTCTCTTCAGTTGGCAGTGTTTTTATTATATAATGATATAATGATAATAATGCTAAGAAATAAGAAAATTAACTCAAAAGCATATTTTAGATTATTCAAGTAGTTTTTTCGAAAGAACATTTTACAAGTTACAGCTCAAATGATCTACAATTCTCAAGAAAATCTTCTGTGCCTCCTCGAATAGTAACAGAAAAATTTTTTTCTCTGTTTCCCCTTCGTGAAGGAGCGATTGGCTATTCAAAGTCTGGATTTTCAGTCAATACGTTGTCAAATTTCATCACATGATAGATAGTTCATAAAATAACACTGAACAGAATGTTAATGAGAATTCTTGTCTTCAGATTATAATCTCAAAAAAAACATGAGTTAGAGGACAGGTACGGGAACACTCAAATTTCATGCCGACGTTTCGTCCATATATACAAACTTTTTCAGGGCTACAACAAAAGCCTACTAAGATATGTTTACACATTTCACATAATTTCAACAAACAACAATGATAAAATTATTTAAATATAAAAATATATTTTAATATATGACATACCCTTTATTTTTGAACCCCAAATTGGAAATATCTGATTCAAACTTAAGAAGGTGAAATCACTTTGCCGATAGGCTGCTCAGATGGATACGGTCAGGCCGTGAGTAAGGTTCAATTAATGACTTTTAATAGTTTGTCAAATTGGGCCACTAAAAAAATTCCACATCAATTAACTTGACTAGTTCAAGAGTTGGGCGCCAGGCTTGCTGAAGACAAAAGCCAAAGATGAACAAAAATTCACTAAATAAATGTCACCTAGCTTGTATGGGAAGGCAAATAAATATGCAGGTGATCAACTCAACGATTTATTCCAGACAAAGAATTTTCAGAGTGACTGGTTAGATAATATGAATTTCTATAAATAAACTTCAACACTATTGCTTGAAGAGCAGAAAAAATTCAATGAAAAAATGTAAAAGTTACATTTACATTCCCTTTTGACCTAGATAAAATTAGAACATCTACAAATATCTACGATTCCTCTAGACGCTGGTGCGATGTATATACCTGCGGAGGTCTTCACTGGAGGGAGATGAAGAGGGCTGGTTTATACGAAGATGGTCTCAGCGGTACGACGATGAATCTGGTCGTGGGTGACTATCTATTGGTTTTTAGACCCCCTTGTTGGCGTGAATTGGTTTGATCTTCACGGACTAGGCTGAAGTTGTTGTGCTGTATGACCTCTTAGGGTACCATCCTTCTGTCTCAGTAGGTGGCTCCACTCCGTGGTATATATCATGCGAAGAAGATGATAGGAATCAAAATTTGTACAAAATGGGGGAGAACGAAGGATATCCTTTGAACCTCAAATTTTTATGATTCAAATTTTAATCTAGAGTCAAAAGATAGATGCAAATGATAGCATACAATAAAAATGCCTCAGTCCATATATAAGACTGAAGGATTACAGTGAAAGAACAAAGATAATAGCAATCAAATCTGCTATTCTGGATTTAAATTTCCAAGTTAATTTTAATAATTAAAAAAAAATTAACAATGAGCAAAATTCAAAACCAAACAAAACAAACCTCACCCAAAACGTTCTTTCAAAATTCAGTTAAATTTTGAAATAAAGTAAGCTTTGATGAGGTGATTATATGTACCAGAAGGGTCGAAAACATTGAATGAGTAAATGTATTCAAAAAAAAATATAAGAATTTCTTCGAGACTTTACCAGGAAAAAATCAAATGAAGTATTTCAAAACAAAAGCGATCATCCTTTCGGTTCGAGCAAATCACCTCTTCACCGGTTTTTTCACAAACCATTCTCGGTTTTTTTTCTCTATTTAAAAACACTTATGAAAAAAATAGCTGCTCGACGACATGAAAATAAGTCGATCAATTTGACATGAATACGAACGCATGGTCACATTTTCAAGGATCGATTATAAAGAGCGCTGTATCGCAGTTCACGATCTGAGCAGTGACTACTGACTCGTACCACCGTAAAGATAACCGGAAAACCATTAGAAATGATTATGTATAAGGAAGTAACGAATAATTCGTTACATATACCACGTTAAAAAATCGGACTAGAAGTATAAAATAATCCAGTCCCAAACAGATTTATATTCCTATGCAGATTCCTGATCCCATAGAAATTGTCCTGGAAATTTGTGATTGTGAATTTTTAATAGCTATGAAAATTGTTGCAAGGAGTAAATCGAAAAACGTGTGGCACATGCAATAGAGAAGTTAGCAATGAATCAGGCGCCGAAAGGTTATTTCTAAAACATCGAGGTATGCACTCGAATATACCGGGTGTCAATGAATCTATTAGACAAGTCATATATTTTTCACTTTCCGGTCACTTTTGGATTCACCGGAAATGGCTCCGGTTTTGACTTTTTAAATGGAACACCCTATATATTGTAACATTTTTGGATTTCTGAGACAATTCTGGATCAAACATTTCAAGAGGTTTTTACGCATTCTTCATTTTTTTAGAGTCACTTCCAATATTGTAAACTGATCTGAGGACCTCAGGTTATGTCAGAAAATTACAACCGCAAAGTTTAAGTGAGTAGTATGATATATAGGAATAAGTCAAGTTGGCAATATAAAATTTTCGTGTCTAACTATTATTTTTCAAATGGCGACAATTTTTTGACAAGCACTTTCCGAAAAAAAGATTTTTTGACGAATCTAAAGGTACCTACTAATTCATTTGCGATTGGAATGAAAATAAGAACATAAATTGAATATTACTAAGGAAAATACTGGATAATAATTGATTTACTTTTGTCAAGTGTGGCATGGATAATAATTCATTTACTTTCACTATAGTAAATTTTCATAGTGCATTCCTCCTTGTTCAAGACATATTTCAGCTCGTTCAATTGTTTCGTAACGTTATACTTCTGAATGCCCGTAGAATTCTTTCTTCTGAGATTTCAAGAGTGGCTGGGGCTGTTGCATAGTAAACCGTTTCTTCAACATATCATCAGATAAAAAAATCGAGCACAGTGAGATCCGGTGAGCAATCAGGTCACTGTACTGGACCATTGGTTGCAATAACTTGATTATTAAAATGCTCTATTAAATAATTAAGAACTTCTATGGTATTATTGTTGGAAGTAAATTCTCCGTAAATCTGCTAAAGGTAGTTTATCAAGATGATCCTCGATTCCATTTTGAAAAAAAAATGAAGTACCTAACCTCTGTTAACTGACCTTGAAACAATATTGGCCCAATTTTTCTGTTCCCAACGATACCAGCTCAGACACGTACGCCAAACCTTTCTTGAAAATTGCCCTCTCTCATTGCATGTTGATTTTGTTGGGCCCAGTACCGAGTACTTTGCTCATTGAACATACCATTATTTGTAAATCGTGATTAATCGGAAAATAGAATGAAGTTGATAAAATTTGGATTAACTCTATTATTTTAAAGCAGCCAATCACAAAACACTACCCGTCTATCGTCATCGTCAGCACACAAATGTTCATGTAACTGATATTTGAATGCTCGATATCCATGCTTTTTCAGTATTTTTCTTGCTGATTCGTGACTTATATGCATTTCTTGATTAATTAATCTTAAAGAAACCGTTTTATCAACCTCATCCATAGCAGGAACGTTAATCTCAGTCTCTTCATTTATGATATACCTCTGTTCCGCTTCTCGATTTCCTCGTTGCCTAAAACGATTCTCAACATACGGAAAATACTGATGGGCTGGATGTTGCCGATTAGGATATCTCTGAGCATACAACTCAGCAGCATTCCTTGAATTTATATGACATTCTCCAAATATTAATAACAAATCCATCTTCTTACTTCGAGTATACATTATTTGGAAGAAAAATTTAATCGAAATTTAACTAAAATTGAGAAACTTTTACTGTCAACTCATAAAGCTTATGTCACTGTCATTACCTAAGTAAGTGTTCTGTTCTCCAAAGAAGACTTGATAAAATCAACTGCAAAATATTAAGTATCATGGCTATCCATGGCACACTTTACAAAAGTAAATGGATTATTATCCAGTATTTTCCTTAGTAATACCTAATTTAGGATCTTATTTTTAATCCAATCGCAAATAAATTAATATCGTTAGATTCGTCAAAAAATCCTTTTTTCGGAAAGTGCTTGTTGAAAAATGGTCGCCATTTGAAAAATAATAGTTAGACACGAAATTGTAATTTTTCCAACTTTTCTTATTCCTATCTATCATATAAGTCACCAAAACATTGCGATTGTGATTTTCTGACATCACCTGAGGTCCTCAGATTAGTTTACGTCCGATCATGGCCACCTAGATTCAATATCAAAAGTGACTCTAAAAAAATGAAGTAGGCGTAAAAACTTTTCAAAGTGTCTCATTCTGATCCAGAATTGTCTCAGAAATCCAAAAATGTTACAATATACAGGGTGTTCCATTTAAAAATGCAAAACCGGAGCCATTTTCGGTGGAAATATGCGAAAACTCTCCTCTTCACATTCCATTTACCTATCCGAATCTCATTCTGATACACCTGATATTCTAGAAGTTATGACTTGTCTAATAGATTCGTTGACACCCGGTAAAGTTTTAGCAAAATATTTGTCTTGTCGAGAATGATCTTGCGGGTGTATTTCTGGATGTCTCCATGAAATTCGCGATTGCAAAAAAGTAAAAAAAATATTTTGTCTTTCGAATTATAATACGTTAAAAAGATTTTTTTTCAACTCGCGATTGCGAAGCCACTTCCCAAAATATTTTTCAAATAATTGTGAGAAAAATCGTACAAAGGTACAAAAACTGCCGGAAAAGCATCGAAGGAAGTTCTAAACGGTTCGAGATAGATGTATTGTTCTTTGACCACCAAAAATGTGCCAAGAACATTGAAAAAGTTTTTGAAAAAAAAATGTTGTCCAGCGACAACGGTGTACGTTGTTTCAGCCCTCACGACGATGCATGACGGGCTGCAGGGGGGGGGCTGCAGGGGGGGGCTGCAGGGGGGGGCTGCAGGGCGGGCCGTTTGAATAAGCGTTCACTCAAACTGCACGGGCATGGCAGAGCAAATACAGATAAAAAATATCCAGGTAAAGCTGGCGAATCGTAACAATAATTATAATTATTGAGTAATATATTATATGATATGTTTTATCGTGTAGGAGCATATGATAATTTACGGTTGTCGTCATGTAAAAAAAATGGTTACGTACTTTATTACATAATATGTTCGCGGCATTGTAATTGAACTACAGTTTTTAGTTTCTAATTATTATTGAAGCTCTAAGGAAAGTAAAAATTAGTGAATAGTAGCAAAAAAAATGGATTAATTCGAAGAACGTTCGCCATCACAATAGCAACTATGCAGTCTAACCCTGCACTAAAAAAAGTGTTTTGTGAAATTACAGTTGAAATCATGGGTTATTAGTGGCCCTAGATTTTCACTGTAATTGATTACCTTTGAGGTTGTGGAAATTTCACAAAAAAATAGGAAATTCCCAAATCCATTGTGAAATCACAGTGAACAGTTCGGCTTGAGCAGTCTCCAGAATACTTGTGAAATTAATATTAATTGTATTTCTACATTGCGAAATCACGTGTATATGTAACAAACACATTTTTCAGACATAGTCACAGCTTCTGCTACACTGTTAAAAATGTCTATAGTAATTTTACAAAAATAAAACGCATCACAATATAGTAATAATAAAATTCTATTTAATAAATTCATAACATGACTTATTCCAACTCCATTTGATAAAATTACAAAATATCTGTTGAAATTTACTGATCATCTATCGGAAATTCGTTCAGTCAAATTACAATACAAATGTTGTAATTTTATTAAACAAATTTAGTTAAAAAGTTTTAATTTAACTTAGTTTTAAAAAAGTATAACATATTTATTGCATTTTCACTAAACATCTATCAGAAATTTGTTAAGTAATATTACAATACAGATGTAATTTTGTTGAAAAAATGTGATTGAATTTTTTTTGTAATTTCAGTATTTTGCATCGGAAATTTACTATACAATTTAGATCTCATTAAAACCAATAATTACCGATATCAAATAGAAAATTAATTATTATCGAATTACTTACCAACAATTCCTGTTCTCTTAACTTGCAACAAATGGCCTTCCATTATGACCAATGACTTCATTCAGTTACTTCGGCGATAGTCCCACAAGAATTATGAAGTTATCCCTATTTAAATAGGTGATTTTTTATTAACACAATTTTAAACAATGAGAATTATAAAAAAAAATTATTTGAAAGTTGCTAGCTCTTTGTGGACTGTAAAATAACCAAACGCCTCACTAATTCAAGTAAACACCAAACAGTAATTTTTAGTAACAAAATCGCATCGTCGTCTAGTCGGTGTCACAGTTCCAACACGCAGGGGCTAGCAACGTTTGGAGCGAAAATCCGAGTAGAGAAGTCACAATGTCTGTAAATTTTAAAAACTTTTGACTGGAAACCGACCAAAAGTTCGGTAAAATTACAAAACGCGTAATAATTTTTTTTCAGCGAAATTACAATACATTATGAAATTTTCAAGTCAGAGTTGTGAAAATACTAAAAATATTTGTAAATTTTTAATGACTTCAGAGTCATTTCAGTTTCAATATATTTTTGTAACTTGACAAAAAATTGTAGTAAATCAAGTTACAAATAATGTTTGTAAATTTCGATAACTTTTGATTGGAAACTGACCAACAGTTCGGTAAAATTACAATACGTGCAGGGTTACTACATGAAGATTGTAAAATTACGACTCATGTTAGTAGGTTTGGGCGGGATTGGCTGCTTTTGGTCGTTATCCGCTGCTTGGCTTGCTGCTTGTGCTGTTACTCGCCGTGTGCACGCAGGTTCGGGCTGTGGAATGATGGGTAAACTCAGCCATCTAGTATTTGTTTCCACGAAGCACCGCTGCATAGGGAATGACAGGATCCCTGTGGTTCTGCTATATCCTAACGAAATTTCACCTCAACGAAGATACCAGGAAGCACAGCGTTGAGGAGAGAACCTGTTCTCCGACGGGTCAGGAGGGCGACTGAATGACATGTCCAGAGTGGTCCTGGCGCGCCGGAGAGCTGGAACTCTCTGTGGAAATATTCCTGGTACGTAGCAAGCTAGCAACGCGTGGGAGCTTGCCTTAACCAGCCGTCCGAGTAGACAAGAACTACAATAAAAATACCTCCAAGTTTAAGGTGGAACAGCATGAGCTGAAGACTGCATGACTAGTGGGAGGACTAGTTACGATTATGCGAACTCCGGGGTATCTGGTGCCCCCCGGTTTCATTTTCCTCTCTGCGGCATGCGGGGCTCTGCTGCAGGTGACTGTCTTTTCCCAACTATTATGGGGGACCTATTATGGTTAAAAACACGGTCATCGGGGCGAGGAAAACTCCCCAAAAACCAAGAGATGATGCGAAACTGAGGGTCGTTGCAGAGGCAGCATTGCCCCACAACGAAACCTTGGTGAAAATTCTACCCAGATGAGCCAAAGGCTCAAGGCACTCCAAATAAACCTTCAACATTCGAAAGCAGCCACGAGTATGCTTAGAAGGAGGTTTATTGAAGAAAACCTCAGTATATGGTTGCTTCAAGAACCCGGGATCAATAGAGGACGAATACAAGGACTCGCAGTTAAATCATGTAAGTCACTTTTTTGCAACGCTCATGAAAAACCACGAGCAGCCATATTGCTCGCACCCAACATTAAATTTAGACCTGTTCCAGAGTTCATCACTGGAGATTTGGCAACCGCATTCGCGGAAGTGCCAACTGAAATAGGCAAGAGGCAGTTTGTTATGGCCTCGGCCTACTTCCCAGGGGACTCGCCATCACAGCCATCACCAGAGAAAGTCCAATGTCTCATCAGATGGTATCAAAGAGAAAACAGGCATTTCATTCTGTACTGCAACGCGAATGCGCACCCTCTCACATGGAAAAGCACAGACAAACGCACGAGTTGAGTACCTTTAGAATATTTGTCTGCGACTAATGAAGATATGGTCAATGGAGGTAACAAACCCACCTTCATAAATGCGATCAGAAAAGAGGTTCTTGACCTTACCCTTGCTGATCCATTTATAACAAAGACTCGACTTGGAGTCATCGGAAACACGCTTCGAAGGATATAGGATACCCAAACTGACCAACTGGAATGCTTATAAAGATCATTTCGAAAGGCAGTTGAAGGACCAACATATATCCATCGATTCAGCTGAAGAACTAGATACAGCCCCCAAGCAGTTCCAATATGCTATGATGGAAGCATATGAAATCGGCCGCCCAGAAAAATAAAAGGCAGTCAATAGAGACGTGCTTTGGTGGGATGAAGAGCTAGCCAAAAAGTTAGGAAACTCTTCAATGGAGCTGAAAGTCTGCTAACTTTTTCCAATGAAGTCAAATACCTGGGCGTCATAATGGATCAGTGACTAACATGGAACAGTCATATTAAAAATATATTTTCCAAGACTACAGAGGCAACCTGGACGTGCCGCAGAGTTTTTGGCAAAACATGGGGTTTGGAGCCAAAAATGAAATAACGATTATCAAACCCATGGTCACTCATGCCTCATTAGTATGATGGCCAAAAACCCAACAGCACTCGGCACAAATCAAGCTGCAGAAAGTGCAGCGGTTAGTCTGTCTGGGAGTAACAGGGGCAATATTCACGTGCCCCACTGCAGCACTAGAGGTAATGCTCAATATTCCGCCACTGCATTTGTGTGTAATGAAAGGAGCGGCAAAAAGTGCCTTCAGACTGCACCAGGCATTAAATTCGAGGACTGGAAATTTGATTGGACATCTGAAGATTCTAGAAAATATTCCCCTAGAATCCAGGTACAAGCCATCAGATAATATGCCAGCTAGGCACGACTTTGAAGTGTATCATGAAGTGGTTATAAATAACCACTATATATTCACAACAAACGGGCCTTAATTAGAAAGGAATAATAAATGACTTTATTCGCAATAGAAATACGAATATAACGGTTACATATCATGGGGTGAATAAGGTTTCATAGCGATAAGTGCAAAGCACTTGTGTTACAAAAATAAGCAGTAAATCAATATTAAAATGAATGATTAAATATACATAAATAACATGCCAAAATGTTCATAAAATTACAATATAAATAAAATCAATAATATATGAAAACCATATCTAATGAAAAATTGTAAATGAACAAGATATCACAGAAGCAAAATATGCTTGTTAGTGATTGCATCAGTATGGTATACTGATGGTTCCAAAATATACGAAAAGGCAGCAGTGGGTGTAATGGATCCTAATTTTAGGTTCTCAAAATCCCTATACAATGCCCCCAAAATTTTCTAAGCAGAAATCCATGCTATAGAAATTTGCTCCCAAGAATGCCTTGGAAGAGGCTTCAGGGGGGCAGAGATCTACATCCTATCAGACAGCCAAGCAGCACTTAAAGCTCTGAAGTCACACACTAGAAAGACTCGGTACTGCAAACTCTCCCTAAGACAACTGGCTATAAACAATTAGGTTATTCTGATGTGGGTGCCAGGTCACAAGGGAATCAAAGGTAATGAAGAAGCGGACAGTCTTGCCACGGAAGGCGCAAACACTCAATTTTCTGGCCTGGAACCCTTTTGTGGTCTCTCCAAAGCTCACAAAGCTGAGCAAATTAAAACCCACTGGAACAAGGTTCCAGGGTGAAGACAAGCGAAAAGGCTTCTGAGCCCATCACCAAATGAAGATGTACAAGAAAGACTGGAAACTGGTAACGGGACTGCTCACTAGACATTGTCCTCTGAGGTATCACCTCAAAAAGAAAGATAGATCAGACAGTGAACTGTGTCGTTACTGCGAAAACTTTGCTGAAACTGCAGAACACCTGCTTTGCGGCTGCCAAGCGCTGTTCTGAAAAAGGTTTAAGTTCCTCGAAGGGGTTTCACTAACGCCCTCAGACATCAGGAACTTAGCTCCCAGGAAACTGATATGCTTCGCAAGGAGCCTCGGAATCCCGGGGTCTTGAATAGATGAAGGGTAATGTACAAAAAACCTTGTAGGTCGAGGTACGGAGAGGCTGAAGAGCCATATCGACTCCCCTACAATCTACAAGGTTTGCTCACATGTCTTGGTCTATTACTCGAATTGTATCATATTTTGTATTGGCAATACACTGATTTGTAATTTTACTAATATGTGGTATTGTAAAACAATTGTAATTTTACTGAAAGAATTCATAGTGTACCTCTCTCACGAGAATTCTACTTTTCAACGAATACATTGTCTTCATCGAGTTCGAGTACCCTGAGAAGATACTGCAGCTAAAGAAAGATCATATTTCTACCTATCACCCCACTTTCCTTGCCATCTGGATTCACTCACGTGGTAACCAAGCCTCTTCTGGACGTCATCTCCTCTGTGGCTGGGGTGAACCACTCGAGGCGACTGCCCCCTGACCTTTTCTCTTTCAGGAATACTGTGGGACCAGATGTCCACCCTTGATCGATACTAGTTTCAGGGTTGGAATGAGTCATTACATATTGAATGAATGTGTTTCTTTGTGGAGGAACAACGTTTTTTGACATGGTTTTTGGGTAACCTTCCACAGTCTGGAGACTTAAAACGCATCGCCCACTCCCAGAGAGTAGACACGGGCTACGAAACGGTGTTAGGGCTGCTAGAATTACATCAGATCACGAATTTGTATTGTTTGTAGGGCTCAGTGGGATCGTGGAGGATCTTCTTGTGACCTGGCCTAGCGTCAAACGTGGAGTCCTAGTCGCAGCGCTTTCAAAGTGAATTAGATATTTTTTAGGAAATCGTATTCTTCCACAGCTCTGGAAAACATTGTATAAAAACGTAGAAATTTCCTCAGAATCTAATAATAAAAGTTAGGTTTGAGGATCCAAGTAATTTTCATACAACTTTGTGATTTTTTTCGTATTGCTTCTATATGGAGACTACAAATTCCGAAGAAACCACTGCCTTCGAAGTCGTTAATGAAATTTATTGAACATCTAAATATTTTTTTATATTCACATTATGGGATGGAGTGTGGGAAAGCCTGAAGCTGACCTTCCGCTTAAGAAAGACGATTATTATTGTTTCATTATTATTGATTGAAATATTTTTTTCCAGATTGTCGGAAAGGAGTGCAAATACGTGGTCTTATTGCGTGTAGGGGAAGAATTAAAGTCTACAAATGGAGTGTCCAGAAAAACAAATGTGTGATCGCTTACTATGGCGGATGCGAATCTACGAGAAACAATTTCCAAAGTTTATCGGAGTGTAGAGAAATTGCGAAACCTGTTTGTAAAAGTTACTGGAATGAAATTATTGAATTATTTGAATAAAGGATTTGAAAAATGAACGTCTATATTATCCATGTATGGATGAAACTATTATCATTCAGTCTCAGAATATTGTTATATATGTTATATCCAAACTAGACTATTGCCTTTTGTCCACGACTACGCAATACAATTACGCAGTTGGGTCACCTTCCTTATTCAACCTTCGGATCCCACAAGCTAAGCAGGAGATGAGATGTTTACTCCAGAACTCCGGCACCAGCCAGAAGACCTTCGAGTCGGAATCTATATATCTATGGAAGTAGGATCAAGGCATACGCTGAGGGATTCCGATTCGAGATTCCATTCCGATCCAAGCTAGACTTCAGTTCACTTGCTTTTATATTGTGAATATTGTATTATTGTAATATCAGTAAAATATTGTAATAATAAAAAGGATCAACTTTTTTGAAAAGACAAACGCACAAGCCACGATATAACAATTGGCGCAGTCGGTAGGATTATTCAACATCCTAGAACACGGCAACTGTCCTCACCTCCAGTTATCCCCGACGGAACACGGAAAAGACCTCACCGGCGCAGAAGTTGGAAGGAACACGGCGACGTCCTCACTTGGGTGGTGGTTTCCAAACCTTGAAAGAAAAGGAGTCCACGCAACCAAAGAAGAAAGAAATCTTCAAGAAAGAAGAAAGAGAAGGAGTTCACGCAACCAAAAAAAAAATTTTTCAAGAAAGAAGAAAGAAAAGGAGTTCACGCAACAAGAAGAAAGAAATCTTCAAGAAAGAAGAATGAAAATCAATCCACACAACAAGATGAAAGAAATCTTCAAGAAAGAAACAAACAAGACCCCTGATCCACAAAGTTATCGGGAACCATTCCAAAAGGTTCTGATTCCATCAAACAAATTCATGTAAGTGACTTCGAATTATCGGCTATAATTATTTTTCGAAGGTATCCATTTTTCCCATCTACCACAACTCCGAAGTAATTTTATTCGAAACAAAATGTCAGAACGAACATCCACCAGAAATCGAACCATATAAACTATCCGAATTGTTTTCGCTTATTCCTGAATATGACGGAGACAGTGTTTTATTAACTACATTTTCAAATGCTTGCGATCAAGCTTACAAAATTGCTACAAATGATCAAAAATACTTTTTGACTATTTATTTCAAAAACAAACTCAAGAAACAAGCAGCAATACTAGTCAATTCTCAAAACCCAACAAGTTACAGAGATATTAGTTTAATTAAACACTCATTTTGGTGATTCACGAGATCTGATTTCGTTTATTCAAGACTTACAAAGAATGAAACAAGCATCAGGAGAAACAGGAATTGCTTTCCGTTCTCGTATTCAAACACATAATGCAAAAATGATTCCATGTATAAAAGAATCAAATCTTACACTTGATCAGAAAAAAGCACAAATTGCCCTCATTAACAACATGTCATTGAATACACTATTGACAGGACTTGAACCCCGAATTGGACAAATCATTAGAGCCAGTGACCCTCAAGATATGAGTGACGCAGCTCACAGAATCAAACGTGAAACCCAACTCTCATATTTTGAATCCCAAAAATCACGAATTCCTCAAAATCAAAGGCCGTATTCCAATCAAAATTTCATTAATAAAATCTACAAAAACAAACCATCAATTAATCGACCTAATACTTATCAACTTCGTCCGAATTTTCAAAACCAACAAAGACCGAATTTCCAAAACAACGAGATGACCTAATTTCCCAAATCAAAATCGCCCTCAAATAAATTCGAATCAATCAATGACAAACCCCAACTTTTCCCAACAAAGGAGTTCAGTCATACAAGCAAATCCGAATTATCAAAGACCAAACTTTCAGAGAACACACTGCTTGAACTCTGTAAATGAATATTACGATTATAATGACCCATATAATAGCTCATATGTTGATTATACTGCTGATCAACAAATTCATCTAGAAACCGAGAGTAACGACCAGAATTATCTGCAATATGATATTGCAAACAATTTTCGTTCAGACAACTGAATAAACACTTATTGTTCCGAATATAACAATGAACCAGAGAACTATTACGATGAATACGAACACTATAGTTCACATGATAATTTCCTTGTAAAAGATGAAAATCATCAGAATGTTCAAGAAGCTCATCTATCAATCAAACCGCCTATCAACAAACCAGAAACTATATACCATGTTACAGACACAATGACGAACCGAATGAAAAACCTATCAGTAGAAACTACAGACCAAAATTTTGCTTAAATACAATGAAATCCCATCATTCATATTATATAATTGACGCAACTCCAAAATTTAAAATCCTCATAGATACTGGAGCTGGAATTTAGGTTTTCAAAAAGAAAACATGTGAAAAATACGTACAGAGATATCCAGAAAGATTGCCTTTATCCGGTATTTCCAATGAAGAAATTTTAGTCACAGAATCGGTATATATTCCATTTCAAACTCATGATCCCCATAAAGTATATGTTTATGATCTAGACATAGAATTCGAATTTTTATCCATTTTGATTATTTTTCTGACCAATAATTCAGTTACAAACAAACCCAAAATATCATATTTTCACAATAACAATTTTTGACATTGTGAAATATAAAGTTACTTTACTCTTAAGAAAAATTCATATTTTTTGACATACCTCGTATAAGATTGATATAATTTGATATCTGATTATTGCATCTTGGCTTTTAGACCAGCAGAACTTTTTATGAAGATTAACCTTTTTTTCGTAAAATTAATAATTCCCATATGTAGCCAACTAAAGCAAACTCACTGTATATATATATATATATATATATATATATATATATGATATGGAAGTTTTTTTTATTAAGAAGTACAATGAAAATTTGACTTCACAGTTAGTTTGTGCTTGAAGAATGAGTAAAAAGCAGCCTCTTTCCTTTTGTCATGTGCTACTCTAATCCTGTCAAATTTGATATTCTTTTCAAAAATCCTCAAAAAATCATTTTTTTTTAGAAATTTCGAAAAATTCAAAAAAAAGTTGCTCAGTTTTCAATTTTATACCTTTTCTCCAAATTTGGACTCTCTACTGTCACTTCGACTTTTTTCCAATTTTTTTAATTTTTCGAATCTTTCGATCTACCGATTTGAACGAAACATGATTCAAATTTCATAATTTCGATGAATACGAGACTTTAATATCATATCTTACCCAGAAAATACTTACATTGGCCTGTTACCAGAAAAAAATAAATGCACCTCCAGAAATTCGTCTTTGTTGTTGCAGAGTTCATCTAGTTTTTTCATTTCATTGTGAAACTGATTCGGATCTTCGAAGTATGGACGTTAATATGTCAGTAATCGAATTAACGAATTTCTCTTCATTCTCATTACACTCGTACTTTTTTCTATAATAGATTTTTATCCAGTTTGATTATTTTTCTGACCAATTATTCAGTTACAAACAAACCTGAAATATCATACTTTTCTGTAAACTAAACAATGACCTACAGTTTCATAACTATTCAAAAGACTTTCGATCTAGCGATTTGTACTGAACATGATATACAATTTTGTGATTTTAAAGAATACAAGACTAATGCAACATCTCGGGAAGAAAATAGTACAATTGATCGAATCGAAATAAAATTTTCCCTTAGTAGGCTTTTGAAACAAATTTTTTGTTTTGGTTAATGTCAAATTATTGCGTTTAATAAATCGAGTTGTTTTGTGTACAGATTTTCGTACATTTATAATTCACAAATAAGTTTTATGTACAATGTTATCCATACAAGACAACGTGGAAATCGTTCTTTTATGTGGTGAGAATGTGCCATATCGAGATGTTACTTGTATTTTCAATCACCGGCAACCAGGAAGGAATATTGACTTTAGTAGCGTGAGAAGGATATTGAAAACATTCAAAGAAACTGGCTCTGTGGACAATCGTTTCAAGAAACCACATAATCCAATAAGGTATAATGAAGAAGAACAACTCATTGTTTGTTCGAGCGTTGTTGAAACCGGAAAAACTAATATTAGGAGTATAAGTGAAAATACAGGGGTTGGCAGAGAAACTGTGAGAAGAATTTTGCACAAAAATAATTTCCATCCCTATAAGCCAAAGTTCATACACACTCTTAAAGAAAGAGATTTCGATATTCGAGTAGGATTTTCATTTTGACTCCAAGGTGAGAGATAGAATCGGGACTTTAGTAGCGTGGGAAGGATATTGAAAACATTCAAAGAAACTGGCTCTGTGGACAATCGTTTCAAGAAACCACATAATCCAATAAGGTATAATGAAGAAGAACAACTCATTGTTTGTTTGAGCGTTGTTGGAAACGGAAAAACTAATATTAGGAGTATAAGTGAAAATACAGGGGTTGGCAGAGAAACTGTGAGAAGAATTTTGCACAAAAATAATTTCCATCCCTATAAGCCAAAGTTCATACACACTCTTAACGAAAGAGATTTCGATATTCGACTAGGATTTTCATTTTGATTCCAAGGTGAGATAGAAAATCACATTTCCCTACAGGATTTTATGGATAGATGAGGCAACTTTCACGTCCAACGGAACAGTTAGTTCCCAAAATTGTTGCGCAAGATGGGGTACACCCATTTTAACAACTCACTTGTTATTCAGAACGTTTTTCTCCCTCCTTCCAGTTATCGAGCATACGTGGCCGGGCCGAATTATCCTTGCAACACACTTCATGAATATGCAAGAATGCAATAATTCTAATAATGGATATTAATTTTCGGTCATTGTGAATAATTGACTTTCTGCTGAGTTTGACCTCATTATCAGGACATTGATCTCGAGTTCTTGCTGACAAAGCATTTATGAATACACACATTTCATGGATATGCGAGAATGCAATTTTATCATCTGTAATGATTTTAATAATTGATATTAATTTCCGGTCAATGTGAATAATTACCTTTCTGCTGAGTTTGACCCATAGAGAAACTAAAAATAAAGAGAGTTGTCAAACCTGCAGTAAAAGTTGGCACCACGTTTAGATAGTGGCGACATGTCTCGCAACTGGCCGAACTAAGTTAGTACAGGTGGTAAAACAGATTTATCATCAGTTACCGATTGAGATAAGGCGGGTTTTTTAAATGTGTTACTTTTACATGATTGATATTATAGTATATATTTTATAAGTGATCGATTTGCCTTCCGTATTTTTAAACCTTTATTTCATATGATACAACCATTCTTAAATAAGAAATGGCAAATATATAAAAAATATAAAAAATGGTTAAAATGAAGTTTCAAAATGAATCTTTGTTTCATGATATCATGAACAAAATTGAAGATCTTATAAAACAAGAATAATAAGTTTAATACTATAAAAAACACATTTTATTGTATCTAGGACAAGGTACAACTACAGACAAAACAATAATAGAACTCTGAAAAAGAACAAAATTAAAAATATTCTCCAGTCTTATCATCAAATCAACCAAAATAAAAACAAATTACATTTAAAACAAACCTTCAATAATTTTGTTCATTTATTAGCACAAAGGAGAAGGGTAGGTATAACAAATACTCCAGTTTGATGATAATCTCCGTACTTCCTCAAATGGTGATAGGAAATGGAAACTTATGGATGGAAATGAGTATCAGTTTGTGGAAACATTTCTGCAACTGATGTGGATGGAAATAAGTGTCAGTTTGTGAAAAGCAGCTTATATTTTACCTTGTGAAAGAATATTTCCAGGAATTTCAGCGTCAACTCGAATAACAAAACATTATATTTTCGACATTGGGTTCCTAATTCAAGTCCATAGTATAATTTCTGTCATTAACTTTTCGATGACAATAACAGTAGAAGAATTTTTCTGAAATTAATGCGTGGTTTGTCATAATAAAATATGCATGTGTAAACAATAAACTTCTATTTTCTGACAAATGTAGAAATTGGAACATGTCATCAGTCGTCTGTTGCAGACAGCGCCTCCATGCGCGACTGGCCGTACCAAAAACTTGGTGGTCAAGATCGCCAATGTTTCAAACAGTCTCTTTATTTTCAATTTGTCTATGGTTGACCCCATTATCAGGACATTGACCCTGAGTTTTTTGCTGATAAACCTGTTATGAATAATTATGTTTCTGTACTTTCTGATATTAAGTTTCCCCAGTTGTAGCATGTTTATGAATCAAATACAATTGTTGAATATATATTGGGATTTCATTCAGCTTGGGAAAAATGGGTTTTTTCAGCCTTCACAAACATTTTCACTACAATGATGATAATAAATTTTGAGGAGACTCTTCTTCACTAGTCTTCCTGCGGACTTGGGATGATTCTGGTGATTGACAGGCTGCTCCCATTCACTTGCATTTTGTTCGGTTTGATCTTGAAAAATGATCTAGACTTTGTAATTGCGTGTTTCTTCTGGCAACGATGTGGAAAAGACATCCAACATACCGTCGTTTACTTTTGTAGAGCCAATCCTTCTCCAATCTGATCTATTGCACTTGTGTTTGAGTCCTTTGGTGTCGTCGAAACAAACTGCTATGTGTTGAACTTCATGAGGCGCATTGATATATATCGTATTATTGAGGATTGTCGAAAGCAGTAACAGAGGCTTCAGAAGGACCATTGAAGGGTGTTGAGGGTTGAGTGCGTCGCAATGGATATGTTGGGGGTATATTACGTTCTCCCAAGCCCTCCACATTCAACTTGCTGAACTGTTTCACTACGTTTGAATTTTCTCCGTAAAAGTCGATATCTTTGAATAGTTCTCGAACACGTCTACCCAATTCTGCAACTCTACGTCTGTATTCTCCAGTAGACATGCAGAAAATGATCATTTTCCGCATCATTGTTTCATTATTCCAAATAGTTTAGAGAGGGGAGCGATAGACTGAAGATCTGGCGGTCCTTGGTTCGAGCCTGGGTTTCGACTTTTTTCATATCCACATTCTGCAGTAGATGTTGTCTTGTTAGAGTACCCGCACGAAGTCGTTGAAAATTTGCAGAATCGAAGACATTGACTTCCTGCTGAGTTTGACCCCATTATCAGGATACTGACCCTGAGTTTTCGCTGGTGCAGTTGTTATGAATAAACATACTTCATGAATATGCCAGAATGCAATAATTATAATAATGGATATTGATTTCCGGTTATTGTTATTGGGTTTCTGCCGAGTTTGACCTCATTATCAGGACATTCACCCGAAGTGAATTAATAATTATGTTCCTGTACTTACTGGTGATGAGTGTTACGTTTCCCAAGTTGTTGCATGATTATGGAATACTAATCAAATGAAACTCGTTAATATATATATCAGAATTTCATCCAGTTTGGAAAAAGAGAAACGATGCACGAAGCTGTGCTCCCGATAGTAATAAAGATAGCTCCTTGTGCCCTTTTGACATCGGAAAATGCTTAATTATGATTCTTGACGTTGAGACGAATCCATTTATACTGAAATTTTCACCTAATCAGAGTGAAGATCTGGCGTTCCCGGGTTCGAGCCTGGGTTTCGACATTTCTTTGTTTTTTGACAGCTTTGGAAGCTGCTCGATGCGGCCAATACGAATTGGGCATTGGTTTCGTTATTTTATGTAATTGAAAGCATTCAAATAGCGTTTTATTGTTCTACGATAAAGTTGGAGGGTGGAAAATGATGCATTTACAATCTATGGGTGCTCTCCGTCAATTTGCTACCTCACTGGGTATGCTGGGGTTCAAATCAATTTTTTTTTTCTTAAATCTTTTTTCAAGTGCCAAAATGGCTCGAATACATCGATTCACATTAGGTCGTTGAAAGTTAGCCGAATCGGAGACATTGACTCCTTTGGTCCACCCAGTATACAAAATGTATGTGAATTCGTAAACTTAGCCATAATTGGAGCCACTATAAGCGTTGGCCATGTTTTTTTCCGATGACGGGCGTCCATGTTTTTTTTTCTCTCTAATGACAGGCGGACATGTTTTTTTCCCTCCAATGGCAGACAACCATGTTTTTTTTCATAGAGGCAGCCATGGTTTTTCTCTATAATGACAGGCATGTTTTTTTCTCTCTAATGACATGCGGCCATGTTCTTTTCTTCTAGCGGCAGCCATGTTTTTTCCAGTGACAGGCGGCCATGTTTTTTCTCTCAGTTGCATCCATGTTTTTTCCTTTCCGATGACAGGCGACCATGTTTTTTCTCTCCAATGACAGACGACCATGCTTTTTTCTCTCCATTGACAGACGACTATGTTTTTTTAGGTTAGGCACCAAATTTAAAAGCTAGGTTAGGTTAGACTCTCGTAAATTTTACGTAAGGTTAGACCCTTGTATATTGGGGGCCACCCTCGTATATCTTAGGTTAGGTGAGATGCCGAAAATCACGAGCAACCCAACATAGACCCTCGTACACGTACGCGTCTCCACCATCGAGCGCTATACGCGATGCGAAAGGTAGCGCCATCTAGCGGCAAAATTGTGGGGTTTGTCACCGTATATATATATATATCTCTACTATCCACCCCTAGAAAAATACGGGATTATTAATTTCTCATCTGTGAACCGATTATGTTGGAACTCGGTGAACATATAGGTAGTTCTGATGACTCTACAACATAATGAATACTTGGAGTACATTGAGTAGATACTTATTAGTTGATTTTATCCACAAAAAAGTGAAAAATGAGAATTTTTCAACAAAAAATTGAACCGGCGAAAAAATCAACTGAAAAGCAAAAAATAAAATGAACCTTATAAATAAATCTTAATGATAATGGAGCTCCCAAACTAATGTGGGTAACTATTTTTGAGTAGGCGCCAAACAAACAGTTAACGAAGATTATTATATTACCTTGAAAAAGTAATCAAAACGCCGCCGTGCATCCCGCTGCCATCATTTTACGCTTTACCTAATACAATTGCTAGTTTGTTTGACGCCGTCTCAAAATTAGTTACTCACATTAGTTTAGTAGCTCAATTATCATTAAGACTGAGGAGGTTTATTTTATTTTTTGCTCATCAGTTGATTTTTCCGTTGGTTTGATTTTTTGTTAAACGCCCAATTTTCATCCAATATTAAACTCGTCAAAATATTAGAATTGGACACTGAGAACCATTGCAATGCAATTTTTTTATAATAATTAGTTTAAGTAAGAACCTATGCAGTTACTGCAATTCACTTTACTTGTGTATTAATTTCCCTCGAAGTTTATTTTTTTAATGGGAGAAACTAGTTTTTTTCAATACACTCAAGTTTTGTTTTCACGGAAACAAAACTTTCTACCAAAAAAAAGTTTATCCGAAAAAACCAAACCTCCGAAAAAACCTCAACATTCGCCTTTGGTTCATATTTGTTCCAGCGTTCCTTCAATTACCCCTCCATTATATTTCTATACATCACATCCACTTCTTTCTTCACAAAATTCTCCTCATTTTTTTCTATATCCCCTTCTGATGATGCTTCAATACAAGATTAAGAAGGCTAACGGGATCGTTTATTCAAAATCATTATTCATCTGTAGCGCTTTTTATATTTTCATACAATTTTTCTCATCAGGCCTAGATTCTACATTGTAGGGATCAATCAGAAATATAAAAATCAAAATCTATCACGAATCCTTCAGTCAAAAAAATATAATTTTCAATAAAAGTTCGAAACAATGACTTATCACACATTGGATATCAACATGATGATAAGGAGTTCATATAAAAGCGCAATTTCCGTACCTCACCATGGTCACTTTTCTGTTCTTTCTCGATTGTATAGAAATATTCGCAAAATGTTCAAAGTTAGTTTTTTGTTTCTGATTATTTTAGTTGGTGTGTTTTCTGGCTCTAATGCATTCCCAAGAAGTGGTAAGTTGGCAGTATTGAGTAAAGTTAACAATGGTCGGTGCCGCCGCCTCTTTCAAATAATGGTTCGTGAAAGGGTTTGTTTTGGGTGAAGAATTAAGGATTTTCATGAAGATCCATTGGATGGTGGGTAAATGATTACTTTTTGTTGAGAATCAAACAAATTACAAAACAGTTTACATTGAAAATTAACATTTGGCAATAACCTGGACAACAAATTCACGAAAAAACAGTGCCATTGAATTTCCAGATGAAATCACGTTTATGCAAAACTTCTCGTTCATTGTTCATCCGAATTTTATTTATTTTCAATTATGGTACCTTGATATAATTTGTTTTTAGTTGCCAGAAAAATAATATTTGAAGTTGAAAGTTCTATAAACCATTTGCCTTTGATTAAATATTTGTATTTCATTATAAGGGACAATTCTGAAAATATTTTATGAAATAATATTCTTCCATAATTCCTAGGATACATATGTCGTAATTCTAAGCCTTTTTTCCGGTAGGTAGCGATTTTATTATTTATGAAGACGGTTCCCCCTACTGTGGACATCAGAAAATAAAATCACATCGATCCAAATTGAATTTGACTGGATTGTACTGAAATTTTTTGAATTGTAATTCAATTGATTTTCTGAAGTTACGTGCCAGCTTACCTCTCTTCATATTCTGATTTTTTTTATGGAAATTTAGGCAGGGTAGAAGATGATTGGACTAAGTACATAGTTTAAATCCCTTGAATGATGTTGAAAACCTTCGATTCGTTGTCAGTTTTCTGAAATTTGAGCCACTTTGTTTTGCCATTTTTCCGCTCCCTCAATCTATTGGGAGTGAAAACTACATGAGTCTCATGCCAAATTTTCAATTCTCCTTCTTATCGATTTGGGATTTATAGCAGTTTTATTATGTGTGGAGGCTGTTTTCTACTGCACAATAAACTCAGGTATTTTTTCAATATATCGAATAAATTATTTTCCATTCCTTCATATCCAGATCTCCAAACCTCGGCTATGGATAATAATTAACATTATAATTTTGAAAGGGAAACATCTGCGAGTGAAATATAAACTTTCAACGGTCAAAATAACTTCTTGGAAGATATTTATGTTGAAAAGTGGAAAGGGTAACATACCCAATAGAGTTTGTAATCTGGAATTGTAATTTTATTATTTATGTGGATGGTTTCCGGAATAGAAAGTATTCCACCTATTCAGAAAACGAGTTTCCCTCGCCTACACCCGTTGATAGTTTGTGATATACAGGGTGTTAGTGAATAAGTGCGACAAACTTCAGGGGGTGATTCTGCATGAAAAAAAAATTACAGTTTGCAATATAACTTTTGTCCGCAAATGCTTAATTTTCCGAGATACGGGGTGTTGAAGTTTTTCTTAAAAACTGACTTTTTATTTATTGCTCTGAAACAGGTCGAGATATACGAATGAAATTTGGTAAGTTTCAAGAAGTAGTTATTGCGCATTTTTTGACATTCAATTTAGAATTTTGTGTTCATCATTGGCGCACATACGAGTAATTACCTCAATTTTTTTAAAGAAAAAAATGGTACGCGACTGAAATATCCAATTAAAAATAGAAGAAGCAGTTCTCGAGCTAATTGCGAAGTCACCTGAAACAAGTACTCGAAAAATTGCCAACATACTGAATGTAAGCAACTTCACTGTATTTAAAATTCTTGAAGCACAGCAATTGTATCCGTTTCATATTCAATGTGTGCAAGCTCTACTACCTAGAGACTTTTTTCCTCGCCTAGTTTTTTGCCATTGGATTCTTCATCGAATCGCTCAAATTCCTAATTTTTCAAATGGCGTTTTGTTTACTGATGAGGCTAATTTCGGAAGACAGTGTATACGAAATTTCCATAACAATCATCTCTGGGCTGAGGAAAATCCACATGGAATATTTGAAGCTCATTTTCAGCATCAGTTTTCAGTAAATGTAAGGCTTGGGGTACTTGATGATCATTTAATCGGTCCATATTTCTTCCCACAACGACTAACACGCGACTCTTACCTTAAATTCCCACAGGAAGAGTTACCTGTTCTTCTTGAAGAAATTCCTCTACATGTTAGGCAACACTTCTGGTTCATGCATGATGGTGCACCAGTCCATTTCATCATTATTGTACGTAATCACTTAGATACAGTATATCCAAATCGTTAGATAGGTAGGGGAGGTACGGAACATTGGCCTGCTCGATCTCCAGATTTAAATCCTCTAGATTTTTGCATTTGGGTTTCTCAAGTCATTAGTTCATTCCATTCCGGTCGAAAATGTTGAAGACCTGAGGAATTGAATTATAGCCGGCTGTGAGACAATGAGAAATACACCAGGAGTATTTGCGCGAATACGACAATCAATGGGGCGAAGAGTCTGAGGGAGGTAATTTTGAACATTTGTTGTAGTTTTGCGCTTATTTATTTATAAGTGTTATTTTCTGTTATTGTTCTGGTTTAACGTTATTGTATTAGATAGTTCTTGATAATGTATTAAAGAAATGAAAAATACGCGTTAAGATGTTTCATTTTTTTTTCATAAAAACGGCGCCCCATTCGAAAAAAAAGCAGGAGAGATTTTTTTTCACAATTCGAACGAAAAATTCAAAAATTATTTTTTATTTGAAATGTCTCAGTGGCGTCCCTTTTGTTCTGAAAAAAATTGAGATCATTACCCGTATGCGCGCCAGTGATGAACAGAAAATTTTTAATTGCATGTCGAAGAATGCGGAATAACTACCTCCTGAAACTCACCGAATTTCATCTTCATATCTTGACCGGTTTCAGAGCAATAAATAAATAGTGAGTTTTTAAGAAAAACTTAACACCCCGTCTCATTTGCGGGCAAAAGTTATAGAGCAAACTGTAATTATTTTTTCATGCAGAATCACCCCCTGAAGTTTGTCGCACTCATTCACTAACACCCTGCCTAGTGATAGGTCTGTCAATGTTATTAAAAGTACGTAAAATAATTGACATCGTGGAAACCTATAAGAACTCAAAAGGGTTTCTGTGAACGAGCAAAATCATTTTCATTAAAACAGTGCTTGAAATGGAAACTGATTTCAGAAACCCGCTTCATCCTGGTAATCGCTCCACCCACCCACGAAGAAGAAACAAATTTCCATCCATTATACACCCATTGCACTCTTGAGTATTTTGTCCAAAATTTTGGGAAAGGGTATATCCACGAGAATAAATAGCTACCTGAAGAGGTATAATATACTGAATAGAATCCAACATGGTTGCAAAAGAGGGTATTCATCAAGAACTGCTTTATCTAGACGATAAATGAGAAATAAGTGAAAAAGAAAATGTATTTCAGACTGTCTCCTTGATTCGTTACGTGCCACAATGGTCGCCATGACGAAAAAAACGTCATCAAAAATCATGAAAAAAATATGATTTTTTTGTCACAAAGTGGTAGTTTTTAGGAGGGGGTAAAACGGTTTTGAGTTTTTTTTTTCGCGGAATCTCTCTGAAGGCAACGACGAGAATCATGGACAAAAAAACAGATCCAAGCCATTTTTTCCCAGAATTGCTTTTGAGGCTGACGAGAATTAGAGAAAACATATTTAAAAAATCTTGTCACAAAGGGGTGGTTTCAAAAAAGGGTGGTTCGAAGAAAACATCAGATTTGCGCCTCCTTTCGCGGAATTGCTTTTAAGACTGACGAGAATCATGGGAAAAATATTCAAAGAATCTTGTCAAAAAGGGGTGGTTTTTGAAAGGGGTGGTTGAAAAATAAATAGATTCGAGCCTTTATCGCGCGCGGAATTGCTTCTAAGGCTGATGAGGATCATGGGAATAATAATAAAAAAACATGTCACACATAAATGTACATTCAACATTCACTTGAAATAGTTGTTTTATATTTTCGATGAAAATTGACACAAATGAAAAGTTGGGCTCGTTTTTGTTACCTAGCACGCTTTTTCCTTCAATTTCGAGATTCCACACGCTTCCTAGTACATAAAACAAAGATAATGATGCAGATATGATAGAAAAGTGCTCTGTACTTCATCATAAACATGTCTTGAAGAACAAAATATTTGGCAATGAAGAATATTAAACATAAGTTATGGATTGAATTATTTTTTTTTCAATAATATGAAGGCATGCTAAGGAAGATCGCAATATGACATTTTTCTGAAGCACAGTGTTGAATTTTGCATGTTGGATATTTAGGAAAAACGCAGTATCTGTCATAATTTATAGTATATGTACTTTGATTTAGTTCTTTAATGAAAATATGATTTCTATGACAACGAATAATCATTTCTCAAAGACAAATATAGCTCAAATTGTTCAATTCAGAACGGCTGTGAAGAAATACTAAGAGCTCTTTTTCTCTGTTTTAACTTTTCAACAGATAAGTCGTTTCTGCTATTCGAGGCAGCATATTGATCCCACTACAATTTATAATTCAAAATAGCTTTCAAGATATTCATAAGGATATGAGATTCAATTAACTTTCGAATCCTTGTAATTCAGTACCTATCAACAACAAATTCTTGATATATTGTCAGTAATTATATCAGATCAACATAGTTGTATATAATAGTTTTTCTTTTTTTTCAGATGATTTTCAGTCGAAGAATGTTACGGTTTCATCATCTACAACCAGGACAATCTCGTCAAATTTTCGGTTTCTTGGATATGCCAAAAACAATGACTGCTCTGCTGGTTGCTGCCGTGATGGTTGCCCAGTGAACCATTGTAGGGACCGAGAAGGAAACTGTCGTGAAATTTTTGCATGATGAAATATTTTATCTATTTATTGCTGTTCTTAACGAAACATGACCTGTTGAGTTTGATGCTTTTCAATTCAGAATAGTAATTGTTAGGAAAAAATGTCTACAAATAATGTTGAAAAAAAATTGAAAAAGTAATGAGGTGTGACCTGTGCAATGTGTGTGTTTGACCTTGAGATTTGACATTGGGATTATTTCGACGACTTTGAGATTCGACCTTCAGTTTTTACCTTGAATATCACCTTTAGATTTGACCTTGAGTTTTTTGTTTGACCTTGACTAAAGTTGTGGCATGACCTTCATGAGTCCTTGCACTCTTCAAGCGAGGCGGGCGTTCATCCTGTGAGAAAGCTGAGAGTGAACTGCGAGTATTGATGAGTGTGTTGATGGTCAAATGCGCAATGACCTTCATATTCCCATCTACTGAAAATGGGGTGAGGATGTCTCTTATAAAGATGTTTGGAGTCGTTTATGAGAAATCAGAAGTTAGATAATATCAGTAGAGTGAGTGCTGTCTCAATTCAGTGGGTGTATTTTTTATCAGTGAAAATAATCTATATTCTTTCATACAGTCACACTATGTCTTCTCTTCGAAAACTAGTGGATTTGAAGAGAATCAATTCCTCAATAATTGAACAGAGGGTGGGAGTTTTTGAACAAAAAGCAATATCATCATTACCCATCGGTAAAGCTTTCAACATAATTTGTATGACGATTGGTAAAACTCGTGTTGGTAGATCAATTCTAATGACATTTCTTGATGATAATAATACTTTGTTCAAATCATGGTTGTCAAAATGTATTTCAGATGAATTCTATGTGATCAGTGTCAATTGCATAAATGCTTCAGATTTCAAATGAACATTAACATATTTGGGTCAGAGTCCACAAGTATCAGAGGGTTCAAGAACTCGACCTCTAGTAGAATACAATTTCACTGAATGATAATATTGTTTATATGTTGATAGTTAGGATATAGTGATTTATGTTAAATATATATATATATATATATATATATAGTAAAAAATTACCATTCAGTGTAGAAGTAGTATATTTGGAGCATCACATTTTTTTCATGTAAGTAAAATTATTTGAATTTCAATGGAATATATTAACAATTCTTTTTTCCGTTTCAGTTTCCAATTCTCGAACATGTTGTTGCACTGTGCCAACCAGCATTGGGTGGAAGCCGTCGACATCAATACAGCCATCGAGAGGCTACGTTCCTATTTGAATGTTTCTTCTGAAGATGCCCTCCATGCTACAGTCTATGATTTGAATGTTTGCTACGATGAAGATGAAATCCAAAGATGTGCACATTTATCCGTGAAGTACAAGGGTGCAACACTTTGTGAGGAATTCAGTCAAGGAGCCATCATCATACCACAGTTTTGTGAAGAAATCATCAAATTGGATCTGGAAGGATTTCCCCACACCCTTTTACTTTTCCTGCCCGATGACATAATCGGGAAATATCAACTATATGAGAAACATGATGATGAATACGATCATGTAGATATTTGATAGAAAATAAAACATATATTTACAAAATCTTTTTAATAATTTTTCCATTACACATTAACATTATTGATATACTTAAAAAAATGCAGATCTAGCACAAAAATTAAATATTGAACATTTCAAAATGAATTACGAACATAGCCATCCAATGCATTGTTAGTCAAGAAGGTCGTGTATAATGAGTGCATAGACTTTGGTGTTGCCTGGAAATTTAGTTTCTCTTGTTTTGAACCCCAGCTTGATGATTTTGTAGTATTCGGTTGATGTGAACAATCAATGATGAATAGGGGAATCTGTTGAAATTCCTCAAGGTCCATGAGGGGTTCACTCATATCTTTGTCATAACGTTGAAAGTCCTCATATGCATGGTAAGCTGAAGGAAATAGTTTCCGATGTTATTTATGTCTGAATTTATGAATTTTGTCACATCCAGTGTTTTGTTTTCGGATGCGTTGGTACTTTGAAAACCAATAATTATGAAACGAGGTATTTCCAAAGTGTTGGTTGTTTTTATTGCCCATATGTCCGAGGTTGTGCTACGTAATGAGGGTAATTCATAATGATCCCACATACGATAAGCCAACTTGATTTTTGAATTCAGACCACTTTCATTGATCCTACTGAATAATTTGAGCTTCTGCTTGTCTTATTTATCATTCAATCTTTGTAATTTCCAAAGTGGCATCAACTTCTCCAATATATGAATTCTTGAATGAGAGAGCTATTATCAAAATCAGTTCTTGTTTTGCATTCAGAATGCTCTCCATGTAATTCTCGGCAAAACCCATCAAATATTTGAGAGGAAGTTTTACACTGAATAAATGACTGGGTGCATCAATGATCTGTTGTTTTGTGTCAGAAGCCCCCATCCAGTTCTCAGAAGCATGTGAGAATGTGATTGACCAAATGAAACCATGTTCTTCATTGTGGATGTTATGCCTGGTTTCCACCACCCATTTCATAGCGGATCTCATCGAAGAGAAATGCCAAAGCATTGCTGGAGAGAAAGCATACTTTGTTTACTCCATTTGGTTTGAATTTTCTCTCAATGTAAATGAAACTGTCGGCAATGTCGACAGTTACATCCTTATTGTTGATTGCCATATTTCACAACTATGATATCTGATCGACATTTCAATGTAAAATTTTGGTCGTTATAAATATTCATTTCAGACTGAAAAAAAAACAACGTAAATCATTGTAAGTCTGAAGTGTACGAGGGTCATTTCAGTGACCACAAAATATTTATTCTGAGTGTTGGTGCACCTTGGACAAATCTATCAAAAATAAAAATTAACCTGTTATCGTGACATGTCTGAACAAAATATAGATAATTTTAAAAATGCATTGTCTAAGGTAGCCTTCGAATTTATCTTCAATCCAATTTTTAAGACTACAAACCCCTTCATGAAAATTCTAACCTATTATTTGGATTTACATTGCTCTCTTGAAACATAAAAAGCATCATGTTGATAAAGGATCAGAATGAGTTCCAACAAAAATTGGTTGAGTAGAAATTTGAAAGGAAGTGACGACCAAGAATAATATAGAAATGAAAAAACTAAACATAACATTAAACTCAAGAATGCCAAAAGAAAATTTCATGAGCAACTTGTATACAAGTCTAATAATGACTTCAAAGTAATCTGGAATTTAGTTAACAAAAAATCGGAAGAATCAATAATGTGGTGAAACCCATGATCACCTACGCATCTTTGGCATGGTGGACAAAGATAACCCAAAAAATAGCCGAGGCTGAGTTAAGCAAGGTACAAAGACTCGCCTACCCCAGCATAACGGCTAACAGCAGCCATGAAAGCACTTCTGGATCTTCCGCCGATTGATATAACAATCATGGGGAGGCAAGAATGGGATTTCTAAGGCTACAAAATACGAGCAATAGATCGGATCACAACAAGGTAAAGGAAATAGTGGGAGCCAACATACTTGAAATGAAACCAACAGACCATACAACTTTTTCGACATTAAATTCGAGGTGATTATGCAAGATTAAAGGAAATGGACAGATGACAGCTCAAGAGCAAACCTAGAGAGAGAATCTGGTACACAGACGGATCCAAGACAATGAAGGAACATAAAGTGAGGGGAAAAAATCCCAACTGAGCACCTCACTGCTAACAAATACTTCCGTTTTCCAAGCGGAAATGTAAGCAATCTTGCAATGCGTGAGAGAAAACAACATGAGGGAAGTGCGCAACGCACGGATTACAATATGCAGACAGCCAGGCATCACTGAAGGCTCTTACGAACCCAAAAGTGACATGTATGGGAATGCCAAGAAGAACTCAGTGTACTCGCCTAACACAACAAAATAACTTTTATGGTCTTTCAGGAAAACTCATCATCTCCATATATTGGCACAGAACCCGCATTCGGAGTGACAAAATCGGCTATTCGAGGCTGCATACGAAAACAAAGAGAGCGCTGGAAAAAAGAACTGAAGAACTACTCAAGAACAAGTCTTACACAGGTGAGTATGGCAAAAACTTCTGCCTGAAATACTGAAACAAAATTTCCCAGGGCGTAGTAGAGTTCAGCTTTTGGAGATTGCCCGTATACCCCGGCGCCGGCTGATTCACCCATCTTGGAGCCATTTGTGTACCAGATGATCCCATTGATGGGGATCAGGCGGTGCCCTATCTGCTTCCAGTCCACCCTTCTGGGAATTGTTACATGTTACATTTTGCTGAACACTTTGTATCTTAGAATATCGGTTACCAAGTGGTTATCATGGACAAGAGAGTCAATAAAGAGACTTCTCCGTTAGTTGAAAAAGCTACTGAAGAAATACCTTCAAGGTCAATCCCAGCTCAGGCTACCTAAATTACAAAGCGTAAAACATGGTGTCAGGTTGTCCTGAAAGCAGGTAACAGAAAACTAAGAAAAGTTAGGAAAAGTTTAGTGAAAAAGTAAGTGACAGACTTGACAGGAGAAATGACAAGTGTTGAAGATAAAATAAAAGAGTTAGAAGACAAGCTGAACATTTATGAAAGGAGCCAGATTTGTGTTGGAAATACGAACTTCAATATTTTTCCACCCAAGCCAATTTCATTATCGGAAGGAGATGTGTCAGAAAATTTCAAACTATTCAGACGATCCTGGGAGAACTATATTATAGCTAGTGGATTGGAAAAAAACAGAAAAAGAAAAAATCGCAATTCTTTTGACTGCACTTGGTGAAGGGATATTCGGAAGATATAATAATTTCACCATATCATGCGCACATGAATTGTCCAGCAAAAGGGGCAACATGCAAATTATGTCACAGACAAGATCATTTTGCTAAGGTGTGCAGAAGAAAACTCAGCCGAATGAAGAATTTGAAGCATATTCACGATAGTTCTAATGACGAAAGTGATTATTCCGACAACTGTAAAGAAACAATCTTGAGTATAAGTGATGAACACAGAAAAGAAGTAAACGCAGAACTCACATTCATTGTCAAAGGTGACACTTGCAAAGTGAACTGTCAGTTGGATACATGGGCGACGTGTAATGTTATAGGTTACGAAGAGATATGTTCAATAATGCGATGTAGAACACCACAGCTGATAAAATCTACATCTAAACTTAAATGCTTCGGTAGGTCAGAAAATTTTGAAATGTTGTTGAAATGTTGTTGAACAGCACCACAAGCCTTTGTTATCAGCAAATGCATGCGAGAAATCAGGATTAATCAAGGTATGCGAGTAGATATCAAGAAAAGATCTGAGAAATATAGAAGCTAAGGCCATTATAAGCGAATTCAAGAATGTTTTCGAAGGAATAGGAAAGTTTGAAGGAAATATTTCCTTAGAAATAGATGAAAAAATAAGACCAACAATACAGCAGCCTAGGCGAGTACCTGTAGCAATGAAAAGAGAATTAAAAAACATGCCAAAAAACTCGAGGGAAATGAGATTATTGCAAAAGAAGAAGGGCAGGCTGAGTGGACAAGCAACATTGTTTCAGTGAAAAAAAGCGAAAAAAAATTACGTCTATGCTTAGATCCGTTAGAAGTCAATCAAGCCTTGATGAGTAATAAATATCAAATTCATACATTGGAAGAAATGATGCCAGAACTAGCAAATGCCAGGGTATCTACCACACTAGATGTAAAAAATGGCTTCTGGCATATTGAGCTAGATGAAAAGTCGAGTAAAATGAAATTTTTTTGGACTTCTTTATGTTGTCTTACCATTTTTTAAACCTCTTTTTACCTTTTCACAGCCAAATCGGTACGCCTATGAACAAAGAGTCACCTCTCTTTTGACTAGCAGGTTCGGTAATGCCAACTTGTTGAGCGGCTTGATATCAAATATGCTGCTTGGTGGAGAAAAAGTGTGGTTAGATGTTCAAAGATAAAATACATATTGCAGAAAATAATCAAATGTTTGTTTTCATTCAGATGAAACCTCAAAAACTGTCCTACTCTGCGAGAATTACCCCCATGTCAACACACACATTTTTTATCTTTTCACAGATTTTAGAATTTATTGCTACTTTCTACATCATTATTTGTCATTCTAATCAATTTTAATGATTTTATTAATGAAATCTAATCCTAAACCTTATATACTATGTACAAATTTGTATAAAATTTATTTTTGACAATTTTTCTTTCTTTTTTATTTTTTTTGGTGGGTTTCCTGTTGATAAGATTTATCATACAGGATGTTCCAAATTTATATATCGATTGATCCACTTGTAATACAATGTTTTTCATAAACTTCACTTTTCAAATAATTTAATTATGTATTTTCCTTGGATGTATTGTTGGTCACATACTTTTGACAACAGAAATACTTCAGAACTGACCTTTTTGATACATATTCATCGACTAGAGCATAGAATATGATTCTGGAATAAAAAGTAAAGAAGAAAAATTGCAAAACCACGATAACTGAAATACCTAATAATAATAATAATAATTATAAGTTTAATTGTTTTATAATATTTCCTAACATAACAATATATATATATATATATATATATATAAATATATATATATATATATATATATATATAATATATTGTTATGTTATGAAAAACCAGTTAGATATTTTAAAAAGAAAAAAACCATAAAAAGAATAATTAATAAATAGCTATTAGTTTCAAGAGATTGTTTTTACATAATTTTGGAAGTTCTATTTATTTGTAAGCCTATGTATGATATGGATAGATAAAAATGTCTAAATACTATAACACAATCAATTTCATACACTGTCATAATGATTATAACCCATAATTGGTAAAAAGACAACAAAAAATATAGATTTACAAAATTTTCATGAATAAAAAGTGATCAACACATTTATAAATTTGAAACATACAGTATATGAAATTGTAGATAACTAAAAGTAGCCAATGGTAGGACAGCAAACTTCTTGATGACAATAGCCAATCAGGGAATAGATGGTCATATGGAGAATTGGAAATTGTGAGAGAATAGCAACGGGGTGATGTCATAAGCAATTATTATTGAAATTTGTACATAGTAATAAGAATGGAAAAATAGTTGTATATATAAATTATATAAGATGAACCCAAACAGTGAAATGTGACAATTTGGTGCGCGAATTCAAAAATTCGAATCGGAGGGAAGGAACAAAATTGGTATCTAGGTGACAACAAACAAAGCCACAAAAGGAGATCGAAAATAAATTTAGAAGCGAATGCCACGCAACATTTTGGGAGAAAAAAAAAGAAATAATTCCAACATTAGAAGAACAAAACCAATATTACCTTAATTATACAACATATCCCAGTAACCGAAGCTGATTTCCGCATCTGTATGGTTCCTGATTTATGGTATTGGAGTTGCTGATAGCGATTGGAGAGAGAAGGTATCCAGTTTCAGGGTATAATTTGAACACTGACAGTTCCAGCAGGTATAAAAACTTTTAATAGTGCACATCCGGTCCTGAACAATTTCACAAATAACGTATTTCACATCTGAAGAACTTTATTTCACTTTATTTTGAACCATAAAAGGAAACTTCACTCCCAAAGATAAAGTGAGGTTGTGTCTATCTATCCATAATTTGATTTTTATGTTTATCCGTTAATATTTGAAGATTCACATTAGAATAAGTTATTTCTCGTAGGCCAGGTAAAATTAAGTCTTCCTAAATAAAGGAAATATTCGCTTTTTGATACTTTGTTGTTTGTTTTCTTACAATGATAAACAATCATACCGATGACCATTGAATAAATTTGAATAATTTGAAATTAGACAGCAGTGGCTAGTGGCTCTATGGCCTTAACCGGCTATCTGAGATAAGAGGCGTACCAACTGTTGCTTAGCCGTGGTGAGAAAAGTGATAACAATTGGAAGCAGCGTGACGAGAGAACAGTGACGTTCGCTAGCAATTATTATTACAGCATACAATACATATACAGGGCGAAAATATCTATCTATATTATATCAATTTGGCTCACAAAGAATAGCATAAAAACAATTAGCAATCTTATTATATAACAACAATTTCTATTTACAAATTATAATTAAATAACAAATAGCGCCCAACACGGTGCAGACATATATTAATAATAATAATAACAAAATTCTTTACTTATACAAATTATCATTTTTTAGCAAGTGGCGCCCAACGTGGGGCAAAATAATAACAAAATAATTTGTTAAATCATCATAACATTAGCAAGTGGCGCACAAAACGTGGGGCGAGAAAAGGCAAGTAAGGGAAATATAATATTTCTCAATATTTCCCGCAACGTAGTGGCAAGTAAGGGCAATATATCGTTTCAAGGCAAAGTAAGGGCAATATATTATTTCTTAATAACACTGGATGAACATTACAATTGGCACCCAAAAAGTGTGGGCAAAATAATAACAAAATAATTTGTTAAATCATCATAACATTAACAATATATATATATATATATATATATTTAAATATATATATATATATATATATATATATATATATATATATATATATATAGTTCTCACAAATTACACAGCTCCGGACTAAACCCTGTATGAGCACTCTCACACAACACCACAGCTCCGGATTAATCCCCTCATGAGCAACCTCGCACAACACCTCTCAGCTCCAGATTAAACATCGCTTCCAGTAGCCAAGATCACTTTACTAGCTCATTCATTTATTTTGGGTTATACAAATACGAGCTCCGAAGTATATGTTGTTTTTTTCCATACTTATTAAAGTTATTAATGGAATATATGTTCGGTTGAGGAATAACTGAGAATAGACATGTTTTAGATGGTTTCAAAGGAAAAATAATTATCCATGGGAAATGAATACAGGGAGAAATCCTAAAGAGTTCTCAGGATAATATCCAGAATATCATAAAATACTAATATTCTTCTTTTTCCTAGGTTAACAGAGGATGAAACCACCAACAACGAGACTACGCTCGGTAAAGGGGTTTTGTCGAAAGCGGGGAAACTAGAGAAGTCGTAACCTTATTTATTATATAAAGCTTCCAATTGGTTTTGATAGATTGGGGAAATCTACAAGATCATTTTATTATCAGTACCAAGTCAATCCATTCAAGGATATGGATCAGTTCTTTCGGCCTAGATTAGTCTGTGCCTCACTATAACATCGAGTGAAGTAGAGGTTTGATAAACCATTGACACAACTGTGAGATAGTGGAACTGAGTATGTTAACCTTGTCCCAATGTTGTTTCTTGCTATAAATGAATAATCCCGGTTCCACCACTTTACCAAAACTTCGACAGAAAAAAGTGACCGTTGAAATAAGAAATAAACCTGGTTCTAGCACCTGGCCAATCCCTTAACGTAAAGAGTGATCGTGGAAAACGGGTTCGTGGTAACGGGTGCACCCAAAAAAATTGCAGCTTGTCACCAGACGTGGTAACTGCAAACTCCTTGATTTGTGGCGAGGTAAAGTTATAGGTTAGATCGATTCATTTCTCATAATAATTAAAGTTTGAACAATATGTACACTTGACCTACTGATACAATGATTTTCATTATGACTCTAGACTATGGTAGGTGAGTACATGTCACAGGAATCAAGTCACACAATGTATAGTTATTCAAATCCCAATTGGAACGGCAATAAAAATAAGAGCACTACGAGGAGTGTTCATATGCACTGCCCGGCAAATGGGAAATTCATATACTACCAGTGTTTTCACTTTCAAAGCGTTCCTGGTACAATCATTAAAAAAAATCTGTCGTTTGGAAGAGAATTCCTTCTCGAAACTTTCTATGTCGTTCCAATTGGGATTAGAAATACTATACCATGTGGCTTCTGCGTGTGACTCTCAAATGAGGTGAGTCTAGTTATAATTTTGCTACGGTAATTCAGATACTAGCTATACCTATACATATACTATTACATTTTTCAGGACCTAAAGTTGTATACATTTGCTATGATAATATGTGGTTTGTACCTTGATGGTACTACGTCAGTCATGAAGTCGTATGAAACTATAGTGTCATATGAAAGTCGTGATATTTTCGTCAAGCAACCAGGTTATTAGCTGCCTCCTAATTTTGGGATGATTACTATTTCTTAATCTCAAGGTAACAGATTATTTATTTTTGGAGCAGTAAAAGAAGTATTCTCTGGATTGTGGTATACAAGGTATGTGAAGTCTCAACGTTGCTATCAGATAAGGATTTCGTGACAATGGGGTGATACAGTTTATTCATTTGTATTTTACATTTTAATATGCATCTGATAACTTCTTTCATGTAGATTTTCTCCATTTTTAAAATCTTGTTTTTTTTGCCTAGAAGATCACTCGGAAAACGCTTTGGTTTATTCCAAATTAGTTTGAGTATATTTTTCTGTGCAATTTTTTAGGGTTCAATGATACTTTGGCAGCTTGCCCCCCATATTATCAAGGCATAGTTCAAAACTGATTCTACTAAGGCTTTATATACTTTCGAATAACTTCGATAACATTTGTCTCAATTGATGAAATGTATCATGAAGTTTTCTAATTTTTGTAATAATGTATTCGATATGGTGATTCCATTTCAAAGCAGAATCTTAAAAAATTCCTAGGTATTTTGTTTTAGAGCCTGGTGTAATTTGTTGTATACAGTCGCAGTTGAGGTCAGGTTTGGGTATTTTCAGGACTTTATTCTCAGGAAGTTAATTTTTTGTGAAGGTTGAAGCACATATATATAGTAAGACTTCTTTACATTAAAAGTTGATAGATTGTTGTCTAGCCACTGTTATACTATTCATATAAATAGTAGAATAGTTAGTTATACTATTTATATAAATAGTAGAAAATATAGTCATATTATTTACATAAATATAGAGAATTGGGCCAGGACTGTACCCTCTGGCGCACCAGACTCTACTACGCAAGCTTCACTTATTGAGTCCCCAACTTCTACTTTTTGGCATATTTTCTCAAGAAATGATTTGAATAAGTTATTGCTCAGTCCTCTAACTCCAAGATAGTCAAGCCTGTGCAGCAGAATCGGCGGGTGCACCACAGTGTCAAATGCTTTGTCCATATCTGGGAAGGTAGCCAGACATTTTTTGTTGCCGTCAAACATCGGGCAATGTAACCTGTTACGCAGTGTAGAACATTTTGGGTACTGCAGTTTGGTTTGAAACCAAAATTTTGAGAGTAAATTATTTATTTTCAGGTAACTACTACCTATTGTTAACACAAGTCGATTTCTAATGGCTTTTTCGAATATTTTATTCAAAACACTAGTTGAAGCAATAGGTCTATAATTTTCTAGTTTTTTTTTATTCTGCTTCAGGTATTGGGATAAAAAGTATTTTTTAGTACTTGGGGGAACATACCAGTGGTGAAAGTTACATTGACAAGATGCGTGATAAGTTTCAGCAGCGCTGTGTGGTTCTTTTCAATAATATCTATGGAAATATTATCTAGCTCACACGAGGATTTATTTTCGAGTGGGTTTATTATTAGAGGACCATTCACACAAGGTGTCGGGAGTAAACTCTATATGAATATTTTAGTAAGATGCCAGACTGATTAATTATTAAACAGTCTCACGAATTTACATGCTGAATATAAAAAAAATGGGAAAATTGACATTGGAATAGTCTCCTGATATAAATCTAGAATGCTTAATTCGGGAAATATATCCATGATCATTTAAATTGAATCATACCAGTGTAAAATTAAGTCACCAAGATGTAGTCGTCTGGAGTTGATCTCAGTAAATGATCGAGCCACGTTGCGACAATATAATAGCTAAATAAAAATTCTACGCATAAATAAAAATTCCCTATATTCTGTTTGAAGAGTGGCTGAGGATGGTAACGGGTGATAGATTACGTGTGCATACAAAAAGATTCCAGCCTGTCAAAAGGCGTGGTCGTGGACACCCCTTGGATGGGTTGTGTAAATATATAGGATTCATTTCCTCAATTGGCGAAGATAGAGTTATGAATATATACGCAATTTATACCGGCAATATATCTTGAGGATTACTAGCTGAACTCCTATGATCCCTATCTTTGTCTTATGAATGAAGTGACTATCGAATTCATTTATAAACACAAGTGAAGATTGTAACTCTTGTCTTCATAATATGTTTTCCTTTACCAATTTTATTCCTTTTCAGTTGAACAGAACTAAAGAACAGAAAAAATGCACAACGTGGGAAAATTGAAGGTCTATACTTTTAGGAGTCTATCTGTATAAGGTTGTGAGCCGTACCTATATAAAAAACACGAGCTATCATCTGAGAACAGATGGATTGCATATCCTCCATCAGATCCTGCTAACGAAGGAGTGAAGCTAACTGTCTGAAAAAATTAAAATAAACCAGACTTTTTCTTAATCAGAAAAGACCGGGGTGGGTTCAATTACAAATGTGTGACGAAATGTTACTTTCCGAAATGCTTATGTTTACCACTTCCTAAAATTGAACTTCCAAGGGAAGTTTCCGATTTATGGTGCATAAGCACCTTGAAATGCATAATCTTCTTCTCCTACGTCAGTCAGGAGTTATATCCGGATTTAGTTGTGCTATAGCACTCTCTGCAATTTCAGATGATATTTTCCAATCACCCGACAATAACGAATTGTGTGCTCTCATTCTACTCGACTATTCGAAGGCATTTGACACCATTGATTATGCAATCTTGACTACTCATCTACACTCCATAGGGTTCAGTAAATAAGATTTTTCTTCCGTGGTATCTATCCTACGTTGCCGATAGAGTTCGGTAGATCTGATCCGTTGGATTTGCAAAAAGGAATTCCTCAGGGAAATATTCTCGGCCCCCTGTTGTATACCATTTATACTCATAATTTTTGCTTGAGTTTGACACACTCCAAATATCATTTATATGCGGACGTCACGCAGCTGTACTATTTATTCAGATTTGGTGATATAATTGAAGCCAATGGTTTCATCAACTCGGATTTGAATGAACTTCTAGATTAAACTAACAAGCATCCACTTGAAATAAAAATCGGTCGCTCTTCTGTTTAGATATATGAAGCGCTGAATACCTTGCATATACAAATTGGTAATAACACAATCGAATTTGTAAATTTTCATAATGATCTTGGGCTCTTCATGGATTTCAAACTATGGTTCAAATATCATATTACTCAAAAACTTGCGTATACTTCCCTGAAGCTCATTTATGAGCACATACAATCAATTGTGTGACAGTTTGGTACTTTCCCACTTCAATCACTGTGATGTTGTCTACGATTTTTGTACGGCACTATTATTACGATAGTATTGACACTAGAAGAATCCAGCAAACACAAAACTCATGTTTGAGACAGATATATGGGACTGGATGGCTCAGTGTGTTCAATCGTCCTAGACATCATACGGCATGCTTTTTCTATGAAATTTTCAAAGGAAAAATACCGGACTACTTATACTGGAGAGTCACATTCAGAACCGATATACATAATCTGAATTTGAGGCGTAGAAGTATGTTAATGATTCCCAAGCACAAAAAAACAATTATTTCTCATATAATGTCACACTTTTTGGCGATATAATGGATGTTCCAAATTTCTCCTTTTCACGAGATGCATTCAAAAGTTGGTACAAACGATTTTTATTTTCTCGACAATGAATCACATATCATTTATTTGTGTATGTTCTTGATATAATTGATGAAACGTAATTATAAACATATCTTGATCTAGATAAAAATATTTCTAGCTGGAAATTGTAAATGTCTCCATTCATTTTCGTTCCCTTTGGCGAAGTCTACTTGGGATTATTTTCTGTATTATTGAGAAAACTGTGGAAGAAACGGCCAGTCGGCCTAACAGTTCTCCTATTATTTACCAGTCTGCTTTTTTTTCTTTTTATCTCATGTAACATCTATATTTATTACAAAAGGCTGCGCTAACCAAACTACCACCGAACACTAAGGGGACAGATGTATAAAAATTATAGTTTGAAAAAACAAAAAAAAACACGCATATATGGCAATAAGGACTAAAAAGTTGAAAATAATAAGAATAAAGTAATTTATCAAAACATTTTCTTTTATTTGAAAAAGCGTGAGGTGCTTGAATCAGTTATCTTGATATCATTATGAAAGGTGGGTGAAGATCACCCAACGCTTTTTTACATAAATGAAAATTTTTTTGGTCAATGACTTTATTTTTATTATTATCAACTTTTCAGTCCTAATTGCCATGTATGCTTGTTTTTCAGTGTTTTCAAACTATAATTTTATTTTAAACTTTTCAGTCCATATTGCTACAGAAAACTAAAAAAGACTACGGGAGAAAAAATCTTCGATCGATTCGTCCACATGAGATGGAACTTAATTTTGGCGAATATGATGAGAACCAGTGCATTCGCCATATCTTTGAATTGTAAATTATGCTAAGAATGGGCTCAGTGCATTTACCATAGTTCCACTATTTACCTCCTAGCTCCAGCATCAGATCGGCTTCAAGATTATAGTAAGTCATTCAAACTACATATACATGCTAAGTTTCATCTCGATACGACAATTAGAATTAGGTCGAAATTGACCTCCAAAATTTGATAACATTGTTTGTTAGTTACAAGTGTAGCTAATAAAAGCTTTTTAAAAAAGGGGTATTATACGGGGCGATGCTGCCGGTACTGTTGTATGCAGCCCCAATCTCGGGCGGAGCAATGAAAGTGGAAATATAATAGATAGATGATAACTTTAACGCAAAGAGGGATGCTACTAAGATGGGAAATGCCTTACAGTACGGTATCCGCAGACACCATAAATTGTCATTTCGGTGATATCACCTATTGACCTCCTGGTGAAAGAACGGATCAGATTAGATGCGAGACTCAACGTTGATGGGAATGCAGAAGATAGGAGAGGCAGAGAACAATAGAAGAGTGTCAGGAAAGATGGATCACCAACACAAGTAATGCACAATGGACAAAGCGCTTGATTCCTAATATCGAAAACTGGGTACAATGGGATTTTGAAATATAAAACCACTTCATATTCCAGGCACTCAGTGGGCATGGCATCTTTGAATCGTATACGCTGAGGATAGGGAAGTCACAAGACTGCAAATGCCCATACTGCCGGAAATAAATGACGATAAGGAGTATAAAATCATTACATGTCCCAAGCAGATCAGACAACGAATAGACCTAGAAAAAGAATTCGGATAATCAAATCCAGATTGTATGATCCCAATTAGTGGTAGAGAAAGCAATTAAAAAAAGAGATCGAAGGGAGAACTTTTCAAACTCACGCCAGGAGGTAAATGAAACAATTTGTGAAATGCCGCTTATACCCATCGTAATGTCCGATCGGAAAGTTCTGGATATAATAGGGCATGGGGTGAACAGCGTCCATGAGGATTCTCAGCCACCCTCTACTCAAAAAATAAAAAGAAAAATATACCCGTCATTGGAGCAGATTTATTCAAAGGTTTGATGGTGATGACAACCCATACAGAAGAAACTTCTGTGGTACATTGATGTGCCATGATAATCAGGCGAAGATGGTTATTATACCGAGAGATGTGAAGTACCACTTATAACTGGTTCTTATATCAATACTTTGAAATGAAAACATTCATTGGTGTTAGATATCCATAACGAATAACTTCATTATTATCGTAGATTTTTCAATTCACAGAAAAATATTTCAATTCAATATTCAATTGAGGACATTTTTCTTTTCAACACTTTATAATTCTAAACTATTTGTTCATATTTTCAGTAGTAACACACATCAGATTTAATGCAATAATTATTTGAGAATTCATCCTGGAACATAAATCAAAAACTATTGATTTGTCCATCAGTTATCAACTTAATTAGATAGAAAATGTTTTATAGCACCAAGTTCATCCAAGCACGAAGAGAACATCAAAGTTTGGAAGCTTATTGAGTCTATTATATTTCATTTCCATATTCATGATAGATAGATAAGTTGTCTTTTGAATTCATCAATTTGATATTTTTATTGAAAAAAATATACCCATATCACAATATAACATGAACCACTGCTATAACTGCTGATAAATATATTTGTTGATAATAAAAAAAAGGAATTTTGATTATTTTTTGACATTTCTAGAAACCAATGGAAACTTCCAATTCAAATCATCCATGTACGTTTTGGCCAATCAAAAATGATTTTAGTGGGAATATTCCAAAGAGAGTATACGTTATCTGAGTAGGAGAGTATATTCTCCTAAGACAATGGTGACACTGATAGAAAGAGATGAAAGATCATTTGTGAGTCAAAGTGACGTATATGGACATGTCATGGCCACCATTCTCCCTGGACAATGGCGGTCTAGCGCACTCCACTCTCTGGTATCTGAGAGTTACAGGCTGTTGAATGTATTGTTGATGTATTGTTTAATGTAGATTGTCCACTCTGTATGTTTCGTAGGCCACCTGTACTCATGTCTATGTACGTCACTATGATCCGTTAATGCTACAAAATTTTTTTTTTTTTTTTTAATGTTCTGGTTCCCACGAAAAGGGATATCCTGTAATGTTCAGAGAACATCGTGGGAACCTAGGGAAAGAAGGTAGGAGTTGGTGTTCTTCTTAAATTTCTGAAGGTTGTATGCCTCGGGGAACACCTCCCTAGGCAATGAGTTCCAAAGCCTCGCTGTTCGTTGGATGAACGAGTCTTTGAAAAGTGATGTTCTGCAGGTTTCCAAAGTGACCACGAAGGGGTGTGATGACTGAACTTGACGGGTTAATCTCGAAGAGACTGCCAAAGCAGGAACGATTGTTGATATTTCAGAAGAGCATAGCCCATGAAAATATCTATAAAATAGAGACAAATCGCCAACTTTTCTACGGTGTTCCAGACAAGTGAGCGAGTTTGTAAGCGAGGCATCACCGACGAGACGAATTGCCCTTTTTTGGACAGAATCCAATAGCCTCAGGATATGTTTAGGTGCCGCACTCCAAATATGGGAACAGTATTCCAGGACAGGTCGGATCTGTGCCTTATAGATCATAAGCAGCTGACTGGGGGTGAAATAGCTCTTGGCACGAAACAGAAAACCAAGTTTTTGGGATGCACTTTTGGCAATGGACCTCACGTGATTTTCCCAGGAAAGGTTATTGCTGATAGTAATACCAAGCATCGATATGGATGGCTTCAGTGGTATGGTTACTCCTGACAAAGTTATGTTAGGCACAGTGAGATCGGCTTTTCTAGAGAAAAGACATGCTTGTGTTTTGTTTGCATTGAATTCTACCAAGTTATTAGATCCCCATTCGAGAATTGTTGCCAAGTCCATATTTATATTATTAACATTTCTTCCTCGTTCATTTCTGGTTTCACGGGCTGATATAGGGGCCCTGGAAGAGAAAGCGGTATGGAGGGTACTATCATCGGCAAAGCTGTGTACTGGACATGAAGTTGCTTTCAACAGGTCGTTGATGTGAAGTAGAAATAGTGTTGGTGCGAGAATGGATCCTTGCGGAACACCAGCATTTATGAGTAGAGTGTCAGATGAAACTCCATCGTATTCGGTATGTAAGTTTGCATCCCCAACATGATGATTTCAGAAATTGTCTCAGCACATCGTGTTGGATCTACTGAAGAGAAACAAACTCTCTTCCATGGAAACGCTGAGAAAAACATACGAAGACCTTCCCAGTCAGCCGAATTGTAATGCCACATGAGACGGGGTGGTATTGTGCAGCTCGATGGTAAATGGAAAGAGCATGTTGTGGAGATGAGGGTGTGGTCAGAGTTTCCAAGTGGGGCACAAACTTCTATTCTATACGGGTCAGGATTGGTGGTGAGGAAAAGATCTAGTGTATTGGCAGACTGGTTGTTGACATCAGGGATGCGGGTTGGTAGCTCGACCAGTTGTTCTAGACCATGAGTGATGGCGAAGGCCTCGGCTTGACGACCTGCATCATCTGTTTTGTTAGAGAATTTGAGCCAGGCAGCGTTATGTACATTAAAATCTCCCATGATTATGGTTTCAGCTGTTGGATGGTTCTCCTGAATGTAGTCCAGTTTGAGTGATAAAAACTCAAAGAGGTCGTTATATGAAGGTTCATTAGGTGATAGATAAAGGCAGCAGAGGAACTTAGTCAGTTTGGTATCAGATAGCTTGAACCACATCACATCAAAGTCTTTCGGTTCCAAACTCTCTTCACGCTGGCATGAAAGGTTAGCCTTGGCGTAAAGGCAAACTCCACCTTTGAACCTGAATCGAGAATGGAGTTCGTAACCAGGACAAAGCATATGGACCTTGTTGATTTGATTGCCTATCTGATTGCCTAGAGCTTATCAGTACCTCCTAATCAGATAATGTTTACTCTCTTTGGGAATATCCTACCTTGAAAATTGCCGCGGCAATAACTTGAGGTATTTTGTTTTTATTGTCTGACAGCGTATATTTTCAATTTGACGTCTGTCATCAATCTGTAGGAAAAGTGAGAAATGAATCAAAACCGGTTTAGTACATTGCATCATGTGCGAAGAAATGTGTTTATGATCGTAACATCAAACGATAATCTATAGAATACCACACGAGAGTTCGATAAAGTAGAAAATAATTCTACAGATTTATTTCTCAAACTTGTTGCCATTTGGCAAAAGTCACCCGAGCCCGTTGGGCTCTCGGGTCTATTGCCTGGCAAGAAGTTTCCGAAAATCTGTCGAATTATTTTAACTTTATTCTCACTCTCTTGTAGTATTACAACTCATAATATATTTTTCCAAAGGACTAAGATATGTAGAGTAATACCCCATCAACACGAATAAATGCATATTTCGTTCTCAACTTCTTTACCAATTTTTGTCACAAATGTAATGTAATTATCTCAGAAAAGATCATACACTACAAAAGTTCACACGGCACATAGAGTCTCGATCGAGAATGGAACATAAGGAGTTCCACTAAAAATATTCAAGTTTTACTATCGACAATTTCAGATAAAAATTGGTAAACAGAAGCAAATGTATGCAAGTTAAGTATTTGGAAGTGGAAATTAACTTTCTTGAAAACACAAGTTTTGGAAAACGGAGCAAAAATACAGCTTGGTGGCTCTATGTGAACTGATTTATTTTCATCATTCGAATACATTGAAAAGGAGCACACCTGCTCATCTCAAAAGTAACATTCAGCAGTTCATTCATTCTGCGCTACAAATAAATAGATATAATTCATCTTAAATAGCATCATTGTTCCTATAACTTGCAGGAACATTAGCAAATTGTCACCAATCTTAATTTGTTCCATCTCATTCAGATATCAGATATCTATTTTTAACCGACGAAATCAAAAAGAAGGAGGTTCTCTAGTCTAATCGTATATTTTTTTTGTATATCACGCATAACTTTTTTCCATTAGATAGTGTATACTTGCAAAATGGTCCCATTCGAATTTGAAAAAAAAATGTCACCCTTAAGGGTAGAAAAATAGGGGATATTTATCGTTCTTCCACTGAATTTTCACCCGTTAACCGATTCTACCACTCATAACTTTGAACTGGGTTATCCGATTTAGATTATTCTTTTTTCAATTGACAGGGTATACTTCAGAGTTGGTCATTTCCGGATTAGAAGAGGCATAATCCACCCCTGAGGGTAGAAAAATAGGAGATTATTAATTTTTCATCTGTGAACCGATTATGTTGGAACTTGGCACACATATAGGAAGTTCTGATGACACTACAACATTGAGTAAATAGTTATTAGTTGATTTTAGCCACAAAAAAGTGAAAAAGAAAATATTTTTGACAAAAAATTAAACCGGCGAAAAAATCAACTGAAAAGCAAAAAATTGAATTAACCCTCTCAGTCTTAATGATAATTGAGCTCCTAAACTAATGTGAGTAACTAATTTTGAGTCGGCGCCAAACAAACAGTTAACGAAGATCATTATATAACCTTGAGGAAGTAATCAAAACGCCGCCGTGCATACCGCTGCCATTATTTTACGCTATACCTAATTCAATTGCTAGTTTGTTTGGCGCCGACTCAAAATTAGTAACTCACAATAGTTGAGTAGCTCAATTATTATTGAGACTAAAAAGTTTATTTAATTTTTTGATTTTCAGTCGATTTTTCCGTCGGTTTGATTTTTTGATAAAAAGTTTTTTTTCAGCAACGGAATGACGTCATCTATGAATGTACACAATTTTCATCGAATATTAAAATCGTAAGTTCGAACCTTCATCCTTATTCCTCACAATAATATTATCTTCGGTTGTTTGCAATCAAATTATGTTCCATTTCTCCGATTGTTTAATTCCGCGAGTGATTTAGTAGAGAAAATGTATTCATCATTCAATTTCTGATTTTTCCTAACCTGAACCTCTCAAAATATTGAAATTTGACACTGAGAACTAATGCAATGTAGTTTTTTAATAATAATTAGTTTAAGTAAAAACCTATACAGTTACTGCAATTTATTTTACTTGTGTAATTATTTCCCTAAAATACACTCGGGTTTAATTTTTTTTATGGGAAAAACTAGTTTTGTTTTCACGAAAACAAAACTTTCTACCAAAAAAAAGTTTATCCGAAAAAAAAACAAATCCCGAAAAGACCTCAACATTCGCCTTTGATTCATATTTGTTCCAGCGTTCCTTCAATTTCTCCTCTATTATATTTCTACACATCACTTCAACTTCATTCTTCACGAAATTCTCATTCTTTTCGATACCCCCTTCTGATGATGCTTTGATACAAGATTAAGAAGGCTAACGGGATCGTTTATTCAAAATCATTATTCATATGTAGCGCTTTTTATATTTTCAGACAATTTTGCACCAGAAACATAAAAATCAAAATCAATTACGAATCCTTCAGTAAAAAAAATATAATTTTCTATAAAAGTTCAAGACAATGACTTATTACAAATTGGATATAACATGATGATAAGGAGTTTATATAAAAGCGCAATTTCCGTACCTCACCATGGTCACTTTTCGATTTTCTTTCTCGATTGTATAGAAATATTCGCAAAATGTACAAAGTTAGCTTTTTGTTTCTGATTGTTTTAGTTGGCGTGTTTTCTGGGGCTGCTGCATTCTCAAGAAGTGGTAAGTTATCGGTATTGAGTGAAGTTAGCCATGGTCGGGCCGACAGCCTCTTAAGAAAAACGGTTCTTGAAAGGGTTTGTTTGGGGTGAAGTTTCGAGGGATTTTCATAAAGATCCAATGGATGGTGGGTAAATAATTACTATTTGTTGAGAATCAAATAAATTACAAAACAGTTTACATTGAAAATTACCACTTTCCAGATTAAATCACGTTAATGCAAAAATAACAGCTTGAAATTTCAAGATGATATAAATAATCTACATGAGTGGTGCGAGTCAAATCTACTCTCTTTAAATATAGGAGAATGCAATGTTATATCTTTCACGCGCAAAAAACCAACCAATTATTTTTAATTACAGTATTGATGGTACCAATCTCGCAAGGTGCACCAGTTTCACAGACTTAGGAGTGAAATTTGTGGAACATACTTGGCTTCGTGACAAGGAGCTCAAAGTTTTATTGACCCCAATACTCTGAAGCTCCTGTTCGACGCATTCGTGAAAACTAAACTTGAATACGCCTCCATCATTTGGTCTCCGAACTATGTTGAATAATATCGACAATGTACAGAGATGCTTTCTCAAAACAATATGTTATAGAGTAGATGGGGAGTATCCTGCACGACGTTTTCCTCAGGAATTTTATTGGAACGTTTCGGATATAACTCGTTGCACACACGCCGTACTTGTCACAGCACAGTTTTCCTTTTCAAATTCCTGAATAACAAAATAGATTCTCCCCAATTACTCTCTTTGCTGAATATACATGTACCTAGAGAGACTGCCCGATCACAACATGTTTCATTTGCCGTCGCCCAAAACGAATTTACATATACATTTTACAATAAATCAAAATTTAAAAAAAAATCAAATGGACATCCAGAAAAAATCATCACCTTACCATATGTCGCCAATCTCTCAGAGGAAATAAGCAACATTCTCAAAAAACATGACATACTAGTATGCTACAAATCTCATAATCTACTGAAAAAGTGGTACACCCCCCCTAAAAAGTAAAGTCCCCACAAAGAAAAAATCAAATGTTATTTACAGCTTCCCTTGCAATGATTGCAATGAAGTGTACATTGGGATGACATCCCAATTATTAGAGAATAGAATCAAGGGACACAAGTATATGAAAAAACAATATTACCGCCCTGAATAAACATATTATTTCAGAAAATCACAACCCTAGTTTTGAAAATACTAAAATACTAGATAATGATAGCAACATCTATAAAAGACAACTAAAAGAAATGATACACATTAAAAAAAATAGTAATGTCATGAATGACAGAACAGACATCAACAATCTCAGCCAAATCTATTACACCCTTATATAATCAACAAATTCTACATTCTTAAATCTTTCACAATAATAAAACAACTCCTAGTTAAAACGAACCGAAGATATCAATGTAAAACTAAACCGAAATGTTGATCCTAGTAGACATCATTGGAAATGACGATCGTTACTATGAAGAATACAGTGGAATAACGCCGGAAATGCTACGAAATGTGAGGTCTCGTTTTGAACAGAACTTGTACTATTGTATGGGTGGACAGTTTGAATATTCAGTTCATTGACAATAATAATTATTACGACAGTTGCTTTATCAGATATTGTTTTTATTGATTGAGTGAATAAAAAGTGATTTCCCAACTTCAAGTTCCTATATTTCGAAAACTAATCGATAGAATTAATTTATTTATATTGTTTGATATTGAGAAGAAAAATACCCTTCAAATGAGGTATCTCTTGCCATATGTTGCCATTTAGAAATTTAGGGGTGGCAGTCACAGCTCCGAAGGATGGAATGTAGTTGACGTGTCCGAGCGTTTTTATATAATACGGTTTTGCCGACCTACAGAGCCGCTGTTTCGTTTTCAATGACCCACTCTGTATATTAGAATAATTAATGAAAGAAAAAGCCATATGTAGGGAGATAAAATAATAAATGAAATGCCTAAAGCACATAAAGTCGTCTTCACAAAAGGTTCAATATAAATTGAAACACAATTGGTAGACCGACAGGCAAAAAACAACTACTTTCCTAGCAAATACCACGCAGAACGTTGAATGATATTCACCTGGTTGGTTGGTTGAAAGCTGACGAGCCAGAGACAGGGTTGGCACTTAGCTTCCCTTGACACTGCGACCAGCTGGGGTCTATTGTATCACTCTGTCGTCAGTGGTTCCTCATTCAAACAGGTTTGTGCCTTCAATTAGGTTTAGAAGTCTGTTGATAAGGTTCTTCGGATTCATGCCTGTTTCCGGGCTGATCTCTCCAAAGGTTCTGTGTCGCCTACTACCTAGGGCGTCACAGTCGAAGATAATATGAGAGGCTGTTTCCTCCTCTTCATCACATAGCCTACACTCCACGGTTTCCCTGCGTACTCCCATGGTGTTTAGGTGTTTTCTTAGGCCGCAGTGTCCAGTCAACAGACCTATTATTATACGAGCCTTCGTTCTGTTCAGGTTCAGAAGGTCAGCCGTCAGGGTCCGGTTTGGATGCCCTACCATGACTTTGCTGTGTATTTGCCCGACAGTTTGATCCCAATATTGTTGGTGTCTTCTTTTTATCCACTCATCGATCAGGGTCCTGTATTGGTTTTTGCTAATCCCATGTACAGGTTCTGGCCCTGTGAATAGCGTTTCAGATGCTTGTCTAGCTTCAATGCCTCTATGACCTGGCACCCACATCAAGGTGACCTTGTTGTATTTTTCCAGCTCGATGAGGTTCTGGAGGCAGTCCCAGACCAGTTTGGACTTTATCTGTATAGAGTTGAGTGCTTTGATAGCACTTTGACAGTCAGATAGAATATAGATGTGTTTTTTCCTATAACCACTTTCTAGATTCTCCTGAATGCATACCATAATAGCTTGTGTTTCAGCATGGAATATCGTGGAGCATTTGCCAAGTGGTATTATGTAATCCCTTCTTGGCCTCACCCCATGTATTCCTGCTCCCGTTCCTTCAACTGTCTTCGAACCGTCTGTATACCAGACTATGTACGCAGTTGATTGTGATTCTATACTCGGGGTCCATCCAGATCCATCAATTCGTGTTTCGAATGGTTTTTCGAATGAGTATAGGGGTTGCATGTAGTCTGAAATCATTTCGAGCTCTTCGATGTTGATTACATGAGTGATTCTGGTTAGCCCAGTGTTCGGATTCTCCAGTTTTTTGTTTGTTTCAGTCTGTATGCACTCATTCTGGCCTCTCCAATGACATGTAAGTCAAGGGGTTCGAAGTTTAGGATGATTTCCATTGCAGCTGTTGGAGTGCTATTCATTGCACCCGTGATACAGAGACAGGCAAGCCTCTGGATTTTGCCAAGGTTGGTTTTTGCCAGTCTTTGATTTGTTTTTGGCCACCATAAGAGGGAGCCATAAGTTATTCTTGGTCTTATTACCGCTGTGTAAGGCCAGTGCATGGCTTTCGGTTTGAGCCCCCAGGTTTTTCCAAAAGCTCTCCTGCACATCATGAAGGTTATCTTGCTTTTATTGGTTACATGTTGAAGATGCGGGTTCCAGGTTAGTTTCTTGTCAAGAATCAGCCCTAGATATTTCACCTGCTCTACTACTTGTGATGTTCCAATGATATTCACCTGACAATCCATGCAAACTTCCATATAAATGGATATTGTTTGCAAATGTTTCTTTCTGATAAGCTCGATTATGTTTAAATTCAGGTCGTGTCCGCCTAATAATCCGCATACCGGTTTCAGGCTTTTGGCCCTCATCAGTACGGAATAGTCACAAGCCGGAGATCTGGAGAGCACCAGCCGAAGCGAGACACAACATAAAAAAATCATCATCGAGCTTAAAACATCTTTAGGTGCGTCGGAAAAGATAACTTTCAACCGGCGGCACCTAGTGACAGAAAGAAACACTCCATACATCCCTCCTACCTCGATAGGATTCTAAATAAAAGATTCCTTCTCAGTAGGAGTGGCTCAATTGCCCGACTGGCATATTTAATGAAAGAAAAAGCCATATGAAGGGAGAGAAAATAAGAAATGAAATGCATAAAGCACAAAAAGTCGTCTTCACAAAAGGTTGAATATAAATTGAAACACAATTGGTAGACCAACAGGCGAAAAAACAACTACTTTCCCAGCAAATACCACGTAGATCGTTGAATGATAATCACCTGACAATCCATATAAATGGATATTTTTCAACAATATCCATTTATATGGAAGTTTGCATGGATTGTCAGGTGAATATCATTCAACGTTCTGCGTGGTATTTGCCAGGAAGAGTAGTTGTTTTCCCTTCGTCTACCAATTGTGTTCAATTATATCAACCTTTGAAGACACTTATGCTTATGCAATCATTCTTATTAGAATATGTTTGTACTTTTCTTTGGGAACGGAGCTCAGTTCTGTCAAATATTTTCAGTGCTTCGATGAATATTGTCTATTTGTATTGAGTCAATTGTTACAAGTTCCTATTAATTTTCAGAATTGGTAGTAGTTGGGATTACTGAAAGTTGTCTGAATTCTGATGTCGATTCAGATGCATTTTCCATACCGAAATACTACTTTTTCAGGAAAATCGGAGGGTCGCGACGGGGAGGATTGGGATTGTTCTTCGTAAATCAGATCAAATCCGAGGAGACAAACCTGGACAGTGCCTTAACGAATCAAGCATGCGAACGCTTTTGGATCAAATTCAAAATGAACCACAGAAAAATCACCCTTGGTGTTATGTACAGACCTCCAAAAAATTACCATTGAAGAATTTGTCGATGACCTAGAAAATATATCAAGTGACTTTATACTATCGTCAGACATTGTTTTATGTTTCAATGAACATCCATTATTGCCCCACTGTAAAATCAGAGATTGCTTCTGTAATGTATGCAGTGAACAATATGAGGAGTTCCCCGACTACGGCGGCCTAACGCAAGAAAGATATTAAAACACCAACACTTTTTATATCATTGATGTTCTCGTGAAGTAGCTTGTATGGAACGAGCAGTATGAAACAAACCCATTTCCCGAACGTCTCTGTTTCATTATTATAATTATAATATACCGAATTTGCCTATTCATGTTAGTAGTGCAAACATAACAGCTTCAGCCGTCTTTTTTATTGAAAAATGTATAATTTATTGGCCAGCTGATTTTGTTATGGCCGAGCGGATGCCAAATTCAAATTCAACTCCAATAAACACTTTTCAACAAGGAATTAGACCGAAGAAAAAATAAACTGAAAAGCAAAAAATAAAATGAACCTTTTTAGTCTTAATAACTAAGCTACAAGTAGGTATATAATTTTGAGTCGGCGCCAAACAAGCAAATTAATTACGTAAAGCGTGAAATGAAGGCAGCGGGTTGCGCGGCGCGTCCCTTCGCCGAAAATTGCCGAGCGTCAATATCAGCGAGACAGCCACCCGAACAGGCACAGACGTTAGGGCACATGTCGTTGCGAGTGGTCGTGCGGAGAGCGGATTTTTGTGTGGCTAAGATCAACGAATTGCTACCTACTTCATTTATATTACTTTTGAAATACTAACCCACCTTACTTTAACTATTAACTGTTATATACTATAACTAGCTGGTACCAGCGACTTCGTCCGCGTTGAACTTTGGATTTTTTGTGACAACTATTACAAATTCACTCACCCATTTAGGGACGGAATTTCTAAAAATACTGATACACGTATTTCTTTATTTGTAACCCCCCTAGGGGTTGCATTTATAAAAACACTAAATATTTTTTAGATCCTAAAACTTTAAATACCAATTTTTCCCCTTTAAAACCCTTTTCCCCTTTGGAGTTGAATTTCCAAAGACACCGAAACACGATTTTTTATTTGTAACAAGACCAATACCTTTCATGATCCTAATTCAAAAATACTTTCAACCCTCATTTTACCCCTTTAGGGTTGAATTTTCAAAAACCCTGAAACACATTTTTCTTTATTTGTGATGACGAGCCCAAATACTCATTTCCATGACTATAATTTCTAAACCAACTGTACTTTTACTTTCACCCCCCTACTCACCCATCGTTCCACTCCTTTGACAATTTGCTGTCAAATTCTTTGCTCTTATGTCCAGCGGTTCGGTCTGGGGGTTGATCGTATATCAGTAAATCAGTGAGTCAAGACATGTAATTATATACAATAATTTTGCCAATTATGACGTCATGAACTTTTGTTTTTTCAATCAACCCTCGTATTTGATTGCGTCAATTGAAAGCATATATTTCTCTGCATACAATACGTTAAATTTGATGGCATGGTGCAAGAGTGATACAATGTTTCTAAAATGTTATTACTCACCTGGGGAAAATTTGTGCACAACTTTTGTTCGTCCTTTTTTCAGAAATTCTTTCGTACAGCAACCATCATTAATATGTACTTTATTTACTCGAAAGGGGGCGTGGGTTTGAACCCCACACCTGCCAGATTTTTTTTATTTTTCCCGTCGAAATTGAGAATAGGACGCCCAGTGATTTGTTTTGAGACGCCTAAAACAAATCATTTCTCAATTTCGAAGGGAAAAATTAAAAAAAAGCTTGTCAGGTGTGGGGTTCGAACCCACGCTGCCTTCCGAGAACCAGACCACTCGACCAATCTGACTTGATAGTGACACAAGCAAGTGAAGTGCATAGTACTGATGGTTGCTGTATGAAAAATTTTCCGAAAAAAGGACATACAAATTTTGCCCAGGCACTAAATTATTTTTCTCATGTTTGCTGTGAGTAGTAACATTTTAGAGACATTCTGTTACTCGATCGGCCAGGTTTGCTGCAGCCAGCTCTAGCCTTGTACCAGTGCCATATCATGAGTAGTGCGTGCTTTAAACATTCAATTGATTCCTTCTTGGCAATTCCCTCACATACCATGCTATGAAATTCAAAGTATTGTATGCATTGAAATATCCCCTTTCAAACACTACCAAATAGGAGGGTTACAATTCAAAAAAAAATTGATGGCGTCATAACTGGCACAATTATGGCGTCATCCAGAAGAGTAATATGTTAAAACGTGTACGTTCAAATATCTAAGTTGACGGGAACGAGCGATGTTTCTGTTCTGTCCCTGTAAAGACTTTAACGAATTTATTATAACCTTCACGTGCTCACTGTATGTACATATTACCCCAAACACGAGCTGCTGTGAACCGTTGAGGATATCCCTCGACTGTCTTCCGCCTCCATCATCAGATTAACTCCAGGCCTCCATGTGTTTTCCAAGTTCCAACAGAATCGGTTCACAGGTGTAAAAATCAATAAATCAAGCCCTATTCTTCTACCCGTAGTGTTGTTATTTTTTTCCAATTTCAAATGGGGCCCACATTAAAGCATACCCTATAAAATAAAAAAAGTTATGCGAGGTAGAATCGGTTAAAAAGTAAAAATTCAGGGGTGATCCAACAATCATCCCCCATCTTCCTTTCCTTAGGAGTGGTTTTTTTTCTTCAAACCCAAATGGGGCCCTATCCATTGAAAAATGAATCATCAAAATCGGACTATTCTGTAAAAAGTTATGAGTGGTCATGCACAAAAGAAATATACGCGTCGACTAGAGAATTTTTTTTTTCGTCAGTTGAAAATGATTAACTTGCGTGGACTCGAAAATGCAGACGGACGATTTTTCCGGAGAATCACAAAGGTGTTTTTCACTTATAGTTAGGGAGGTGGCGAGCAAAATTTCGATTTAATCGGCACACGTGGCAGACGTTATTAATAGCGAGAATTGCTATACCTTTAGAAACATCAAGGACCGCGTCTGCCATCATGGTGGCGCTGCGTTGTCAATTGACAGCGTTTCAAAAATGTTTTGAAAAAAAGTGTGCTGAATTATGCGCACATGTCTGCCTCTGGGGCTGATGGTCACAATCATCCTGTAAACACAGAAAATCGACATCCAGGGCTCTGACTGTTGTCGTATTTGATTTTTTGAGTTATTTTTATGATTTAAGAAACTGTATATAAAGTACAAACTTGGCAGACCTGAATTGTTCGATTAAAAACAATGAGAAGGACCATGGAAAAATAGTCTGCCAGCATGTCGCCTCTGCGTTTTCTATTGACAGCGCTTCAAAAAATGTAAAAAAATAAAGGTGTGCTATATTATGCGCACATGTCTGCCTCTTGAACTGATGTTAAGATTTCTTATAAAAACCAAGAAAATCGATGAGGCAGACATCCAGGCCTGTGATATTCCAAAGGCAGGCTATTTGAATTTTTTTTCCAACCCGACGCTCGCGCCGAGTTACGAGTACAAAATTCTACGTCTACTAAATATTATTGAAAATAATTAATATAATCTGTAGGAATGTTTTCAAAATCAAATCAAAATCAAATCGTGTCGGAAATATTTGGGTTATAAATCTCTTAACTATATCCCCGCAGGCGGACGAAAACGCCGACATGAATGATCGGCAAGGTTTCTCGGATGCTAGCGATGACGACGCTTCTTGAGAATTCTAGCTTTTTTTCCTTTTAAAAAAAATTTGCTCTCTAATAAAAGTTCCAAACGCATTTCGTTTTTGGTTGGCATTTAAAAAAAATATTTTTCCATAGATTTCAGCTCCAGAAGTTGAATCGTTACCGTGAGTTCAGCGGATAATATTTAACAAAATAATGATAGTAAAACTATAAAGAATCACAATAATCCAATGCAATACCCGCTTTCCTTTGATTCCGTGAAATTCAAACAATTGTACAGCTAAAAATCAGTGAGCAAAGTGTCTGCCAAATGTTTTTTCGTATCCAGGGAGTCATAATGAAACGAATGGGCGCAATGAGAACCGTGTGCAAATGACTTAATAGAGCTTTTTTTGCATTTTTACAACTCCGTCCCGTGATAATGCAGAGCCCCGAATATCTGCCCCTTCGATTTCCGTCGTTTCCAGGATGATTGTGACCATGAACTCCAGTGGCAGACATGTGCAAATGATTTAATACCCCTCCTTTTTTAAGCAACTTCAACCCGCTGTAACTCGGAAACGCAGCGACAATTGACTGGACCAAATCAATTCGTAGTGATCTAAACTGCAATCCACCTCGATGTGAAACTTGTGCTAATCATATACCGAAATGCTCGCCACCTCCCTAACTATTACTAGAGTTACTAGCCATCTCTGGACTGGGAGAAATCTTGATCCTGGTAACACTCTCACTGACTCTATAATCTTTATGCTTTCAATTAATGATATACTTATAAACTGTGTTTAGAACTGTAACTTCTACTCAGTAAATTATAAATTACATATTTCCTCTCATTCATCATAGAGATTGTAGGGGAGATCGATATGGCTCTTCAGCCTCTCCGTACCTCGACCTATAAGGTCTTTTGTACCTTACCCTCCACCTATTCAAGACCCGGGATTCCGAGACTCCTTGCGAAGTATATAAGTTTCCTAAGAGCTAAGTTCCTTGGAACTGAGGGCGTTGGTGTAACCCTTTCGAAGAACTTGAGCCTTTAGCAAAACAGGGCTTGGCAATCGCAAGGCAGGTGTTCTGCAGCTTCAGTTCTCGCAGTAACGGCACAGTTCACTGTCTGATCTATTAATTTTTTTGAGGTAATACCTCAGTGGACAATGTCCAATGAGTGGTCCCGTTACTAGTTTCAAGTATTTCTTGTCTAACTCGAGAAGCTGTTAAGCTTTCTTTGGCGTTGGGCTCAGAAGCCCTTTTGCCTGCCTTTGTCCTGGAACCTTATCCCAGTGAGTTTTTATTTCATCAACTTTCCAGCACCGAAACTGTTCCTCAATGTGGGCTCTGTAGAGACCACAGAAGGGTTCTGGTCCAGGAGATTCAGTGTTTGCCCCCCTGGATCGTCTTGCAAGGTATTCTTGGGCAAAAATTTCAATATCATGGCTTTCTGCTTGGAAAATTGCCTAGGGGTTTTGAGAGCCTAAAACTAGGACTCGTTACTCCCACTTCAGCCCTTTCGTCCATCTTGGATCCGTCAGTATACCGAACTATTGCAATCATTTCAAGTTGAGGCATACTGCTTACATACTCAATTCTATAGGATACTATATGTGCTTATACTGATGATACAGCATTAATAAATCTTAATCATGATCTTGATATACATGTTTCCGAGCAACTTCACAATTCAATTCCTCAAAGTCGAAAATACTTTTCTAACCCGTAACCAATACAAATATTTTATATCAAATTACTTCGTTGATATCGATAAAAGGCCAAAATGTCGAGAACTCAGTAAAAAAAATGCGTCCAATATCAGATGACAAGGCTTAGCTTCAATATTCATGTGAATAATCTTCTAAAGAAAACATTTACTTCCCTGAAACTTTCATATTCGGATGAAGAGATACTTCACATTAGGTTATGTATACAGTTAGCTGACACCCTAGTCTTGTCTCAGTTTACCTATTATGATTTTGTCTACAGTCCATTTCATGATATTACTCTTGAAAACACAATACAAAAAGTTCAAAACTATTGTGTTAGATGTGCAAGTACGATAATGTCAGTCGCAAATTCAAAGAATTCAATTGGTTGAAAATGGATGATCGCAGAATGTTGCATCTGGCTACCTTCTTACATAAGGTTATGATGAATGGTCCAGAAGAAATACAAATTAAACTTGTTCCACTGTCGAAAATGCATTCGGTCAAAGAAAGATTAACACATTACTATCCCCCGACTCCATAGCCATCTTTGATGAAGACTTTCAATATAACTCTAACAAACAAGATAATACCTGATTTTGTTAAATACTACAATCAGTAAATGTGCATTCAAATCTTGGTTCGAAGAAGGACTCAATGTCCATTGTTCATTTCATGCGCCTGCACCAACTGTGTAACGATATTTTTATTTTGTACAATGAGTTGGCCATTTATGTATTGTCATCAATTCTGACCAAATTGAAGGACTGTGAATTCAATTATAAAATAAAAACTTTTTAACAAAAAATTAAACCGACGAAACACGGAACTGAAAAGTAAAAAATAAATTAAACCTTCTTAGTCTCAATAACTAAGCTCCTGAACTAATGTAAGTAACTAATTTTGAGTCGGCGCCAAACAAAAAAGCGAATGAATTAGGTAAGGCGTAAAATGATGGCATCGAGTTGCGCGGTGACATTCTGATAATTTTTTTGAAGTAATTTAATGATCTTCGTTGATTGTTTGTTTGGCGCCGACTCAAAATCAGTTACTTACATTAGTTCAGGAGCTTAGTTATTGAGACTAAGAAGGTTTATTTTATTTTTTACTTTTCAGTTCCGTATTTCGTCGGTTTAATTTTTTGTTAAAAAGTTTAGATTTTTCAATTTTTTGTGGCTGAAATCTACTAATTACTAACTACTTGTTTTTTTCATCACTTCCAAAATACTTACTCACCCACCTTACTTCAACTATTACCAGTTAAATACTACTTTTACTATTTGTTGTAATATACATTATTTTTGTTGTTCTGGTTAGTTCATTTCATTACTTTGTATATCATTCCATCCTCTCATAAAAATTGATTGTGATAATGACACTAGCGATCTGTCATTGTCAACTACATATGTGTGCCAATGTTCACAAGTGAAAAATCAATTATTCCCCATTTTTCTACCCGTAAGGATGGATAATTCCATTAGAATTCCAAATATGATCAACTATGAGGTAAACCCTATCTGATAAAAGAAGAATCATCCAAATCGAAGATCCCAGTACAAATGTACAAATTTATAGCTGATAGAATCGGTTAACGGACCAGAATTCAGAGGGTGAGTGATCAATATCCTTCATTTTGCTACCTTTAGGGGTGGATTTCATCTTTCAAATTCAAATGGGACCAACTTCGAAGTACACCCTATCCACTGAAGAAAGAATTATCGGAATCGGACTTCTCAGTAAATGTTCTGTACAAAATGACTTTTTTCTTAAAATATACTATTATTGAATATCTTCCCAGCAATGTATACTTCAAGTGTACCATCTGTTTATTATCCACAACCCATAAGGGTCGTCTTAGTAACCTTTTTTACCATCTGGCAAGAGAAAGTGTATGCTCCTCTTCTGTTTTTGTTGAGTTTGTAATTTAGTTCTGAAATGTCTTTCGCAAGAGACACATTAAAGTTCTCGTTTTCGTTACTTTTAATTTTATTCAAAACCTATCAAATTAACTAGATTGTGGTAATCAACCCACATACATAACATAGTCCTTCGAGTCGGATAGTGAACTAGTTTTCGAATTTACGAGTTCAATTGAACTTCAATTACGAACATTTTTTATCCATACTAAGTGTGTGCCGCTGCCTTCGCATTACTGTACCTAACCAGAGGGTCGTCCGACGGATTTATAGGATAAAAAAAAGCGTGTGTTCGTTCCTTTATATAAACCATTTTCCATACCCTATCACTTTTGATGAGTGCTGCTTATTTTATTGAATAATTTCTCTGGAACTTTGCATAATTTTAGCAAGTTCTTGATATTGAATAACCAATTAAATCAACCAAATACTTCGAAACTTTGCATAACATTAGCAAATAGTTTCATATTTCGAAATCAACCTTTTTTGGAACATTGCATAATTTTAGCAAGTTCTTGATACATAATAATCAATTAATAAAATACTTTCGAAACTTTGCATAATATTAGCAAATAGTTTCATATTTCGAAATCAACTTCTTCAGAACATTGCATAATTTTGGCAATTTCTTGATACATAATAATCAATCAACAAAATGCTTTCGAAACTTTGCATAATATTAGCAAATAGTTTCATATATTGAAATCTATTTCTTCGGAACATTGCATAATTTTAGCAAGTTCTTGATACACAATACTACATTAACTTTGCATAACATTAGCAAATAGTTTCATAGACTGAATATACTTTTTTTAAATAATCTTCATGAAACTTTGATATAAACTCATTGACAAAGTTCATGAAATTTTTTATATAAACTTATCAACAAAATACATTCATAATATTAGCAAATAGCTTCATATTTTCAAATTACCCTTTTAAAATAACTTTCATGAAACTTTTATACCTACAAACCTATTGACAAAATACTTTCTCGAAACTTTGCATAACATTAGCAAATAGTTTCATAGTTTGAGTGTACTTTTTGGAACCATTTTTCATGGAATTTTGATATAAACTGAGCTGTTGAGAACAAGTTGCTGTCTTTTAGAAATCAATATTTTGAAACCTTGAGCAACAATACACCCATTCGATAAACATTTCTCATAATGGCTGCTTTATTAAAGAAAAAACGAGGAAGATAAAATCTCAGCTAACTCGTTTCGAAACCTATTAAAAAGAACAAAGTAGAACCTTTATTGAATGAATATTATAATATACAATATGAGTTAGAAATGACGATCAAGCAGGACTCGATATGATTCGACAGGAAACAGCTTCATTCGAAGATGTTTATTATGAAATTATAAGCGATACACGGAAATACATAATATCCAAAACACCACTTGTCGAAAACGTATCATCGTCTCGATCCTCATCCCATCAGTCAATCCCCTCAGGTGTAAATATAAAATTACCTACCTTAAATTTGCCTACTTTCGACGGGACATACAATGAATGGCTATTTTTCAAAGATACGTTCAAATCCGTCATTCATGAAAATACATCTCTATCAAAAGTTCAAAAATTTCATTATTTGAGATTATCGTTAGAGGGGGATGCTGCAAATATTATAAAATCTCTCGAAATTTTCGAAGCTAATTATGATACGGCGTGGATTTGTTTAACAGAAAGATACGAAAATAAACAACTTTTGGTTTCGAATCATATAAAGGCACTTTTCAACCTACCTTCAGTAACAAAGGAATCGTGTACTATCTTACGTCAGATACTTGATGGTACAACTCGTCATTTGCGTGCACTGAAAAATCTGGAGTTGCCGACAGAGCATTGGAATACTCTCATTATTCATTTAGTCGCTACCAAACTTGATTCTATTACTAGACGGGAATGGAAAGCAAAAAATTTTTTTTTTTCAAGTTATAATAATATTTTTTTTATTATTAACAAATATAATGTAATATAAACTCAATCAGTAGGCTCAATTTTAGTACATACGCATTGATATTGTAATATTAAAATATAATTTGCTTTTAAATTTATTAAAGTTATGACGCGTACACTTGCTAAACACACAATAATGGAGAGATTATAACGCGAATCACTTGGTTAGCACAATAGTAAATAGAGGTTATAATGCGTACTTGCTAAAAATACATAAGCATTTATTATTGTCTTTATAAAATCTCTACTTACCTAACTCCATCAGCAATATCCGGATCTTGTGCAGAAACACTGTCAGGATTCATTATTGTTATTATTTTTTATTATTTATTATGTACAAAAAACCTGTATACACTCAACAAAAATGATCGTCGCGACACCACAATGTTTAATGTGAAATAGAAAAACGAAACGAAAATAACTGGCTTGCTTTCTATGAAAGAGAGAGAGAGAGAGAGATAGACAGAGAATCACGTGCACGCCGCACGGCTTACAACCATAGCGAAAGTCTCGTTACAACTTTTTGTCTTAATTTATTCCGTCTAGCCCTCTTTCGCAACGCGCGATAAGGAACTACGTTCCAATACAAAATCGGATCTACCAAAATTAAAATATTTTCTTAGAATGAGAGATGTTGCCTTCTGAAAACATTGAACAATGAAAAAACTTATTTTACCTCCACCCACACAAAATCTGTCAAATCATTTGTGGGAATTAATAATAAAAAATGTGTAATCTGTGGTCAAGATCACGCATATTATAATTGTTCAAGATTCCTCATCTTAGATCCTACTGGTAGATACGATGAAGTAAAACGCCTGCGGCTCTGTACCAATTGTCTACGGAAGAATCATACAACTAAACAATGCACTGCCAGCAAATGTCGCAAATGCGGTAATTTGCATAATACTTTATTACACTTCACGAGCAAAAATAATACAGCCTCGAAGTCATTAGAAAATTCTAATAATGCTAATACTGAAGTTCAATCTTCATCCGAAAATGAAAATGCTAACGTTTCAAATTCTACGCCCCTGTGTTCCACGCAGGAGAAAAAATTAACTCTTCTTTCAACGGCCGTTATCGACGTCATCGATAACAGTGGCCAGACACATACTTGCAGAGCACTTCTAGATAGTGGATCTGAAAGTAATTATATTACGAAACGTTTATGCGAAAAACTCAAAATAAAAACAAACAAATGCAAAATTCTCGTCACAGGTATCAATCAAACTTCAGCTTCTTTAGATACTAGAACCTGTGTAAATATCCAATCAAGAATAAATTCATTTAAAAGCACTTTATCTTGTTTCGTATTGGAGAAAATTACAGGAACTATTCCCTCGATAACATTTAACTCAAAATTGATTAACATACCGCCAAATTTAATATTGGCTGACCCATGCTTCAATATGAGTGATTCTATCGATATGCTTATTGGGAATGATATATTCTATGATTTATTATGTACCGGACAAATGAAATTAGATCCAAGATTACCTACGTTACAAAATCTTAGCATAAATACAATTGATCTCAACGAGCAAGTTGAACGTTTTTGGAAAATCGAGGAATTTTCCCCTAAACAACCATTTTCTTTAGAAAAGTCATTTTGTACCGAACAGTAAAAAGTTATGCGTGATCATACATAAAAAAAATCAAATATACGCGTCTACTAGAGAACCTCCTCCTTTTTGGTTTCGTCGGTTAATAATTATTTTCATTGTATACTGCTTCACTTTCCAATGGTCATATTGGAGTAAGGTGTAGGAGTCTATCAAAAATCTATTAAGAAAGGAATGTTTATGCTTGCAATACAATGGAAATAAAGACAATTATTTTCACTTCGGTGGGTATTATTAATGGATACGGTTCTATTCTCTTGTCGACATTTAAAAATACAATCACATTCAACCAAATTGAATGGACTTTATTGTACTAAAAATTTTGAACTGAACCAATCAATTCTCCAATTTCGGGTGCCAGCATTTCTTTCCTCGAATTATCTTATGGAGATTGAGGAAAGGGAAAAGAGGACAATACTGAGTACAGACTTTGAAGCCCTGAAAAGGTTTTAAAACCTTCGATGCGTTGGCAGTTTTCTGAAATTCAGGCCACTTTGTATTGCCATTTTTAATTAAATTGATTCAGATGGAATTTCACGACGGATGAATGAATACTGTTTTTCAAATCTGATATCTTCTATTACGCATACTGGCAACGTGAGTTAAGTATATTTCTCAGAACTATGGAAATCGCAGTAAATGAATAAACCGCATGTGTTTTTCCCATCTGAGAACTATCAACATACTATTGTTCTCGTGTTCTCGAAGAGATCGCTAATAATTCAGTGCATCTTTTTATATTCTCCCCTCCTTAACTTTCGAACTGTTCGACGTACAACGACGGGACAGAAACCATTTTGAATGATATTACCGATAATATTTTTTGTTATGAAAGACATTATGATTGCTCGACAGGTGGCGCGGAGGGCATATCAACTAAATAATTTCGAATAGCATGGGGGGTCAAGTAGCTTATCGTTAAAAAAATAATTCAATTTTATTTTCAACCATCTTTTTTTTTAATCGTTTATTCCTTTTTTTCACAATATGCATTTGAAATGTCAAGTATAACAAAAAACAAAACTATTATGTAGGATTTTTATTTATTGAGAATAAGAAGCAAAATTGTGGTCAATTACCGAATAAGCTGTTCGAAATGTCCGCCCAATGTTTCTTGACACTCAAATATCCGATTCGAAAAATTTTCCCAAACATCATGTATTATATTCCAGCAAACACCCGTGTTATTCGTTGTTTCAGTTCTTCAAAGAGTCGGATTGTAGATAGATAGATCTTTATTGTCTAACCTCTAATACATTTTGTCGACATAGGGTGTCGTGTGTATATACACAAAAGTGTACGATATGTACAAAAATATAAAAGTGAATTGAATACATAATAAAACAACATGGAAACATAATAACAACATGGAGAGAGAAAAAATGGACAAATATGTTTGCAACAAAAACAAAACAGTTTTTGTAATTTCTCGATATAAAACGAAACATATACAGTGCTTTTCTTTGATGTCCCCCCCTTTTATTTTTTGAACGGGTCGACTCAAAAAATTGAAACTTGGGATAATGAAATGATGATGCATGAATATTATATTTTGGAGTAAAATTGACAGATGAAACTTCCAAAATGGCGACTTGGCGCCATCTGGAAAAAAAAATTAAAATGAAAGAAGGGTCTTGTGACACATCCTTTTGAAGCTCCTGACGAATACTTCACAACCCTAGAATATAAAGTCGATATCTTCACCTACTACAGAATTGCGGAACATTTAATAATTGCCTGAATACATCGACGTTCAACTTCATAATTTGAGAAAAGAAGCTGAGTTCAGTTCAGAAGATGCTCGAAATGGTTGCCTTGAACTGCTTGACATAAGAACAGCATATCCGATATTTCACGCCAAACATTTTCGAACACAGTTACGTCGATATTTCTACAAATATTTATTATTCTCTGCCGTATATCCAATATTGAAGCAGGTTCAGTTCCGTACATCTTTTGCTTCAAATAGCCCCATAAAAAAGTCTACAGGTGTCAAATCTGGCGAGCAGGCTGGCCATTCCTTAGGACCATGATAGGTAGGATGCCTTGCAATGGTTGCCTTCATAATTTCGCAGAATTATGTTCTTCGATCAGGGTCATCTTCAGTTAACTGGTGTACCATTTTGATTTTGTATGGATGATACTTATTCCTCTTCAAAAGTCTCCACATAGTAGAAGGACACACCTCACAAACATTCGTGACGGAGGAAGTAGACTGTCATCTCACCAATTATTTGAACTTGCTGTTCTTCCGGAATGGACGGATGACCTGGGGGCTTTTTGTTCTGTACACTACCGGTAGTTGTAAATTTGGTTACAAGTTCCCTTTAATATTTTCTACAGATAGGACGATTCGGGAAACGATCATTAAAAATTCTTTCGGTTTCGTTAAAGTTACGCGTCGCACCGTAAATAAAAATCGCTTCGATTTTTTCTTCCAATTGACGAGAATTGACCATTTTAGAGATAGTTCACGTGGTAACTATTTACTAGTAAAGCCGAAAACTAAATGAGAATATGTTAACTGAGCAATGATGTTCGTTGTCGTACTGACATTTCTTGTCATTTTTTGTTTGAACGAAAAGTAACCTATCAAACCCTATCGGGTTGTTGGGATTGCCATATGGCAGAGAATAACAAATATTTCTAGATGTATCGATATTAATGTGTTTGTATGCAGGTAATTATTAAATGTTCCGCTATTTTGTAGTTGGTGAAGATATTGACTTTATATTCTAGGGTTGTGAAGTATTCGTCAGGAGCTTCAAAAAGATGTGTCACAAGACCCCCCTTTCAATTTAATTTTTTTTCCCAGATGGCGCCCAGTCCTGAAAGTTTAATCTGTCAATTTTACTCCAAAATATAGTATTATGCATCAATTTCATTATCCCAAGTTTCAATTTTTTGAGTTGACCCGTTCAAAAAATAAAAGGGAGGGGGGCATCAAAGAAAAGCATTGTAGAAAGACTAGAAATTATATGCAAAATACTCTCCCAAACTGTGGACACACTTTCCCAAGGTTTCTTACCGATTTTCTTAATTGTTCCTGTTCATTGATTGCTATTATACATTTTGGCAGAAGGTTATATATCTGTCTACTTCTGTAGATCAGATACTGCCTGGTCATAGATGATACGGGAGGTGGAAGGGCAAGTTTTTCATCACTTAGTGTATCCCATTCAGTTTGGTTCAAAAACTTTTCTTTATGTTTGTGTAGCAAGCAGACAGTCTCCAAAATAAAAATTTCGAATATTGTTAATATTTTCTTATTGTAGAAAAGTGGTCTACACGAGTCTCGCTTCTTCAATTTGAATATTATTCTCAAAGCTCTCTTCTGAATAACGAATAAACTTTGCATTAAAATTGGCTGCCAGAGCCCCAGAAAGGAATTCCATACCGAGGTGGCTCTCCTCGAGTGAATAGTACGCAAGAAAATCCGAGTTCACAAGATATGACATTTATGGCAAAGCAACCAGAAGACAGGTTCTTCTTCAGAGTAGCAATTTGCGTATCAAATTTTAGCTCATATACTTTCGATTTGACGTAACCTCACAGAAAGAAGTCACAAGGTGTGAGGTCTGGTGATCGTGCCGGCCATTCGATTGGTACATGACGTCCAATCCATCTCATAGGGTATTTTATATTCAGATACTCTGGAACTTGACGTTGGAAGTGGAGAGGAGCCCCATCTTGCTGGAGAGTGATGTGTTCCTGGAATTCATTCTCATTTTCTTCAAGTATGAGTGGATCGATCGTTTCTTGTAGCATATTCAGGTATAAATTACCGTTCAAGTTCTTCCTGAAATAAAGGACCTGCAATATTCCTGCCCACACATTCAGTTTCTGTGGCAACTGTGTGCGACCTTCTCGAAAGATATGGGGATTTGTCTCACTCCAATACCGCATTTTGTGTGTTCACGTTTCCGTTAAACAAAGTACTTGCATCTGAAAAACGAATATTCCCAATGTAATTGCGGTTCCCAGTCATCTTTTCCATCATAATTTGACAGAATTCCATCCTTCAGTCTGGATGATGGAATTTGTGTTTCTTCAAATATTTTATAACTGTCAATGTTGAGACGTCAATCGTATTTGCTACATGTGAGGTACTCTGTTGAGGATTAACCACCATTTCGGCAATTACCGAAACTTCCGTATCCTCCGGAATTGATTTTCGGCCAGATCCACTGGCCCTATGAACACTGCCAGTTCTGTTGAATTTTTCAACTACACTACACTTTACGAATATTGGTATAGTTTTCCCAATATCAATTGCAGAAGCATAAAAAAGTCTTGCGGCGAAATCGTGTGAGCAGCAGTGGCGGAGATAACTAATTTTATTTAGATATTTTAAGATTTTAAAAATACTTCATAAATGACGAAAAATGAAAAAAAATTAAAGACAAGCTTTTATTTATACAAATACATTAAGAAAGAAAAATAATTTCTTTCATTGTTTGATGTAGGTTATTATTATATCCTAAAACGTATTTCGATTGGCACACACCAAGACCATAGACGCTACTGGTTTTTAATCTTTCAGAGCTATTAAAACACAAATATAACGCGTGATTTAAGACCTCCCATCGTAAAGACACAGCTGCCAGCATTATGTCCAACTTGATTGGTCCAGACGAATCGGTTGTATAAACTGACAGCCCTCACTCGAGTCCACGTTGACTATCGGCTCTTTTGATGTACCGTTTGCCGACGGAAAATGTTTACGAGTAGTACAGATTATTTTTCGTTCCGTTTCTTCGCATATACGCTCGTGTTAGCGAAGTGAGTTTTCATTTGCTCCCTATAGAAACAGCTTCTGCAATTGATGTTGGATGGACTATAATAACTCAATTTTCTTATGGATGTATATTCGCATAGTTCCATCACAAACGACAATAAAAAAATATATATATATTATCCTGATTCTCTCGATTTTAATAATATTTTCCATTACTATCTTATATTTTTTTTTACCTTTCGCAGCTGCATAATCCAAACAGGAATTGTTTTGAATGACATCTTCATCGACTGTTATTTCCACACGATGCATGTAGCCGGTCCGAATCCCAACAGTATGTGACGCTACCGAAATCCACTCCAAGCGGACGGAAAATTTACCGATTTTTAAAGTCATTTTTGACAAAAAATTGATGACGATATTCGTTTTTTTCAACGGTATTATTGTGTTTAGTGATCAATCTCTCTAATAAAAGTGTTTGTCTACAACCCTTTAAGAAAAGACGTCATTTTGTAATAGAATACCAATGAGCATGCATTTTTTTACTTTTGTTCAATTAAAAAGCAAAATAAAATCATAAAGATACGGTGAGATTTAAAAACAATTGATATCTAGTTGCCTGGTTTCATTTGACGTTCCTCGTTGATTGTTTAGACTTGTCAGTTTGCACTGAAAGCATTGTTAATTTTTTAAGTTCATGATTTCTGATTCGGAAAGTGATTTAGATTTTCCAAATACACCACCAGAAATAGCAAATCAAGCTGAGGAAAACTCTTTGGATTTATTACCAGTAAAATCTAAAAAGAGATATGAAGAAATATTTGCAAAATTCATGGATTGGAGAGTTGATAATCACGTAAATTCATTTTCGGAAACTGTGCTGCTTGCGTGTTTTGAATGGTTGTCAAAAAAATTCAAGTCATCGACGCTATGGTCTATGTATTCGATGTTGAGAACCACTTTATCGATTAAAAATAATATCGATATCAGTAATTATCCCAAGTTACGTTCTTTTTTTTAAAGAAAATCCAATGGTTTTAAAAGCCAAAAGTCTGAAAAAAAATCTTCCGATGAGATACACACTTTCTCAAAGAATGCACCCGACTCCAAATACGTAATGACTGAGCTAAGTTAATTACTTCATTATTGCGACAAATTCTTAATTATATTAATATTAACGTTTGTAGGTAGCCTTAGTTTTTGGAATTTCGGGGGCTTGTCGTTGCCATGAATTGAAAGATTTGACAGTAAATGATGTAAAAGATACCAGCAGTATACTCTTATACTCTTAGTTACAATACGTAATACAAAAACAAAAGTACCGCGTTCCTTAAACATTTCTGGGTTCTTCTACGAGATTTCTACAATATATATGAACCTCCGTCCACTGGATATGGACAAAATAAATTCAAGATTCTTCATCAACTACCAGAACTGAAAGTGTAATAGACAGGTTGTGGGAATAAATAAATTCAGTAAATTTCCTATGCAAATAGCTCAATATTTAAACTTGCCTGATCCCCAAAAATATACTGGGCATTGTTTGCGTAGAACATCCGCAAGGCTATTAGTGGATGCAGGCAGTGATTTACTTCAATTAAAAAAGCATGGAGGCTGGAAATCTAGAAACGTTGCGGAGGGATATGTTGATCAATCAGTTAGCAGCAAAAATCAAATACAAACCAAAATTTTACAATCCATACAAAATACAACGCTATCCGATTACGGCTCATCTTCATCTGGAGTGACATCAGTTAACAACATAACAGATGTGGCATCGTCTACCTCAATACATAAAAATCTTGATTGTAATACTCCTATAATTTTGAATAATTGCTCGAATGTAACAATTAACCAATATTTAAATCATAAGTAATGTTTAAAAAAATTCTGTTAATTTAAAATAAAATATTTGTTCATCGTTCTTGTTTAGCATATTATTATGATATAAAGAGGGTTGTAGAAAAAGTATAGTGTTTCACTCGTCGAAAATTTTTTTTGAAGCTCGTGAACATTACCAACATCAGCTGCGCCTCGGCTGGTAAACTGTTCGATCGCTTCAAATAATGTTACTTTCGTCACTCTTAAAATAATATACTATTTTTTACTGATTTTCCACATCACCTCCCAACCTAATTGTTGAATCCCCTGCTAAGTTTGAATCTCATATTCTCGTAACTCTGGAAACCATGGCTTGTCGCACGTTGACACCCGGTATATTCTAAAATTTTCAAACATTGTACTAAATGAAAATCATTGTCTCTCGACCAAATATAATCTTTTTTTTTTGTTATCCACATTATGAATTGTAAAGATAGCCTGTAGCTACACTTTCGCTCATTATTGTATTATTATTGATTCTAGATTGTTGGCAAGATGTGGACAGAAATGGAAATTGTCAGGGACCAATTTACGTCATCAGATGGAATGTCCGAAGAAACACATGTGTGTGTGTCAAAGGATCGCGAAACCTGTTTGTATGAATTATTATAATTGAATAAAGGATGGAAGAAAGAAAAATGAACGTTTCTATTGTTCAATTTAGAGTCCATGTATGCATATTAATATCTGATGATATATAAGACACCAAACAGTATCAAAATTTCATTATATATTATAGAAAAAATATCATTTGAAAATGTGGATTTGAATGGGCAGTTTCAACTGTCCAGCTATATTCTTGGTATATTTTCCTCCCTCTCAGCAGTGCCATCTCGTGAAGGCATAAAGGTGGAATTGAAAGAATAAAGGTGAAATGAAATTCTCTCAAAAAGCTAGTTACAGATAGAACTTACTCTTTCAAGTATTGAATGGGCGGGAGTTTGGACGGAATGATGGAGAAGAAAAGCAAATTTCGAATTATTCACGTTTCGAAACTTTATTGTTGCATCTTCAGGACAAAATTCAAAATATTGTTTAAAATGACAATTAATCATCGGAGAGATTGCAAAAATATACAATATCTTTTGGAAAAAATCCTACGAGTCTTGCAGAACACTCTAAGTCATCCCTCAATTCTTTCGATTTCGAATCAGTCACCATCATAGGTCAACAAATAATTTCGGAAAAAAAACATGGAGAAAAATGTATGTGGTAGTAACAAGCAAATAATCATAGATAAAAAAAATTAACAAGTTAGAAATTTAAAAAAATTAATAGTAAGATTTTGGTTAACAGTTAACAAGTTTCATTTTTGTGAGTTGAATTGAGTTTGAGTTAGATATTAATTTAAAGAATTAGTCTTTCCAGTGAAAACAATTAAGAAAATTGTTCTGACGACATTTTAAATTCCTTTAAAATCCAATAATACGTGAAGGTATATGAAACATTTTGTTATTAGAAGACAAAAAACGCACTGAGAACTGATGGAAGTGTAATGCTAGCGAATTTTTTTGAGAAGGTAAGCTATTCAAACAATGTCTTTCATTATTTTAGGCAAGAGCACTTGGGGCATCCAGTTTATGATCTACATATTCCATTTTGAAAAGTACTATACAAATAAACGGAAATGCTACAATGAAAAAAGCTACTTGCCTTTTCAAACCGTCAAAATGTCACCTACGAACCAAAGAGATCGAATGTTTCGGCTATAGAAAATGTTACTATGTTTCTAAAAGAGGCTACAGACGATGAGTTCATATTAATGACAGTGGTACGAATATTTGATTCAAATGGGGCATGTCGGCGTACAGAATTATTGTACGGTTCAACTGTTAAAGTTATAGAAGACACGGAAAAAAATTTGGTTGTAACTTTCATGTTACCAAAACTAAAAAAACTTGTATTTACTATAGGATCAGTGTGCAACGGATATTAAGAACACCGCACGGAATACACAGGATTTTAGTTGATTGCTGAATTCAATGAAACTCTGATATGTTGTAGGTCACGATCTGATGGATGAAATACTACTGTCTGTGTAGTTCTATTTCGCGGATTCATTTCGTACATGAACGGTATTTCTATGACTATTATTAACGGAGATATGACTTTTATTTATTTAAGTTAGCATGGAGCTTGTTGGAAATGGAAAACTAGTAACTTCGTTACTATTATCATAAATATCTCTACTTTGAGAAAAAGCAGTGGCGTATCACCTTTCTCTTCAAAATGATTCAGTGCAAATCCCGCACGAACGCCACTGGCGACAATAAAAAATCATGTTGTACAGCAGAAAATGCCTTTTGATGCATATAGACCAATTGATTTTTCCGTGACAAAATTTCTACCGGGAAACTATATCCTGTTATGTTTCCTTCTCGCAACTGTCATTGCTCAATTTGTTATAAACAATTAATGCAAAAAATCTTTTTTTTTTCTATGCTTGTAACATGAAAACTAATGGAGCAATCTCGATATTATCAATGGACAAATTGTAGAGATTTAAAATGCAAAGAAACTGAACCCTAGCACGACTCGATCGAAAAAAACCGGAAAAATCTGCGTTTTTTTTTTTAATTCATAACACCGCCATTTTCCAAGTTTCAAAGCAGGCTCTCCACAACATAGTAGTTATTGATATGTACTTTCTGTGTGGAAAACTCAGGCACTGTTGGATAATTGGTTTTGGCATAATTGCAATCTGAATTTTTCAATGCACTTTATTGCAGCAGATCTGGATGCGTCATAGGTGGTCCGATTCCAATTTTCCAGAAAAAAGTATAGTACTACAAAACGTAAATTATTTTTCACCAAACGTAAATTAATTTTCAATCCACTTCAAAACTCCACCCTGAATACCCAAAGCATTCAGTTTGTTCAACAACAATCGGTGATTGGTCACATGCTTTAGAAAAATATCTTCTGTAATTGTTGATGTAGAATTATGCAATTTGCGGGATCGATAGATATATTTACTGGGCTCAGTGATGCATACTACACGCCAGAAGTGCATTACTGTATTTTGATAAATAACATAAGATGGAGGGTACAGTGGAAATCCCCTCGGATTCGTAATCAGAACAACAAATTTAGTATCTTTACAAATTTGCTATGAAAATTGATTTACAGCCTGATATTATTTTCCGAAATATGGGTTGTTCCATCGCTTCTGACGTTCAGTGTACATCACTTAAAATAACCCCCTAATTCATTGTGTACAGTTCTGGTATATCCTAGATCCTGCCAATTTCATAATTGAAAGTGTACAATTACGGAAGACAGGCGGATGCTTCCTTGACAAGTGAGATGATATGAGATAATCATTCATATTTTCAAATAAATCGCTCTATTGTTTTTGTTAAAAATGTTTTTACACGCTTCATATTAGCTTCACTTGTATGTTTGTTTGTTTGTAACCGACTCCTTTGGGCGCGATTTTGACCCACTTCCAGACGTATGAATGATTTGAAATTTGGCAGGTGTACATAATTCCGGTGACAATGCATTAAGAAATTTTTGTTTGAAAAAAAACAAAAGTTAACACCTTTAGGACATACATTCAAATGAAGTTTTTTTCTAAAAATGGACCCTAGAATAGCCTCCTTGAATAATAGCATGTTATTGAGAAACACCCTGTATATAACAATGTTCCCAATATTTACATAAACAATTTTCTGTCAAACTGTGTTTTTACTAACAGTAATATTACTTTATAGCCAAGTGGCATTTCTAGGTGGTAAAGTGCCACTTTGATAAAATAGCAAATCATTAGTCGAAATGCCCTGTATCTCCAATAGCAACAGAAGTATTCAAATTCTCCTCGTTCATCTCCTCTGTGAAGGAGCGATTGACTATTCCAAATCAAAGCCAAAGTCCAATTTTTTTGTTGATATCCCTGAATATTGATATGTTGTTTAACATATTTCACCAGATATTTCGATTAATCATCCATGAAGTAACACAAATCAGGATGTTATACAGCTTCAATTTCTGGCTAAAATTGAAATTATTATTTATTAACACTGAAAAAGCTAGGTACGGATCTGCCATCCAATTATCAAACGGCGCCAGAAATTTGAAGATATTTCTGATTGTTCCAATTTTGTTGGGAATATATCATAAAAAATATACTCAATTTTTTTTATTGTCTTAAAGAAATTGTCAAGTACAAAATATATTCAGATCGTCGAAACGATCGAAATCATTTCAAGAATGTTTACGATAGCAATCAATCGGTCGTCAATTGAGAAAATCATGAATTGCAAAAACTTGTTAGCCCACACTTAATCTGCTATTATATGAATGATCATCATTAATTATTTATTTAGTTTTTCTTCAGGAACAGATTTCCAAAAGATGAAAAAAACCTCCCGATCAACATAGGAAGAAACTACCCCAAATAAGATATAATCATCTTCTCATATGGTCAAGCAGCCATCAATGAGCTGAGATCTCCCGAAATCAGCTCAGAAATGGTCTGTGGGTACCTGAACTCTCCTTGTGGAATCAGAAATGATATAATATCAGAAAAACTAAAAAGTTAAAGGAATCACAATAAATCCAAATATTGGGAAGATCTACAAAAGGTGAGACGAGAGAAGATAGATTTGTTGAAAATATAAACAGGATGTTTATGAAATCAGATGTGGAATCATCTGCGACTGAAAGATAAACTTTAGTCACTATCTTCCATCGTCAAGATAACCTCTTGTGAGGTATTCATGTTGAAAAGGGAAACATTCTCAATTAAATATTGATAAAAAGATTTTTCTGTGAATTGAAAAATCCACGATTAAAATGAAGTTATTTTTTGTGAATGTCTAACAGAAAACAACTACTTCCCCGGCTTAAGCCACGCTGGACATTGAACTACATCTGATAGATATTCTGAAAAGGCCCTAACTAAAAGAAAAAATCTGAAATTGAAAATTTGCATTTTCATTCAGATAGTTATTTGATTTTCTATTCCAGTCTTGATTAAGAACTCATAAAGATGAATGAGGCAAAGAAGAATGTTTTCCAAAAGAGAGTACTCACCAGAAATCATTCGTAACATTGACGCTGGAGAGATATCGCATTCACTAGGTCTTCAATACATTTTTGTCGACGAAAATCTATTTCACGCTTCCACGATCATCAGGAAGACCGGAAGAAATGGGAAACACATTTTCAAGAAGCAATCTCACTTTGCAAAGATGGAAAAAGTTAGAATCATTTCTTTTGGAGAGACACTTTGAAATTAGTGTTTTCTGACATTAAAACCTGTCATGGGGTATGATAGATTGATTTGTTGAAAATATAAACAGGATGTTTATGAAATCAGATGTGGAATCATCTGCGACTGAAAGATAAACTTTAGTCACTATCTTCCATCGTCAAGATAACCTCTTGTGAGGTATTCATGTTGAAAAAGGAAACATTCTCAATTGAATATTGCTAAAAAGATTTTTCTGTGAATTGAAAAATCCACTATTAAAATGAAGTTATTTTTTGTGAATGTCTAACAGAAAACAACTACTTCCCCGGCTTAAGCCCCGCTGGACATTGAACTACATCTGATAGATATTCTGAAAAGGCCTAACTCAAAAGAAAAAATCTGAAATTGAAAATTTGCATTTTCATTCAGATAGTTATTTGATTTTCTATTCCAGTCTTGATTAAGAACTCATAAAGATGAATGAGGCAATGAAGAATGTTTTCCAAAAGAGAGTACTCACCAGAAATCATTCGTAACATTGACGCAGGAGAGATATCGCATTCACTAGGTCTTCAATACATTTTTGTCGACGAAAATCTATTTCACGCTTCCACGATCATCAGGAAGACCGGAAGAAAAGGGGAAACACATTTTCAAGAAGCAATCTCACTTTGCAAAGATGGAAAAAGTTAGAATCATTTCTTTTGGAGAGACACTTTGAAATTAGTGTTTTTTGACATTAAAACCTGTCATGGGGTATGATAGATTGATTTGTTGAAAATATAAACAGGATGTTTATGAAATCAGATGTGGAATCATCTGCGACTGAAAGATAAATTTTAGTCACTATCTTCCATCGTCAAGATAACCTCTTGTGAGGTATTCATGTTGAAAAGGGAAACATTCTCAATTGAATATTGATAAAAAGATTTTTCTGTGAATTGAAAAATCCACGATTAAAATGAAGTTATTTTTTGTGAATGTCTAACAGAAAACAACTACTTCCCCGGCTTAAGCCACGCTGGACATTGAACTACATCTGATAGATATTCTGAAAAGGCCCTAACTCAAAAGAAAAAATCTGAAATTGAAAATTTGCATTTTCATTCAGATAGTTATTTGATTTTCTATTCCAGTCTTGATTAAGAACTCATAAAGATGAATGAGGCAAAGAAGAATGTTTTCCAAAAGAGAGTACTCACCAGAAATCATTCGTAACATTGACGCAGGAGAGACATCGCATTCACTAGGTCTTCAATACATTTTTGTCGACGAAAATCTATTTCACGCTTCCACGATCATCAGGAAGACCGGAAGAAATGGGAAACACATTTTCAAGAAGCAATCTCACTTTGCAAAGATGGAAAAAGTTAGAATCATTTCTTTTGGAGAGACACTTTGAAATTAGTGTTTTTGACATTAAAACCTGTCATGGGGTATGATAGATTGATTTGTTGAAAATATAAACAGGATGTTTATGAAATCAGATGTGGAATCATCTGCGACTGAAAGATAAACTTTAGTCACTATCTTCCATCGTCAAGATAACCTCTTGTGAGGTATTCATGTTGAAAAGGGAAACATTCTCAATTGAATATTGATAAAAAGATTTTTCTGTGAATTGAAAAATCCACTATTAAAATGAAGTTATTTTTTGTGAAATGTCTAACAGGAAACAACTACTTCTCCGGCTTAAGCCACGCTGGACATTGAACTACATCTGATAGATATTCTGAAAAGGCCTAACTCAAAAGAAAAAATCTGAAATTGAAAATTTGCATTTTCATTCAGATAGTTATTTGATTTTCTATTCCAGTCTTGATTAAGAACTCATAAAGATGAATGAGGCAATGAAGAATGTTTTCCAAAAGAGAGTACTCACCAGAAATCATTCGTAACATTGACGCAGGAGAGACATCGCATTCACTAGGTCTTCAATACATTTTTGTCGACGAAAATCTATTTCACGCTTCCACGATCATCAGGAAGACCGGAAGAAATGGGAAACACATTTTCAAGAAGCAATCTCACTTTGCAAAGATGGAAAAAGTTAGAATCATTTCTTTTGGAGAGACAATTTGAAATTAGTGTTTTCTGACATTAAAACCTGTCATGGGGTATGATAGATTGATTTGTTGAAAATATAAACAGGATGTTTATGAAATCAGATGTGGAATCATCTGCGACTGAAAGATAAACTTTAGTCACTATCTTCCATCGTCAAGATAACCTCTTGTGAGGTATTCATGTTGAAAAGGGAAACATTCTCAATTGAATATTGATAAAAAGATTTTTCTGTGAATTGAAAAATCCACGATTAAAATGATTTATTTTTTTGTGAATGTTTAACAGAAAACAACTACTTCCCGGCTTAAGCCATGCTGACATTGAACTACATCTGATAGATATTCTGAAAAGGCCCTAACTCAAAAGAAAAAAAAATAGTTGTTTTCTGTTAGACATTCACAATAAATAACTTCATTTTAATCGTGGATTTTTCAATTCACAGAAAAATCTTTTTATCAATATTCAATTGAGAATGTTTCCCTTTTCAAAGAGAGAAGATACTTCCTGTTGAATATAAAATGTATAATCTCTCCACATTATCTAGATTCACTGGAATATAAATATCTGTTAGTGTTATGAAGTTGTCACATAATGACAGATATGTCAGTCAGTTTGATTCATCAAAAAGTTTGTGTACACGTTATTTATACAATATATGTATAAACCATTAACTCTCTCATCTGCAAGTAGTTTAGAGTCAAAAGGATTCAGATTGTTTGATCCTGAAAAGAGAAAACTGATAAAAGCAAGGGATGTTGTATTCATTGAGGTTCCTAGAAATAAAATGATAACTGAAATAACCTCTTCAGAACCAAAATGTGAAGAGATAAAGGATTGTCATGTAGGACAAGGAGATGGAATAATTATCCATCAACAAGATGCTGCTCAAGTTGGGGATCCAAAAATAATTCAAGGAATGCAAGATCAGCAGGAAAATCAAGAAGAAACTGTAGGTGATGATGAAGAAACACCTCACATTCAAAGAAAATCTACAAGCGAGAGACATCCACCAAAGCTTCCAGATGGTAGGATTTTATACCAAGCTCTATTGACAGCAGAAATGATGCATGAATATCCAGAAGAACCAGACATAGTGGAAGAAGCTCTAACAAGCTATAACAAGAAGCACTGGGAAGAAGCCATGGATGAAGAATTACGTTCCTTGAATGAAAATCAAGTGTGAGAACTAGTCGATCCACCACAGAACATGAGAATCATTAAGAGCAAGAGGTGTTCAAGATAAAAAGAAACTCTGAAGGGAATGTTTCAAAATATAAAGCGCGACTAGTAGCAAAAGGATTTAGTCAGAAAAGTGGAATGGACTATCAAGAGACCTTTGCACCAGTCATTCGTTTTTCAACAGTGAGACTTCTTCTAGCACCTGCAGCAGAATATGATCTAGAGGTGATCACAGCGTTCTTGAATGGCGATCTTGAAGAAGATGTTTCCATGGAGGTTCAGGAGGTGTTCAAGCTGAAGAAAACAAAGTATGTAAATTGCTTGAAGCAATCTACGGACTCAAGCAGGCTTCACGACAATGGAACAAGAAAGCTCATGAATCCATAGAAGGCTTGGGATTTCACAAATCAAATCATGAACCATGTCTTTACTTGAAGAATGAAGGAAAGAAGATTGTCATCCTAGCACTTTATGTAGACGATTTCTTCTTACTTTCCAATGACAAACCTGAAATGAAAAATTTGAAGCTAGAACTCCAGAAGCAATTCAAGATGAAGGATTTAGGTCCAGTGAATAATTTCCTTGGCATAAGAATACGCCGGAGCAGAGAAAGTGGAGTCATTTGTCTGGATCAAGAGAGATACATTGAAGACGTTCTCCGCAAATTCAAGATGGAAGAATGTAAGGCTGTCAAAACACCAATAGATGTGAGAAGCCATCTTACTCTTCCTAGCCAAGAAGAGATAGAAGAAGCTGCAGATCTTCCGTATCAAGCTTTAATAGGAGCGATGATGTACTTAGCTGTGTGCTGTAGACCAGACATAGCTCACAGTGTGAGTGTATTAAGTCAGTTTAATAGCAGATTTGGTCAGCAACATTGGCAAGCTGGTAAACGAGTACTCAGGTATCTCCAAGGAAATGAAGGGATGTGTCTGAAATTCCAAAGAGATAATCCAGGGTTGACAGGCTACTCAGATGCAGAGTGGGCAGCGGATCAAGATAACAGGCGATCCCATACTGGCTACACATACATCCTAGCTGGGGGTTGTATGAGCTGGGAGTCTTGTAAGCAGAGAGAGCACTTTTGTCGACTGGAACGGAATACATGGCTGTCAGCGAGGCGAGCAGAGAAGCAGTTCACATCTCAGGATTACTAAAAGAACTGAATTTTGCATGTGAACCTGTAATCATTTGGAATGATAATCGAAGTTGTCAGAAATTGTTGCACATCACAATCGTTCAAAACATTTAGACATAAAGTATCACTATGTTCTTGAATGTATTCAGAACGGTTCTATTTCTGTTAGATATATGCCAACCGAGGAAATGTATGTAGATGTGTTAACTAAAGGTTTAAATGGACCTAAACATCAGTTCTGTGTCTCGGGTTTGGGATTGTGTGCCTACCATCAGCTGTTACTAACACACAAATGTAAATGTGGTGCTGTAACCGAACCCACCCCGGTCATATCTGATTGGTAAATTTTCTGGTCGACTTTCATTTTTTTTCAACCTTCTTTTTTTTTTTTCCTTCTTTTTTTTTGTCGTTAGAAGTCGACACTTTAGTGATCGTCGTTCTAGACAGTCTAGCGACCACTGTTGTGTATATATATTCTTTTTTGTTTTTAGGTAAAAGTTCTGTTCAGCTGAAGAGAAATGAAAGACAAAGGGTGAATAAATACATATATTAAGCAAAGAGTTACAATCTCAACTTGTTTGAAACCAATTCAACGATTACAGACTTTACATGTTTCTCAAGACAATATTGACAATTCTAAGAGTTCAGCTTATTAGGAAATCGTCTCTGGTTTCGAATCTAATTTGATACAATGATGTAAAGTGTTTCTTAAGTGATGAAATTTGGACTAGATAGACGAGGGACAGGAATATATCTGTCTTTCTAAAATTGTTTGATCCCCAAAATACATTGCCGGTATATTTCGCGGGTATATTCATAGATCTGTCATCGCCAATTGAGATAATGACGACTATAGTATATTTCCAGTACCCAACCAAGGAGTTGCTAGACTCAATTGGACCTAGTGACCGGTCGGAGATTGTTTTGTGTGCATACATACTAGACAACCCGTTACCATCCTCGGCCACTCTTTACAGCACGTTCTATTTATATAGAGTTTTTTATATATGCGTAAAGCCGGGATCCATGACTTTGCAGAGAGTAACATTGTAGCACTACAAACCTACTCATTTCGAACATTTCTCAATTTTGCTATGGTATAGTGAAATCGTGATACGATCGATTGTTTTAGGCAACTCCGGACAACTATATCTTGGTGATTTCTAGTTTATAATGACGTGATTCCATTTACTGGCTAAGAGATACGTTCCTCAAGTCTATCATCCAATTTCTGTTCATTAAAAGACGATTTCAATATCTAATTTCTTCCTAACTTACTTTAATCTTTAAATTTCCTGATAAGAGGTTTTTTTCTTGAATTTCCAACATTTAATGAGAGAGACTGTGTAATACTTAATTAGTCTTGGACCTTAACCAAATTCCTATAGAATTTCCTCCCGACAACGTGTGAGAATAATCCTCTAGTATGTTTAAATTGCCACAACCATGGGTTTGTTCTGACATAAGCCTAGTGACCAGCTTGGAATCGTTTTGGATGCACCCATAAAACAAACCGTTACTTTCCCGATCACTTTTTAAGTTTAATGGTTTGGCAAGTGGTAAAACCGGGATAAATTCATTTATGGCAAGAAGTAACATTGGGGCCAGATAAACATACTCAGTTCCACTATTTCACCGTTGTGCATAAAAAGGTTTATGAAACCTAGACTTTACTCGAAGTTGCGGTTAGATCCAGACCAATTCAACTGAAGAAAGCTGACTCTATCAATTCTAATTGTAATGATTTGAGAGTGATATGAAACGACTAATTATGTCTTTATTCTTAGAACTTTCATCTAACTGATATGAACAACCGAACGTATACTTAAGACTCAAGGCATATTTGATTTAAATAGTTACGGACCCGGACTCTCGAGAGGTAAGTGGATTGGTGTCGTTGATTCCATCTTGAAAGAGAGACTCCCTTATTGGGTCGCCAGTACCTAAATGTAATTCCATAGCAGGAGATGTTGTCAGGACCAGGACCCAAGTGGAAGTGATCTCTGATCGATTTGGTACTCGCTTTTATAGGAAAAGGATCGTATCCAGGGAGACGCATTTTGTTTCTAAGAATTCCCAATTTCCCGACTGGAATTTGCCAATTTTCGAATTTACCGAATGGATTTGCAATCTGAAACTTGTATGAAAGTGGTCTAAGATATATGTTCTACAATTGGAACCAGGTTTCTCTCCTGAATAAATACGGCATTTACCAAATTTTAGCCATAAACTTTCGTCTTTGACGTCTTGTTGATAACTCAAGCTACAGGACAAATTTTACTTTGGAACTCTATTTTCAACTCTCAAGCTCAGTAAGGTGGGTGAGAAGTATATCAGCTTGATGAGAAAGGTGCATTCTTTCATTTGATATATTGGATTAGTAGAGAAATATTCTAGGAAGACGACAGGGTAGTGTAGAAGTTGAAATGTCATCCTACATGTTCATAATTAGAATATTTCCTAGATTCGGTTTTACTAACTCTAAAGATACTATTCTTTTCATTAGCTTTATCGAGAAAGTATATTCTTTCATTTAGGGGGAAATAAAAGTTGCAGGGTATCGTAGAAGTTGAAGGAGGCTCCTACATGCTTATAAAGTTCCAAAATTCGTTTTTTCTACCTGCAAAGTTAATATTATATTGATCAGCTTGATAAATAAAGTGTATTGTACGATTTAGGAAGTCATTTCAGCAGAGAAATATTATTGGAACAATACAGGGTAGCGTTGAAGTTGAGTTGAATATCCTATAATGTTCCCAGATTCGTCCTTTCTGTTCCTAAGATTGATATTTGTAGCTCAGATTCATCAATGGAGTGTGTATTTCAATTCTAGATGACAAATTGTTAGGAAAATGTGATTGGGAGATGGCAGCGTAGTGCTGAAGTTACATCGTAGGAAGTACATACAACGTTACCTATGAAGCATATAGACCTCATACCTATATAGTGATTCATACTCACCTTGTTCTCCACATACAGTATTAGACTTGTTATCAGTTGTCCAACAATTCCATAACCTCAGTGGCGGAGAGGGAAAGAAATCCTCGAAGGAATTTTACTTACTTCGTGCTAGATTCTTGTCTTCAGAAACCTTTTCTTGGAAGTACAGATGATGATTTTCAACTACCTGCTTGGGATGTGTTCCTTCTGAATGATATTCCATCCTCAGACGTTGCTCTGATGTTTTCCATAGTTGACTTCATAATGCTAGTTTCTTTTTTGTTTTATGAAAAGAACACTTCCCCTACCACCCAAGATCTAGGAATTTATATAATCCAACAAGACCCGGGGTCACACCGTCTCAGTGCCAATAATTTGAATTCGTTTTATTTTTAAAACAGGTTCTTTGAACTATTTTTATTTTTGTATTGTTAAAGCTATAGAAATATTTTTCAGAGTGTATCGATTAAGGGAGGGGGTGTTGAATATAAAATGTATAATCTCTCCACATTATCTAGATTTACTGGAATATAAATATCTGTTAGTGTTATGAAGTTGTCACATAATGATAGATATGTCAGTCAGTTTGATTTATCAAAAAGTTTGTGTACACGTTATTTATACAATATGTGTATAAACCATCAACTCTCTCTCATCTGCAAGTAGTTTATTACAAACAAAAATCCAAGCAATAAAAGGTGGATTTATTCAAAACTTCCGGCAACTCACAATTAGAAGGGATCTACCGACTGCATTACTCCAAGCAATAACAAACTTCGCATACTAACAGGAATCCTAACAGGCCAGTGCCGACTGAAAGGGCCCCTGAGAAAACTGGGATCGGTAGAGAAAGCAGAGTGCAGACTCCGCCAAGAGTAGAAAGAAACCTCCATCCACATCCTCTCAGACTGCATGACGTTACAAAACTCTAGGCACTACACCTGGTAGCATATGAGAGAAGAGAACGACATACCCGACGTGAAGCCACCCCACATCCTCAACTTTCCAAGAAGAATGGTACTAGAATCCCCAACTGCATAACAATAGATCTCATAGGTCGCACTTGCTTGAATATATGTAACAGAGGTTGTTTTAACCATTCGCTGCAAGGTTTCAATTTTGTTACCGCCTTATCATAGTTCGATTCGATGATCAAATTCAGTAAAAAACTATCGTTAAATAGAACGCCATAGTCAATATCATATGTTGTTTTTTCTGTATTAAACATCAAAGAAAAAAGTTTGCAAATGCATCCGATGTTTTCGTCTCCTCTATCGTCAATTCCTCAAAAATATATTTACCCTCGTTTGTATTATTTTTTTTTTTATTATTCATATGATTCCAAAAGTTACTAATATTTTCAGTTGAGTCTTGTTCTAGTTTATTTCCTCTCTTCAGAACTAATTAAACATTTTACTTCTTTTCTCAAATTTTTGTACTTGTCCATATAAATATTAGACAGTGATCGCAATCTCCTGAATCTTTTCTTTTCTTTCAAAAGTTTTATTATTTCTTCTGTGAACCAAACTGGAAAACGATTTTGTCTTTCATGTATCGCGTACCTCGGTACACACCATAGACAAATTAAAAATAAAGAGACTGTTTGAAACATTGGCGATCTTGACCACCAAGTTTTTGGTACGGCCAGTCGTGCATGGAGGCGCTGCCCGCAATCAACAGACGACTGATATGATAATTTTCTAATTTCGACATTTGTCAGAAAATGACAAACCACGTAATAATTTCAGAATAATTCTACTGTTGTCATCGAAAAATTAATTATAGAAATTATACTATGGACTTGAATTATGTACCCAATGTCGAAAATGGAATGTTTTGTTATTCGAGTTGACGCTGAAATTCCTCGAAATATTCTTTCACAAGGTAAAATATAAGCTGCTTTTCACAAGCTGATACTTATTTCCATCCATCAGTTGCAGAAATTTTTTCACAAACTGATACTTATTTCCGTCCATCAGTTTCCATTTCCTATCACCATTTGAGGAAGTACGAAGATTATCATCAAACTGGAGTATTTGTTTAGTATACCTACTCGTTCTCCTTTGTGCTAATAAATGAACAAAATTATTGAAGGTTTGTTGTAAATGTAATTTGTTTTTATTTTGGTTGATTTGATGAAGACTGAAGAATATTTTTAATTTTGTTGTTTTTCGGAGTTTTATTATTGTTTTGTTTATCTTGTCCTAGATACAATAAAATGTGTTTTTATAGTGTTCAACTTATTATTCTGGTTTTATGAGATCTTTAATTTTGTTCTTGATATCATGAAATAAAGATTTACTTTGAAACTTTATTTTAACCATGAACGAACTAACAGATTCTACGAATCGATTACTGTATATATTTTATTAGTGATCGATTTGTTATTCCTGTATTTCATATGATACAACCATTCATATGGAATACAAGAATGGCAAATCGATCACTTATAAAATATATACCATATCAATCATATTAAAGTAACACATTTGAAAAACCCGCCTTATCTCAATCGGTTTTACCAACTGTACTTAGTTCGGCCAGTTGCGAGATATGTCGCCACTGTCTAAACGTGGTGCCAACTTTTACTGCAGGTTTGACAACTCTCTTTATTTTTAGTTTCTCTATGGTACACACTCATCCACAATAACATGCCATATATTGTAGAATTCATGTAAAGCTGCGTTCACATCATGTTTTTCGACCAGAACTTTATCCCAGTTGGCGTTTTTTATAAGTTGACTCATAACAGAGAAATCTGTTTTCTTGAAATTATAAGTTGGAATTGTTTTATGTGGTTTTATACTTGACCCAATATTTATGGAAATACTCAGAGCTGGATGGTAGATATCTTTCAATACAAATGGAATGTTGTCTTCACTAACTATTTATATCATGATTCTCAGGACCAAAAATCAAATCTGAAGTTCTCACCTGAAATTGTTTAATGTCATTCATTAGACGGAAGCCGTTTTTAAAATATCGAAAGCCAATTCGTTCTTTGCTGTTTGGACTACCAGAAGGAATATATAAGCCACAAAGAGTATATTTGCAACCGTTCACCTTAACCACTATAACATACAAAATCTAATGATTTTTCTTTACCGCTATCAATGCCCCTTTTTTGTAAATTCTAGGTTCCTATCTGCCCTAATTAAATTGAACATATCATTGTCTACCAATTCTTCGTCCTGCACCCCTTTTGTAGCCAAGTTTCTACTGCTACAATAACATCGAAATCTCCGTTCAAATACTCCCAAAAAATTCACCATATTTGGTATTCAATCCCCGGCAATTTTGGTAATACACTTCCAGTGTTGGTGGCATACCAAAAGTGTCACATCACGAGGTCTCAATTTAATTTTATTGAATGAACAATGCTGGTATTATCCCATTACATGTAATCATAATTTGAATACTATTAATACAGGACTAACCTAAAGTGACCAAAACATTTTGCATTCGAAACATAATCTCAAATTGTCACTTCATCATATTGCGTAAACAATATTCATAGTAAACCATCAATTTCGATAGTTACGAAACAAAATTTTTACCTAACCCTCAGTGTCAATATTAAAGCCCATAGGAGCACAGAAACTATTTTTCGTCTTATAGTACCCATTACTGGTTAGCCAAATTTTTATAGCTGTGCCCTATAAGTAAAAAAAACAGAAAAACAACAACACATAGAAAACATATCAACCTAACATTGCTTTTGCAGTAACCTTAAATATGATTTCCAGTGTAAACTTCGCTTAACCCAATTCATTTATGTGAATATGTAGAACGATATAAAAATAAAAATAAATGTCTGATGAGAAAAAAGCCCCGTACAGCAAAAAACAAATCACTTATCTCTCTGAGACCATTGCAGATGAATCGGAACTGTCTTAAATCAACTTCGCAATGTTGCCGACTTTTTTCCATTTTTTTTTAATTTTTGGAATCTTTCGCTCTACCGATTCAAACGAAACATGATTCAAATATCATAATTTTGATGAATACGAGACTTCAATGTCATACATGCCCAGAAAATACCCACATTGGTCTGTTACCAGAAAAAAAAATGCACCTCCAGAAATTCGTCATTGTTGTTACAAAGTTCTTATAGTTTTTTTATTTCATTGTGAAACTGATTCGGATTTTCAATGTATGGACGTTAATATGTCAGTAATCGAATAAACGAATTCCTCTTCATTCTTATTACATTCGTATTTCTTTTTTTAACATATTTGTATCCAGTTAGCTGCAGATCAGTTCAAAATATTTTGATGTAGTTTACACCCAACAGTGTGACTGTTGGATGTAAACTGTTTGATGTAATTTTCGAGCAAATAATAATTTTTCGCAACATTTCTTGAATTAATTTAATAAATCTCATATTCTTTATTTTCACCATTATATGTGTAAAAAACATTAAACCAAAATAACTATAACCAAATTCACAATAATACATCGTAACATTCATTGATTTATCTCAATAATCTTATAAGGAACCTCAATTCATCATTCAGTATGCCGTGCTTCCCGTTCTATACAAATTATAGTCCTTTCATTCGCATACTTTGTGGCATTTTTAATAAATAGGGGATTTATATTAGCACAACACTCCCGAATGGTATTCTCTAAATGTTCGGTAGAGCGAAAGATTCGAAAAATAAAAAAAATTGGAAAAAAGCTGAAGTATCAGTAGAGAGTCCAAATTTGGAGGAAAGGTATAAAATTGGAAACCAAGCAACTTTGGCATTTTCCGAAATTTCTAAAAAAAACTGATTTTTTGAGGATTTTTTAAAAAAATGTCAAATTTGACAGGTTTAGAGTAGAACATGACAGAAGGAAAGAGGTTGTTTTTCACTCATTTTTCAAGCACAAACTAACTGCGAAGTCAAATTTTCATTATACTTCTTAATAAAAAAAACTTCCATATGTTGCGAACTTTATGTGTGACACTGTATATATATATATATATATATATATATATATATATATAAATATCAAACAAAAATGTGATTTGATCATGGAATTGAAAGACAAGATTAGAATTCTCAACACACAAATTGAATTACTACATAGAATAAATTCCGACAAAATAAACAAATACCGAACAAAAACACAACAAACAAAATAACAACATGACAGCTGTCTAGTGAATTACTGAAAATTGAGACAGAAAGGAAATGCCAGGATGTCATTAATTTGGCGTCACATGGAAGAAATAAAAATTATAATTTTTTTTTAAGACAAGCTTTTTTACAAATGCACTAAAAAGGAAAAAATTATTTCTTTCATTGATTGATCTAGGTTATTCTGTGAGTAACAGATTCAAAATCTTGCCGCGAAAGATGACCTATTTTGAATCCGCGGTAAGCTTTCGAATCTGTTACTCACAGATTAACCTAGTTCAAACAATGGAAGAAATTATTTTTTCGTTTTTAGTGCATTTGTATAAAAGCTTGTATTTATTTTTTTTATAATTTTTATTTTTAAATTGTTAGTTTTGTTTTTATCAATTACTATAAAAGCTTGTTTTTATTTTGTTTTCCGTTCATTTATTTATAATTTTTAAGTATGTATGATGTTAAATAACTTGTTAAGTAATTTCTATCTAATTTATTTTTGAATTTTAACAAAAAACTCATAATCTCCGACTCCGAAAACCCCTAGATACCAATTTTGAATATTGAAATTGTCCGCCATATTGGAGCTGCCATTTTTTTTCATAATGCATTGTCACCGGAATTATGTACACCAGGCAAATTTCAAATGAAGAGATTCAGAGAGATATGTGCATTTTTTTATTTTGATTGACTGTTTACTTACCTTCCCAAGAATATTCTCCAATTTTCCTTGAACACTTTGTATAATAATATGTTACCAGAATTAAAAAAATTCCAATAATACGAATACATATTCACTTTTGGGATAAGTAAGAGGTCAATCACAAAAGGAGATCCTCGAATGTGAATATTTCAGGTATTCCTATTCAGTTGATGAATACACCAAAATTAAATAAAATTTTCAGAAATCAACGTATGGGTAAAAATATCAACGATACATACTGAGATATATAAAAAACACTTTATAAACAGTTATTAACAATTTATTCACACATAGTATGTATTTTTTATCAAAATCATCAGGTTATCAAATACTATGATCAAATTTTATCCCGTTAAGAGTAATGAAAGAAAACAAAGTTATAAAACATATTTATATTCACAGACAACAATAATCTACAAATAAATACAAATAACAATTAATAACAAAAGCTATAAATACTAAATCTCAATAAATACAATAATAATGAAAAATAAATAATACAAATTATAAACTGTAATAATAAATCATGATGAAAATGTTATAGTCTTTCAGTCAGAAGGAAAAATTCACAGTTCTTCCGTAAACGAAGTAAATTCATCATAAACGTGTTAGAAGGGGGAATACATTCTAGGGTACAACAATGTTAAAAAAAACGTTCTCGAAAATCATACTACAAAAAAATCACGAAGTGATCGCTAACCGCCAGAGTAAATCATAGAACTGATACCAGCGACATCTATACAATACATAGGTCAAAAACTATGCAAAGAAACAGTGTTAGGATAGCAAATCCCAACTACAACTCAATTGCTATAATTCTTCTACAATATTCAATCGAGCAGAACTACTGACTTGGATTCAATAAGCAAGCATTGGAATCCATAAATCACAAATATATCATGGGAAAATGGATTATAAGGCCGCATCCATAAAATGGCGAGAGTAGGGGTCAGAACCTTTCCCGAGATATTGCGGTAAGGTTGAGAATCATTTCTATGTCAACTCTGATATAAATAAAACTCTGATTGTATCCAGTAAACGCAGTATTTGAATTGAATTGGGCTATGAATATGATATTTATTTCATTCAGAATATTGACCATAATTATGTATTTTGTCAACGAGTTGAAAACATTCTTTCAAAAACATTAATATTTATCCCTTTTTTACAATCTTCAGCGAATTGAGCTTATATTTCACACATCTTGTGCGATTGTATTTTAGATACAAATTAGATGAAAATCATTCAACTCTTCAATGGGCGAGGACACGACATTTTCAACATATTTTCAATGTATTCTACAGCTTGTGAAAAGTCTGTTGGTAATTATCTTTCTTTTTTTTAATTTTCTAAAACTTGAAAAAAAGTAAAAATTCAAATGGCTTCTTTCTAGTGCCATTGCAAAATGTTGTGACGTAATCACATCAACCAATCCCACAGTTGACAGCTTCAATCAATTTTGCAACGTTTCCATATTTTCAAATCTTAGGCCGCGCCTCCATAACAAAAATAAATGGCTTTCTCTTTATCAGAAATCATTTTTATTGACCACAATGATTCATAATATCAAAAATACCCAGGTTTATGTGCACTGTCAAATGGAAAATATATTGTTTCATGACAGATCGAATGTTTTAACATCCTTCAAATCCGCTATCGTCGCTTGACATTACGAATAGTGTTCTAATTCTGACATTTATAGTCTTGGCAACATTGCCGTTCAACGTCACGATCAACCCGATTATGCCTATTGGCTGCTTGGTCGTATACGCCACAAAGAGCGCCAATATTAGTAGTTTCAAAATTTGCTGATTTTCAAAAACTAATGGAAACTACTGTAATTGAAATTTTTTCTGGGTACATTTATATATGCGTTATGTATTTTCAAGCATATTTAAAGCGATAATAATTTTTCGTGTCCTCGCCTATTCGTAAAAAGATAGATAAAAACTGAACTCGCACTACCCGCAATTTTTTCCTGTATTTTAGAACTTAATGTATCGAAATTTCATATAGTTATTAGGCCAATAAATTGAGTTTCGAGGAAATATCTTTGTTACCTCGAATGGGATACCCTGTATATATTTCTACATATTCAAGAACACCACGTCTAAACAAATTCAAACAAATAAATCTTATACAATATTTATCATTTCCCTCCAATGAAACGTCCATTCGGCATTCCAATTTTTTTGTTGGAAAACTCATATACCTCTGGAATGATTTGTCATATTTTGATTCATTTCATTTTCCAGTAATGCACAAAGAATCCCAAGAGACTCTCTGAGACTCTGGTCACTGAAGAATGCAGATTTTTGCAACGAGGAAAAATTAGAGTTGATTCTCGAAAAATCACACCTGACCACATTAATTTTTTTTGACTTCTAGAAAAAATATATCATTTAGTAAATCTGGTTTCCTTCCCAAAAAATGCATACAGCCATGGTTGCCTTCAAAGCAAAGTTATAGGTAAATATGGTAAGAACTATAGAAAGAATGGTGTGGAAGAAATAAAACAGTTAAACTAGAAAATGTTTCTTGGCTAGTAGAAATATATCCATTATTCCAACTCATTCTGAAAGAATTATGCCATTTTTTCAATTCTCTTTGAAACAAGAACTGTGCCTATAAATCTAAATTATTTTTATTTTCAATTGGAGCCCTTGGAGAATATCTAACGAAAAGGTACATTTTTTGTTTTTTTCTAAGTTTTTCCTAAAAGCTACAGTGGATGTGGTAGTTCCTGTAGAAGATATTTCGATTATCTTTCCAACCATCTAATTTTTGTGACTTTCGTCAATATGTTTTTTCACAATATGAATTTGAAATTTCAAGTATAAGTGCGGATCTGAATGGTACTCTTACCTCGACAACTTTTGAACGGTTTGATGTGAAACAATGGGACATAAATTATTTTGAATGGTATTACCGATCCTACTTTTTGAGAGAACATTACAATTACTCAACAGTGGGTGTTGGGGGCACATCAACTTTAAAATTTCGAAAGGCATAGGTCGACATGCACATCTTTCCGAAATGAAGAGTAGGTAAATAGTGTTATAATCATTCATACATTAGAAGGTCTTAAACATCGACAAAATAATTCAACTTTATATTAGGAATTTCTAGGGAACTGGTTAATTATCGGTTTACCAAATCCAATAAACGGCACCCATTATGATTATAGTCATTAGAAATAAATGAATTGGATATTATTTGTGTCGGAAATTAGATAATTGTAAGAATTAAGCTTTGAAACGAATTCGAAAATACAAAATATTTTTATGAAACTTCCTCTATTGACCGTATTTTGAGTTACTCATCGCAATTGTGATTCCGTTGAACAAACCTGGTTGATAGTAAAATTGAATTACCTTATCAATGATGTGCAACTTGACCTCTATGCCTTTCGAAATTTTCAAGTTGATGTGCCCCCAGGTAAGGGTGCCATTCAGATCCGCACTTATACTTGACATTTCAAATGCATATTGTGAAAAAACGTATTAACGAAATACAAAAAAAATGTGGATGGTTGGAAAGAGAATTGAATTATCTTTTCAACGATGTGCCACTTGACCCCCCATGCTATTTGAAATTTCTAAGTTAATGCCCCCCCTTTTTTCAAATTCCTTAAAACAATCATGTCACAAATTCAAAGCTCTTTCGGATAATCAAAAGATTATACAGAGTGTCATATGAAAAACAAAAGTTGGGCAGTTTTAATTTGTGATGTCAAAATGAACGTATTCAAGGATCATAGCGACATACCGAATTTGAAACCTGTATCTTCAACACCATAGAAAAACTGTGGGGCGTACCTCACCTCGTTGTTCCTGTTTACTCTTTTAGGGCCGGTTGACCAATGGCAAATAAATTCACGTGTTGGTCGTAATGCAACATAAATTCTGCGTCCGCCACTGGCCGATCGTATCATGGGAATTCATAAATTGAACAGAATATTATATATATTTCTGATTCAAAGGATATAATATCCAAGAAGTTGTCATTGTTGATTTAATGTGGTTAAAAAATGCCTGAGTAACATGCCTACTGACTCTTCATATTATTCCATAAAATATAGGAAGCACTTCTATAATTTTTGTCACAACTGAAGTCACAAAATTTCTAATGATAAAGTGGCCATCGTCGGAAAATATTTACTATCCCTAAAAAGTCATGGATGCTGGATATTATATTGAGAAATAGATAGTTCGCAAAAAACACTGTCTAACTCGGTGCAAAAACCCACATCATACGAAAAAAATCCAATATACTTTCAACCTCTTCCGTACATCAAGACACTGACAAACAAAATCAATAAAATATAACATTCATTTACAATGCTCAAGTTAATTCATTTGTATAGTCTTGACATTTTCAATATCATAAATCTATACTGACCAGAAAATGAGTTTTTGAGTTTATGGCTCAGTATTATAATAGAGGTTCTTTTGGATTCGTTAAGAATATAGAGATGTTTTTTATTATTCACCTATAAGTGATAGATTGGTTTATTCACTCTCTAATAGATTTAGAATTCATTTCTGACATAACTCGGTAGATGACATGGAGGATATAGTACACTTTTCAAATACTCGGATACGAATGTTCCACACTATTTTCCACAAGTATGGAGAGTTTGTCCTAAATCAGCAAATTGAGTGAGTTACCTCATGGAAAATATTCCAGAATATCAGCTTCAACTCGCCCAATATCTTTCTGCACTCCATTCGATTGGCTGAGATGCTCATTATTGGCCGACTTTGTTGGAACTAGAATATAATATTTCTGTCCGTTTGCTCCAGTAGGTCGTATAATTGAGCCCAGTATTGGAACTCTCTGAACGAAGTTTTGGAATCCATTTCCTACATTTTGAGTGAATGTCTGGAATCCCGTTCCAACATTTTGTGCGAAGTTTCCCGCATTTGTAGCCAGTGTTCCGACGTTGTTTCCTATGGCCCCAAAGGTATCCGGGACGTTGATTTCTATGGGAAAGAAGCCTGTAGACTGAATCCAGTTGCCGATGAAGTCAAAAGGTCCTCTAGTTTGGCCAAGTGGTAGGTTACTATTTTCAAGCAAACTGAAAAACATACATTTTTCAGTGGTAGAACTTCACACAGATAAAAATTAATGAAATAGTTATATGTATGCCAAGGCCACGAAATACCTTCTTGGCGTACCGAAAAAAAAGTTATCGCCGACGCCGCTTGCGGCCGAGGCAGGATAATCTTGAGGTCGCTAAAAAGTTTCGCGGCCATGGCATACACACTATTTTTCGTGCAATCATCAAAATTATGAAACTGGAAAATTGCAAATAAATATATAATTGCCTTAAAAATCAACAGCAAATCAATTTAATTAACAAAGTCACAGCGTTGCTATGGAAATGATATGTTAGAATATATACAAAATATTTGAACAGTTCTTGACAAAACGCAAATCCTATGTCTGATATTGATGATGATATTTTAGTATCTTCACTCCTCCAGAACTGAAAAGTATTGAAAACTAGGCGCTTTCCGTTTTTTTTTAATACCTGAAATATGATATAAGTATGTATTTGTTGATAATTTGAAAATTAATGCTGTATTAAAAAAAATAAACCTTGTCATTTTCGTATTTTAGAAATGTCAAGTTTGGAAGTGACGTTTGGTTTGGCACCAATTTTATCAGAAATAAAATTTTCTTTGAAATGAATAATAAAAAAAACTCATTTGGTGCAAACTTTTTCAAACTCAGTGTATATGGGACTTTCTATGATATTTTTGAGTTCTGGGGACCATGATCGGCGTGAAGTGGTGACGTCCGCAATAGGTAATATGTCTATGAAATCTACCTAATATGAGTCATAGTGACGTATGAGAATATGTCATGACCGCCTTCCTCTACAATTCCTTGTTGACAGTGGCGGAGTTAGAAATATATTTCATAGTTTGAAGGCCATTAAATTTTTATTTATCGGATGTGTATTCTTTGTTGCTGAGCATATTTGATTCATCCCGTGCTGTTGTCGTGTATTTATATTGTGTCACTAGCTGACCCGAAAGGCGTTGTCCCGTCCAAATTTCTATATTTCCCTGAAAAAAATTCCTGAAAACTCTGGTCCGCGTGGAATTTCTTGTTTCCTATGTTATTGGAACGTATTGGAACGTAGTTCCTTATCGCGCGTTGCGAAAGAGGGCTAGACGGAATAAATTAAGACCAAAATGTGTAACGAGACTTTCGCTATGGTTTTAAGCCGTGCGGCGTGCGCGTGTTTCTCTGTCTGTCTCTCTCTCTCTCTCTCTCTCTCTCTCATAGAAAGCAAGCCAGTTATTTTCATTTCGTCTTTCTATTGAACAGTGTGGTGTCGCGACGATTATTTTTGTTGAGTGTATACAGGTTTTTTGTACATAATAAATAATAAAAAATAATAACAATAATGAATCATGACAGTGTTTCTGCACAAGTTCCGGATATTGCTGATGGAGTTAGGTAAGTAGAGATTTTATACAGACAATAATAAATGCTTATGTATTTTCAGCAAGTACGCATTATAACCTCTCTTTACTATTGTGCTAACCAAGTCATACGCGTTATAATCTCTCCATTATTGTGTGTTTAGCAAGTGTACGCGTCATAACTTTAATACATTTAAAGCAAATTATATTTTAATATTACAATATCAATGCGTATGTATTTAGCAAGCCGTGCGTGTTCTAACCTATACGCTGTTGTGTTTACGAAGTCGAGAGAGTATATATATATATATATATATATATACACACTCTGTTGTGTTTACAAAGTCCCGCGCATCTATGACGTGTACGAAAGAATAGACAGACAGAGTGTATATATATATATATATATATATATATATATATATGTTTGTGTGTGTGTGTGTATGTATATGTACAATTTTTTTGCTTTTTATTTCAATAGCGAATCAACTAAAGCATCGACTACTGAGGTACAAACTATAACATCAAGGAAAAAGACACATGCACAAAGATGTAGAGAATATTGTGAGAGAAAGAAATTACAAATACATTTATTCACTGGAAAACACAAAACAGTTTTTTATTTTTCTGTAAACCTCAAACTCTTCAATCAAAAATTGGAGAAGAATTCAAATTTCGCTTTTGATTATAACTTAAGAAAAAATGTATTACAATTCATTCACTAATTAATCGAAAGGAACTTCGTTCCATCCGGGTGTCCCTTGACACCTCTCAAGTTTTTTTTTTGTGTTGTTCCATCTAAGTTATGCTTTCGACTCGTTATCCGTTAAACAATTTTTTCATTACCCCGTTTTCCGGTTTCAATATATATATATATATATATATATATATATATATATATATATATATATATATATATATATGAAAGAGAGTAATATCGAGGGGACTGTTAAAAACGAAATGGAAGGAATTTAATGGACATAGCCCTCAGAGAAAAGTGTTAACCGTAGACACGTGTTTCGGGCTCTCGGCCCTCATCAGTACGGTGGAGAAGTGCAAGGATGAACAACACTTGGCAGAAAACAACAAATCAACGGAGTCAACAAACAGAAGCCAGCCGCTCATTTGTGGTTTCAGTCAGCAGACCCTGAATTCCAGGGCAACAACCAACGTCGGAGGCAGCTATAGCTACCTGCGTGACATCCGAGTCCAGGAATATAAATATGAAAGAGAGTAATATCGAGGGGACTGTTAAAAACCACCGTACTGATGAGGGCCGAGAGCCCGAAACACGTGTCTACGGTTAACACTTTTCTCTGAGGGCTATGTCCATTAAATTCCTTCCATTTCGTTATATATATATATATATATATATATATATATATATATATATATATATGAATGGAAAAGAAGATAGAAAATATAAATTCGAATAAAAGGAATAAAAAATAATGAAATTGAGGATTTTAACTTTTTTGGAATTTTTAATTATACCTTGTTTTTATATTTGACCTATTACAGGCATGTACAGTTGTGTGCATAAAAAAGTCGTACAAGGTTTGTATGGTGTAAACCTGCCTATGATGTTCCAGATTTCATAAAGAAGTAGTACACGTACACATTTGGCAAAAATAGTTTCAATTTTGACACTACTTGTCAAAGTCGATAAGAAGTTTGATTAATATTGACAAACCTGACTCACAATAGCCTATAACTGCTGTACGACTTTTTAATGCTTTTGACTCGTTATCCGTTAAACAATTTTTTCATTACCCCGTTTTCTCGTTTTAATATATATATATATATATATACATATATATAGGTATATATATATATATATATAAATATATATATATATATATTTATATATATATATGTTCAGGGTGTAATTTGACCTCATGCACACTCGTGAATGACGAGTGTATAATGCCATTTTATAACTAATTACAGTGGTTAAAATCTGCAAAAAAAAATTAAAACATGTTTCGTTCATTGTAAAATTCAACAAAATTTTGGGTAGCGTCTCTCGCCTAATTTCAGGTGACCTGCTCAGAGGAAAACTTCGGCAATTGCCGAATGCAATAAACATTAAACTCGATATTTGAATAAAGTAGAATGTTGAATTGATTGTGTGGTAAATGTACACATTGCAGGCTGCCTGAGATAGATATTCAATTTCAAAGTGAAGAAAACAACTAACCTTGTTATATCAAACTGGTGATAAAGTCAGAACTAGTTGACTTCATACTCTGCTTTGAGGTACTTATCACAGTCACTTTAAGAAACAAACAACACAAAAGTATTGAAAGGGAAACATTCGCAAATGAATATTGTTTTGAAAAATAATATTACGACCATTGTAGTGATTCAAACATTCAGAACACGTGAACTGAACACTGTTGCCAAGCGTGATTCTCGCATGCACGGTTTACAAAGCTGTCTACGAACGAAAGTTTATTAGATTTTACTAGTGTTTTCTGATTGACTGGTGAATGAAATATCTTAATCAACAACTAATCAGAAAACAGTACGCGATGTGCACGAGAATTAATTTGAACATTATTGTCTTTGTCTTTTGAAAAATTGCCATTCTACCAAAAAATAATTATATATATTTTATTGATATATCTAGTACGAAAATGCCCGCACAGTGATTGGCGAATCCAGAATCCAACCCAATTTGAAATTTACTACTTCATTTATAAATGCGACGAGTGATTCATCTTGTCTTCTCCTCTTCAGAATACGCACGGAACAGCTCGGTGTTTAGTTTTAAGGGCCAGCAAAAGACAAAGACAATAATGTTCAAATTAATTCTCCTGCACATCGCGTACTGTTTTCTGATTGGTTGTCAAGTAGGATCTTTTATTCACCAGCCAATCAGAAAATACTAGTAGAAAATCTAACAAACTTCCGTTCATAGACAGCTTCGTAAACCGTGCATGCAAGAATCTTGCTTGGCAACAGTGTTCAGTTCACGTGTTCTGAATGTCTGAATCACTACAATGGCCGTGATATTATTTTTCAAAACAATATTCAATTGCTAATGTTTCCCTTCTCAATACTCTTGTGTTGTTTGTTTCTTCAAGTTACTGTGATAATTATAATAGGAGCTCAAAGCAGAGTATGGAGTCAACTAGTTCTGACTTTATCACCAGTTTGGATATAACAAAGTTAGTTGTTTTCTTCACTTTGAAATTGAATATTCATCTCAGGCAGCCTGCAATGTATCCATTTACCACACAATCATTCTACATTAATCAAATGTTTATTGATTCGGCAAGTGCCAAAGGTTTCCTATAACTAAGTCACCTGAAATTAGGTGGGTGGCGTTACTCAAAATTTTGTCGAAGTTTACAAAGAACGAAACATGTTTTAATGTTTTTTTTTCAGATTTTTAACCACTATAATTCGTTATAGAATGGCATTATACACTCGTCATTCACGGGTGTGGAAGAAGTTAGATTACACCCTGTATATATATGTATATATATATATATATGAATATATATATATATATATATATATATATATATATATATATTTAATATTCCTGAAAACTTTTCCAGGACCAAAGAATTACGCATATTCATCGCTCGACAAAAATCCATAGAAAAAAGCATTTTAAATTTTTTCCGAATCCTTTTGTATAGAAATTTCATTCCCTTAAAATATCATTCAGACTATTACTAACAACAAAAAATGTTTTGTGTTTGATTTGAATATTGAAATGAAATTAAAAATTATTTTTGTGTGAACACTCCCGGAGATTGAACGCGGGCACTTGGAGTTACAAAACACAGGCTCTAACCACTGAGCTACTCGGACCTTCAATAAGAGCTCAGCTTATATGGCTTTTGTTAGCCAAATTTATTAAATTTTACAATTTGAGGGAAACTTTCCTATTTTTTCTCCGTATCAATCATCCTCGGACTATTACAAACATTTAAAAATTAGCCAAATCGGTCCAGCCGTTCTCACGTTTTGCATTTACAAAGAATCGATATTCATTTTTATTATATAGATTATAGTGTTTAATTTTGTACTATTTTAGTAGAAGAATATTCCTTAAAATACTATTGAATAAAAGTTAGTGATCGAATCGTTAGTGAGTAACCTTTTTTCAGTACGAGTTTATATTACCACAATTCTGAGGTGTTGCACCATTATTATTATTTTATTTTACTTCAAAATGACATGTCCACTTGATGTTCCTCCTGTGGAAACAGAAGTGATATAACTTCCGATATGCCGTACGTTAAGTTTCGCAAAAATGAGGAAGAAAACAAAATTTGGATACTCTTTTAAGAAAAGGGCCCCAAATGGGTTCCGGCATCAACAGCAAAGGTTCGTTCATTGTATTTCAGGAAATTTGATTTCACAAGGAATCTACGGTTCTAGCTGGGCATCGAACCATCTCCATCGATTCGGGAACACCATCTAAATGAGTACCATCTTTTTGGATCAATAAGTCATTTCGCGGCAGATTAGGTTCCCCTACATTTTGACATAAAAATATTCGTCTGGTAGAAAATAGGGGCACAGAATTCTTCTACCGACTATGCCGCACAAAACATTCTCTTTCTGGGCATTTTGAATGTGATACTCCACCATCCATCGGGGATTCTCGATAGCCCAATAACGGCAGTTTTGTCCATCAACATGGCCGACCAAAGCAATATTGCATAGCTCTTGCTTTCGCCTATCAAAGACGTCTTCAGACAGTTCATACAGTGCTCGTCTAAAGTCTCTTCCCCCCTACTAATTTTTGAACCACCTGGTATATCACAACGAAATGTGGAGGGCTTAAATAGGAGATGACCTACTTTTTCATGAAAAAATCACAGCTAAAAGTTTAAAAATGGCGGCTGAGCGTCATCTTCAATAAATTTTTCAAATAGAACACCCCGTATATTATTCCATTTTGGAAATCTGCTCATAATTCTCAACAGTTTCTTCAATACACTTGACTCCTAAATTCAATTGTTTTCGAAATATTAACGTTTGAAAAGTGACATTTTGGGCTTTCAAATCCAACCAAAACACTAATGCTGCTTTCAATCAAGTTTGCATTGGAAAAAATCGTTGTCGCGGTAACATCTTGTTTACTGTCAAACTGAACTACTAACTGTCAAATAGTCCGTTGAGCGCCTAAATCTTTTTATGAAAAGTGTGATCATGGCACGTAGTTTAGACGATAAATTTGAAGCACTTTTGATATTTGGAGAAGCTGGAAGTATTAATCATCTAGCAGTCCGTACGTTTAAAGATACATTTCCTGAGAATCCTATTTCGGGGTCATATTTGCGCAAACTTTTAAATAAGCTCCAAGCAACTGGTACGCTGAAAAATGCTCCAAGATCAGGAAGACCGCCTCTTTCAGAAGAAAAAAGGTAGAAATTGTTGCTGAAACGGTTATCAATCCGACTCAGTCGACGTCTGCAGTTGCTGAATCCTGTGAAGTGAATTCAAAAAGTGTCCAAAGAGTCCTAAAAAAAAGTTTCATCTCTATAAAATGAAAATCCTGCATGCTCTCACGGAGGATGATCCAGACCGGAGGGTTGAATTTTGTGAGTGGTTAACAAGAACAATTGAAGGAGAACAGGGCTTCCTAAAACGTGTATGTTTCGCAGACGAATGCACGTTTTTTCTTATTGGAAAAGTCAACAAACAGAATGTACGATACTGGAGCGATACTAATCCGCATATTTTCAGAGATGGACATACCCAGTTTCCTAAAAAGGTGAATGTTGGGGCGGGGATTTGGGGCAATTGCGTTGTTGGACCGATTTTCATCAGAGGCAATATTACAGGAGTTCTTTGCAGAAATCTTTTATAAACTGAAATAGAACCTCGGATAAGACACATTGTATCAAACAATCAGGAAGAGTTTGAAAATCGTGAAATCATATTTCAGCAGGATGGGGCACCTCCCCATTTCGATCGCATGGCTAGAGAGTTCCTCGATACAAACTTTCCTGGGCGATGGATAGGTCGCAGGGGAAGTACAGAATGACCACCAAGATCTCCGGATCTTACACCTCTAGATTTTTACCATTGGGGGGTATCTGAAGTCAAAAATCTACGCCACTGAATGCCGAACAATAGAAGAGTTCGAACGCAGTATAATAGATACATGTGAAGAAATAGATGAACAGACTTTCATCAACGTGAGAGAAGCTATTAATAATAGGGCACTTCATTGTCAAGATTCAGGAGGGCGCCATATTGAACACTTGATTAAATAATTGTTGGGGTTAAATAAAAGTGTTATTCAAAAATAAATTATAATTTTTTAGCTAACTAATTTGTTTTGATTGTGAATTTACAGAACACATTCGTGGGCTTCGAGATTTTCCGGTAAGCGGTACTGTTATCCTTAATAAACTCTCTCTACGCCTCCTATTAGTCGAATTTATTAAGAGATTCAACTAAATTAATAACAACGTTTAGTTAGCAAAATGTTTTACCGAAAGTGACCAAAATCCATACTTCATTTTAAACCGGAATGTCACTCTTCAAACGTTAATATTTCGAAAACAATTGAATTTAGGAGTAAAGTGTATTCGAGAAAACTGTTGAGAATTATAAGCAAATTTCGAAAATGGGGTGTTCTATTTAAAAAAATTATTGAAGATGGCGCTCAGCCGCCATTTTAAAACTTTTAGCTGTGATTTTCTCATGAAAAAGTAAGTTTTTATCTCCTATTCAAGCCCTCCAAATTTCGTTGCGATATATCTGGTGGTTCAAAAATTAGTAGGGGGGAACAGACTTTAGGCGAGCACTGTATACAAGTTATACCGGTTGAGTGTCGACTGATGATCGTCTTGCATTGCCAACAAAACATCAATCTGGTCGTCTTCCAATGCTAAGGGTCGACCAGATTCAAAAAGATCACAAAATTGCTTATTGTGCTTTGACTAATAGACTGGATCAGAATGAGTTGCATTGAACAATTCAACTATTTCTTTCTCGGTGCGTATCCTCTCTCTAAATCCGATCATACAATAATTTCAATTCTATCTCATTTAGTTGATTTATCCATATTTTGTAAAATGACGATCAAACTGCTATATAAAAAAAGATCAATGACGTCATACTACATACACGAATCACCCTGTGTATCTGACATATTGAAAATGCGCAACTGAAAATAAAATTTTATGGGTGCGAGGGTTTTTCCTTGAATTTTTCACGAATTAATTCATTACTTCACGAAAACAATGTATATGTACTTTAAAATATAGTGAAATCACAATGCTTGCGATATGAATAGTATATAAAAAAATTGTTATCTACAAACCTAGCAGGAACAATGATAATTCGTCTAGTATCGAACGCTGGCGCCGCTGACAAGAATGCAAAACAGCTGAGGCACAAACTGGTTACCAGAAGAATCTTCATTCTGTGCGTTTTCTCCGCAAGTTACCGTTACAACGCGTGGGTCACCGTCAGTATAAACAATGAAAGTGGTTTCTTCGGATCCTTCTACGTATGGGGAGGGAAGTAGAAACTCATCGATCATATAGTTAGTCGATAATTGATTGTTCGAATATCGGGTGAGGCAGAAAACTTTTATGTTGCAAAACCGCGGGCCACATCAATACAATTTATATTCTAAGATCTGATGAAAAAAAAACTCTTTAACAAAAAATTAAACCGACGAAATACGGAACTGAAAAGTAAAAAATAAAATAAACCTTCTTAGTCTCAATAGCTAAGCTCCTTAACTAATGTAAGCAACTAATTTTGAGTCGGCGCCAAACAAACAAGCAAATGAATTAGGTAAGGCGTAAAATGAAGGCATCGAGTTGCGCGGTGACATTCTGATATTTTTTTCGAAGTAATTTAATGATCTTCGTTGATTGTTCGTTTGGCGCCGACTCAAAATTAGTTACTTACATTAGTTTAGGAGCTTAGTTATTGAGACTAAGAAGGTTTTTATTTTTCCCTTTTTTGTGGCTGAAATCTACTAATTACTACCTACTTGTTTTTGATTACTTCCAAAATACTCACTTACCCACCTTACTTCAACAATTACCAGTTAAATAATATGATCATCTACTTTTACTATTTGTTGTAATACAAATTATGTTTGTTGTTCTGGTTACTTTATTTCATTACTTTGTATATCATTCCATCCTCTCATAGAATATAATGATTGTAACGGATGTAGGAGAATAAAAATAATGACATTGTCATTGTCAACTACATTGTCAACTACATATGTGTGCCAATGTTCACAAGTGAAAAATTTATTATTCCCTATTTTTCTACCCGTAAGGGTTCTTAATTCCATTCGAAATCCAAATATGATCAACTATGAGGTATACCCTATCTAATTAAAAAAGAATCATCCAAATCGAAAAACTCAGTACAAAGTTATTCATGGTCATACATAGAAAAAATATACGCGTCGACAAGAGAACCTCCTCCTTTTTTATTTCGTCGGTTGAAAAATATTGTGAAATCGCGAGGTTTTCTTGTACTAATCAGATATGGTTCCATCTCCAGCGGTTGCTTGCTTTTGGAAAAGTCCAAAAAGGTAGATTTCAGAATGTATACTCCTAGACAAAATTAACGCAACACCATATTGAATCATTCAAATCGCTAAATGAATTAATTTCAATAATTTTTCATGAACATTACTCCGATAAAAAAATTAGGAAAAACATTTTCGGATCGTTAAATTATGAAATGGTAGAAATGAATTGGTTTAACTGGGACACTAGTAGCGTGTGTTGCCTCCTCCACTTCATATTACAGCATTTTTGCGCCAAGGCATGGTTCTAATTGAATTTTGGAATTTTTTCCCATTCTGTGATAACTGCATATTCAAGTTCTCTCTGGTTTCTAGGGGCAGGTATATGACGTTTTTTATGTTACCCATACATGTTCGATCGGATTCAGATCCGAGATTTTTGGTGGGCATCGCATAATTGGTATAACAACTTGATTAAAATAATCGAGTACCTCCCTAGCCATGTGAGGTCAAGTGCTGCTTTGCATAAACAAGAAATTGGGTGCCACAAATTGGCCGAAAGACATCACGTGTTCTACTACAATATTCTCAAGATAGTAATCAGCATTCATAGATCTCGTACGGACAGGAACTAATTATGTGCGAGCGTCAAAGCAGATGCCACCCCAGAACATAACAGAGTCACCGCCGAATGGAATCCTGCAGAGATATTACTAGTAGCAAACCTGGATGTGTTAGGCTAAAAGTTTCTTCTGTGAAGAAAACTTGTTTTCAATCATCCACAGGCCAATTTTGATTATTTCAAGCGAAATGTAACCTGTCAACTATGTGCTCTCTAGTAAGCAAGGATGTAGTGGATGTCTAATCTAGTTTCATTTAACCGTCTTCTAACTGTTCTAGAAGAAATTGCTAGTTGGTAGCGAGGTTTCTGATCAAAGAACTAGTGGCAGTCCTGTTTCTTAAAGGCCAATGGTTGTGGTCAATACGTATGGCCAACATGTAGAAGAGGGGTTTGTGTCAGCTTGGTAGATATTGGAACGTTGGCCCACACGTTGACGCGAGATCCGAGTGGTGTTGATTTTTCAAGACAGATCAAAGGGTATTGGCGGGGTGTTGGTGGAATGCCTTCGCGTCCACACGTTGGCCATACGTTTAGTTTGCAACGAGCTCCCAGAGTGATGTCACGCGATAACAGTACACTTCACTTTGTTTCTGTACACACTCAGGTGGTACATATATGCACTAAATAAATAAAACCGGAGCAGACGTTAGCACCTCGATTTCCATTTTAGCTTTGATGTCCGCACATTGGCCTGAACCGATGCAAACTGAACGATCTTCCAACGTGTGGACAACTTCACAAATTTCCGGGCCAATATGTGTGCCATACCATTGGCCAATATATGAAGAGGAGCCTTAAGAAAACGTTCATCTCGGTCGTTACTGTTATCAGGATATGTCATCATGAACGACCAACGAATCTCATGGGCAAACGAACCAAATACTTAGGAGTCACCCTGGACAAAGATTGACATTCAGGCAACACGTGGATCAGAGGCTCGGATTAGCAAAAGCAGCCCGAAGGAACCTCAACCCCCTTATAGGACGCAGAAGCGACATGGACCTCCAGTTGAAGATGCTCCTTATCAGGACCATCCTCCTATTCATCATCCTGTATGGATCTGCCGCATAGGATCAATGCGCAGAAACATACAGGACCAAGATCCAGCGATTCTTGAACGTGAGCCTAAGAATGGCAGGGAACGCTCCCAGTTACGTCCCGACTAGATTCATCTACAGGGACCTGAATTCAATCCAAACTTTATAGACGACCATCTACGGAATCACGCCCACGCAACGTTCCAGAAGATGGACACCCACAGAACCCGGTGATCCAAGACATCCACGCAAACCCGGACGATCCCAGGTTCAGAGAAAGGGACTAGTACACGCGACCATTCTACCAGAACGACCGTCCACCACCGAGAGTAGCACCCTGGCCGTCAGGTGAGTAACCAAAATTCAACACAAAACACGTAAGATCCACACACCCAAAAAAAATCACACCTTACTTTCACGCACCCGTCAGGTACATCACCACCATGCACACACAGCACAAGTCAGGAAAACACACAAAAATTACGACAAGGGGCTTAAAGCACTCAAAGGCTGACTTCATACCACAGGAGGTACGATTTCAATCTTGCAAACGTGCCAATTTGCGAGTTGAGTACCGCTCCAAGGAGGAGCGGGGGAGAAAGGCAAGTGGAAAGTGAATCTCGTTCACACATAATGTGAAGGGGATTTACTATCCATGGGCACTCAACCTTTAGGGGGGCATGGTGTGGTCGTTACTGTATCGTTATCGCACTTGCCATGGCCTTCTAGAATAAATTCCTACGTCAGTCAAGCGTTTTACCATACGAGTTTATGCGGATCGATGTTCGCCCAACAAATTGCCAATAACACAATATTCCTCGTCCAATAAAAGGGATGCTCGTACTACCTCGTGTTCAGTTAAATTCCTTGTTCGATTCATTTTTCCAATTTTCCGGAGTTAAAAATGAAACAGTCTACCATAAAAACGTATTACTTCAGAAAAAGTAACAAATCATACGCTTAATTGTGAAGAAAATCTATCGCAAGTGTTGCACAAAATTGTTTATCTAAGTAGGTACTGTCAATCTAAACGAATTGTTTTGATTGCTGTCATTAACAACAAAACAAAATATTCATAGCCTACTTTGAAATATTCGATAAACTTCAAAGTGGATGAAGAAAAATATTGTTTTTTGGATTGTTGGCAAGTGCAAACACTAATTTAATGAAACAAGAATTGGTTTTAAGCCATTAGTTTAAAAAAATACAATTTTCTTGGGCATTTGTGATTTTTGGTTATGATGATTTTTAGGAAAAAATATATCACTTTTTTTTCTCAAAAATGATACATGGGAAAAATTAAGAGATTTTCGAATTCTTATGGGACCAACGAATCTATATAAAAAATATATCTTTCATGACATCATTGGTTTTTGCAAAAACACTATTCTACGATCGCGAAATTTGTATCCGATTGGCGCTGCCATCATTCAAACAGGTCACTATCTGCACTCCCACTCTTGGTGAATATATGCCTACAAACTCTAGCTGGGCAGGGTGAGGAAGAAATTCGACTGCTTCCTGTGACGCGCTATTGTTTGCTCTCGGAATATATATCGCAATGGGTATTATTTCTATGTAATCTACCTGAAAATAATCCATCGTAGATATTTTCCTGTGAAAATCATGACGTTCTTTTTCAATATAATGTTGATACATTCATTATACAACTTAGAAGGCAATTGAAGATGATGTATTTTCCGTATTTTTTAAATCATCCCGAATGGATTTTAACATGGTGTTCTTAATTTTTTATATTTTACGACGTACCCACGAAATAAAATATCAATATTATCTGAAATATATCCACCTCTAGATAAAAAAATTATGGGACACATTCGACACATCAGTTATGAAAATTCTCATCGAAATATCATGCAGTTATAAATGATTCCCATTTGAGTGAAGTCAAAAACCAGTGCGTCCTATTGATTTCATAACATAGGGGTCCTTACAACAATTATGTTGACGTAAGCTGATTAGTGAGGTAATAGGTAATACAGCTTCTGTGGTTTTTCCATGTTTATTCTTATTCTAAACCATAGTCCTTATCACGGTTTTTATATAATTTCTGTACCATGATGTGGGTCTCTAACAAATTCTATTGATTTTGTCGAATATTTCTCGCTTGCATATAGATATAAAATGAGAAACCTACTGAAGATGTGATGGATGATTCTGAATTGAAATGAAGAACAAGTTAACTTCATGATGCGATATTTGTTATTTACCTAGGTTATTCTGTAACAGATTCAAAATCTTGCCGCCCAAGGATACCTATCATTGGCAGCAAGCTTTTGAATCTGCCACTCTCAGAATAATCTAGGTCAAACAATTAATGTTTTAAATCTTTATTTTTCTTAATTTTTATTCAATTATTTTCAGTCATTCAGGCAATCCGTCATCTCATTGAATTCTGACAAAAATTGATAATTTCCGACCCCAAAAAAACCCGCAAACCAATTTTGAATGGAACCGAACGAACTATAATAACAAAACACGTCGCCATCTTGGAGCCTCCTTCTTGAATTCATTAATTCGAACAAAAACATCATGATGCTCAACCCCAAAACACCCCACACACGAATTTGGAGTGGAATATAATTACAAAACTTGACGCCATCTTGTAGCCGCCATCTTAAATTCCTGGATTTTTACAAAAAAATCATGATTCACGACCCCAAAACCCCCACATACCAATGTTCTTGGAATCGGGCTATAACCACAAAACTCGTCGCCATCTTGAATTTATGAATTTTGACAGAAAATTCGTGATATCTGATTGAAACATAATCACAAAACTCGTCCGCCATATTGGAGCTGCCATTTTGTTTTTTCTCTATCAAAAATTCCATAACGCATTGTTACCGGAATTATGAACACCTGCCAAATTTCACGTTAATCGGACATTTAGAAATGGGATAAAATTCACTTGCAAGATTTGAACTAACATACATACATTTGAACAAACAAACATACAAATGTGAAGTTGAATAAAAGCTTGTAAAAATAAAAATCTTATGGAAGATTTGGAAATACTCTTTCAGATGTGGAAATCAAAAGGATTTCCTTATCATATTTTCATTTCAATTTGAAGTATATTTCCTATATTTTATGGATTGTAATAGATTTTGAGACAATCCTGAAGTCCATGTCAAAAAACTTCATTTTTCAAAATGAAATGTTGGAGGGCGGATTTCATATCATTCTCAAAAAGTTGAAAAAGAATATATGAAACAATATTGTTTGAAACCACGTTTCTCAATATGTGGAAATTTCTAACGAAATACATCTGGAAAAAGTTCCTTTACGCGGCTTGCGGTAGGTGTTGACTCTCTCTCTCTCTCCCTCTCTCTCTCTCTCTCTCTGTCTCTCTCTCTCTCTCTCTCCCTCTCTCTATCTCCTCTCTCTCTCTCTCTCTCTCTCTCTCTGTCTCTCTCTCTCTCTCTATGTATCTCTCTATCTATCTCTCTCCCCTCTCTCTGTTTCATTCTATTATATACGAGTGTATGACAAGTAAACTTGGTCCTATCAGAATTAAAGGTCAACGCATTCAGTTCCTATATAGGGAAATAGGAAATGCAAAATTGAATAAATAAAGGATTTTCAACTCACTACACACAGTGATTCAATATTTGAATGCAAATATACCTTTTTCAGCATGTTAGAAGGCCCCAGTTTTTCAAGTAAGGCAATTGATGATAAAATTGTGTCATTTTGTAGTTGGTAGAGCTTCAATGTGCTCCCTCCGCGAGTTTCGTGAAATTCAGTAGTTTAAAGTGCCGTATAAACCCCAAAGTGTTGAAAAAGTGAATTATAAATTCCTTCGTTATCTTAGAAACGATAAAACAGTGTGCTAAAAGTGATCTAAATGCCTAAAAAAAGTAAAAATAGTGTTTTTAACACGATATCTGACCTTTGGAAAACTGCAGGCCATTGTGACCCTCAATAACCGCCGAGTACGGGAATCTCGACCGTATGGGTTCGCCAGAGTGAAAAAGTGAGGTTAGGATTCCAAAACCCACGAAAGTAAAAACAATTTCGATTATAAAAAGTGAAAGGACACAAACAATCACAGCTGAATTGCTAGAAAAGTTCAATAAATTACCCCCCAATGGAAGAACCCAGCGATGGAGGTGCAGATCGCAACAACAAAAGCGTGGATAAATAGAAAACAAAAAGCCACAATGGATCACCCAGTGACAAAAACCGTGAAAAGACATTATTTCACCAAACCAAACCACCGAAACTGATAAAAACAGTGTGTTGGTAAAACTCACATCGGAAATCAGCGATACTAGAAGCCGAGGAACTCCGAAAAAGAAACGATATAGTATATGAATTCCCCCCAAGTGAAAAACAAAAAAACTCAATGATTACATTTCCAAACATAGTGAAAGTGTAAAGAAGAGTAATAATAAACCTAAAAAAGACACTGGAGCCAGGCACCGGGTCCAAGGCCGAAAAGACCGCCCGAGCCGAGGTTAGCACAGAGTATGAGAAAACTGAAAAAATGTTCAAAAACGAAAAACGAAAATGAAAAAAAAGGGGTGAGTGTAACCCATCAAACTGTGTGGAATGGAAAGAGGGGTGAGGAAAAGGCGGTCGGTCCAGAAGTAAAATTTTGTTCACCACACTTTCCGAACAACACGAAACAACACGAAAGAAAAACAAACATTTTCAAAGTGAGAAAATAATGCAGAAAAAATGGAGTCTAACACATAAAAAAATGAGGAGTGATATGGAGGATGATAAAAGGACAGCAGAAAATACATTTTGGACAGAAAATCTATGTTCTCTACACTTCCATAGAGACTGCGGAATCTGGAGGAAAATCTAAACGAGACAACAGTTGTGGAAAATAAAATACACAAGAGGGAGAATCAACCACCCAAACCACTAAAAATATAGGAAATATAGATAACATGAAAACCAAGAAACTGATGATGAAATAAGTTTCAAAACACCCAGAAGAATTACAAAATCCAGAAAAAAGAATAAACAGGAACGAAAAGCGACACGGAAGTAAGCAAAAATAGGCGAAAAACTCCGGGAAATGATAATAAATGAAGAAGAAAACAGCAAACCCATTAGTAACTAGCTCCGGACCCATATACCAAGAGCCGATCACAATTGGGATAATAGGGGCCAGAGAAGCGAGAATATGGGGAAACGAAAAAGAAAATTTTAAAAGTGTATACCCAGAACAGAAAAAAGAAACCCAACTTTAATCAGATAATAAGACCTCAAAACGCACTCGGTAAAATTTCCAGGCAAAATGATTTCTCAAAAATTTCAAAAAAATTTGAGCGATAAAACCCCTAGCACTTCTGATATAGGAATATAAGTCGGATATTATCGATGAGTGGTAATACGTGGAAGATATTTTTGTTTCTTTTATATTTCTATATAACGTGTGTTTAGATATTATATTCTTTTTTTGACATAATTTCTTAGTTTTTTATATGCCGAAGTTGGATTAATGGTTAACATTGAATATGTGGCACGTCAATATGATATAATATAACGAATAATTATCAGGAATAAAATACCTTTTACTGTAGCGTAGGAATTTGGAAAAATGATATATAGGTATAGTATTGTTTGGTACAACGTGACGATGTCTACCTGCCGCAAGCCGCGTAAAGGAACTTCGTTCCTGACGGGGTTCCCCGACCGCACCCGTTTTTTTCCATGAAATGGAGAAGTAGAAAGACAGAAGTTTCCACAAATCATGTTCTCCCCATAAAAAATAAATTATTTAATGTATAAGAATAGTTTTATACTTTATATGAAAAAATCTATCATATCATACTACTAGGTCTACTAATCTATCATATCATACTAATCTAGGTACGTGGATGACACCTTCACATATGGAATCACGGAGACGAACATCTCCAGGATTTCTTCTCAGGAATTAACAGAATCAGGGATTCGATCAAGTTCACGATGGAGATCGAAACCAAAAGTGCCTTACCCTTCCTCGATGTGAACGTGGAGAGAATAGGCAATGAAATTCGCACCTCCGTCTACAGAAAGAAGACACATACGGGGAAGTACCTCAGTTACAGCTCCAACCATCCGAGTTCGACGAAGAGATGGATCGTGAGAACATTGGTGAAGAGAGCGACGCACATATGCAACGACGTGGAGTCACTAGATGCCGAATAAAACCACATCAGAGAGGACCTCCACCGGAATGGATATCCCAAGAAACTCCTAGAAGAAGTATTGAAACAACTACGGAGAACGAAGACATCTGAAGAGCAACAACAAAGCACAGTGATCTGCCTTCCGTACATCAGAGGTGTCTCCGAAAAGATCAGAAGGATCGGGAACAAGTTCAACATCAAGAGCTGCTTCCAATCCGGCAGTACTTTACGGAGTTTCCTGACCAATACCAAACCTGACAACAAAAATGAAATCAGTAAGAATTGCATTTATGAAGTTCCATGTGAATGCGGAGATTCCTACATTGGAGAGACAAAGAGACCGTTATCGGTAAGATTGGATGAGCACAAGAAATGGACTCAACGTGGAGAAACATCAAAATCGGGAATCGCTGACCACGCCTGGACTGAGCACCATCGAGTTCTATGGGACGACACAAGTGTTCTACATAGAGAGGAGCATTGGTTCAAACGAAAGTTCAAAGAGGCCGCCTACATCGAAGCCAATAACGCCTTTAGTCAACCAAGCGTTGAGATCAAGAACGTATGGAAACCCCTGATTGCTCTTTCTGGCGGGCTGCAGAGGCGCGAAACTTCAGGCACCACCACACCGCGCGAAATTACACGCACCGCTGCACATGGCGGAATTGCACGCATCATTGCGCCGACAGTAATATAAATTGGTAAGTAGCACCTAAACTTGTCAGTATTCACCTGAAGACGATTGCAGATACAAGCATTCGGAACGTCATGAAAACCTCCAAAATACATTAAGGCGATGGACGTCCGAAACGATAGTAATCAAGTTACCACATCGTCTACAACCTTCAAACATACTAATCTGAAGCAGGCACTTATAAAGTTGGGTACATGTAATACGAGACATATCAGTAGCTTACTATAATTTCATTGAATTCATCAAGGCAGCTGACTACAAACACCTGATGAGGGGCAAATACTCCGAAACCGGTCACAGGTGGTCAGCTTGAGTGAAGTGGTTAATATTTTTCCATGAAAGTTCTGTATAGATTCAGATAATTCGCAGATATTTATATCTAGAGCCTTACTACTGAAGATTTCATCCAAATGTTATTTGTGTTATCATGTTCTCTATATAAAATAACTTCGAATATTTCCCGCTACGGGATAAAACAATATTTTTTGTTAACTCAACTAATCTCCCCCCCCCATCCCTCTCCAGATAAACATACACCAAGGTGAGATAATTTTTTTGCTTTTTTATTCCAATAATGACTAAAATGGCAAAAGTTTTTTTCCAAACACCCCCACTCCATCTTCTAGGTATGGACCATCTGGCTGCATTTAGGCAAGCAGCTTCTATACAGTAGATCATGATTGTGATATCGATATAGGTATCACTTTTTCTGGGGAGTTTGACGGGTATAATGTATGAGGATAACATCATACATTTCAAAAAAAAAAAATTGCATGTGTACAAAAATAATGTGTAAATAAAATTTGATAGTCACCTGTTAACCTTTTTAGAGAATGAAATGTGAATTACAAATTGCCTCATTAAAACATGTCACAGAAATTTTTGGACAGAACAAATAATCAAAGAGAAAAGTCACGTTTAACCTACTCAGTAATGACTTATACTAATAGACATATTCTATATCTTAGTTATGAAAGTTTATAATATTGTGATTCATTTTAAATGCAACACAAATATTTGGAATCCTCTGTCATTGTGGAAATCCATCAACTTGAAAAATGGAAATTTGATGAATAACAATTTTAGTGTTGAAAAGGTAAACATTCTCAATTGGATATTGATAAAAATATCCAATTGAGAATGTTTCCCTTTTCCAAATGAACACCTCACAAGAGGTTATCTTGACGATGGAAGATAGTGACTAAAGTTTATCTTTCAGTCGCAGATGATTCCACATTGATTTTATGAACATCCTGTTCATATTTTCAACAAATCAACAATTTTAGTAATATTGAAATAAGTCTCTGAAGCCAATTAGAAACACAGGATTTCCAGATATAGTTTTCTGTTTTCCATAAATGAAAAACTGTCTAAACCTATATATTTTGTTTCTAGAGCTCCAGTCGAATTATATCATGAATAACATAAAAATTTCGAAAATGCAACTTGTTTTATTATATATAGTGAATGAGAAAATATTTCGAAAAGTATTGTTTCAAATTTGAGCATAGAGTAAAGAAGACATGCTGTTTTATGCTAATTTCTAACTGAATCATATACGAAGATCGTATCTTTCAGGAGCCTTAAGAAGGGAGGGTGGGAACCTAGGGCAGTCGGGTAGTTTGAACACTTCACTTCAAATCTTCCCGCTCAATGTTTACGAGGACGCTATTTTTGTCGTATGTTACTGCCAGGGTAACAACACATTAGCAAATCAACGCTTGTTTACATTCGTTCTCCTGTGCCGTTTTTTTATTTTGAAACATCGAGAAGTATTTGATGTGCTGGTTTACTTCTCATTTCATTATTATTGATTATCATTGTGGTGAAATTGTAAGTCTACTATGGAAGGTGAGTAATTTATGCATATATTTTACATAAGGCTACGGTTATAGTGGATGCGGGTTCTGACGAACTCTCCTTCTGACGAACACATCAGAATTGTTGTTCAGAAGTCGGTGGTTATAGTGCATGCGAATTCTGTTTTGTCAAGATATCCAAAGATGGCTGACACTGAGAATTTAGCAGACGGGTGCCAATTTTTAGAAAGATCTTTATTAAAAATCCTCTTTATGAAGAGCAAAATGGAGCAAATGAATAAAATATTTTCTTCAATACCAATTAAGGGTATTTAGAGCAACCGAATAAATGTTTCGAGTACTTCAGAATGAAGAAATATTACAAAGGCAATAAGAATTTTTTGAATGTATTCTTTGCTAGAAAGCCTGGCATTAACATAAAGTAGAAATGACTTAATTTTTTGTGATTACATATATTTAGACAACCTTAAAAATATTTGAGTAGAAGAAACGAAAAAGTATTCGCTTTCGATAAATATTCCTATTATGTATTCCTTCTAGCTTCTATCCCATCCTATCATGTATTTTATGTCTGCAATAATTCGCATGAAAATCAAACTCTTGAAAAACGAATTTGTTTTCTGACGACTTCATTACGAAATCTGAACAACGTATAGAAGCACTATAACCACAGTAATAAGTTCATTATGTATTGATCATTCGCACGAACATCAGTTCGTCAGAAACGATCCACTCTACCGTAGCTCTTAGCTGATCTTGGAAACGTTGGACATTGCAGAAAGAGGAGGTTTGAGCATTTAAACCTTGCCATTTGAAACCATCGTTTCGATATAATAAGCTTCCCTTTCTCTTACATTGATGCTCTAAAGGATGGAAAGAGATAGGATCGGGTTGAGTTTACCAACAGAGCATTAAACCATTCACGAGATAACAGAAGTTTTGTCAACAAATTGAAACCCAGCGGCTAAGAGATAATTCCATGATCACTACAACGACATCTAAAATCGAAGGAAAAATTTGAGTAACCAGCAAAAAATAAATCTCGCAGTATATACATTTAGGTGACTACTTATCTATGTACCTAGGTAAAAGTTCTAAACTGTTTGGTCCAAAAAAACTCGCAGAATAAACATTGGATAGATAAACTCTATGCATTCCTTGACGCTAAAGTTCTACAAGTTGTCACGTGGTTCCTTTAACAGAAAAAAGATTGGAAGGAAAATCCTAGAACGATTTTAAACCAACTTCGAGAACTCCAAAAGCATCGAGATGCTGGAAAATGCAATATCCTGAAGTAAACAAATGGGAAAATTTGAAAACCAACTCGGACAAAAGATCAGTCCTGGAAAACTCAACATTCTAGAATTACAACAGGGAAAAATTTGAAAAACAGGTAAAGGTACAGAACCAGGCACTCATATATTACACCAGAGGATGTACGTACAATACTTACGAGGAAGGTGAGCTGAAGAACGCACGTCTTACGGACTTAGGGAAAATCAAGACCATTCTAAGCACAGAAAACGATATAGGTAGAGAGTTACACGTGGAATTAATTACAAAGATATTGTACCCTCACGAACAAAATGTTATCCAGATAAAACAATAAAAACACGTTAAATGATGCCACATAGATATTAGAACTTCGTAAAATACAAAAGGCAAAGAACAAGCCGTTACAAATGAGGCAACAAATAAAAAAAGAATGCAAAGCAATAGAGGACAATGCCAGACAAACAGAAGCAACTAAAACGAAGCAATTCAAAGAATAGCCAGCACTCAAACTGGTACAAAGTGGTCAAAAACAGAATGGATTCCAAGAATGGGCAAAAGGGTAAACAAAAGTACCTGATTCAAAAACAACAAACTTCCAGGATTCATGTTAAAGGCATGATGAAGCGACAACAAACATGACTCAAAGATGCCATTTAAAGGCATGGATGTCCCATTAGAAATTGAGGTTAAATGCCTTTCACTGCCTATGAGCCATTAAAAACTTGACAACATCGCGCACTTTTCCTTGGCACCTAACCATCATTTGCATTAATGTCAGACTTGCCAAAATATTATAATTAATGTCCAATCTACATATATATATATATCTATATATATATATATATATATATATATATATATATATATATATATATATATATTAAATACAAAAATTAACACTATGATGTTATTTCCAGAATATTGAAAGAACTAATTTTGTTATTTTGTAGTATTTAAAAAAAATCCAGCGAAAATGTATTTGTTTATAACAAATTGTTTATTTAATAAACAAATAACAAATTAAGATTTTTTTTCCAGAATATTGAAAGAACAATGGAAATAATGATTTGAAGAAATGGTTCCTTAACATTAATATTTACTTGCAAAAAAAATTGTTAACTAACGTGCGATTTTAAGCAATAAAAATTATTTTTTTCTCAAAAATTATTATTTTCATTTTCAATTACATTTCCAAAAGAAACCAAGTTGATGTGCTCCTCCGCGCCATCTATCATTTAAAAGAGTTTTGGTCCCGTTGTTCTATGTTATATCGTTCAAAAGTTAACAGGGGCAGGGGGACTATAAAAAGCCGCACTCGCAATTGTGATTCCATAGAACAACCATAGTTGAAAGAAAAATTGAATTGCCTTTTCAACGATGTGCAACTCGACCCCTAAGCCATTCGAAATTTTCATGTTGATGAGCCCCCAGCGCCCTCTGTCGAGTAATTGTAATGTATCTCCTCTCAGAAAGTAGGACCGGTAATACCTTCCAATATATATATATATATATATAAAAATTCACAAAAACATATCAAGCATTTGGGTGAAAAATGCCGACTTACTACGAGTCTATCAACCAAAATTATGGCGACACTACTGTAATACTGATGAAGAAGATAACCAAGACCTCAAGAAAATTAATCAATAAAAAAAATAGAAGAATATTTCTACTACGGTGCAGAGACCAAAACATTTCTCCAAATTTTCTGAAATTAAATATAGACCACATCGCACCAATTGATGTAAACCTAAAACACAGATTCCAACAGGTAATTGTAAAAAAATTCAAAAAACAACTATTAAACTTACTTATAGCTGATAACGAACTACACATAAAAAAGTCGACAACCACTATTACATCTAAAAATAACGAATTAAAACAAAAACTACCAACAGAAATCTACAAAAAATTCATTGAAGTGGAAACAAAAAACAATGAAAAATGTTTTAACAATGTCAAACAAAAACAGCTAGAAAAATTCAAAAATCTCACTAATAAAAACAAAAAAGACGAACGCACAACAAAAAAATACCAAGACGAATGGTTAGAAAATACAACTAACATCCACATACCTGAGGACATTAAAGAAACCCTTGCACTCGGACCTAATTATGCTGTTGAAACAAAAAAGACAAAATCCCTTACCACGATATCATAGCCACAATAGAGACAAATACCTCCCACCTCCAAGAACAAGAAAAATTGAACTGAGATCAAATATAGTAATATTATCACAAATTTCAAAAAAAAGAACACACAAGCCAAAACACAAAAACTTTCAGAACAAAAAATAAAAAAGACAGAAGTTTATAAAAAACAACAACATGATTGTGTTAAAACCTGATAAAACAAACAAAACAGTCCTTATGCATGCTAATATCTATGATGAAAAGATCAATGCCCTACTACAGGACAATAGTACGTTCAAACAACTCAAAAACAACCCAACTAATATTTTCCAAACAAAAAACAATAACTTGATAAAACGATGGGAAGAACAAAATATCATAACAAAAAACTTGCGAACTCCCTAAAAATACAAAATGCCTTGCCACCTAAAATCTATGGCTTACCAAAATTACATAAAGATAACACACCCCTTAGACCAATTATTTCATGTATTCAATCACCATTCGAAAAATTATAAAAATTTCTTACCAATATATTAAGTAATTGCATAAATAAAAACCCATACTATGTAAAAAACTCAACACAATTCAAAGAACAATTAAAAAACATTACAATTCCAGAAGATCATATTCTAATATCTCTAGACGTGGTATCATTATATACAAATATCCCACTTCAACTAGCACAAGATATAATCAAAAAAAATTGGAATCAAATAAAAGAACATACAACTTTACCACTAAATGAATTTCTAATAGCCATTGAATACACTCTAACTTCAACATATTTTCAGTATAAGGAAAATTTCTACACACAAATCGAAGGTTGTGCCATGGGGGCCTCCATATCTAGTGTCATTGCCCAATTAGTCCTTGAAGACCTTGAATCTACAGTCATCCAAAAGCTAAATTCCAACCTTCCCTTATACCGAAGGTACGTTGACGATTGCATACTTGTCATCCCAAAAAACCAAGCCGAGTATACCCAGACCATGTTCAATAATCACCACAAAAAACTAAAATTTACAATTGAAAGAGAACAACACAAAAAAATAAACTTCCTAGATTGAACACTACATAGAACAAATAATAAAATAAGAACAGAATGGCATACAAAAAATACGTAGTCGGGAAGATACCTAAACTTTAATTCGACACACCCACTATCCCAAAAAAAATCTGTCATAATTGGACTTGCTGATAAAGCTATCACCTTATCAGACCCGGAGCATCGCCCAAATGCCATTAAAAAAGCCAAAACAGCATTATTAAATAACAATTATCCTAAACCCATGATAAATGGTATTTTCCAACAAAGAATAAACCTTTTTTACAATAAAACATCCAAAATGGAAAAAAAACAAATCAAAACAAACACATTGGCCTCCCTTATATTCCAATCCTATCAGAACAAGTAGCTAAACTAAAAAAACTATAAAACCATACAACCTAAACATAGGCCACAAAAGTTACAACACACTAAACAAATCAATTTTTTCTAACCTAAAAACAAAAATCCCTAAGGGAAAAAAAACCATGTTATTTACGAAATTCCATGCATCGACCCAAACTGCAATAAAGTCTATAAAGGGCAAACCTCGTAACACTTAGAAAATAGAATAAAAGGGCACAAATACACCAAAAATTGTTCAACTGCACTAAATAAACATAAAAGAGAAACAAACCATGAATTCAATTATGAGCAAAGTAAAATTTTGGCAACTGAAACCATTATAAAAAAAAGAGAATTCCTAGAAATGATTCATATAAAAAAGAACCCAAACTCCCTAAATGATAAAACCGATATTAGACAACTAATTAAAGTATACCACAACATTATATAAAACGTCACCCTTTCATTCAAAAAAACAAGAGCATCTCAGCCTCCTCTCTCAATTTCGAACAGCTTAAGAAAATAACAGTCCAACAAAACACCTCGAACACAAAAGTGTACAACCAAAAGACGAAACGAACAAACCTCGCAGAAATTCGACAACGAAACAAACTAACCACCGTCCATTTTCCTAAATCCAAGCGGCGCATGGTCATTGTTAAAAAGAAATACCAAACTACAAGTGAATACTCAAAGAATATCACAAAAATGTGCAAAATGAAACGTTCCAATCATGATGGCCTATTTGGTCAATTTATTGTCTACCTGTTGGAATCTGTGTTATGAAAAGGTAACATAACCCCACCACTTTATATCTTTAAAATGTATTTATATTGTTTAAATTCTATTATAGACTTGAAAAAGCCTGGAGGCTTCCAGGAGAAACGTTGTCGTAAAAAATTAAAAAACAGATTCTATACTGGGTTTTATTTATATTTATACAGAACCAATCCCCAAGAAAATACCCCTATTATATATATATATATATATATATATATATATATATATATATATATATATATTTATATATATATATAGCGGACCCGACAGACGTTGTCCTGTCCAAATTTCTATATTCCCTGAAATGTTTTTCCCGAAAATTTTCCCGTTATCCCATTTTCCTGTTACCCCTTTTTGTCTTTACCCCGTTTTCCCGTTATCCCCTTATCCTGTCATCCCGTTTTTCCATTATCCCGTTATTCCTGTTATCCCGTTATCCCGTTTTCCTGTTATCCCATTTTTTCTTTATCCCGTTATCCCGTTTTCCCCTTATCCCCTTATCCTGTCATTCCGTTTTTTCGTTATCCGTAATCCCGTTATCCCGTTTTCCTGTTATCCCGTTTTTTATTTATTCCGTTTTCCCGTTACTTCCTATCCTGTCATCCCGTTTCCCGTTTTTTCGTTATCCCGTAATTCCCGTTATCCCGTTTTCCTAAAAACATAAAAAATAGGGGTTGATCGTAGAAGGGTGAATTAAAAGTAATATGATTTTTTTCATGACAAAATAAAATAAAAAATCTTGCCAAAAAAATAGGGGTTGATCGTAGAAGGGTGAAAATCTAGGGTTGTATGTATTTTTGAATGTGTATTATAACAAAATAAATACATTTTGTCTGAAAAATAAAAAAAATTTAGGGTGAATTTTATTAATTAGGGGGATGATTTGTGAATCTAAACCATCTAGGGCGCCACCCAAATGAATACAAAAAAATGCATTCAAATCAGTCCAGCCGTTTAGGAGTGCAGTGACAACACACGTACAGTAGAATTATATATATATATATATATATATATATATATATATATAAAGATATATATATGATAAAAAACACACAAAGTCTATGTACTATTCATCTATATATATATATATATATATATATACAACCGTTCAAAACTTAACACTGGGGGGGCTATAAAAAGCTGCAATTGATTGTTTAGATAACAGAAGAGAACAACGAACATTTCGATAAAATATTTTTTCCAGAAGATGTTGTTGCCATAGAGGGTTCATCGAGTACGTTCTCTCGATTTTTTACCACTAGTTCCCATCGATTTTTAGAATGTTTCCTTCGGGGAACATTCATATCTCTTGAATATTTTTGTTATAGTAATAGTTTGAGATAATGTGTAATATATAGCTGCCTGCTTTTGTATGTCTGATCTAACGTGGAAACTTACATATATTGATCGTATAATAAAGACGGGTAACCTACCTTTATATTTTTGCTACTATCACTAATTTCGGTCACCAATTTCTTTGGACCTTCCTAAGCTCCAACTCGGGATCGATGTACCTTTCTGTAGTGTGTTCCAAACCATGTGTATTGAAAGGCACATAAGTAGAAGTCCTGGGAGTTATAAGTACAAAACTCTCATTTCTCACAGCAGTAACTGATTTTATAACTTCAAATAAGCGCTTTGTAGTGTCGTCTAGATTTGTTGCAGGTGCCAAGACTTCAACGTCGGCGTCGGTTTTATTATGATCCTGGATGATTTCAAAAAGTTTTTCAGTGGAGTCTACCTCTTCCACATGTTCTTCGGGAGGGGAGGGTGATGTTACGGAAGTGGTAGCCTCACTCGTTGACTGTGATTCAGAAAAAAACAGTTGATCCTGGGGAGAGAGGGTATAAACTGGTTTTTCCCAGGTAGGCGGCCTGCTCAAATCTTCGTGGACGTATGTCGAAAATTGACTTTGAATCTTCTGCAGGAAGAATTCGAAGAAAGGTGGAAATTGACTCACTGTCACTTGCGGTCTGAAGAAAAATTTGTTCAATACTTCTCCTGGTTTAGGAATATTAGTTTTCGCACTGACACTTGGGTATAAGCAAACGAAAAACACTAACATCCAACGCATATTGTTGGAATCAATTGATCGATGTCAATTTTCTCTTTCTTGTTTACCAACAAGCGACTCACAAAGGTGGAAGTAGAACACAAAATGAGAAATTCCTTTTTGCAGAGGAGACATTCAAAATTATCGCTTTTACGTGATCGAGAAGGCTGGGTGATCTTACTTGCTGGCATGGGCGTCACTCAGGGATATAGGTAGTTGACCGGTCAAAAGAATGTTTTTTGTAGAAGCGTTTTATGATGTTGACGTTCAAGCTGTCTTTCGAGAACTAGTGCATAAAGATAAAAATGATAAACTAAATTGTCTACATTTATTTATTATACACATTTATAATGCAATTACATACTTACAGTTGACGTCGTTCATCAGAGATTTCCTCCTTCATAATCCCATTTTAGTAGATTTCATAGAAGACATAAACATCCATCTACTGAATACTGAATATATATATTGTAATGTAATACTAATAGGTGTTTTTACCCCGCGTTGGAAGTCAAATTGTTTAGTCCCACTTTACTGATATTGCCAAATTGTTATTATAGAATAATAACTTTTCAATAATAATTGTTGTTAATTTTTCCCCACGTTATTGTAATTGCCCCACAAATATTTTCTCCCTGTATAAATATTTTGATTTCGATATACCTCACAATGGAATAAGAATTCAGCTCGCGATGGGAAGCCAATTGTTATATTGTGATATGATAATAGCTAATTGTTATGAAATAATAATTGCCAGCTAACGTTACTGTTTTCTCGCCACGTTGTTGTCGATTATTATTCTTTTTCTTACCAAGACTAATCTCAGTTGGTACGCCTTCGCCTCAGGAGTCGGTACTGGCAATAGAGCCACCGCTTGTCTAGATGTCACTCGAACTATTTCGGTTCAGTGTTTATAAGTGAGATTTTAGCATATCATTGTGAAAAACCAACCAGAAATTATCAAAAAAGAATTATTTCCTTCATTCAGGAAAACTTATATTAACCTGGCCTACGATAGATAACTCATAACTATGAGCAATTGACAAATTTTCATAAAATAATGGAAAACAGTGATGGATTTGTAAATATAACCTCACTTTTTTCTTTTGAGTTGGAAGAATTCTTTCATGGTTCAATACCAAATCATAGAGTTCTTCTGATATACGAGTTATTTTGTGAAGTGATTCAGTTCTTGATGTGCACTAAAAGAGTTTATACCTGGAACTGGAATGTCGCTGATGCAATACCTGGCATAATCTGAATTCCTGTTTCATCCACTCCTCCCAAAAACTCACCATTTCAAAAGGAACCATCCAAAATCCACGAAATCAGCTTGGACAAGTTTTCATGTGGAGAACCAAAAAGGTATTCTTCTTTTATCCTTGTTTATTTTGTGTCAAGATTATTCAGAGGTTGTATTGGTTTTTTATTGTTGAAAAACTACCTTCTCATTGATAAAATCCTAAATTTCTTTCTTTCCAATTTTTGTACCTGGCTTTTCTTCAAATTTTTTTCCAATCTCCTCCCGCTTTGTTTTTCTATTCCCTTGATACCATTTCTGTTTGTCCATTTCATTTGAGTTTTCAAACTCGCGCACTTTCTTGTCGAACTTTCACTATTCTGGTGTTATTTGAGAAAACTTATGAACTAATATATTTTACATTTCTTATAAACTAAATACAATATTTGATGATAATTATTTTTGACATTTTCCAGTTCTTACTTCTCCACAATTTCAAATCTTTTATCTCCCATCTCTGTTCCCTGATTGGCTATTGTCATCAAGAAGTTTCTTGTTCTCCCATTGGCTTTTTCAGTAAGATACAATTTCATATACTGTATGTTTCAAGCTTATAATTTTGTTGATCACATTTAATTCAGAATGATTTTGTAAATCTAGACTTTTTTGTTGTATTTTAAACAATTATAGGTTGTAATCATTTTGACAATGTATGAAAATGATTGCATTATAGTATTTGCATATTTTTACCCATCAATATTATAAGAGGGTTCATAAGGAAATAGAATCTCAAAAAAATTAAAACAATTTCTCATGAACTACTATTAAGTATTTATTATTTTTGTGTTTTTTTTTAAGAAATTTTTTCTTTTTCATCTTTAAAATATATTACTGGTCTTTCCTAACATAACAATATTTATATATATATATATATATATATATATATTTTATGTTATGTTATGTTATTTATGCCAGTTATAAGTTTTAAAAAGAAAAAAACCATAAAAATAATAATTAATAAATTTTATTTAAATAAATTTTAAACAAAAAAGTCTAGATTTACAAAATTTTCATGAATAAAAAGTGATCAACACATTTATAAATTTGAAACATACAGTATATGAAATTGTAGCTAACTAAAAGTAGCCAATGGTAGAACAGCAAACTTCTTGATGTGAATAGCCAATCAGGGAATAGATGGTCATATGGAAAATTGGAAATTGTGAGAGAATAACAACGGGGTGATGTCATAAGCAATTATCATTGAAATTTGTACATAGTAATAAGAATGGGAAAATAGTTGTATATATAAATTATATAAGATGAACCCAAACAGTAAAATGTGACAATTTGGTGCGCGAATTCAAACATTCAAATGAAAAAGAAGAGGGAAAATTGGTATCCAAGGGAGCAACAAACAAAGCCACAAGAGATCGAAAATAAATTTACAAGGGAATGTCACGCATCATTTTGGGAGAAAGAAAAATGAAATAATTCCAACATTAGAAGAAAAAAACCTTAATTATACAACATATCCAAGTGTCCAAAGCTGATTTCTGCATCTGTGTGGTTCCTGATTTATGGTATTGGAGTTCCTGATAGAGCTTGGATTGAGAAAGGATCCAGTTTCAGGGCATATCTTGAACACTGACATCTCCACTTTAATAGTGCACATCCGGTCCATGAACAATATCACAAATAACGTATCTCACATCTGAAGAACTTTATTTCACTTTATTTTGAACCATAAAAGAAAAATTCACTCTCAAGGAAAAAGTGAGGTTCTGTCTATCTATCCATGACTGATTTTAATGATTATCCGTGAATATTTGTAGATTCACATTAGTATAAGTTATTTCTCGCAGGCCAGGTAAAATTAAGTCTTCCTGAAGAAAGGAAATAATTGCTTTTTGATACTTTGTTGTTTGTTTTCTTACAATGATCAACAATCATAACAATAACCATTGAATAAACTGAAATTAGACAGCAGTGGCTAGTGGCTCTATTGCCTGAACCGGCTATCTGAGGTAAGAGGCGTACCAACTGTTGCTTAGCCGTGGTGAGAAAAGTGATAACAATTGGCAGCAGCGTGACGAGAGAACAGTGACGTTTGCTAGCAATTATTATTACAGCATACAATACATGTACAGGGCGAAAATATCTACCTATATCATATCAATTTGGCTCACAAAGAATAGCATAAAAACTATTAGCAATCTTATTATATAAAAACAATTTTTTGCAAATATCATTACATAATAATTTGGCACCCAAAAGTGGGGCGAAATGATAACAAAATAATTTATTATATCAACAAAACATTACAATTTGGCGCCCAACGCGGTGCAAAAATATATTTGTGATAATAATAATAATAAAATTGAAATTATCAATACATAACAATTTATATACATATATATATATATATATATATATATATATATGCCTGATCGCAAAGCCAGGATACTTTTTCTATTGAACGAAACCTACAAGGGGATATCATAGCGTTTCTATCATTATAGATCATACTAGACTGGTTCACAAGTGCCATTTTGTTCCAAACTTGGAGATCACTACCGAAAATTATGATTTAGGGCGCATTCGATTCAAAATGGCATCTTAAAACAATACTTAGCTGGAAAATTGGGACCGCAAAAATTGCAAAAGTTATAAACAATCAAGTAAAAAACAAATATATGGTTCGGTTTTTTGAAAATATCTCAAAAACTATTGAGATATCCAAAATTTGAAAAAAGTTCCTCAATTAGCAGGAAATTTCCTTGAAAGAAAGTTCCACCTCGCTGAACTGTGCCGGCTATATTTATAATTTTAATTTAGCGGCGAAAAAAAGGCTGAAAACGCGCGGCTTAGCTCCCTGCGCACACCGAATCTGACACCTGAACAAAAAATTTAACGATAAATATCAATATTAGGAATAAACAATAATCCGTCGGCAAAAAAATTTTAAAAAATGTTACTTGTTGAAAGTTATTATATAAACCCTGGAAATTGTAAATCACCACCACCAAAACGCTCCAAAAGATTACGACAAAAACGAAAAAATAAGTAAATTAAAATGGTAAAATGTGAAAAACAACAGAATCAATGAGCTTGTAAAATTATCCATTTGGTAAAAATTTCTTTAGTTCATAAGATACTTAGGTTAAAAAAATTTTTTTTTTAAATATTTTTATTCATAATTCATGAAATAATTGAGTTAGAGCTTCGTTGAAAGCTCAATTCGTTTATTACTTTCGAAGAATAAAAAATATTCGAAGTGTCTTTTCGTATTTTTAATGTTTATAAGATATTTGAACGGATAAGTCAAAGGAATTATATAAATAATATTAAAAAAGTTAATAAACAATTGAGTTAGAGCTTTGGTAGAGAGCTCAGTTAGTTCATTGATCAATGTGGAATAAAAAAGACTTGCAGTGTTCTTGTCGTATCTTCAATAGTTTATAAGTTATTTTATTAGCAATGAAGAAAAACACAAAGGAAGCGACAAGTCAAAGTGCACAAAATTTTTTGAAATATATAAAAAATAGAAAAAAAATGTTTCCTTAAGAACGACAGTATTTTTTTAGTATTTAAAAAAATATAGCGCAAAAATTCATTTGTTTATAAAAAAATATTTGTTTAATAAACAAATGAAAAGTAAATAAACAATGTATTTTTATAATATGAGAGAACTTGATAAATAATGATTTGAAAAAGAATGGTTTCTTAATATTCATATTTAACAACAACAAAAAATTATTATCAAGTGCGTTTTTTAGCAATACATTTTTTTATTTTAGAAATGATTTTTGTTTTGAAAATCATGTTTTTATCGATGACTAGATTCCCAAAAAAAATTTGTTTAAATCTAATAATCAATGCATTTGTTTATAACAATTTTTTAAAATAGGAGTTAAAAATTTCAAAAATTTATTTATATATTGCTTTTAGCAATTAGATAACAAATCAATAGAGATAATAGAAATAAAACAGATACTGCGTACAAACAGAATTCAACACTATGCTTAAGAAAAATGTCATTGCCATCTTCCTAAGCATACCTTCATATTATTGAATATAAACAGAAAAACAAAATGCATTTCAATCCATAATTTGCGTTCAATATTCTTCATTGCGACAAAAATTGAACAAATAGGTATAAAAATTAGTACTTTTTCAAAACATCATAAAAAAAATAATAGCTTAAATGTAGAATCATCCCTACTCGGTATATTCAACCAAAATGTGTTTCTGTTATCAATTTTGTGATGCACTTGGAATCCCCACATGATGATTTAAAAACAATTCTGGATTATCACTTTGGACAATACTGATTTCAGCCAATTCCAACATCAATTTTGTTCTTCTAGACATGTTTATAGTGAAGTACAATAGTTATTTGAGTAACTAGTGCAAAAAGTGTATATTTGTTGCACCATGCATGAAGTTTGCAGCTCGGGACGAAGTCGAAAGCTGCAAATCATGCTACCATCAAATTAAATTTGTTTTTATTTCAAATTTTCTTGAAGAGTATTTTACAATACAAGAAATATTACTAATTCTACAAACAATAACATGAACAGTTTAAACTAACGTTATTTTTATAAAATTTGTTATTTACTTTTTTGAGTTAATTTCAATTCTTATATCGCAGTAGGAGCAATTTGATAGAGAAACTTCATTTTCAGTATTTTTTGGAATTTTGTTTTCGTTTTTGCTTGTGGAGGTCTCAGGTTTTTCACTTAAAATTCATTTTCGGATTGTTATGAAGTTTCTGGTAATGGTACTTTGGTACTGCTGAATTAGAGTAGCTCTTTCAGTTTTTTTAGGAATTGACTACTCAATGTAGCCCTCAGTTAAAGATTTCCATCCTGCATGGCGTTTCAATGTCAACATGTCTGCCTCCGATTCCACAATTAATGTTGCAGAAGATCTGCGAAAACATTGTTCTGTGTATTGCATTTTCAATATTCCAATTATATCTGGAGGAGTACAATAGTATATTATGCAATGAGCACAAAATGATGCCCATTTTGCACGAGTATGAAATTTGCAGCACGAGCCGAAGGCAAGTGCTGCAATTCATACGAGTGCAAAATGGCCATTTTGTTGCGAGTTGCTACTATACTTTTTCACTGACAACATATCGTTCACGTTTAATACATGCATACATTGCAAAAACTTTGAAAAAAATAAACTGATGATATTTCATTACTCCGAATCCGCCGCTAATGGGCTTTCTATCAGAATTAAAATATAAATTGAAGAAATATGTAAATATTTTCTTTATTGCTATTTCTAATAGGTGCACAGAAATAGAAGCCTATAAATGTATGGATAAAGTTGAATGTGCAATTATTGAATATCATATTTGGAGAACTTGATTGCTGAATACTTAACTCTTTTCGAAATTGATAATTTGTCGACGTTGAAGTAGACGGCTTCTTGCGATTTTCCATTTCGAAATTCGTTGGTATGCCTGATGGTATGTTCTGTATTGCATTTGCAATTTTATTTGCTATGTCAAGCTTACTTTCCTTCGATTCATCAATATATCCCTCAGCGAATGTAGTAGATTTCCAGCCACCGTGGCGTTTTAACGTGGTTATGTCACCTCCAGCATCAACAAGAATTGTTGCGGAGGATCGGCGAAAGCAGTGCCCAGTATATAATTCGTAATTTGGCAATTTTAAATACTTGTCAATGTCTTTTCCCATAGCTCCAAACTTATTCAGACCTATTCTCTGAATAGTACACTTTCATTTTTGATAATTAATGAAAAACCATAGACCATTAGCATTTTGAGGGCGGAGATTTGCGTATTTTTTATAAATTTCGTAGAATTTGCCAGTTACAGTAAAATTTCGTACTATTTCGGTTTTACTGCCTGGTATTGTTACTAAAACAGCTGAACCAAAATCATTGAAATGAGTAATTTTCATTTGATGTAATTCATGTCTTCTACATGCACCCATTACTCCCATAACTAATGCAACCAACAATGTAAATTAGTTTACTTAAACATATTTTTCATCAAATGGAAATATAAAACTTACTTTTGTTGCCAAATATATTTCATCTGGAGCCTGTTCAATGAAATTATCGATGTCATTTGCTGTATAGATCTGACTTTTTGGGTTTGTAGCCGTTAGACTGCCGCTTGAGGAATGCTTTCAGTTTCAAATATTTGGCAATATCTATATCATTATAGATACTAAGAGTCGTTCTCAGCATTGAGAAGTGTGACCACAAAGTGGAACTTTCAAATTTTTTGGCTAAGTCGCCAAAATAAGCCATTATAAAGTTTTCGGAAAACGATTTTGTATTTTGATCTACCTTCCATTCCAAAATAAGGTTATAAGCGCGTTGATACATACTCTTCGACGTTTCCGGTAATAAATTCAGTGTCTTACCTTCGCTGCTTCTATTATGTTCGGAGGTGTCAAATCTAAGTCAATATCACTATCAGTTTCCATTTTAATAATTAATAGTTTTTATAGAAAACAACTATGAAATTACTCGTTACCTACTAAAACTTTGACAGGAACGATCTGCTGGCATTTCATCAATTTGTCGCTGGACGTCATAATTTGACAAGCCGTAGTCGTCGTGATTTTAGAGTGAACCTAGACCTAACACGAAATATTCCATTTCGCATTTGTTGCTTAGCAACTTGCCTAGCAACCGATGCAAAAATGAAATTATGTACAAAATGTGCTTGTTTATGATTGAAGTTACGGTTATAAAATGAACATTTATCGAGGTTGTCGTAGAAAAACAGTTTTTATCTCACTATCCGAACTCGACATTTTTAACAGCTTTACAACAAAATATTGAAATTTTAAACTGACAACTTGAAATTAATTACGGAAATTGTCACTGTCAGACGATATCCATAGGTAACCATGAATATGATTTCGTTACTAACAAGATTTGGATTAATCAAAATTAGAGTAAACATTTTTTCTTTTGAAAATAAAACACTAACGTTTTGAGGAATATTTAATGGTACCTAAGTACATATAGTTACCATGTTCAACGTACACTCAAATTACGAGAAAATAGTATATTAAAGTATAAGTGGATAAAAAGGGCTTTAAAACACGCGCGATTTTTCGAGCACGACGGCGCAGCCGGAGTGCTCGAAATAGAGCAAGTGTTTTTAAGACCAGTTATCCACGAATACTTTACGTTATTTTTTTTTATTGGTGCACTTTGAAATCATATATACTGGTATTATTACTACAAAAAATAGAAATAAGAACTAATAATGCAAGAAGGTTGAATTCGGGATGTGACATCAGTATACCTTTCGTTGTCATGGAAATGAGAAAAACATTCATTTGCAATTTGTTACCAAAGATCAATATTTGTTGTCACTAGAGCTCAAAAATGAATTATTCTAATATCGATTTTTTGAATAGTGAGGCAGAATCGCGGTTAATACCGCTAAAATCCAGTGATATATATAAAAAAGAATATGAAAAGTTCATCAAATGGATGGAGGAGCACATATAAATGAACGAATTGTGAGTAATATTTTATTTGACGTTACAAGGTACTCCTGTCAGATCAATAATCAAAAATTTGTCATTTAGACTTCACGTTTCTCGATTTGTTGATGTTGTCATGGTTACCTTTAAAAAACGCGCGTTTTTTAAAGTTCGATTTAAACACGCTGAGGCGTGCTTTAAATGGGTAAAAAGGGGCACCAATAAAAAAAAATATCTTTAGATCAAACCCGTAATCAATAGAGTATTTTTTGCACTAGTACAAAAAGTTAATTACTTTTTGCGTATATTTATATAGTATTATTTTCAGGATTTACATCAATTCCCTGACAACTTCTCCTGATATTTCCCTATAAAAATAAAAAATAATTCCTTTGTTTTTCGGAAAACATGCCCTCTAAAGATGCTGATATCTGCGAGCTCAGTCATACAATGATACTGAAATTTGGTTCAGAGTGAGGTGATACTTGAAAGCTTCCCACGCGTTAGCTAAATCCAAGTTACTTCAATACAGGGTGTTTCAAAAATATAGTTATTTCGTTTGCTTGAAAAAGTGAGTAAATATGGATTATTTCAAATAGGTCACCCTGTGTATTATTCAATCCGGAAAGCTGCTGAAATTTGCCGTTTAGTATGTATATCATACCAATACCTAACTTGTCGAATTTCTGACTTATGAGCATTTATTTGTGAAAATGTCCCTTGAAAATGCTATCTCCATTTAGTTTTTGTTAAATGGGCCATTATTTTTATGTGTCATTCTCATTAATAATATCGACATTTCCATCCATTCAGGAGTTGAAAATGAAAAAAACTATGGAACAAAATTATTCAAACGAAGAATGACTTATTTATTATCTTTGGAAAATCTAAAAAATGAATAAAATCACTTGAAGAATTATGTGAAATATTTCAATACTTCAAAATGCCGGTGTTGACTGCTTTTGTCGTGGCAGATCTGATTTAATTCAGATCCAAATCATAAAATTCTTGGGTGATTCTTTGTAACAACTCTCGTCTCTCGAACTTCTTCTTTAATCATGCCCCTCAAATAAAAATGTGAGGGAATAAGATCGGGTGATCTCGCTGGCCAATTCCACGGTCCCAAACGCCTTATCCACCGATCATCAAAAGGCCTTTCAGTCCAATTGGCAGGGTTTTTTTCATGAGGTTACAGTAGCGATTTTTTTCTACATGAGAGGGCCCAAGTAGCACAAAGAGGTCATAATTCGGTTGTACAGACGTCTACAAGACCTTTCGCAAAATCCATGTAGTAATATGCTAAGACGTCGCTATGTATGCCAATACGACAAAAAGGCACACTCTTGCGACGTCACATCGACGTTATAAAGTAGTGGTAATGACTTGCCAATATAGACTTATATAAGCCAGTCGCAAAAGGGTCGTTCTGTGGTCTTAGTGTAGTCATTATATCATTATGCATAAAGGTCATAATCTTTCTAATATAGTATTACAATATGTATACCATATCAAAAGATTTTATATAATATCAATATAATATATTAGTCAGCCTTCCTTTACATGTTCATGATACTCTGTGACCGTGATAGTTATCGAGATAAAAATTATTTTCATTTATGTGTCTTCAAGAATTGTTCTGAAATTCTAGTGACCAAGCAAATCCATTTTCACGATCAAAATCCAATTCTACTCACTTAAAATTCATGCGCCTCGAAAATGGAGAGAGATAAATATTTATTTTCATTTCAGAAGAAATATATTTCATCAATTTTTCTCATTAATCGTTGAAATATGTAGACCATATTACGAAAGATACTCGATTAGAACATCTCCAATTATTTTTGAATTGTTATAACACCCAGGGTCCCATATTTTTTATTTTAAATATTTTTGTTCCAATATGGCTACCAGAATGATGTTATCAATCAATCGAAAAACATGGATGCCGTCCTTCTAGTGTCGAAAAGTTGTAATTACTTCGGTATGTACTATCATACGAGTGTCTAAAAGATATCGCAATATATTACATAAAAAAGTTGTAATGTAGTCGCTGTGACCACAAGAGAAGTTTTGTTGTACTAACGTCGTAACGCTATCAAAACAGAAAAAGATATACACTGAGTGCATAAGCATTCCGCTAGTTCCGCCTAATGGAAAACGCTAAAAATAACTGACATTCACAATAGAGGTTATGTTGATCTTAAACAGTTATATTTAAATATTTTTTATTTATCACTCGAAGTGCACATACATATTATTTATGTCTTTCCTTGTTGTGAAAACAGTTGAAGGAACTGGATGAACTTAATTTTTTGCAGTGTCCCGATAGACTGATTATTATTTCAGATGTTAATTTTGGGGTAGGCACTCATCCTTCCTCTTTATATTTTTCTATACGCTCCAGTTCTCTTGTAAGGCAGATTGGATTTTTGCTTTGGCATTTTAATCATTCATACGGAACTGAATATTCTACATACATAACACAATATACCTATCCAACAAAAATAACATAACCAACAAAAATAATCTAACCTAGATACATAATGTAATCATTACGACCAAAGTTCATCAGTTGATAAAACTACATTACATGAGTACAATATGTAGTCGTAGAAACGTTTCAAAAATCTATTCATTTTAACCACATATGTTCATTGTCATAATAACCTCACAGCAACTGCTCTTAAGTTCTATTTAACGACACATACAATTTATTTACATACAAACCACAGTACAACTTCATCTCCAGAATTCTTTATTGTACTCTCGTTATATCTACTACACGACGTCATAGCAACGCCTGAAGGTTATAAATCGCACATTAACTTTTTTGTTTTAAAACAGACAAATACGTGGTCTTTAAGACGGTATAAGAAGTAATTATGTTAATTTTATTACTTTGTGCTACTTGGGGGGGGAGGGTCTTGAGTATAACTCTGAGTTGACACGGCCCGAAGGGGGTGTGCTTAAGCGGTCATCTTGAAAAATGCGTTTTGTCATATATTTCTTAAAAGGTTTGTCGAACAGGAAAAATACGGAAGATCTTTTTTTAGATAACCAAATGTTCTTCCATTATGTTTCGATAATATTTTCTGATCAATCAATATTTATACGAGTTTTTGAGTCAAAGTTGGAACACATGCTTTTCTGCGAATAACTCAAAAACAAAATAGCTGAATTAAAAGTTGTAGATCAAAAAATTGTCTACAAATTTTTTCCCAAACTTTTTTCCTATCTACAATAGTTTTCGCACAGTAGATAGGTAAACTAACAATGAGAGGTAAGGAACAAGAACAGTGGAAAGGTGAACAAGGAGCAGAGAGATTGGAATGAAAGGTCAATGGCAGGGATTCAAAATTGAGGCACGATGAACGGGGGCCAGGAGAGGGTTGAAGATAAGCAAAGGTAATGAAGGGATGAAGGATAATTGTCAGGGTGAATTCGGGAGAACTGTGGAGTGATTTACAGAGATAATTTAAGAGGAAGAATGTTCAAGAACGACTGGGGGGCTTAGAGCCCAGAGGAAGGCTAGAAGTGATTTGGAGATAAATTAATGTTATTGCTATGTTTATTTGAATATTTCTCCACATAATCGATAATATTTATTTTAATTTCTTTATATAATGTACATTGTAATAGGTTAAAATACATTAGTAACTAACATTATTTATTTTATTCTCCTTATTGTTGATGGGCCTGGTTCTAATATTCCATCTACCATTCTATACCTCCAGTGTTTCGCTCTCACATTCAATTTATTCTGTTTCATCTTCTAAAAAGATGTCGTCAGCTCTGATATCATCATCATCAATGTTGTCGCGGCAAATTTAGTCAGCTCTTTGAAAACAAACCAAGAACAACCAAACCTTTTTACGAGAGGAGAAAGATCTACATCAACCAAACAAATTCAACCCTCCTCATCCATGGACATTAGCTAAACCAAAATGTCCCAAACACCCCAGCTCAACCAATAATACTCAACCAATCCAACATTAATCGAAAACGAACTCAGTTTAATACTGGAGAACCACGAAGGCTTTGTGAACCCGCCTCGAAAACGAGCGAAGGCACAGGAGCAGCTTTCATAGGACCCAACGTCTCATTACAGTTTAAACTCTTCAACTCATGCTCTGTATTCAATGGCGAACTATATGCCATTTACCGTGCCATAATGTTCATCAACACTTCTGATGATATGAAATTTCTCATTTTCACTTATTCACTCAGTCCACTCGAATGGCCAACCCACTAACACTCAAAATGAACATAGAACTACATGAAGCAAAACTGAAAACCAAAGAAATTGAATTTTTCTGGATACCATCGCAAGTAGGAATACCCGGAAGTGAAGAAGCAGACAAGAGAGCAAAAGAAGCCATAAACAGGAAAAACTCCGAAACAGTGACACAAGCAGTGATAAGTACAATCAAAATACAATTAAGAACTCCTTAGAACCAGCATGGCAGAAAAAATGGCATGCCAACTACCGCCAAACTACGTAAAGGCTACCGCCAAACTACGTAAAGGCTACCGCCAAACTACGTAAAAGCTGCCGCCAAACTACGTAAAGGCTACCGCTAAACTACGTAACGGGAAAAGTTCAGTGACACCGTGGAACTTTCTACTCAGAAACAGAAGAGACCAAGTTTTTCTTACTCGGCCTCGGCCACACACGCCTCACTCATGAACATCTACTCGATAAAAGACCCGGACCAATATGTGAACCTTGCATACAAATATCTTCTCGTTGAGTGCCCTCTACTCGCCTCATAAAGAAACACCTGCAATATTTCAGGCTCATTAAATTCCATACTCGGCCCAAAATGTGTATTTAGTGACATCATACTATGTATAAACACTATAAACATTGCCGAAAATCTGCAACCGAAATCATAATGAAATGTAATACTATCAAATTATGGTCGCTAATAACCTTCTAGCTTGATTTATTTATATAAAAAAATAGCTGGCGATAGAAAACTTAAGATTACTGATATCAAGCACCCTACGCTTTTTTACATAAGAGGAAACTTTTTGTCAATGACTTTATTCCTATTTTTAACTTTTTACTCCATATTGCTATATATTCGTGTTTTTTCTAGATTACCACTGTAATAGCATAAAATAGCAGTTTTAATGATATTTGAATACCAGCTTTGTAGTCCAGGCGCCTTCTCTCCGTGATTTATTTTTGAAGTGGTTAGGAAAAAAGTCATTATCGCCCATTTTTTCTGAATAATTTCAGGCAGTAGACATGATATATACCACGAAAAAAAAAACATTTTAATAATACATATTTCTTACACTGGAAAACATGATGATTCATGGATTGGTTAAGTTAGGTTGGAAAATTATTCATTTATTTTGTTACATATAAATAAATCATTGTTAAAACAAACTGAAAAAAGAACAGTGTGTAATTTGACTTCACTGCAGATCCTCCTGATGTCGTTAGCAAACCTGATTTGATGGCTTTGGTATATTTTTCTGACCATTCCAGATTGAACTTGATCCTGTTTATCGTTTGATTTCCGTACACTCCGTCGATATGGGCGCTGCTGATAATGATTTTCTCAAACTGAAAAAAAAATTACAAAGCTTGATTAACGATGATTCTCTTGACGTATTAAACTATACTAGAGTTGAAATTTCTGGAAACCATTCGAGAATTCTCACAAGTTTTCCTGTATTTTTTCATGTGATTTATATTTGCAACTATCTCAAATTCGAAATGTTCCTGATAATATTCTCACTTATAGGCCCAAGAAAAAAAAACAATTAGTATGTGTGTTAGAAATAATGTTTGGTTTGGTACCTATCAGGTTGTGAGCTGTATACTTTCACTTGGTTTATTTAAAAGCGTATTTGTGTACTCAAACAATATAGGTTATAAAACATGGTGTCTGTTGAGTCCTAGTTTTCAACTGTCTTTTGGCTCGCGATGTTTTCAGGTCGACTGGTGCGACGTTGTCATTTTCATCTACAATTTTCCTAACAATGTGAACAAGTATTTATATTCAAACAATTGTGATACCGGCCATCATCATATATCTATATATATAAATGCAATCTTAAGTCAAAGTTGTTGTTGTTTATTTGTATCTATTATCTGAAAATGGTGTTGGAATGAAAAGAAAAATACCCAGCTTCATAGAATATTTTCGATACGATGTAATACCTAGAGAATTCAAAATACTTCCGGGAAATATGGGGTGTGCCATATAAAATTCCAGTAGCAAATAAATGGCGGTATCAATGTTCCTTGCGAACAATCAATTCGAGGTGATAAGTCATTTTTACTAATGTCAAGTTTCATTACAAAGTGTCGTGCCCACTCTTTTGTCCAAGTTGCAGTAGTAAATATTGGAGTGAACTATACCGAGGGTTATATTTCCTTCTAAAAATATAACTTCAAAACTAAATTGAGCGGCTTACTCAGCTTCCACCCTGTATTGGGTTTTATTTTATGCGTGAGTTGTTTATTCGTGTACTAAACTAATCTTTCAAATAATTATGAGGGGATATACGTAATTAAAGACATGACCCACTTATAAAAACGCATTGATGAGTCTCAAGGTATATTGCATAATCAAGTTGAAAACACGTTGGAAATAAATAATTCATTGGTATGCATGCAAATTGGCACTTAACTGAAAACAATTGACAGATAAAGTTTAATATAACCTTACTTGTTGATTTTGTTGATACCCTGCTGAGGGCTCGGCACTATGGGGTTGGAGTTATTTTATTTATTAATCGCATTGAAGTTAATGGTCTGATTTTGATTATAGCTTAAATATCGTGATAAAATTCTTTCAGTATTATCGGAATTGTGGATGAGTTTTTGCGAATCACACTATTACGATTTATTTTCAACTTTTTTAGTTTATAGCGCACTACCGTCAAGATTTAATGAACTGATCATCATGAGGCTTATTTTTTTTACTGGAAATGGACGCAAAAGGGTAGACTTATCGTGTGGGCAGCGGGCGACCCGCACTGCGACTATTGGCAGGGAAAGGGAATAAAGAAAGGAGATGATTGTGAACCCTCTTTTTGAAGAGCTGTAGGTTATAGCTCTCTGGGAAAATTGGTTTTGGAGGCTTGTTCCAATCTGTAGCAGTCCTGTGAAAGAATGATTGTTGATGGAGAGTGATCCTTGCCGTGTCAATCTTGACAGTAAATGGATGAGACTGATTAGCTTGCCGAGTTCTTCGGTCGAATGTGACCAGTGGTGGTATAAGAGATTTTATTTCTCTGGAGCATCTGCCATGAAAATATTTGTAGAATAATGTCAGTTCTGCAACTCTTCTTCTATGTTCCAGTGGGTGGAGGGTATCGTTGGAATTAATTGTTAATCAACCGAATGGCCTTTTCTGTATGAAATCTAGGAGACGAAGCGAATGCTTTAGTGCCGAACCTTATATGTGCGAGCAGTACTCCATGATGCTGATTACTGACTATTGCACACGGAATTTATTGAATTGAACTCTAAATAACATGAATTAACAACGATTTGATTCGTTACTTTTCTAACTGTATATAATAGCGTATAAAAGGTGTTATTGTGAATGGCTACTGAGACTTAATGAGTTCGGCTCGAACTCTGCTACTGATCTGCCTTTTTCTGTTACGTTCTTTTTTTATGTAGGTTTTTTTTTTTGGGAGAGCGAAAGTTCCCAGTATAATCAGGTTAACGGCTTGGTTGTTTTTACCCTTCATTCACGTGTGTATCCATTTTAATAGTCGTCTGTACAAGATAAATATTCCTTGCAGACGGTTGGAATGATTAACACATGTTTAGTGTTTATAATAAATAAGGTGAAAAGTTCATTTTTATGGATTTTCTCCTACAAAGATTCCATCATTTTTGAAACTTCTGATGGGATTTAATTCATTAATTATTTGCCTAATATATAGTAGGGCTTTTACCTTTACAATTAATTCTTATTTGATAGACAGTGTCAATTTCTTAACGAATTTATGATTATTCTCGCGATGTATTTTCTTAATGGTTACCAACTGTGAAGTCACGAAAGCTATTATCATATTTTGCCTCCCAGACAGACACTCCAGTTAAAATTTGGTTTCATACATAAAAATGAGTTCGTCTCTATCTATTTAAAATTCTTTATATTTATCAGGGTTATACAGGGCGGGCTTCCACAGAAGCCTCTAGTGCCCTATATGAATGGAAGTGTTTCCCTATTCAACGATATTGCTCTTTCATTTGATCTTTCTACTTTCGATGCATTTTTTATTATTTGGGTAAATGACCAGTTATTGGTCAATCAACTCATTGGGTGTTTCATTTGAAAAAATTGTAGCGGGCGTCATTAGTCAGACGTGGATCACCCTGTATATTCAATTTTTCCTTATAATTGTGGCAAATTGAGATTAAAAATCGACTTGTTTCAGGAGATTCCTCGGAAATGGATAGTTTGGCTAAAAATGAATTTATTCAGTACTTTACGAAAGCACTGTATATATATATATATACATAATCTTCTTGACTGTGCATTATCTATTGAGTGCGATGTTTCGAACATATTTACCGTCTGAATTTTATGTGGGACACTCTATATAGAAACATATGCATGACCCAAAGAGAGCTCTCACCTTCTCGAGTTGTTCTTTTGTTCTTATTTTTTCGTCCAAACCAGTTACAAAAGCATTAGCGGTGAATATTCTTCCGTACCTAAAAACATATTCATCATTAATATAATTGTTGGCTGCTCTTTATTTTCTGCAGAATGTTTTAACACTCACTTCTCAATTATCAGTTCCATATTTTGTTCCAAGAAATCCAAAGCGACATCTATTCCTTGATCGGTATTCGAGTAAACTGCTCGAAAAACAATGAGGGCTTGAGACCGGGAAATCACGGACTGTTCCGCAACGATTTCCAGAAGATAGCTGGAAAAATCGAAATCTCCTTAATATTCAAACGAATGGCAAAAAGTTAGGTTTTTACTTGGATAGAATATTAGCATCCGGAATACAACCCAAAGCTGACAGTATATCTTCCTGTTCTGTTGGAGAATGAGCGTCTTCGAAAATGTTGATCAGAAATGAATATTCATCTTGAGGAGTTTTGCTCATTTTTGCCCCATAACAGAGAATCATCCTTCTTTCTTCATGGTTTGGAATACTGTGGAACAATATGCCAAAGTATTTTTATGTGAATTAGGAATATGGAATTTTACAATGTGGAATAGAAAAATTAAAAGCGCTAATCTTAATGAATCTAGTAAAAATTCTAACGAATATCAATTTTGTTGGGAAATGCATTAAATTCGTGAGATATGCTGTAGCCGATTGGGAATTCAAAATAACGGATACTGCCTCTGGTGTCGATTTTTGAAACTATACTAAGTACATTGTTTACTTTTTGAAACATTAGTTTTTATATGATTTTAGCCACTATATACTTAAAACTTGTCGAATTTCTTGTGATTGTTGACATTTAATGAAATTCTGGTGTACCTGGTGAATGTTCTGTTGACTATTTTATGTCCTCGAGAGAAAAAAAATTGTGATTCATGTTCAAATCATTATTGTTGTGTACTGATTGTGACTCTTGGGCAAAACGATCCCGTTATACTGGAATAAGTTTTCATCATTTTCGGTGAGAAAATGAACGTAACGTTCTGGTTTAGACTAATCTTGGATTGAGTGAGTCTATATAGACGGACGACGGGCTCTTGGGATCTTGAAGAAAAATACAGTTCCCTCCCAAAATCTTCCTGTATCGTCTGTGGCCAAAAAAAAAGTGAAAAGGGAATCTTTAAAGAGAATTGAGAAGAAAAAAAAGAGAGTTAAGAGAAAAAAAGAGAGTTAAGAGGAAAAATAGATATTATCCAGCATACCGATGATTATTCATACAGTATGGAAAAAGAGTGACTATATATGTATATCTAGGTGATGAGTGTTATGTATTTACTAAATGAAATAAGACACGACTAATTGTCTTACCAACTAGTGATGGGCATTACCAACTTATAATACTTACAAATGACATTCTATGCTAAAACATTCACAACAATAAGGACACATTTTCACATCTTGTTTGTTTTTAGATGAAATTAAAAAAAACTTTTTTTTGTTGGTTTTATTTCAATCCGAACATTCACAAATAGTGTGTAACATTTTTTCAAAATGAATAATAATGATGGCTTCACTAAGCTGTCCGGAAACTACGGAAAATATTTTTGTTTTGCAAGCAAATTAGAACATACGTTGTTCCCTTCAATGTGAATTTTTGAGATAATATTGTCTTAAAATTTAAATACAGCACTTCACTAGAGTCTTGAAATGAATAACAATACACAAAAAAACTGGAAACGAATACAAAATTGAAATATTTTAAGAAAAACTCAAAACAAGTGTAGAAGCTCTAAGAAAACAGACAAACAATGTACTTATGTCCGGTTTGCATTTTCGCCACTCTGGCGCTGGCATCTCCTGCAAGCAATTTATTATGAAATACCCAAATTAATGATACGAGATCTATAATTTGCGAAGAAAAGCCCAATCTAGTGCCGTGGAATTCAAAGGCAGAAATTATTCTGCACATTGGTAGATTAGGTTTTAAGTGATTGGGTCTCTTACGGCCGTCCACTGCGACCCGTGAAGATCTATTGTGGCTGCATTGTAGCCAACGATTTGTTGATACAGACCAGGTCCGACACCAAAAGTCAAGCTTCTGGTGCATACCGGGTAACGCCACAAAAAGTGAAGGGGAGAGAGTTTTGATTCAATTTCCCAATCATCAGGAAGGCTACGTGGTCTCCTTCGAAATCAAACCGAAAGTCTCAGACCTTCTGGCAGAGGACAAATATGTGAAATACACAAATTATAGATAGTACATAGTACATCTATAATATGCGAAGTGAAGCTCAACGTAGTACCGTGGAATTCAAAGGTAGAAAGTTTTCTGTACATTGAACGATTTGTTGGTATAGACTGGCCACCAGGCCAGGACCGAACTTGAGTTTTCTTGAATTGTTATATAATTATATCTTCGTTATTTTGTAACCTTTTCATCCTTTTTAAAAAATGTTCCAACTTTTAAAACAATCTTATAAATTCCATGTGCCCATACAATCAAACTGATTGAAACAGTGAACTTAAAGACACGTGATATGATTTTTCAAAAAATGTGTTGATACTATGCTAAAATAGGAATTGTTTTCAGAAGCCACAATAATTCCACGAAATCAAACAAACGATAAAACAAATTAATATTCTATGTGATTGAACTTTTCGAGAATTAATCCAGTTAAGTCAGAAGGCTCAAGGAATATAAACAATGGATATACTAGACCCTTATTTTTATTTTCAATAATTCAAATACAATACACAGTTCTGAGAAATCTGAATTTGTTTCACCTTTCATGGAAAGGTAGATTTATGAAATTCTTCCGACAGGTAAATATATAAAAGATTTGTCCGAATATTTTCTGGGCGAAATTTTTGGTATATTTACCTATCGGTAGAATTTCATAAATATACATAATTCTTGCCATGAAAAGTGAGACAAATTGAATACATAACATGTGAAGTGTAATATTGGAAAAACAGAGGACTCAAAGTCTCCTCACAAAATTCAGTATAAATTGAAACAAGTGGTAGACTATAAGTGGATAACAACTACTTTCCTAGCAAATACCACCCACATCATTGAATGATATCCGCCTGAAAATCTTTGCGAACTTCCATTATCAATGAAATGGAACCTAACAATCCGTTTACCGGTTTCAGGCTTTTGGCCCTCGTCAGTACGGAGAAGTCACCAGCCAGGAATCAGAAGACCTCTGGCTGAAGCGGGACCCAACACAAATGAAAACATAACCAAGCTTAATCACCTGTAGGTACCTGACACAATTTAAACATAATCAAGTTTATCAGAAAGAAACATTTGCAATCAATTTTCATTGAGAATGGAAGTTTGCATAAATTTTCAGGCGGATATCATTCAATGTTCTGCGTGGTATTTGCCAAGAGAGTAGTTGTTTTCCGCTTGTATGTAGTTGAATTTTGTGAAGAGTCCTCATTTTTTCAATATTACACTTCACATGTTTGGCTTTCTCGTTTAATGTAGACGCCTGGTCGGGCATACAGCTACTCCTACCGATATAAAAGAACAGTGTTCGGAGTGTTTCTTTCTGTCACTAGGTACCGCCATTTCAAATTTACTTTTGAATGCGTACCTACAAGTGATTAACATTGGTTTTGTTTACATTTGTGTTGGGTGCCGCTTCAGCCAGAGGTCTTCGGATTTGTGACTGGCGACTACTCACTGACGAGTGCCAAAATCCTGAAAGCGGAATACGGATTGTTAGGCGGACCTGACACATTTCAAACATAATCAATTTTATCAGAAAAAAAACATTTGCAATGAATTTTCATCGATAATGGAAGTTTGCATAGATTTTCTGGCGGATATCATTCAATGTTCTGCGTGGTATTTGCCAGGAAAGTAGTTAATTTTCGCTTGTAGTTCAGCGCTTGTTTCAATTTATATTGAATTTTGTGAAGAGACTTTGAGACCTCAATTTTTTTTCCAATATATATATATATATATATATATATATATATATATATATATTTTTTTTTTTTAAACAATATATTCATTTAGTAATTTTGGTCAATAGTATGAGTATGAGTATTCTAACTACAAGTAGTTTTAAGGTTGTGAAGGTGATACAGGGTCATGTATTTATATAAATTTGTTTCTATTTCAACACAGTATCCAAGAAAATGTTTTCAGTACACTTCTCAGTTAATCTTCCATTGGGAAAATCCCATCACGTTATTCAGGTTCACTGTGAATCAATTCAGGGGCACATGGAATTTGTAAGGTTATTTTAAAAATTGAATCATTTTTTTAAAGGAAGAACTCGAAAAAATGTGCATTTTTACCATAAATCATCTAGGTAACAAATGATGCAAAATAACGAAGTTGTAATTATATAACAATATAAAAAAATTCAAGTATATACGGCCCTGGCTTACGATTGTTTTGCATGTATCAAATCACTGCGCCAAATAACTTTTCGAACACTCAAAGTCTCTTTTTTAAATTGACTTATTTTACCCACTACAAAGAAAATATAGACAAGGTACGTCTTTATAATATGAGAGCTGGTTGATAACTGTCGCTGGTGTATCTTGAAGAATCGTCTTGTATCCCAGTGTGCCGTTTCGCAAAGTCAGCATTGTCAGCGATTTTACCATGGGAACGGTGCTGGACAATGATGTAATTCGCAGGGTTGTTCCTGTCAGTAACTTCGTACGGTTATAGGGAAATCGAGTAAAATCTAGTACTTTTTGGACAAAACAAACATGATATATGCCCAACTACTAAACACTTCCGGAGACAGACATCGTGAATACTCTAAATTATGAAATTGTGTTTTTATATATACAGGGTGTTTCCTAACTACGGTACGAAACTTCAGGGGGTGTTTCGTTACGTCATTTGACAAAAAAAAGTTCCTATGAACATATGTCCGGAGTTGCTTCGTTTCTGAGATACAGGGCGTTGAAGTATAAAAAAAAAGGTATTTATAAAATATCCTGAATATCCTGAAACCGATGTGGTTGAAATGTGGTACAGCTATTTGAAGTAAAAAGGCAATTATTTGGCCCTAAGTAGGTCCAGTGGCGTCTCAGTGGGCACCACAGCCAACAATACTGAGAAAAAAATTATTTTCTCCTTTTCAGTGCATTTGAATATAAGCGTGGGTTCTAAAAAGTTTTCTATAAGCGTGGTAAAAATACAACTTTTTGGCCTCCTGTGTTTTTTTTCTCATATTTAGCTTAGTTTTCGAGAACAAAAAAAATTAAGGCACTCTACAATCATGATTACCTGCTATGGAGACCAGCTGACAGTGATAGTATTGTCAGATCAGTAAAAGTCACAGTTGTCAATTAGCAGTGATTCCATCATGAATACTTTTACTAACGCTGAAATGGCTGACATGCACTTTATTTATGGATTAGCAAATGGAAATGCGGAAGAAGCACGGAGAATCTACCAGGATAGATATCTTAACAGAGTAATTCCATGTGCTAAAACATTTAGAACGCTACATGCAAGATTGCACTGCAGCTTGAAGTAAGCCCAAAAACCGTTTGGAAAGTTCTAAAAAGAAACCTCCTATACCCATATCACATCGATTGCTGTCGTGTATTTTATCAGGCGGTGGACATTTTGCTCGTTTACTTTAAGGTCGAAATCGTTTATTTTTTACTTTAGGTTTGTATTTTATGTTGTCCATGGATAATTTGTAGAATAAGTTAAAGTTTTTTTTTTGTTCGAAAACGAAGCTTGATATGAATAAAACACAAGGGACCAAAGAGTTGTATTTTCAGTTGTTTAATCTGAAAAAATAAAATTCTACAAAAAAAAGTACTTTTTTTTCTCAGTATTGTTGGCTGTGGTGCCCACTGAGACGCCCCTGGACCTACTTAGGGCCAAATAATTGCCTTATTACTTCAAATAGCTGTACCACATTTCAACCACATCTGTTTCAGGATATTCAGGATATTTTATAAATCCTTTTTTTTTAATACGCCCTGTATCTCAGAAACGAAGCAACTCCGGACATATATTCATAGGAACTTTTTTTTGTCAAATGACCTAACGAATCACCCCCTGGAGTTTCGTACCGTAGTTAGGAAACACCCTGTATTGTAATGGATTTGTAAGATGATTTATTGTTGTTATGATTTGATATGATAATTATTTTCGCTCCGCGTTGGAGGCCAATTGTAATGATGGGTTGTTTTGTTAATTATTTAATTTATTATTATTATGATTACAAATATTTTCGCACTGCTTTGGGAAGCCAATTGTTAAGATATAACAACTGTTGTTAATTTTACCCACAAATATTTTCTCTACCTTCTTTGCCTTTATGTTGGGTACCAATTGTTCTGATATGATAATAGGTAATTGTTAATTTTGCCTTTCGTTGGAAGACAATTGTTATGTTATATCAATTACTAATTTTGCCAAATTGTTATGAAATAATAATTGTCAGCTAACATTAATGTTTTCTCACCACGTTGCTGCCAATTGTTATTACCTTATTTGCCTTTATGTTGGTTGTCAAATTGTAATGAAATAATGATTGTTATTTTGCCCTTACTTTGGATGTCAATTTGTTATGATTGGGTAGAATATAATAATTTCTATTTATATTTATATGTTTTGTAAATTTATTTCTTCCACCCAATACCATAACAATTTTATTGAATATATGTGAAATTTTCATTATTTTTACTCTTTGTACTTCCTTTTCCTACCACGACTAAACTCAGTTGGAACGCCTTCGCCTCAGGAGTCGGTACTGGCAATAGAGCCACTGCCTGTCTTGATGTCATTTGAACTATTTCAGTTCAGTGTTTATAGGTGAGATATTAGCATATCATTATGGTAAGTAAACCAGAAATTATCAAAAACAAGTATTTCCTTTATTCAGGAAAGCTTATATTAACCTGGCCTGCGATAGATAACTTATAGCTATGAGCAATTGACAAATTTTTATAAAATAATGAAAACAGTGATGGATGTTGTAAATATAACCTCACTTTTTTCTCTTGAGTTGGAAGAATTCTTTTATAGTTCAATACCAAATTATATAAAGTTCTCAGATATACGAGTTACTTTGTGAAGTGATTCAGTTTGTGATGTGCACTAAAAGAGTTTATACCTGGAGCTGGAATGTCGCTGATGCATTACCTGGCCATAATCTGAATTCCTGTTTCATCCACTCCGCTCAGGAACTCTCCATTGCAAAGGAACCATCCAAAATCCCCGCAATCAGCTTGGACAAGTTTTCATGTGGAGGACAATAAAGGTAATCTTCGTTTATCCTTATTTATTTTTTGTCGAAATTATCCATTGGTTGAATTGGTTTGTTATTGTAAGAAAAACTACCTTATCATTAGTAAAAATCCTCAATTTCTTTTCTCTCAAATTTTGTACGTAGCTTCTTTCTAAAATTTTCTTCAATCTCCTCCTCGCTTTGTTTTCTCTTCACCTGGATACCATTTCTGTCTTTTTATTTGAATTTTCAAAATCGCGCACTTTCTTATCGCACTTTTACTAATTTGGTGTTATTTGAGAAAACTTATCAACTAACATATTTTACATTTCTTATAAACTAAATACAATATTTGATCATAATTATCTTTGACGTTTCTGTGTTCTTCCTTTACCACAATTTCAAATTTTTTATCTCACCATCTCTGTTCCCTGATTGGCTATTGTCATCAAGAAGTTTCTTGTTCTCCCATTGGCTATTTTAGTTAGATGCAATTTCATATACTGTATGTTGCAACCTTATAATTTTGTTGATCACATTTAATCCATAATAATTTTGTAAATCTAGACTTTTTGTTGTATTTCAAACAATTATATGTTGTAATCATTTTTGAAAATGCAGGAAAATGATTGCATATATATAGTATTTGCATATATTTACCTATCAATGTTATACAGAGGCTTCATAAAGGAAATATAATCTCAAAAAAATGTAAAAACAATATATCATGAACTACTAACTATTAAATATTCATTATTTTTGTGGATATTTTGAGAAATTATTTCTTTTTGACCTTTAAAATATATTACTGGTCCTTCCTAACATAACAATATATTATATATATATATATATATATATATATATATATATTTGGAGGTTCTTGGGATGTAGATTCAATAAGAGAAATGAGAGTTTTTAGATAGACGTTTCGCCTCTGGCCAGAGGCTTCATCAGTATTGTTTTTTTTTATTCATTAAAAGTAGGTAATAACATCTATTTTGTTTAACAACATTGCTGAAAGAAACAATCATTATCAGAAGTGGGACAATAGAGATACCGTTGAGGTTATGATTATAAATTTATGCTACGGTACGTACCTTGGCATAACAACAGGGTTATTAAAACATTTTCTCGTTGTTCACACATTTTAGCTTATTGTTTTATGTTTGAATATCATTTCGGTTTTTCCGTTGAGAGTGGAACTGTAACTTCTTATAATTAGTTTTCGGTTTGTGTTGTGTATCTTGTTGTTTCGATGTGACGATTGACAGACTACAACATTTATTAGGAATTTTTGCTCTTATGACTGAAAATGTTGGTGTACTTGTTCTTCGTTTATTTGTCCGACACTTCGGAATGTTGGGGTTGACTGGGGTAAAGTTAAGTTCATTTCTGTTTTTGGTTTCTTTAGAGGGGATAATTATCCTTGAGTTTTCGTAATTCAATTTGTTTATATTATGGAATGGTATATTCGACTCAAATTGTTAATGTCTGTTCTATTGTTGATGGCATGTTTGCTTTTTTTATAAATATCATTTCCTTGATAGTTTTTTTGTCTTCATTGGCTTCGTAGGCTAGAATTTTTGTATTGGTAAAGTCAGGGTTGTGGTTGTCTGTAGTGGTGTGTTTATTTGAGGGCGGTGTTTGATTTCTTCATGTATTTGTGGTCATACCGATGTATTCTTGGTTGCAATATTTACAAGGGATGCTATAAATGAGATTGGATTTTTTCATCAGGGGGTCTTTACTTTTTAGAGGGGGGCAAAATTGTTAAAGAAGGTTGTTTGGTGTATTACTTATGTTTTCCGATAGATTTGATATGTAAGGTATTGTGGTGAATTTTTCTGGTGGAGTTATATTTTTTTTATCTGAAGAGTTGTATAGTTTGTATGCGCGTTTTTTTATCATTTTGTTTTTTAGGTTTATGGGGTAGTTGTTATTGATTAAGGTATTCCTGACTTTTTCTAATCTGTTGTGTCTGAAACGGGGGCTGGTAAGTTGGAGGGCTCTATCAGGCCAATTATTACACTCCTTTTTTGGGACATTGGATGGTTTGAGTCATAATTAAGGTATCTACCTGACCACGTTGGTTTGGTGTACCATGTCATTATACGGTTGTTATTTTTTATGAGTGACATGTCTAGAAAATTAATTTTATTCAGTATCTCTTTTTCTATTGTAAATTGTAACTTGGGGTGGTAATTATTAAACGCATTGAGTACTTCATCAATACGATTTTCAGGTACTGCCATTATACAATCATCGACATAGCGTTTGAAAAACGGTATGAAGGTAAGATTGTTGATTACTGTTTCTTCCAGGAGTTCCATTACTATTTGGGCTATTGTGCTTGAGATGGGAGATCCCATGGCACAGCCATCAATTTGTTGGTAAAATTCATTGTTAATTTGGAAGTAATTTGTAGATAATGTTTGTTCTATTGCTTGTATGAAATTTTTTTTTGAGAGGGGGGAATATTCTTCTGATAAATTCCATTTGTTTTCTATTGTTGTTTTGACAAGTTCGTTTGGGATGTTAGTGTATAATGATGTGACATCAAGTGATATAAGGAGATGGTTGTCTGGGATAGTTATGTTGTTAATGAATTTTTTTAACTCAAAAGAGTCTTTCATATAGTACTCATTTTTACCTGTTATATTTGATATGATATTTGCAAAGAATTTTGATAATTTATAGAAAGGAGATTGAATGCATGATACTATTGGTCTGAGGTGGTCGTTTTCTTCATGCAGTTTAGGTAATCCATATATTTTTGGGGAGGTTGCATTATGGATTCTTAGTTGTTTTTCTTGTGTGGCTGATATTAATTTTTTTTGGTGCTATTTTTCTATTATATTGTTGTTCTGTGTTTGGAATTTGTTGGTAGGGTTCGATTTTAGTTTTTTGTACGTATTAGTATCTTGGAGTAGGAGGTTCATTTTTCTTTCATATTCGATTTTTTCCATAATCACTGTTTTATTGCTTTTATCAGGTTCAAGAATAATAATTTGTGGGTTGTCTTTGAGACATTTTTTAGTTTTTTTAAAATTCTTTATAGTGTTATTTTGGTTGTTGTTGTTACGAATTTTTTTGTTTTAAAAAAAATCAACAAGATACAAGAACCGTTTCTCTCCATATATATATATATATATATATATATATATATATATATATATATATATATATAATAAACCCTCAAATAAAACTAAAGTTCTTTTTTTTAGTTCTTTTTTGACATTTTTAATCTGTCATGGGGTATGATGGATTGATTAGTAAGAAAATATGAACAGGATGGTCATAAAATCAGACGTGGAATCATCTGCGCCTCAAAGATACACTTTAGTCACTCTCTTTTATCCTTCAAGATAACCTCTTGAATATTGAATGGAAATATTTTTAAAAAAATTCAAAAATCCACGATTTGAACTTATTTTTGTGAATATCTAACAGAAAACAACTACTTTCCTGGCTGAAGCCACGCTGGACATTGAAATACATCTGGTGGGATATTTTGAAAAGACCCTAGCTCAAAAATCTGAAAGTAAAAAATTAGTATTTCTATTTATATTCTTATTTGATTTTCTATTTCAGATTTAATCAAGAAATTTTTACTTTCAGTTTTTTCTTTTGAGTTCAAAATATCAGATGTATCTCAGATGTTCAGCGTTGCTTTAGCCGGGAAAGTAAATGTTTTCTGTTGAATATTCACAAAAAATAACTTCATTTTTATCGTGGATTTTTAAATTTTCAGAGAAATCTTTCCATTCAATATTTAATATTCAATTGAGAATATCTTCTTCCTTTTCAACATGTAACTCCCAAGAGGTTATCTTGAACGATGGAAGATAGTGACTGAAGTTTATTTTATGAACACCCGTATTTTCAAATACATTTTTTTTTTCTCATTTGTTATTTTGGTTATGAGCATTTTTCAAACAATGGCACTCGTTAACGGAAACAATTTCTTTTTGGGCGCGTGAAGTGATACATACCAAGAGCACATCGGTAAAGAGATTGTGATATTTGGAAATATTTTTCAGATTATTTAAAAAAATTATAATAATCAACTACTAATATAAGTATAGTACCTGTTCGATTCTTTGTAATCTCTGAAATTTCCAGCAGAGTTTTCCAAACAATCAGGACTTTGCAACTCACATTTCCACTTCAAAATCAATGATTGTTTCAAAACCTCTATGTGACTAGTAGCTCCAATGCGTTCCAGTCCCGGAAATGCATGATTTATCCAATCCAAAGTCACCACCTGAAAAAAATCACAGTCAATCAAATTCAGCTGAACACAGATCAATGTCATATATTAACATTAAACTATTCGTTATATCATCATTCCTCCCATTAATTTAATGATAGTGCAACATGGAATGGTATTGATTTCTCATGAGTATCACATTGTAATGAATACCCTCCACCACTGCCTTTTTCGTCATCAAGTAACTACGGCTGCCTAACGTAAGAACAATGATTCAGTAAATGCCGAAAGAATTCTCTTGATGATCTGAGAGAAACTGCCTCGAAAGGCCTAGAAGTGAATCGACTCCTAATTCAACTATTGTGTACTATTTTTGCACAGACATTTTTTTTCATTTTCATCCACCACATCTGGGAGGCAGCCGGGGAAGAGGAACGTGGAGATACTGGTTGAAAAACCTTAATGAAAAAGGAATTGAGACAGACTATGTACTGGTTAAGAATCCCGATGAAGTGTTTTGGTCCAAGAATGTTACGAATATTATTATTCAACTGGAAAATTCCAATTGAAAGGAATGAAATTAGTTAGAAAATACAGATCTCCCCAGTAAATATTGGAGTTGCAGGAGAGGTATACTAAAGGATGAGATATTGGATGAATCGAGTAGTTCAGTTAAGTCCAACCCCCTGAAAAGAAATACAAGGAAAAAAGTTCTGACTAGAAGAAAATGCTCCGATTCAACAATGATCTTCGAACTTGCCAGCGGTAAAATAGAAGGTGTGTTATGGAATTGCATATTTGGAGTTCCACAATGGTCCAGTCTTCAGATGTGTCATATAATTGATTTGCTAATCCATCCCATTTTTTGGTGATCTTTCGATGATAAGTGGAGCGAATATTTGTGGAATATGCCCTGCTCCAATTTATATTTTCAGAAAAGAATTTCAATTTGATAAAACAATTTCGAAACGACAGTAAGAATCAACATACCAGATTGTAGATTATAGGGGGATATGGCTCTTCAGCCTTTCCGTACCTCGACCTATAAGGTCTTTTGTACATTACCCTTCTGTTAACGTGAAAGTTGTAAAGCCCTTGACTGAAACAAACGTTAAGAAGGTGAAGACGGCTTCCCTTCGTCCGCTATTAAATTAGACGGCAGAAATGCGGGGTGATTGCCGACAAAGAAGTAAAATCTCGTAAATTATTTGATATGAAAAAAACGCATCATAAATATGAACATTCCTTGTACCGCTGACAACTAATAGTTCGTAAAGGACCCCGCAAAATCCTTATGGAAAATGGCTCTCAGCTAAATTCGCTGAAACTCTGTAAAAAGATAGTATTCGGTATGCTGATCAAAAGTCCCAATGGGCCCAACCCTCCATTTTCAACCCCAGACCCCCTACAGCCCCCCCAAAGTACACTTTCCGGTATATATATATTATTACATAGTAGTATACACATGAAAGATTATAATAAAACCAATTGAAAAATCACTAACCTTGCAATTGTGTAATGGGGCATTCATAAATGATGGTGAGGGAGGGGTATGCTTAATGTATACATATATATATATATATATATATATATATATAATAAAAGCTTCAAAAGATTGAAATGAAACAATTAAAGAATTTTCAACCTTGAAAGTGTGTAATGGGGCGTTAATAAAGGGTTGGGTGGGGGTGTGGGGGTGAGGTGGGTGAGGGTAGAATGTAGGATTCGGTTGGAGAAAGGGGTGGGCAGTGAAAGGAAACGCTTTGAAGATGGATTGAAATATTGCATTAACACACCGGAAAGTGAACTTTGGGGGGCTGTAGGGGGTCTGGGGTTGAAAATGGAGGGTTGTGCCCATTGAGACTTTTGATCAGCATACCGAATACAATCTTTTTGCAGAGTTTCAGCGAATTTAGCCGAGAGCCATTTTCCATAAGGATTTTGCGGGGTCCTTTGAAACCAAGAGTCAGATTTGATGATTCACTCAATACGGCGGGATATTTGTAACTTGCTGGAAGATCAAAGCGGTAGACCGACCCTTAAATAAATTGTATTACCACGCGTGCCTTTTGAAGCCGCTATTGTTCCCATATAAATAGGAGCCGCAATAATAGAGGAGATCAGAATTATTCAGACATTCACGAGTTGAAGATGTACTCTAGACTCCTCAAGTAGAAATGTTTAGTTGAGAAGTATATCAACTTCAATTGAAGTAACGAGTATTGAATTCGTAAAATTATTAATAGAGTAGCCAGTTATAATAAATGTGTCGAAAAATAGTAAAAGTGCAAATTGCAGAAACGGTCTTATACTACAACGAAATGGTTTCTCAGTAAACTCCGCAAATAGAAACTATATTCAAAAGAAGCTAAATAATTATATTCGGAATCATCGAACGCGTAAAAATTGGTAATCCAAAATAAAAATATTTTAACAATAAAACGAGGTAATGTTTTCAAGTCAAGGGTAAGAAATATGAACTGTTTATTTTGCAAGATATATATTGTAATAAGGAACCATTCATCTATTTGATTTCATAGTAGAGTCAACTCTTGATTCGACAAAAGGTAATAATGTTAGCAATAGCCAAAGTAACTGAGTAACATTCATTTTACTAGGTGTACTATATTTATTTTACCTTCAGGTTTATCTTATTTTCAAATTTATTCCGAAATTCTATACATTTTGTAGTTTAATTATACCATATGCATAAAGGTTGTTATAGTTTTCTGAAAATACATATATATTATTGAATTCCTAAGTGTATTATTGTTTCTGAATTATCTGAGATTGATAAATATACTGTCAAATTAAGGCTCCCCGCTTCATTATATACTGAGGGTGATAACTTTCCACGCCACTCTAGAAGGTTGTCCAGTTATTGGTCAATAGACTAATGACGCCCAGTATGGTTAAGGCCTAGCTTTAACAAAACTAACGATCATTCTCGACACTTCATCTATTCAAGATCCGAGATTCCCAGACTCCTTGCAGCATATCAGTTTCCTAGGAGTTAAGTTCCTCTAATGTCTGAGGACATTAATGAAACCCCTTCGAGGAACTCAAGCCTTTTGCAAAACAGCGCTTGGTCGTCACAAAGCAGTTCTGCAGTTTCATCGAAGTTCTCGCAGTAACGGCACATTTTACTGTCTGATCTATCCATTTTTTTTTTTTGAGGTGATGCCCCAGAGGACAATTTATGGTGAGCGTTACCAGTCTCAAGTCTTTCTTGTCCAACTCAAGAAGCTGTTAAACTTCCTCTGGTTATAGGCTCAGAAGCCTTTTCGCTTGTTTTTACCCTGTAACCTCATTCCAGTGGGTTTTAATTTGATCAGCTTCCCAGCGCCGAAACTCTTCCTTGATGTGTGCTTCGGAAAGACAACAGATGCACTCTGGGCCAGAAAATTGAGTGTTTGCGCCTTCCTTGGCAGCTTTCGAATCTGGGACTCCCCAAACCGTACATTATATGAGAAATTCATAAAAATTGACCGATTATTATTTTTAATTGTTATTTTTATTTTTTTAATAACTAGTCATTATAATAAAATATTTGCCATTTGTCATAAGTTTGAATAATTGATTTATTTTCATTTGAAAATTTTGAAAAGAAATACCTATCATAACAGTAATAAAATATCCGGCTATGTGCTTACTCTTTTTCAAATACTCTTTTACCTGTATTCTTATCACAGTTCGGTCGGTACGCCTATGGAAAATTACCCCCTCTCAAAGCAGGATTCAGTGGTGCCATCTAGTTTCTTTGCTTGAAGTCTCAATGTTCAAAATACGGTTTTATGAAAATTGCAGGTTGTAATGTGATCAACAGATGAGTAATGAATGCAGAAAATAGTCAAGTAATTATTCTTTTATTAAATCAAAAACTTAAATGCACTTATCCTGCGAACATTAACTCATAGTAGTGTTTTTGTCAAAACAGTGATATGTGAGAAGTGAAGTACTTTGCTAATATGCAAATCAAATGACCTTCAAAAATAATAATTGTAGATTATACTAAATTATACGAACGAAACCAGAAATACTGCTCAACAACAGTGAAAGGTGTAATAAAATGGCTTCAACTAAGTGTCTGCCCGAATACGTCCACTTTCTAAAAAAGGTACCTGTGATCTGTTTACTTGTGCTTTTCTTGAGTCCTGGAGGTGTCCCTGGCTAGTGGATTCTGCTGCTAGTGTGTCCAGGCCCGATTCTCTTGTTGGACGATTCCCGGATATGGATATTGCTGTATCCTGGAGGCAAGGAGTTTTTTCTAGGTAGTTTTCAACGGTTATCGTTTCTGGATATGTTATATAGTTGTCAATTGGCTGACTTGCTCCCATTCTCGTAGTATTTTCGTATTTATGATTAATACATTTTGTCACTGTGTTCATCCAAAAATAATTTTTTAATCTCCTCAAATCCTCGTTATTTTTCTTCCTGGCAATCATCCCTTTTTGTTTTTCTCACAAATTTTAGGTTTTTACTCATTTCTTATGACACTTTTCTTTATTCTAAACTATGCTGTGGATTCTATATACAATTTACATTTCTATACCTTACACAGTTAGTTAAAATTCATATCTGACAATTTTCTGTACTAAATTTTTTATATTTGATCATTTTCCATCGAAATGTTTTGACATGTCGTTGTTTCCTTCTGATTTGATTTTAGCATACAGGATGTTCCAACTTGAATATTATTTTTGTCTACTTGAGATCTAAAGTTTTATTCATGAATTTTGATTTCTATATTTTTTATAGGTTGTGCAGATTAAATGAATTGTTGGCAACATACTTATGACAATTTGAAATCTCCACTGCTAAACTCTTGAGACATCTGCGTCGGCTAGAAAATGGAACAAGGTTTCAGAAAAGCAAAATGTACAGAAAAATTGCAAAACAAACATAGCATGTATTTATGTGATATATAAGTATCATTATATAACTTTTTATTCTTTTTACATTCAACAAATCTTTCTCATCATAAAATATATATTTTTATATATATATATATATATATATATATATATATATATATATATATATATATATAGATAATATATATAGATAATATATATATATATAATATGTATATATATATATATATATATATAATATATATATATAATATATATATATATATATATATAGGCACTATTTTCCGTTTCATTCTTTACACACAAGTGCAGTGACGGAAGGTTCAGAATTACCTCTGATGTTGCAGTGAGGCACGTGAATATTACCCCTGTGATTCCCAAAGAGGAGGTTGGGTTTCTGGCCACTATACTAATGAGGTAAAGGTGACCATGGGTTTGATAATAGTTTGAAATAACTAGTATATTATTTTGGAATATATATTGATATTTTATGTTCTCTTAAATCTGAATCTAATTCATTTTCCCAGCAAACCTCTTTGCGGGAAATTTTTTTGACAGTTCTAACAACCATTCAAATTTTGTCATTTTGTGTCATATGAAACAATTTCACCCAATCATGTCAACATTACACTGATAATTGCATTCAGTGCAATGAGCAATCACTATGACAACACGATTGAGTTTGACAACTTCATTCCAAATAAATTTGAAAATGTCACGTTTTGGCAATGCGAATGCACAAAGTATAAGTGCGCTAATCAAAGAAAAAATTCACAGAAATACAACCTACAGTCACAAATATATTTGGGGAATATTTATGGAATTTTGCTGCGAACGAGAATATGTTTAAATGAACATGAAAGCTTAGAAGAATTGGTGTTGATACTAAAAGATTGGGCGGTCAATATGAGAAAGAAAGACGGGACCGAATTCAAAGAAGCAACGGTGAAGACAATGTGGAAGGTTTCTTGCAAACTTTTGCAAGAAAAGTACTATAATGACTATAATATTATGATTGACCCGTTTAACAATACAGTATTTAAACCAGCCCGAGATGCCCGCGATGCAATCAGGAAGAAACTACAAGCAGATCCATGAAAACGTAAGTCCAGTTCAGTTTCGATAAATTTGTCTGAAGTTAACAAAATAATATTGCTATGGGATGAAAATACTCCTGAAGGTCTTGTGAGTAAATTTTACCATATTGCTGCTGTAGAATTAGTGGCGAGGAGGAGAGGCAGTTGCTTGTCTGGTGGATTTTTTTCAAATCGAGAAAAATAACGATGACTCTCCAACATATCGCATTGAATACCATCCGATGTGCCAAGGTGGTACAAGTAATAAATGGTTGGTTTCCAAAAGTGAAAGACAAAGCTGCCCTGTACGTCTTTTTCATAAACTGATATCAAAACGAGGCGACAATACACCTCACCACGACTGTTCTCAAAACCAAATCGACACTGGAAAAATGAAACTGACAAATGGTACGATAATGTACCTGTTGGAAGAAATACAATAAATGGATGGACTAAATCTGCTGCTGAGGCAATTGGCTTACATGTAAAGGACGAAAATATAACAAATCACTCGATTAGATCAACTACTGTTAGCGAATTGGCAAAAAGTGGTGTAGAAGAAAAACAATTGCTGAAAATTACTGGTCATAGCAATCAAAATTCTATAAAACCATACTTGAATCTCGATCAAGAACACCACAACAAGATCATAAATATTATGCGTGGTAATAGATCTTTTATAATAGAGAAAAGCAATGAATCTAACGTTAAGTTAAATTTTAATAATTGTACTTTCACTAACTGTACTTTCAATAAATAAATGAATGTGCCATTGTGTTGAGTTATAAATTGTGTTGAGTCAAAAAAATTTCCGCCGAATATTCCTCGGACATTGACAAATGCCTCATAATTTTATGACAAATTTCTCAAGCTCGTTGCTTGGTAACAGCCCTCAGCCTTTGGCTTCCGGCTGTTATGAAGGAACGAGCTTTCGATTGTCATAAAATTATCTCGTCTATTATCAATGTCCTACTGACAATATATGCTAACTCTCTCATAAAAAATTGGTCTACCCGATTACCATGAAGGTTGCCATCCAATGTTCACGTTGATGGGTCAGTCGATCAATCAAGTATAGATAAGATAAGCCGCTTATCAGTATAGATAAGTTTCTTCAAACCGACGTCTTCTGTTCCTGAGTAACCCGATTAGTTGAAACAGTATTACTTGAAAAATTATATAGAATCTACGCGCCATTTCTATATTTACCTTCACCATTTTTGTGGTTTCGCTGTCATTAATATGATCCATCAAGTATGAGATTGCAGTCAAAGCTGAAACCCAAGGTTCATACTCTATTTCGTGTTTCAAGTATGCAGCCAATTCAAAAACTTTTTCATAACTGACTTTTCCTGTAAGAGCAATATTGAAAATATCGTCTATCAGTTGAGCTCTGTTCAAGACATGGATATCATCTCTGCCTGACCCCTTGAGGGCATCAATGATTGAATCCCAGAGACCCTCATCATAGTTGACTCTGTAGAATCCTGAAATCAAAATAAGGAGTCTAAGACCTCTCGGTGGTTTTACAGTGGTCATTCCCAAAACATCAAAAGTTTCATAGTCGCAAGCAGTTCTCACCCATTTGTTGAATATCCAATACAATCCATGAATCCGCATCCAAAGTGATACTCAGAACGTTGTCTTTTTCCAGCCACACCGTCTTCATAACATTGAAGTTTTCGGATGTAGCAAATGTTACTGGGACATTCCAAGTTGTTTTTGTACGCTTTTCAGCTTCCACTAGTCTGAATTCTTCCTTGAACATAAAAATGCAAATATTATATATATATATTATATTATATATATATATATATATATATATATATATATATTATATTATATTATATATATATATATATATACAGAAATGATAGTCTTGTTTGCTGATTAGTTAGGAATTGAGTGCTAAGTATTTGGGATATGCAGCAGGCCAATAAGAGTACTATATTACACAGATTCCAAGCTTTCGATAATCCTTATTATCATCACCACAAAGTGTGGAAACACATATGAAATATATAATAAAGAAAAACAAGTCGGTTATAAATTACCGTGTGTGTGTGAGGTTATGTGGCGTTAATGTTAAAAATAATCATGATATATGGCAAAACTGGGGATAAAACATCATTTAATGTAATGTGGGTTGGTGGTTGAATGAACGTTAACACGTTGATTCTTGTGAAATCTAAATGGTATTTTATCCTCAGTTTTGTCCATATTCATGATTATTTTCAACATTAACGCCGCAAAACCTCACATACACTGTGAGTTATAACCGGCTTGTTTTTCTTTATTATACAGTGCTCGTCTAAAGTCCGTTCCCCCCTACTAATTTTTGAACCACCTGGTATATCGCAACAAAATTTTAAGGGCTCACGTAGGAGATAAAAACCTACTTTTTCATGAAAAAATCATAGCCAAAAGTTTTAAAATGGCGGCTGAGCGCCATCTTCCTTAAATAGAATATCTCGTATGTTATTCCATTTTCAAAATCTGCTTATAATTCTCAACAGTTTTCTCTAATACACTTTACTCCTGAATTCAATTGTTTTCGAAATATTAACGTTTGAAAAGTGACATTCCGGTTCAAAATGAAGTATGGATTTTGGTCATTTCCGGTAAAACATTTTGCTAACTAAACGTTCTTATTAATTTGTAGTTGAATCTCTCAATGAATTCGACCAATAAGAGGCGTAAAGAGAGTTTATTAAGGATAAACAGTACCGCTTACCGGAAAATTTGGAAGCCTACAAATGTGTTCTGTAAATTCACAATCAAAACCATTTCTTAGTACCTGCAATGGAATCCTCCGGTAAAATTTCATTATTCTGTCAAAGATTATCTTCGAGATATAACCTGTTTTCTAATCGGGTTAATTTCTGCTTCCTGGGTGGAAAATTCAGTAATCGAATCTTATATATATAAATGGAATAAAATTAACAGTTTCATAGATTGGAATTATTCGAATATTCAGGGGGTGGATTTAACCGACTAAGGTAGAAAATTCAGACATAAAAAAATCAGCTGTGGGACACCCCAGAACGGCAAGGGCGTCGGGTGAATGGGGTTAGTGGCTCAGTGGTACGAGCGTTAGTATTCATGCGACTTCAATACGGTCGAAAAATGTTTCAAGGCCCCAAGATCGGATCCCACTATAAAAGGTAGGGCCCCCGTGATTTAAACTCGTACAAGTTTTCATTGACTTCTGAGGGTTGGTCAAACAACTAAGAAAGAGTTGAAAACATTATTTTTTTTAATAAAACGTTGATAAAATATTTTTATTCGTACGAAGTCAATTTGATCGGTCAATTCAACGGTCAATTGACCGAGTGAGATATTTGACCCTAGTCAATTGAGCGGTCCTGCACCAAACGCGGGTCGTACTAGTCAAAGCGCTATACTAGGAAACGGTGAAAAAATCCAACTGTAGACTTGATTTGATTAGTTTGTTTCGTTGCTTCCTGCCGAATTTAGTTCTGATCCATCGGATAGCTTGTGAATGGCAAAATTTTGAACTTTTACAATTTTTTATTTTTGACAGATGTCAGTTGGAGAGATAATTCCGACTATTCTCAATACAGTATTTCAAGGGCTTTCAAATGACGTATTGAAAGGCAAGTTTCGTGCGATATTGTTTCTGTCATTTTTTAATAGTTACACTTCCGTTTGACAGATGACAGACAAAAATGAATGATCGCATTCGGATAGGAATTGTATCTTCGGCAGTTATCGTGGAAGATTAGAGACTCGCACACAGACAGACAGACTTCACTCTGGAAATGGTCTCAATCGTCTCGGGGGACCTCTTAACGATTATTTCCGTCGATATATCGTTTTTTTTTTCGCACGATTACATTACTTGACCACTGGGGGGGAGGGGGAGGGCGGTGAAGTAAAATGTATTTTCAAGTAAAAATTAAAATGACGTGAATTGAGCTCAGACAAAAGGGGTAAACGTGGGTTAAATATCCATGAGAAAACAACCACCTCCCTGACTAATGCCTCGACGAACGTTGTATTACATCTGATGAATAATCGTGCAAAGCCTTTCAATACGAGGTACCGTTGCAAATGCCTGCTGCGAGGCAGATACGTATCCAACCAATTAAATTCGGATTCATCACCTGTATACCGATTCCGGGATTTTTGCCCCTCATCAGTACAGTGTAGGTCATGCACATAACAACTAATGCCTGCGAGCGAACCCGAATGGACTGATCCAAATATATCCACTTCGAAGCTTGGGCTGAGGCTAACCACCAGCGCCATCTCAATTAGCAAGCATTACTTACTGACACACTTCGAAGGCCGAAGCAGAAGTGTTGTGAAGCACAGTTCAGTGAGTTTTTCAATGTGTTTGGTGTTAGCTCAGCGTATCCTCAGACACCCCAGCCATGCCCTGAATCGAAAAACCATCCACGACATCAGAAGAAACCTCGATATCACCAATTGCTTTTCATATCACTGTTTCGGAAAACTATCTATCCCGAACATCTGGGACAGAAAAATAAACTGTCTCCTCTATTACAAGCCACTACCTCACTCACGATCACACCCAATCCCCCGGTCCCAGTACATATTTTTTTCTATACACCACTCGATGAAACTACTCATAATCTACTATCCAAAGGTTTCACTTCCAGTACTAACCAACAGAAACCATCATCATCCGAATTGAAAGTGACATATCTCATCTTCCTGAATTCAAGAACAAGAAGAAGCCAATCAAGATATAGCCAGCACCATTAGGAGAGCGGTTCAGCATCACACCTGCTGAAAGGCGATGGCCTGAAAGTCTTCACAACAACCAAGATATAATCATCCTCCAACAAAGGCAATACCACGGTGATTCTCAACACTTTCGACTATATCGAGGAAATTAAAGCACTATTAGGATTCACCCGAGTATACCACCGAACGAGACCCACAACCCATCTCGGGAAAAAATCAAAACGCTCCAAATTATCAGCCGAAACAGAGATATCCACCATTCCTAGGAAGAAATACTCACGAATCCCCCGTATTTATGGTCTTCCAAACATCCGCCCCTGTTCTATTGCCAGTCTTTCGGATCACCAACATCTAGCAGGCACACTCTAGCATGTAGCCGAAGAAGCCTCATCGTACGGAACTCATATCTTTTCAGAAAGAATATCAACATACAGAATCTGGAATGTCTTTATGGTTAATGCTTGAACTGGAGTTGAGGTAGCGCAGCCAGGCAAACTCTTCTGTATGGGCTAGGAAATAGAGATATATGAATTGATCCATTCGGTTTCACAGAACAATTTTTAGTTAAATAATATTGGTGCAGCTATAGTCATTCATTGTTAAATGTTTCGAGGAAGACTGAGTATCTTCCCCATTGCAATGGTTATAATAATAATAATAATAAATGCTTTTATTGAAAGATTACATACTCGGTACATAGAACCTAACAAAAGGCAGGATTGAATATCTGCGCATGAAACTTAATTGCATCCAACCATCAAAATATATTCATAATCATGCTTAATTTCAAAATATTCATGGCAAAAATAAAAAATAATAACAAAAAAGTAAACCGATGAAAAAATCAACTGAAAAGCACAAAATAAAATAAACCTTAGTCTTAATGATAGATAATTGAGCTCCTAAACTAATGTGAGTAACCAATTTTGATTCGGCGCCAAACAAACAATTATCGAAGATCATTCTATTACTTCGAAGAAGTAATCAAAACGCCGCTATGCATCTCCCTGTCATCATTTTACGCTTTACCCAATTCAATTGTTGTTTGGCGCCGACTCAAAATTAGTTACTCACATTAGTTTAGGAGCTCAATTATCATTAAGACTAAGAAGGTTCATTTTATTTTTTGCTTTACAGTTGATTTTTTCGTCGGTTTAATTTTTTGTTAAAAAGTTTTATTTTTTTAATTTTTTGCGGCTGAAATCTACTAATTACTACCTACTTAATTTTTGATAACTTTACAAATACTTACTTACCTAGCTTAATTCAACTATTAACTGTTAAATAATATGATCATCCACTTTAACTATGTATTGTTATATAATATAAATTATTTTTGAAAGTTCTGGTTAGTTGATTTCATCACTTCGTATATAATTCCATTTCATAGAATGTAATTATTGTGACGGATATAGGAGGATCTGTCAATGTCAACTACATAATATGTGTGCCAATGTTCACAAGTGAAAAATCAATCATCCCCTATTTTTCTACCCATAGGGGTGGATTATTCTATTACAAATTGGAATATGATCAATTATGAGGTATACCCTATATGATAAAGAAAGAATCATCCAAATCGGAAAACCCACTACAAAGTTATGCCTGATAGAATCGGTTAACAGAACAAAAATCAGAGAGTGAACAATCAATATCCTCCGTTTTGCTACCCTTAGGGATGGATTTTTTTGTTCAAATTCAAATGAGATCAACTTCGAAGTACACTCTATCCAATGAAGGAAGAATCATCGGAATCGGACTCTTTTGTGGAAAGTTATGCGTGGTCTTACATAAAAAAAATATACGCGTCGAATAGAGAACCTCCTCCTTTTTGGTTTTGTCGGTTAAAAAAATAACAAATATATAGGAAAAAATACATATACAAATATATATATATATATATATATATATATATATATATATATATATATATATATAAAATATTGCAGAAAATTCATTATGATTTTTTTTTTTGTACTACTTGGGAAAATATTCATAGAAAGCTGAAAACAGGGGTAGGTATGCCAATTCAAGTTCGTTTTATATCATATTTCAATATACGGGTAGTTGTATTCGATTAAATATTGTTTCATTTTTTTCTTGGACGTATTGAGTGGAAATGATTTAAATTCAATAGGTAACCAGTTGTATAAGCGAACAATCTGATATGAGAAGGAGCCACGGAAGAAAGAAGTTCTGTATTTAGGCGCTGTCAAGTTATTCCGAAATCTCAAGTTCAGATTGTGTATATCTGTTCTAAAAGATAACTTTCTGAATAGGTGAGGTGGCTTTCCAGTTGTAATAATTTTGTGGAAGATCGCAGCGGAATGGAGTATGCACCTAGCCTCCATATTGAGCCAACCAAGATTTTTAAGATGCTGAGAAACATGTTCCCGTCTTCTTGTGCCTGTGATGAGTCTGATGCATGAATTTTGAAGTTTTTGTAGCCGCATTCTGTCTGATTTCAGTAGTCCCGGGTTATAAACTACGTCTGCGTAATTAGCATGTGAGAGCACTAATGCATCACATAGCATGAGTTTACTTTTCTTGTTTAATATATTTCTACTTGAATAAATAATTTTGAGGTTCATGTACCCTCGCTACAAAATATGAGTAATATGTGTCCTAAATCTGAGAGCACTGTCGAAGTTTAATCCTAAATTTTTTGTTATTTCTGTAGTGGGTAATTGGACACCATCTACGGCTACATTAACTAAATTCTTGCAACGGTTTCTCGCAGCTGTTCTTCCAAAAATCATGACATAAGATTTAGAAGCATTAACAGTTAGACAATATTTATTAGAGATCGTTATTAAAGAATTCAAATCCTGATTCATTTGTTCGAGTGTATGGTTGAGATAGTCTTCTTCGAATTCTAAATACAATTGTGTATCGTCTGCGTAACGATGCATTGAAGTGTAACGTAAGGACTTAGACAATTGGGAAGTATAGAGGACAAAGAAAAGGGGGCCCAATATTGATCCCTGAGGGACATCATTTTTCAGAATGAGTGAGTTTGACTTTTCATTGTTAAGTATAACACAATGAGATCGGTTATGAAGGTAACTTTGGAGGAGTGATGTGGCATCCGAGGAAAACCCTAGGTAACTAAGAATAGCTATAACTAGTTTGTGATTAATTCCGTCGAATGCTTTCGACTAGTCAAGCAATACTAAAACATATCTTCAGCTGTAAATGACAGCGTAATTGAAAATAGGGTATGTACCAAATGCCTTGGTGTAGTTATAGGTGATAATTTGGAGTATGAGCAACGAATACAGCGAAAACCGTTTATCATTGATTCGTAGAATCACACGATATGGAATTCCATTTTGGTGATTCTATTGAACAGCAGCTGTAGAAAAATACGTACATTTCATTGGAATATCACTTGTGCGGCTATTCTACTTTTTCAGTATACTGTTTCACTCATATGCAGACTCGTCAGATTGAATTTAAAATGTAGCTTCATTTGTCCCAGTGTACCCCAACTGCATTTAAAATGAAATTATAGTTTAAAAAAAAAACTTGAGAGGTGTCAAGGGACACCCGGATGGAACGAAGTTCCTTTCGATTAATTAGTGAAGGAATTGTATTTTTTTTAAGTTATAATCAAAAGCGTTCAGAGAAATTTGAACTATTCTCCAATTTTTATTGAAGAGTTTGAGGTTTACAGAAAAATAAAAAACTGTTTTGTGTTTTCCAGTGAATAAATGTATTTGTAATTTCTTTCTCTCGCGATATTCTCTACATCTTTGTGCATGTGTCTTTTTCCTTGATGTTACAGTTTGTACCTCAGTAGTCTATGCTTTAGTTGATTCGCTATTGAAATAAAAAGCAGAAAAATTGTACATACACACACACATATATATATATATATATATATATATATATATATATATATATATATATATTCTTTCGTACACGTCATAGATGCGAGGGACTTTGTAAACACAACAGAGTGTGTGTATATATATATATATATATATATACTCTCTCGACTTCGTAAACACAACAGCGTATAGGTTAGAACACGCACGGCTTGCTAAATACAAACGCATTGATATTGTAATATTAAAATATAATTTGCTTTTAAATTTATTGAAGTTATGACGCGTACACTTGCTAAACACACAATAATGGAGAGATTATAACGCGTATGACTTGGTTAGCACAATAGTAAAGAGAGGTTATAATGCGTACTTGGTAAAAATACATAAGCATTTATTATTGTCTGTATAAAATCTCTACTTACCTAACTCCATCAGCAATATCCGGAATTCGTGCAGAAACACTGTCAGGATTCATTATTGTTATTATTTTTTATTATTTATCATGTACAAAAAACCTGTATACAATAATCGTCGCGACACCACACTGTTCAATGTGAAATAGAAAGACGAAACGAAAATAACTGGCTTGCTTTCTATGAGAGAGAGAGAGAGAGAGAGAGACAGACAGACAGAGAAACACGCGCACGCCGCACGGCTTAAAACCATAGCGAAAGTCTCGTTACAACTTTTGGTAGTAATTTATTCCGTCTAGCCCCCTTTCGCAACGCGCGATAAGGAACTACGTTCCAAAAACTAAAAACCACGCTCATGTAGCAGTAGGGACTGAAAAGTTGAAAATAATAAGAATAAAGTCATAATCAAAAAAAATTCCTATTATGTAAAAAAAGCGTGAGGTGCTTGATATCAGTTATCTTAATATCATTATGGAAAGTAAGTGGAGAGCACCCCACGCATTTTTTACTTTAGAGAAAATTATTTGGTCAATGACTTTATTCTTATTATTTTCAACTTTCAGTCCCGATTGCTAGATGAGCGTGTTTTTTTTAGTTTTTCCGACAAAAAAGACTACGTGAGAAAAACTCTTCGATTTATTCATTCACATAGGATGGTAGTTTTTACTAAATTATGGTGAATGGGATGCCTGCTGCATTTTGGTGAACCTGCGCATTCGCCATATCTTTGGAATGATAATAATTTTTTTCTGGCGATCTTGGTGAAAATACCAGGTTATAGCTATGGAATTAGTGTATTGTCATCGGTTTTCAATACGTGTGCAAAATTTCAAATAATTCAGATGTCTGGAAAATTCATTTCAAAGATTCCTACTTTCATACATACATACAGGTGAAGCTAATGAAGCGTATTTGAAAAATGAGAAAATGTTATTTAGTTTCAATTTTCATTATTCAAGATCGAAATCGAACTGGCACTAGCTTACATGTTAATTCTCTTGAGTGTGGGGGAATTGAGAGGTCTGTTTTTTGTCATGTCAATGAAATAATTACCTGAGTAACAGTCACTTTAGCTTCCTTATTTTGGCGTGTCACTGTCAGTAATGGATATCCAGGTTGATATATCCACTGTTCCATGAGATTCCCTAAATTCAACGATTCCAGCAGAGATGTGGGGTTCGTTGTATTGAATTTGCTAAAATGATAATATAAATTAATTAAGGGCATAGAAAATGTAAACTGAAAAACATGATACATTTTTATTCAATCAAATTATGTACAGATTTTTGAAAGCAACTATAGGAAGGATTTCTTTTCAAGTACTTTTTGAGTATGTGTTAGGTATAAGTCCATCCAATATCAATTGCAGAAGCTGCTTCTATAGGGAGCAAATGAAAACTCACTTCGCCAACACGAGCGTATATGCGAAGAAACGGAACGAAAAATAATCTGTACTACTTGTATACAGTCTCCGTCGGCACAAAGAGCCCGCTGGTCAACGTGGACTTGAGTAACTGCAGAAACTCCAAAGTAGCTTCAAGAGGGCAGCTGATATTATTGAAATACCACGAGTAGTCCGAACCTCAGAATTGGAAGAAGCTGTTTTGAACGCTCTCGAGGAGAATCCAGAAAGAGGTACAAGAATAATTGCTGAAGCTCTCAATTCTACTCAGTCCACAGTTTGGAGAATTATCCACGATCAACAATTTTATCCATACCATATTCAAAGGGTACAAGCTCTTTTGCCACGAGACTTTCCCCAACGCATTACTATGTGTTAGTGGTTTCTGAGAAAATTGGCTGGAAATCCTTAATTTTCAAGATAAGTACTCTTCACGGACGAGGCAAACTTCTCCCGAAATGCTATCACAAACTTTCATAACAACCATGTTTGGGCTCTGGAAAATCAGCACGCAGTTAGTGAAATATCAATTTTCTGTAAATGTATGGGCGGCAATAATTGATAATTACTTACAGAGACTTTTTAGAAAATGAATTAACGGGACTACTCCAGAATGTACCATTAGAAATTCGTATCCGCATGTGTTTATGCATGATGGGGCTCCGGCCCATTTTAGCGTTGTAGCCAGGGAATTCTTTAACACTGTCTATCCAAATCGATGGATCGGTAGGGGTGTAGAAGAACCTAACCAGGCGTGGGCACCAAGGTCCCCAGATCTAAACCCACTAGATTTTTATTTTTGGGGACATTTGAAGTCACTAGTAGCGAACGAGGAAGATCTAATTAACCGAATAGTAGACGTCTGTGAAACAATAAAAAACTCACCAATAATTTTTGAGCGGGTACGAGATTCAATGACTAGAAGACTGAATGCCTGTATCTCTACTGAAGGTGGACACTTTGAACAATTTATTTGAATACAATTCAATTTCCTTTATTTTATTCTATTCTACATATTCAAAATTTCTTGAAATCAAATGTTGATATTTTTTGCAAATTTTATTAAAACATATACAGATTTTGCACCCTTGATACAAAAAACCAAAACTACTCACTTAAACGTCAAATTCATTTCCTAAGCATTCTTGTGAAAAATGCAAAATAATGGTAATAACTTCAACACGCATCGATTATCAAATAATCGACTTTTCAAGTTTAAGTTCAAATATCTAGAAAACGGTTGCTCATAGCGACTTGTAACAATGGTAGCTTTTTTACGTAGACATGATAGAGGAAATGATTTTTCCACTAAAGAATGTGCTAGAAGTACACTAAAAAAAGTTATGATCCTTCAAAAAAGAAAAAGACATGTAGGTCGCGCCCCCTACGAGTAAGAGCAATAATAACATCAGGTTCGAATTTGACACATCAAAAAACTCCTCATCACCAATTATCGTTGAATTGAGTCCAGTATTTCGAAAGTTATTTAAAAAAACGAAAATAAAAATAAAACTTTAACACCCTGTATCTTGGAAACGAAGCGTTTCCAGACATATATTTATTTGGGCAATTCATATTAGAATATTGTGAGGAATCACCTCCTGAAGTTTGTCAAAGTACTTTTGAATCACCCTGTATATCATTTTCATGTTTCAGTATTCATCAGAACAATATTGATCGATATCATCCAAACAAATGAATTTTGCTTTTTAGATTATATCACATAATATTTATTTAGAGAAAATGTAAATCGATTCGGGAACTACCGCAGGGAACTGCCCCAGAGTATTGCAACATATGGGGTTTCAAGCCGATTTTATATATATATATATACAAATGAGCGGCTGGCTTCTGTTTGTTGACTCCGTTGATTTGTCGTTTTCTACCAAGTGTTGTTCATCCTTGCACTTCTCCACCGTACTGATGAGGGCCGAGAGCCCGAAACACGTGTCTACGGTTAGCACTTTTCTCTGAGGGCTATGTCCATTAAATTCCTTCCATTTTATATATATATATATATATATACCACATCATCTCGATCATCAAACCCATGCTCACCTATGCCTTTTTAATATGGTGGTCAAAAACCCAACAGTACTCAGCACAAATAAAGCTGCAAAAAGTGCCGCAGTTAGCCTGTCTGGGAATCACATATCCCACTGCTGGACTGCAATTCTAGACAGAAGTCTGTAAGATCTCGATAGCCAGCAACCCAGACTGCTGACTACAAATACCTATACAATAGGTGTATGTTGGTCGTAAATCCTGCACAAAACAACTACTTTCATGACTAATGCCTCGACGGATATAATGCAAGGGTTCTTTTGACTTACCAGCGATTCTGCAGGAGTAATGTAACAAATCGCTGAGTATTAGTTCGGAACGAAAATACGTTTTCTCCAAAGTTTCGACAATATCCACAATTCGTTTTTGGAACGTAGTTCCTTATCGCGCGTTGCGAAAGAGGGCTAGACGGAATAAATTAAGACCAAAAGTTGTAACGAGACTTTCGCTATGGTTATAAGCCGTGCGGCGTGCGCGTGTTTCTTTGTCTGTCTCTCTCCTCTCTCTCTGTCTCTCATAGAAAGCAAGCCAGTTATTTTCGTTTCGTCTTTCTATTTCACATTGAACAGTGTGGTGTCGCGACGATTATTTTTGTTGAGTGTATACAGGTTTTTTGTACATAATAAATAATAAAAAATAATAACAATAATGAATCCTGACAGTGTTTCTGCACAAGTTCCGGATATTGCTGATGGAGTTAGGTAAGTAGAGATTTTATACAGACAATAATAAATGCTTATGTATATTTAGCAAGTACGCATTATAACCTCTCTTTACTATTGTGCTAACCAAGTCATACGCGTTATAATCTCTCCATTATTGTGTGTTTAGCAAGTGTACGCGTCATAACTTTAATAAATTTAAAAGCAAATTATATTTTAATATTACAATATCAATGTGTATGTATTTAGCAAGCCGTGCGTGTTCTAACCTATACGCTGTTGTGTTTACGAAGTCGAGAGAGTATATATATATATATATATATATATATATATATATATATATATACATATATATATATACACACTCTGTTGTGTTTACAGAGTCCCGCGCATCTATGAGTTTTTTTGTGGTTAAATGGTCAGAAAGGGATGAAAGTTCCAAAATATTGTTTTTTCCAAGGGGGTCCGAAAAGATATCCTTCGAAGAATTTGTATTGCCTCCTTCCGGTGGTTTAACCGTCTCGAAAGGGCGCTCACTGAAAAGTATTACAATATAGTCAAGTAGGATACAATATTTCACAGAAGTTGTTTTTGTTTACGGGCAGATATAAAGAAAAATTATTTTATCGTCATGAAATGCTATTTCATATACAGTATCGGAAACAATTTATCTTGGGTATAGACAGAAATCTACACGAGCAACAAGGAACGCAATGATATGATGATACCACATAAACAAGGGAGACGCACTGCTGTGCGCCCCTCCTGTTACCCCACCCGACACATTATCCGACCACGTGGCAATGCGACACAGCACACAGCGACTCGGAGGTAAATCGGCATGAGTCCGAATGTGCCACCAATTTAGATGAACTAAGGGCAAAAATTATCCAGTTGTGTGCTCAGGTAACACCAGTTACCCTTGCGGCTACCAGAACAGAATTGTACAATAGATTCGGCTATTGTTAGGCCCAAAATGGTGGTTTGTTCGAACATTTAATAAAATAATTCCGTACACGAAATATTTAATTTGGTTTGTCTTTTCTTGTAAATATTTTTTTCTCTCCATTCAAGAAATAATTGTTTTTCTGTTAGAAATAAGTTTTTTGTTTTTATTCTTACAGAAATATCGTTTGCTTTTGTTTATGTTCAAGAATTTTCTTTTGTGTTCGCGGCCACCACGGCACCAAAGATATTTTGATCTACCTGTCGTCCGACAGATTAAATTGAATCAATGATTCAGTTTAATTTGTTCAAATTATCTGATGTGAAATTATCGTCAAAAATTCTTCTTCATTGCAGCGCACACACTCTCCCGACTTCTGCTGGTATGATACTGACGTCCTGAGCTAACCGCCCTGACTCTCCTATCTCTGTGTCGTGACGTCGATATCCCTTCCTCGAGTGAGTCGAGGAGAAATTGTAATGCTCTCTCGACATATTTTTTACGCTCTCATGAAACCACCATACCCAAGATAAATACTTTCCGATACTGTATGCAAATGATGAGTTATGAAAGATTTTAATGGGGGAATAGTCATAGAACAGAAAATAATGTTAGAAATAAGTAATAAGATAGGCGAGGAGAAACGTTTTTTTGCCAACATCAATGTGGTTTTTTTGATCTCGTCTATAAGTATACAAAATTGTTTTAATGGATATATCTGTGGTTAGGACAAAGAATTGTTTGAAAGTATATCACAGATAGGAAATATCAAAAATCGCTGGGCTATTGTTTGTATACGGTTTCAGGCTTCATTACTGGGATACTCCCTCCCATAAAAATAGCCTTACCATTATTGTACTAGGAAACCGAATAATGTTTCACAGATGTTGGGAAAATGGGTAAACGAGATAGTAGATCCATGGACCGATCGGAAAAACTAGTCCGGTTCGAAATCTTAGACCATTCACACCTCTCTCATGGAGTTATATTTTATTTAGTTATATAGGGTTTGCCAGCCCGATTTTGAATTAGTCCAAAGTTTCTCATCTTTCAAATAAGTATTAATCCAATTCAGAATAACTTCAATTGGATAAAATTCATTACTATTCAAGTGCTAAGATTTCTAGTATGGATATCATTTTCTATTATTTCATTAGTTATGTGAGGGACCAAACAACAGATAATTCATTGAACAGAGCTAAATCAAATTCAAAATGTTTTGAATGCTCAATAAGTTTTTATTCGAAATGAATGGGAGATATTGTTAAAGGAAAAGAAATATAGAACACTATATAGATAAAAGTTACAGTTCTCAATAGAATTATTAAGTCTCCTAGAAACTGAGAACCTAATAAAAATATAGAGTCGGTGAAGTGGTTCCAGAATCCAAAGGTCTTCCAGTCTACCGATGGTCCATGGTCTTCAAAGTTAGAATTTTCGGTAAGGAAATTATTTATTATTTTGGTGAATCTTTATCGAATCTCTAATCGCATTTTCGAATCCACGCCAAAACAACTCTTCTAATATAAATTATGTTTGAGAATTATATGAACTATATTTCCTTTTCTAAGTAACTCATTTATCAAGAAACCAGTGGTAAAATAACATATCACTTGTCACAGTAATTATGAAATTAAAAAAATTGATTTATGCGTGCATGTGTCTGTCCGATATTTCCAGGAGTTTGCCTAAAATCAATAGAAATTTGGTATATTGTGTTTCTCCACGAATTTTCCAGACCCTCTGTTCCATTTTTTTTACTTCAAAATTGAGAATAGTGCATATGAAAAAAGTTTATGATATTTCTTTAAACTTCTGCAAATATTTCTCTCAAAAGGTCTATAGACGTGGTTTTCAATAATATTCTTAAAAATATGCATTAACTCCATTTTCCGTAAAAAATTCAATGCAAAAAAAAATATATATCCACGGCGAGAACATATGTGTCCGTTCTGTTTATTCAGGAAGCTTGTACAAAAAAATGCGCACATCATCTTCATATTCCGGACTTGGCTGGCTAAACATTCCGATTCATCCGCTAAAGCCTCATTTTGCGTACTTGTTACATAATAGTAGTTTATGTAACATGTAACGGAATATGAAGATGATGTCCGCTAAAGCCATTTGCGTACGTGTTGCATACAACATTCTTTTGTATTTGCCACGCACATTTCCACGCCGTGCATACATTTTCAATTACCATCCATATGGTAGTGTAAGGAAGTTATACAAATATCTAGAAAGCGATTTTTTATCAATGATACGTTTGCAAATACTTTTGTGGAACGTGTACAAAAACTACTACTTCATTATGTTCATTGCAAAAACTAGTGAATAATACCTGTTTGTCCAATCCTGTGTGTTCGGGTAGCTTATATTCCTAATTAAATGGAATTTTTTCACATTACAATTTAGGATCATATTCATTTTTAATTGTAGAAGTTCCATTATTTCTACGTGAAGGGGTTCTACTAGGGTTGATTTTATCACTACCAAGCGTATCCTTAGAGTGATGAGCTCAACATAACCGCCGGCTCAACGTCGAAGGACTGCATACCTCTCGCTAAATATCCTGATCATTGATATAGCGCCTGCGAGCTGTAATATGCTACTATGCTGCAAATGTGCGGACTTTTGTGGCGAGTTTTTCTTGGCAGGTAGTCAGATATCGATAGACTTTCGTCAACCTGACAAGCCGGGCTGTGCACCCTCAGGTTATTTTGTAACATTTTTGGGTGTTTTTCAGGTTGATTTTAATTTGATGCAGATCCATTCAGCGTTTGAAAGAGGGTTTTCTCAGTTGTTATACCAACCCTCAGAAGATAATAAAAACTTATACTAGTTAAGATCACAGGGGCCTCACCTATCAATGTGGGATCCGAAACCACTCTTGGGGCCTTGAAACATTTTTCACCGGCTGTGGTAGTTGAACCCACGTCGGGTGAAAACATTCCACTGAGCCACTGGCCCATATTCGATTATTGATCTCATATAAACTTTGTATATATATATATATATATATATATATATAGAATAGGAGGCATATTTCTGTGTTCGCTTCCCACGTTCTGGTAGTTATTTTGAGATAATTCATTGCTTTGGTATTTTACTTTGATATATCCAATAAATGGTTTCCAGTTGGGCGTTTCGTCTAAAATCATTTATTCCCGGATATTTCGTCTCTTCTTTGGAGTTTTGTAATCTTGGGGTGTGGTACTCGTGACAAATGTTATGTTTGACTTGTCATGTGCTAGATCCTGGATGTCTTCAAGAGTGACCATGAGAGATATACAACCTCTTATTAGAGAAGAAGTACGAAGAATAGAGGATGGAACTTATCACTTCTGCTTTCATTATACAACGATTAAAGACCTTTACAATTTTTTTAGCACTAACATTCAGAGCATTTCAAAATCAAGTACTCGTAGTACACAACGAACATGTTATTGACTTACTTTTTAGCTAGGTATGCTTTCAAACCGTCCTTGAATTCTTCTTCCCCTAAAACTCCCCTCATCATACGTATCAGACTAGCTCCTAGAAAAAAGGAAGCAATAAAAATAACTTGAATACCAAATACGTTTGAACAAAATACCAAATACGTTGAAGAAAATTTCACGTTCTTGAGCTATTTCAAACGAAATTCAACAAATTTCATATTAGTAGCGTTTATTTTTTATGATCTTGTCTTTTCATGGGGTTCATTTTCATGATCTTGTCGTTTCAACCCTATGTTTATTTGGGTGCATTAAATTCCATAGCCGCCTGTTTCAAATGATAGTTCGTAAGTAGTTTTCAGGAAATGAGCAAGTAGATATATCTATTACGCTTTAACATTTCAATATTCTCATAATTTGTTTCATGCTAGTAGTCTTATTATTATCAAATTTATGGCCGTTTCCAGTTAATTGTTATTGCTGTGGGTGTTCATTAATTCCTTCCAGATGTCTAGCGACGTAGGCCATCATTATCGCCTCTCATTCTCTAGACAGATTCCATTTGAAAATGGTTTTACATATCAACTGAAATTCCTACTAAATATGCAGGGTAGGCTCTACATTACCCCTTCCAGGAATGGATTAGGATTTTTTTCGATGTATATTTTCTACTACTACTAGGTAACCAGTGGAGATATACTGGTCTATATTCCTGCTAACTCCCCGAATAACCATTTTTAGGGTACCCGATGTCGAGAGATATGTATCTTAAGATCGTCCTTCACTCTATTAGGTTTTGTTTATGCCTTCAAGTTTCGGTTTTCATTGCCGGAAAAAGTATTTGCTGAATGAGTATTGAAAATCAATACAAACTCTACTCGTAATAGGCTGGAAAAGTGCGGTTGATATTCTGCCCTGTTTTCCATAACCTATAGCATACTCAACCATTTCCTACCTGTATGATATGGTAAGGTTGAAAACATACACCCCTTTCCTACCAAGCAACATGAGTTATATAGGAGCTGAGCATTTGCTCTGATCAAATAAGTCATGAATTGATGGAACGACCTACCTTTTGCGGATGTAACGATATTGAATTTTCTCAAATAATCATCAAGAGTATTTATATCTTCTTCTCTACTAGATAACGGCGTAGAATCTGGATGAGAATCTTCTCGGAGTGCTACCTGTAGAATATTGACGTTGAATTGTTCCTCAGTCTGAAAATTCAGATCAGTGATCTGAAAAAAAATTGTTATATATATATATATATATATACAGGGTATCCCTGGACTTCCTCTTTTCCTCTCGGGAATGTATAGATGGGGTCAAAATATCACCAGTACTTCATATAACTTTTGTTCCTGAAAGCCTTCGTTACCAAGTTACGGGCCCTCAAAGTTACAAAATGAAAAATGTTTTTCTTTGGTAACTTTCAAAGTGAATATTCAAAATCATCTAAATTTTGGTGATTGACTAAACAAATGAATTCCTTCGATGAGTTTCCATGCAGGAGTCAGTTGTTTCGCTACAAAGTCAGGAACGGACTACCCCCGATGGTCCACACCCCAAAACTTTGAAATGACTGGGATTTGTCAATATGTTTTAACAAAACAAGGTTACCTAGACAATTTCCTGTATAAAAGTACTGTGGAAAATCGGTCGGAGCAATGATTTTTGATAAAAATGCATTTTTGTTCAACGACATCCAACCTGAGATGTCTACCATTACTCGAAAAGATTAATTTGTAATGAAAATAGAAATGATAGGTACAATGTTCATAACGAATTTTTATCATGCAAACACTTTTACCTTACAAAACTTATGGTGTAAATAATCAATCGCAAGCCTCAAGAGCAAACAGAAATGCAAAATCCGCTACAAAAACTGCTCGATATGACCCCCGTCTCTCTCGATAAATTTTCTCAGTCGGCGCAAACACCCTCTCTGCACTTGAAATAGCATGCCAGGGTTGTTTCGCATGGCTTCACAATGTAATGTAATTATCTTCAACAAGGCATCTCTGGTGTGAATAGGTGTAGCGTAAACGAGGCTTTTTAGATGCCCCCACAGAAAGAAATTCAATGGATTTAAATCCGGAGACCTCGGTGGCCATGAATATGGTCCCCCTCTACCAATCCATCTATTGGGGAAAATCTGGTTCAGATGGTCCCGCACAATCAAACTAAAATGAGGAGGAGCGCCATCATGCATAAACCACATATCTCTTCGGGTTTGCAATGGAACATGTTCCAAAGTCCATTCAAATCGTTCTGAATGAACTCCAAATAACGTTCTCCATTCAATCGGTCATGTAGAACGAATGGTCCTATAAGATGGTTTCCTATGATACCAGCCCAAATATTCACGTTGAATTTCCGTTGGTGTTTGGTTTGCAATATCCCATGGGGATTTTCTTCGGCCCATATGTGGAGATTATGAGAGTTGATTACTCCATCTCTACTGAAACCTGCTTCATCAGTGAATAAAACTCGAGTAATAAAAGTCCTATCCTCTCTTTGCTTATCCAGGAACCAATTGGCATATTCCAGTCGTGCTGGAAAATCTTCAGGTGTCATGGCATGTACTTTCTGGATATGATATGGGTGGAGCAGTTGTTCCCTAATTATTCTATGAATAGTGGACTTGGATGTATGGAACTGTTCTGATAGGTTTCTGATGCTCATTGAAGGATCATCAGCGACAGCTTCCAAAATATTTTTCTCGAATACAACGGTACGCACTGCCCTAGGAGCGCCCTCACCACCTCGTTTTGGCAAAACTGAACCTACAATAATGTCGAAATAAAACAACAGGCTCCAATTAATTATCCATTAGACATACCTGTCTCCCTCAAGCTGCGATCGACACGCTCGAACGTTTTTCTTGCCGGTAACGTTCGATTGGGAAAATGCTCGGCATATAGACGACGGGCTTCTGCAGCATTACCAAATGCTCGTCCATACAATGCATGCATATCTGCATATTTGTTGAATGTAAACTGTTCGGCCATATCAAAACACTTCAAACTGTCCTATTAGAATATTGACAACACAATGACAACGCACCACTCAACAGAACAAAATCGTTTTCCAGTTGTAATTTTTTATCCACACTAATTTTATTTCTTTCTACAAGATGTTTTTGTCAACATCTGTGGAAGAAATGGAACATAAATTTATTCACCGGATATTTTTCACCTATTCATGTGCAGCCGTTTTTGTAGTTTATTCGTTTGCTTTTTATTAGTTATATCTTCTGATGTGCGTTTTTCTCAGCTAAATTTATCTTCGGGTTAAAGATTTTCTCCCATGAAATTATACTTATCAGTAAAACTCCTCAACATTTAAGCTGTGAATACGAATTTGCAACATCCAAATGTTGAGTTTCATGAGATTCAGATAACACAACACGAAACGTGCTTATTACAAGCGTACATACAAAATATGGACTGAATTCGATATTTCATAGTGGAGTAGCTTGTTAGTTCAAAAACACCAGGAATCTACATAACTTGATATTTCATTTGAAAAAATATCTACATTGTGTATGCAACTTTCAACTAGGTACTGTACTTTTTGTTTACTACTTTATTTTAGCATATTTTGTATTATCCCTGTTATAAATGTTGTTGAATTAACGTTAGCATTAGTATTTCTACTGTGAAAATTTTTCATTTCAAATAGTGGTGGACGATCGGGTTTGATGTCGTTGAGTAAAACTGCATTTTTATTAAGAATCGTTTTTCCGATCGACTTTCCACACGAGTTATTTTATTCAGAAAATTGTCTACGTAACCTTATTTTGTTGAAAACTATTGAAAAATTATCTGTCATTTCAATGTTTTGGGGTGTGGACCATCGGGGGTAGTCCGTTCCTGACAACTGACTCCTGCATGGGAACTCATCGAAGGAATTCATTTGTTTAGTCAATCACCAAAATTTAGATGATTTTGAATATTCACTTTGAAAGTTATCAAAGAAAAACATTTTTCCTTTTGTAACTCTAGGGCCCGTAACTTGGTGACGAAGGCTTTTAGAAACAAAAGTTAAAAGTACTGGTGATATTTTGACCCCATCTATACATTCCTGAGAGGAAAAGAGGAAGTCCAGCGACACCCTGTATATATAGATGAGGGAATTCAGAACGGTTGGTGAAGGTAAGTTTCCTGTATACCCTGTGGCAAAGGAGTCGTTGGTTTTTGTGATTGGGAACGGGATGGAGTTGTCAGCTTCGGTTTCCATAGTGAATTTCATGTTTCGGTGGATGTTATTGAGGTGGTCCAGGAATTCACGAAGAGTTTCCGAGACATAGGGTCATATAACGGATATACCGTCGACGTATCTGTACCAACAGGTGTGTTTGTGGTCAAATGACTCTATGGCCTTAGTTTCGAATCCTTCCATGTATAGGTTTGCAAGGACTGGTGAGAGGGGGGATCCCATTCTTAGATCCTTTCTCGGCACTTCCCAAACACCGCGAAGAAGAAGAAACAGATCACAGAATAGAATTCGAGCACACCAAAACCATCGTTTCTGAGAAAAACGGCAGGCGGAAGTCATTCGAGAAGCTCTTGAGATAGAAAAACGCCCGAATTGCTTCAATAAACGGGATGACGGACGTCGATTACCCAATATGTGGAAACCTCTTATCGCTCCTCCATATAAATATATATATATATATATATATATATATTGTTATGATGCGTTGATTGCGGTTTGTTTTTATTTTATAATTATTATTTATTTTTTTCACAATCAGACATCATAACAAAACTAAATAATTTTTTTGTTTTACTGATATTTTTATTTTTTTTACTTCGTTTTACATTTTTTTTTTCAAGCTTGTTCTTTTTGGAAAATGTATTTAATATATATTGATAAATAAATACCCATATAAATATTTAATATCTCCGGCTATGCACTTTACATTCTTTCCATTTACTTTTTTACCCTATTTCCTTCACCTCAGCTAACTCAATCGGTATCTCAGAAGTCGGTTCTACTGTGGAGCCCTCTAGTAGTTTCTTGGTGTCAATTTCAGAAAATAGGAATTTATTGTCGCTCAAACATTGAAAATAATGCAGAGATTCATCGGAATAATAATTTCCTTTATTCAGGAAAAACTTACTACTACCTATTCTGCGATAAAGAACCTGATAAGTGCTTCATAGCAATTATATACAGCAAATGTGAAATTATGTGATACTGAAAGTGAAATTTAACATAGTTTTATAGGTTATGTGGTCAATATAGTAATTCGTGAAAAGTTCTATCAAAATTCTTCGGAAGTTTTGTTTTTAATTGCACTGTGGTAACTTTCATGGTTTCAAAAAATACCTGGGACTTCTTGTAACAAGAATGTTCAGTGTTTGGGCTTTTCTCCGGTTCCTGGAAACTGCTGCTACTTTTGTCAACTGTGCCTTCGCCTCTTCTTGGTGAATCTCCAATAAAAAAAAGGTAAGCTTAACTCTGCATCTGGGATCTTTTATCCGCTATTGTTCTTCATATTATTTCCCATGTTGTCTTGGTACATAACTGTTTTTCTTATACAAATTGATGATTTTTCAGGATTGAATTTTATCGTTGGTTCTTCCATACATTTGTTTTACCCTCTTCTTTGCTTGTTGATTCCTCTCCCTTGATACTGTAACGTAAATAAACTTAACTTGGTTTTAATAATTTATTTCACACTTAAATCTACAACTTAATTTATATTACGCCACTGTATAGCTCGATCGTATGGGCTCGTTCAGACTGTATGACTCCACTTGAGGGTTGCCTATTTATCTCCGATACAGCATTCTCGATGTTTCGAATTCTGGCAGTTGGCGACCGGCGTGTTCCAATTGTTTCCAATATTGACCGTTGTTTTCCGCGGCAGAGCGACTGGATGGTTCTCGAATATCTCCGGGGATGATCTCATCGTTGTCGATGGCAACGCGTGAGGCGACAGGTCCGGCCTAGGTTCGCTACATTGCCCCCTTCTTAAAGACATTTCGTCCCGAAATTTCATCCTTGGAGTGTGACGATATCTGCATGACTCCCCATATCTGCACCGTGAAGTTCGATGGAAGTAACACTCCACGGTCCTCATGATCGGTCGTGGAAGAGGGTTACAGCAAACCAAAATCTTGACGCCGCTGGATCTGAATATCGCCTCCAGCATACTTCTTATGACTCTCCAGTCCAACCCATCAATACCACAGGACAATTTTGGAATTGCTAGATCCACCAGATTCTGGTCCACCATAGTATCTCTTAGTTTGGTGAGACTCTTCCAGACATCTTCATAGGACGGTTTATCTTGGGAATGCCTCTTGGTAACTAGGTAGTAGATGTTTCTCTGGCCTTTCTTCAACTGTAGCACCCCACCAACTTCTGGATTCTGCTCCCGCAATGTTTGGAGTTGACCAAATTTCTTGGAGAACACTACGGCGATGCCCCTGGACATTCGAAGATCTTCTGCCACACAGTGCGCTAGTGCGTAGTCAGCAGGCACCTCGAAAAGGTCTCGTGACTCCTCTCTAGTAACTCCATGTAGAACTTCCTGCCCGTTTGAATACAAGGACATAAACTTCTCGAACGTCATATCATCCTCCGGTGGCTTGAGGGTGCGAACTTGGTCATGGTTTCCAGCGTAAGGGGCCAACCTGTTGAAATGGACGACCCTTGGTTTCCCTCGGGTGGCTTATGGATTCGGTACACAAGGTCGTTTATCCTTTTCACGATTTTATACGGGCCTTCCCACGAGTTCCGCAACTTTGGTGATAGTCCACGACGACGTTTGGGGTTGTACAGCCAAACCAGGTCATCAACCTTAAATCCTCCAGCGTCGGCCTTGATGTCATAGGTCTTCTTCATTTTATCGCTGGCACTCTGGATGTTCAACCGGACTCGTTCGTGGATGTCGTCCATTCTCTGCCGAAGTTTGCTGACGTAGTCCTCTCCCGCAGTGTCTTGTCCTGGCGGTATCCCAAACTTCAGGTCACAAGGCAGTCGCAGTTCTCGGCCCATTATAATACTAGCAGGAGTTTGACCGGTTGACTCGTGTACTGCGGATCGATAGGCCATCAGGAACAAATGAAGATACTGGTCCCAGTCTCTTTGATGGTCAGAGACAACCTTGGACAAGTGGCGGTTGATCGTCCTGTTCATCCGTTCCACCATTCCATCGGACTGCGGATGTAGGGCCGTGGTTCTTGTCTTGCGGATGTTAAGCAGTAGACATATTTCTTGGAAAAGGTTGGATTCGAAATTTCTGCCTTGATCCGAGTGCAGCTCCATTGGAATACCGAATCGACAAGGCGCACTTTTCTTGAACACATTTTGTCTTTGACGAGGTATCAGTCTGTTTTACACGAAAAGTTTATCAGTTTGTTGAAAATTCACTTCGCGAATTATTTTCCACGGGCCACCAGTCTATTGTCTGTTTCACGCGAAGAGTGTATCAGTTTATATTCCCACGCACAATTGTCCACTTCGTGAAAACCGGGCCACTGTCTATTTTCTGTTTCACGCGAGCAGTGTATCAGTTTATATTCCCACGCACAATTGTCCACTTTGCGAAAACCGGGCCACTGTCTATTTTGGGCGTACAAAAAGGTCTATCAATTTATTTTTCTGACTATCCACTCCACGATCACTTGTTTATTTTCAAAATCTCACTTCCGACACCAATTGTAACGTAAATAAACTTAACTTGGTTTTACTAATTTATTTAACACTTAAATATACAACTTAATTTATATTACTAACTACTGTATAGCTCGATCGTATGGGCTCGTTCAGACTGTTTTACTCCACTTGAGGGTTGCCTATTTATCTCCGATACAGCATTCTCGATGTTTCGAATTCTTTCAGTTGGCGACCGGCGTGTTCCAATTGTTTCCAATATTGACCGTTGTTTTCCACTCTTTCACCAAGACGTCGGCGACGGTGATGGCTTCCTGGTTGGGCAGGGCATAGGCTTCCGCCCACTTACTGAAGTAGTCCATTGCCACAAGGATGTATTTATTCCCGTGGTCGGATACGGGAAACGGGCCGGCGATGTCAATGGCGATTCTCTCGAACGGGCTGCCTACGTTGTACTGACGCATCGGGGCCTTGGGTCGTATTCGAGGTCCATTGCTAGCAGCGCATACAGCGCACTTTCTGCACCAGTCCTGGACGTCAGCTTGACAATTGGTCCAGTAAAACCGTTGCCTCACTTTCTGCAGGGTCTTCGTCACTCCCAGATGTCCTCCAGCGACTCCATCATGGATTTCCCGCAGCACTTCCTCTCTTCTGTTCCTGGGAACAATTATTTGGCGTCTGTCTTCCCCACCAATATCGGCCTCCAACACACGTTTCAGGATCCCATTGTCCAGAATAAGAGAGTTCCATTGTGCCCAATAGGACTTAACAGCCGGCGAGTAACCTGCGACTTCCTGCCATGATGGTCTTCGATTGCCCTTCTTCCAGCTGACAACTAAGCCAAGGTCGGGGTCTTTCTCTTGGTCTTTCTGGATCTTGCTGTCATTCCAGTTGTCATCCATTGCCGCGGTTCTACAAAGTGTTGCTTCTTTCTCTTCTGCTCGTCGGCAATGTGAGCAATCATCTGGACATGGTCTTCGCGACAAGGCATCTGCATTCTTATGGCTAGTTCCGGCTCGATGTTCGATCTCGAAATCGAATTCTTGGAGTCTCTCGATCCAACGTGCTACTTGACCCTCAGGATTTTGAACTGTAAGAGCCATTTGAGAGCTGCATGGTCAGTTCTCAACAGGAATCTTCTTCCATACACGTACTTGTAGAAGGGCTCCACTCCCTTTACAACAGCTAACAGCTCTCGCCTGGTGACACAGTAATTGCGCTCTGGTTTGCTAAGCGTCTTGCTGAAATAACCAATGACCTCCTCCTGTCCCTCCTGGATCTGAGATAGGACAGCTCCAAGTCCCACGTTGCTGGCGTCCGTATCCAAAATGAATTTCCCTTTGGGTAGGGGATAGCGTTGATCAAAGCTCCTTTCAGCTTCCTGAATGAGTCTTGACATTCCTCGGACCACTGGAACTTTGTTTGGCCCTCCGTGAGCCTGGTCAGTGGTTTAGCGATGTTGGCGAATCCCAGCACATATCGGCGATAGTATGTGCATAAACCAAGGAAACTTCGAAGTTGGTGAATGTCTTTGGGATGGGCCAATCCTTAACAGCTTTGATCTTCTGGTCATTCACTGCTACTCCTTCCCAGAGACAACGTGGCCGAGGTATCGTACTTCTTTTGGAACAGATGGCATTTCTTAGGGCTCAGCTTCAATCCGAGTTCCTCAGTCGCAGGAATACTTCCTCCAAGTTTTTCACGTGGTCCTCGAACGATCTGCCGACCACAATTATGTCGTCGAGATACACTAGACACGTGTTCCATGAGAGTCCCTTCAGCACTGTCTCCATCAATCTTTCGAATGTGGCGGGAGCATTACAGAGCCCGAATGGCATAACGGTGAACTGCCACAATCCTGAGCCGATGGTAAAAGCAGTCTTTTCTCGATCTTCCTGAGCCAGTTCTACTTGCCAATATCCACTCTTCAGATCAAGGGTCGAGAAAATCGTGGAACCAGCCAACGTGTCTAGGGTGTCATCTATTCTCGGGAGAAGGTAACTGTCCTTCTTCGTGACATTATTAAGTTGGCGATAGTCTACACAAAAGCGTGTCGATCCATCCTTTTTCTCCACCAGTACGACTGGAGAGGACCAGGGACTGTCAGATGGTTCGATAACTCCTTCTTTTCCCATATCGCTGACTATTTTGTCAGCCTCTTCCTTCTTGGCAAGAGGAAATCTTCTTGCTGATTGCCGGATCGGCCGAGCACCTCCAGTATCAATTTTGTGCTGGACCACATTAGTTCGACCCCCTTTTCCTTGTCCGGTATCGAAGATGTCTTGGTACTTTTTGACTAAATCTCTCAGTTTGGGCTGTTGAGCTGGTTTTATGTCTTTGGAAGAGATGGCAACTAATTTTTCTAGTTCTGTGGGCAAGTTGTTGGGTTGGCTAATCGTACCTCGTACGCCCCGGATCACAGATGAAACTGACGAGCAGTGCCCCAAAATTGTTCCTTTCTTCAAGGTCACTGGGAAATAATTGACATTCATGACCCTTACCGGCACAAATTTGTCAGCACGCAACAAGGTCTTCCCTAGTGCAATCCCTCGTCCAATTTTCTCATCATGAAGTTTGGGCTCGAACATCACCACGTCTCCACTGCTCGCACTCCCGTCCAGGCGAGCCTCCAGAATGGTTTCAGCCCTCTCAGGTACGCTTACATCTTCAGCCAACAGCACACGGATCAACTCCTCACTTCTCCCATGAAGCACCAGCTCTTCTCCGTTGACACGTAGGACGCCGTCTTTGAAATCCAATTCAAACCCTCTGGAATTCATGATGTCCATTCCGATGATTGCATCGTCTTCGATGTCCGCTACAAGTGCCTGATGTTTCACTTTAGTGCTGCCCAAAATTATTTCAATCGGTAGCTCGCCATATACAGTAGCTGGCTCCCCTGTTGCTGTGCGTAGCTTCCAAGTTGTCGGTTCAATCCGTTCCGGTGTTCTGGCAAAGGAAGGCCCGAGAATTGTCCTAGTCGCACCTGTATCTAGCAGCATGGTGCAAGGCTCGTTATTGATGAGACCGTCTACGAAGACACCTTTGTTCTGTCGTTGAAGGATAGCGACATATGCGTTGTTAACCGGGGCTTGCCGGACACATGCCGGCGATTGCCCCTTCTCGTCGACCTTCTTTAGTTTTCCTGCATCGGAGTCGATGAATGTTGGACATTTGCTACGCACATGTCCAATTTTGCCACAATTCCAGCATCTTATCTGTCTTTTCTCAGGGAACACTTCCTTAATCACTTTCCTTTCGTTATGGCAGCTTCCAAATTAGCAGGCTCCTGTGAGTCTTCCTCAATCATTCGGACTTTACTCTGGCTTTTGCAAGATTGTTTCGCTGCCTCGAATTCCAAAGCGCGTGCCAGTGCGTCTACGAGATGTGTTGGACGGGCTAGTGTCAACGCTTGTCTGGTTTCTTGGTCACGGAGTCCATCCAGGAATGCTTGAACCGCTAGTCGCTCCATTACATTTTCTGGTGTGGCTGGATATGCGAGACGAACCAAGCGTGCAATGTCAGTTTCGAATTCTTGTAAGGATTCGCCCGATTTTTGGCAGCGATTTTTCAGCTGGGAGTGGTATACGTGTTCCAAATGGGCGTGGCCATATCGTAATTCTAGATGTTTAATCAGCTGATCATAGTCCTCCTGTTCTTGGGCGGTGAGAGTTTGTAGAATATTTGTCGCTTCTCCACGTAATGCAAGTGTCAGTGCTACAGCTCTTTCCCCTGCATTCCATCCGTTTGCTTTGGCCGCTGCTTCAAACTGCCGGCGGTAATTGCCCATGGAGTTTTTCCGTCGAACTGAGGCGGCTTCATGGAAAGCTTCCCTATTTCTGAAATGACCTTGACATCTTTTATACCCTCTTGAACTTTATCCAAGTTCAAACTCAAGTCCAGCATTGCATTTTCGTTAACCATCTCTGTGGAGGGCGCACTATTAATTCGTTTTTCCAGCTTACTGATCGTTTCCTTTATTTTTCTTCGCTCCTTTAATTCTTTTTTTAGGCCTTCTGTGTTTTCCAGGAACTTCTCTTCCAGGCTTCTTGCATTTTCTTCCAGGCTTCTTGAATTTTCTAGAAGCTTCTCTTCCAGATTTCTAGAATTTTCTTGAAGCTTCTCTTCCAGATTTCTAGAATTTTCTTCAAGCTTCTCTTCCAGATTTCTAGCATTTTCTTCCAAGCTTCTTGAATTTTCTAGAAGCTTCTCTTCCAGATTTCTAGAATTTTCTTGAAGCTTCTCTTCCAGATTTCTAGCATTTTCTTCCAAGCTTCTTGAATTTTCTAGAAGCTTCTCTTCCAGATTTCTAGAATTTTCTTGAAGCTTCTCTTCCAGATTTATAGAATTTTCTTGAAGCTTCTCTTCCAGATTTCTAGGATTTTCTTGAAGCTTCTCTTCCAGATTTCTAGCATTTTCTTCCAAAGTCCTCGAATTTTGTTGCAGTTCTTCTTTCACGGAGTTAGTAGTTTCTTCGAGTTTATTCATTACCAAACTTAAATCACCTCCGGGAACTTCGAATAAAAATGTTTCGGGGTCCTCACCTTCTTGTATAAGTCCTTCTGCAAGTCTTTCCTGGAGTACTTGCTTTTTACCCGTTGTTTCCAGTTCCCTTTCCTCTAATTCCTGTTTCAATTCCGCTACCTTCAAATCCGCAAGGCGCACTTTTCTTGAACACATTTTGTCTTTGACGAGGTATCAGTCTGTTTCACACGAAAAGTTTATCAGTTTGTTAAAAATTCACTTCGCGAATTCTTTTCCACGGGCCACCAGTCTATTGTCTGTTTCACGCGAAGAGTGTATCAGTTTATATTCCCACGCACAATTGTCCACTTCGCGAAAACCGGGCCACTGTCTATTTTCTGTTTCACGCGAACAGTGTATCAGTTTATATTCCCACGCACAATTGTCCACTTCGCGAAAACCGGGCCACTGTCTATTTTGGGCGTACAAAAAGGTCTATCAATTTATTTTTCTGACTATCCACTCCACGATCACTTGTTTATTTTCAAAATCTCACTTCCGACACCAATTGTAACGTAAATAAACTCAACTTGGTTTTAATAATTTATTTCACACTTAAATCTACAACTTAATTTATATTACGCCACTGTATAGCTCGATCGTATGGGCTCGTTCAGACTGTGTGACTCCACTTGAGGGTTGCCTATTTATCTCCGACACAGCATTCTCGATGTTTCGAATTCTGGCAGTCGGCGACCGGCGTGTTCCAATTGTTTCCAATATTGACCGTTGTTTTCCGCGGCAGAGCGACTGGATGGTTCTCGAATATCTCCGGGGATGATCTCATCGTTGTCGATGGCAACGCGTGAGGCGACAGGTCCGGCCTAGGTTCGTTACAATACCATCACATTTTGTTTTCTTTCTCGAATTTTCGATTTTCCCGCACCTTTTTGTTGCACTTTTCATTATTTTCACTTCTTCGACAGTTTTTATTTACGAAACATTTCTCACTACCTTATAAACTATATACAAGACATGTAAAAATCATTATTTTGACGTTTCTGCTTTTCATATTTTCAAAATTCCTAATTTTGCATCAAGATCTTTCCTGGCATCTCATTGGCTATTGTGTTCAGATCCAATTTCATATACAGAATGTTCGAACTTTTAACATTTTGTAATCTGTTTGTGCCCAAAATATATATTAGAAAATTTTGATTTCTATAAATTTTTAAATTATGCCAATTGCTCGTAATATTGACAACATCCTCAGAAAAACTGTAAAATAACATAGCACAGATTACTAAATACGGACATTTTTTTATTTATGGGTTTTTTTCAATTTTTCATTCTCTTTACCTTTATATTTAACTATTCTAAACATAACAATATATATATATATATATATATATATATATATATATTCGTTACATTTTTGGATTCGCCATTGAATTGTCGATATAACGCACCCATGTTTCTAAGACTCATCTGCAATAGTTTTTGACTTATGTCAAATTATGTGTCAAAATAGCGTCGTGCATAGATCCACAGAAAAATTCATAACTTCAGAACCATTCAAGATAACTTAGGTAAACAACTTTTTTCCAGTCGATTCCTTAGGCTCTACCAGATGTTGCAGGCGAACTTGAAGTCGATGTGCTATTGCCGACTACGTTTTTTTTTAAATTACAAATGATAATTGGCAATAACTCGACTTTTTTAAACACAACACCCTATATTTTATTGCATCATTGCATGGCCTTTTCCAAGGCCTTTTTATCAATATAGGGTTTTTGGGGTATACTTTGTGAAGTTTGCGAGATTTGTTTCAAAATAAGAAATTTTTATGGTTTTTTCGACAAAAAAGGAATCGAGTAGTCCGCTGTCGTAAAATTTGACACATCCGTGTACTTTCAATAATTGTACACGTTCACGTGACGTAGTCGGACCAGATTTAGTTGAAAGATAAAGTCGCGCGCGCGTTCTGAAGAATAATTCGATGTGTTGAAGAGAGAAAGCATTGCACGTATGGGTGGGAGAGAGATGGACAGTGTGTCGATGGATGCAGGGGTGACGTACTGCGAGAATCAACCATAGGCGGCCCGTTGAGAGCCCCCACGTGTGCGAGGAAGGGTACAACGATGGAAAAAGCATGGCCGACGCTTAAGGAACATGGCAGACGCTTTGGTTATGTAAATAACGTCCTTCCATGATGGATGGGGAGGGCATGAGAGGGGCCGGGGGGCATGCAAAATGAAACATGAAACATAATTAGTATTACAATGAAGCCTGACGAATATAGTACGAGTATACTTGCCAATTGTTATTAATGAATTTCTCTCGCGAAGAATTGGTGAATATGGTCTATTGTATTGGTGAAGCTGACAGAAATCCTTTATTAGCAAGCAGAATCTACCATAAAAAATATCCAGAAGCAAGAATTCCAAGGGTGTCTTCATTCCGAAAGTTAAGAGATCGGTTTGAACTCACTGGTAGTGGATGCATGAGAAATAGTATATTTAATTAATAGTCGAGATAATAGGCTTTTTCCGTGCGTGCGCGACACGTTCCCGTGGGAGGCGCAGCCGCACACGGGAAGTCGTGCAAGTACGGAAAAAGCATTTATGGACGTGTAATGAACGATATTTTCCATTATATCTACCTGAAAACCACAGATTGTTAAGAAACATTTATGTTTAAAGATTAACGAACATAAACATGTATTTTTAGTTTTTATAAATTGAAATATTTATGGTACAATTTGTGTTGTTGTGAATAGCTAATCCTTTAGCAGCGACTTCATTTTCGATAAATGTAGTTGAGAAAGTCGAAGGTGCTACTATATTAGTGAAGTATTCAGTTTTTTATTTTCCCCCACTGCATTATATTCTGATGTTGGCGTTGTTTCTACTGTTCTCGAATGGCTGAACAATTTACGAGAAACTTCAATCTTTCTGCTTACCGATTCTTCGATGTAGCTTTCAGCCACAGTCGAGGAACGCCAACCTCCATGCCTTTTTAAAGTAAGCAAATCTCCTCCGCCTTCGACTAACATAGATGCTGAAGATCGTCTTAAGCAGTGTCCAGTATAATCTTCCGGATTTTCTAGGGGTTGAGATATTTAGCAATCTGCTTTGTTTTACCACTGATTGTATGACACCCTGCATGTTGAGCAAAACATCTACCATCACGATACGCAATAAATACTCTTTTACTTTTCATGTGTGTAGGTCTTAGATTGATATATTTACGATAAAAAGTGCATGGATCAAAGGGACATCCTTCCTTTGTAATTGTGAAACTTCTTGATTTGTGATGTTTGCCATCTCGAAGGAATACTATCAAAAACCGGCCATTATCTTCCACGTCTTCCAAAGTCAGACGAATCAAGTCATCTCTTTGGCAGGCACTGAATATGCCAAATATTAAAATCACTTTACTCAATACCCATTTCTCGTCTGGTGCTTCAAGTATGAATTTGGCGATTTGGTCAGCAGTTAATACTTTGGACTTTTTCGGTGTGTAACCAACACTTGCTCGTTTGATAAATGCAGTAGTTTTTGATTAATTATTGAAATTTACATTTTCTTTTACTGCCAGACAACTTTTTAACATTGAAAATTGACTCCATAAAGTTGAAGCTTTCATGGATTTGCTTTTTTCTGATAAATAAACGAGAAGAATATCACTTACGTTCATAACTTTCTTTTGTTGGCGCCAGTTGCAAAATAGACGATACTGGTTTTCATATCACGTGACTTTTTGGGCAGTAATTCTGCACTTACTTTTGCCGCTTCACGTGATATTTCTTCCTCTGGTGAAATCATTTTTAAATATTTCCACTAAAAATATCCAAATATCGTCACAAAACAAGCGTTATTTACTCCGTTGCTAAGGAAATATACAAACAATTTGCGATTTCTAGAGGACTGTCAATAACATATTATTTAATTTTGACATGTAAGTTGGCAGCTAATGACACTAGCGCACCGTAAAATATTCCGTGCGGGCGCCCGGAAATAGCCCACGCTAAATAAGCATGTAAATATAGTGTTTTAAGATAGGTTTAATGAAAAATTAGTTGCAAGTTTTATTGATGCTACAGAAAAATCCTCACTTATTAAGAATAATATTGAAACATAAGTTACACATCTATCATCCGAACCTACATAAAGAATTGTATGGTAATGATTTTGCAAATAGAGTTGCGTTTTGTAGTTTTGTATTCAAATGAATGGCATGATTGGTGAGGATTATAACACTTTGAACAAAATTATGTTTTCTGATGAAGCAACATTTGAGAACAAAGGGCCGGTCAACAGACATAATATGCATTATTATGCAATCAAAAATTGTGGTGGAATTGGAGAGGAATTGATGGAATTCACATTATTGGACCCTACTTTTCCGACAGGGTACTGAATGGTGAAACGAATTTTTTTCGCGAGCATCTTCCCAGAATGTTAGAAGAAGTGGATTTGAACACCAGAAGGATCATGTGGTGGCGACACGATGGTACTGCAGTGCATAACCATGAAATAGTGCGAGAATATTCAGATCAATCCTATGACAATCGTTGGATAGGCAGAAGAGGTTCTATTTCTTGGCCCGCGCGATTCCCAGACCTCACTACCATAAATTTATTTATTTGGGGGAACGTGAAAAAAAGGGTTCTCAGAGATCACGGAAGCCTTTCGTTCAATGCTTGCCAGAGTTCGGGTCTCATTTACTAGAAGACTAGCAGCTTTTGTGGAACATAATGGTGACCTATTTATAAGTAGTCTTTTCTCGAAATTTTCTGACCTAACCTAACCCTACTTATTTGTGGAATGATTGTGAAATACCAGAATATGTTGGGTGCTAAGACCTAGGATCATATCAACATGACCGAAAATAGAATAATACACCAGGTTTTTGTTTTTGTTTTCTTACCTGGTCTGGAAGGGTGTATTCAAAGTATGTGGCAAAACCTTCGGTCAACCATGTATTCGACCACCAGTCCAAAGTGACGTACGCACCAAACCACTGTTGAAAAATAGCATGAGCCATATTCAAAATGATTTTTTGTTTGGTTAATTCGGTGGTTTCATTAGTACCATCTAATATGTTCTTTTCTCTGAAATATAATTATGAAAACTATAAATGGTATTGGTATGCATTTCCAAACATAATAACTTCAAATCAAAAAATCCCAAATAACGAATAATATTTCATTGTGAACATGAAAAATTGAATAAACTGAAAAAACACGCATATGTAGCAATAAGGACCAAAAAGTTGAAAATAATAAGAATAAAGTCATTGACAAAAAAAATTCCTATATGTAAAAAAAGCGTGAGGTGCTTGATATCGGTTATTTCAATATCATTATGAAAAGTAAGTGGAGAGAGAGAGAGAGAGCACCCCACCCCACGCTTTTTTACATAAGAGGAAATTTTTTGGTCAATGACTTTTCCTATTATTTTTAACTTTTTATTCCTCATTGCTACATGAGCGTGTTTTTTTAAACTAGAATTTTATTTTTAACTTTTCAGTTGATATTGCTACCGAAGACTAAAAGAAACTACGGGAGAAAAACTCTTCGATTAATTCATTCACATGTGGAAGTTTTTTCGAAATACTTATTGATAAATGAGATGCATGCTGCATTTTGGTGAATCTGCGCATTCGCCATATCTTCGAAATGTAAACAACTTTTTTCTGACGATCTAGGTGAGAATATCAGGTCATAGCTATGAAATTATTGTATTGTCATCAGTTCTTAATACTTGTGCAAAATTTCAAATACTTCGGACATCTGGAAGTGGGTGAACATTAATTTCCAAGATTCCATTAATACGTACATACAGATGAAGCTAATAAAGCGTGTATAACAAAAAGGCAACCTTTGTTCCAGGGAATATCTTCATTCGTTCAATCACAAGTTTTTCGATTCTACCAACCTACCAATAAGCGTGGATATAAGCATGAAGCATCTATAAAATATTCTTGGGGGGAAAATAACTAGTGCTATATTAACATCGGTGATAGCAGGGAGTTAAAGATGTTGAAAAAATAACGAATGCGCACCAAGCTTTGTAACAAATCGAGTTACAATGTATCAACTCTTAGGAATTGTTGATTAAAACCTATTTTTCAACAACACCATGTTTCCTGGAAACGAATATGGTGTTAACTTTTTAACCATACCATGTATATAGAAAGTTTATGTATGCTCCAACAAGTCTCCCCTCGCTATGTAAATTGCGTCTTTTGGCTTTTGTTCAATATTTCTAAAAATATGAATCTCTCACCTGTACGAAATCAACCCCCATGTCTTCAGGTAATCGAATTTCACATGTTCCAGGGCAATCTGAAACAGTTGTGTATTCTCCATGTCCTCATATTTGATCCCAATCCAGTCACCCATTGTTCGCACCAGATGGGGCGTATACTTTAAAGCTGTACCAGTATATTTTCTCATTTCTGGTCTGGTAAATACGTTATACGTGGCATTTCCACTTCCTGGTTCGAACTTCGAAATCAGGAATCCAAGCAGATGAGTTGGCATAATAGGGGTCTGGGCAAATTCAATTTCAATCATGCTAAAAAAATGTTCTACTAGAATTCTGATTCAGTGACAAAAAACTAAAAAAAAATACTTCTTCTTAAAGCAAACAAAAGACAGTCACTTCAATAAATGATTTTCACTGAATTGTGTTCACAAAACCACGACACGTGTTCCGTTATACAATAGCTCCTTCAGGTGAAGTACATATAATGAACATGTATCATGTTGAATAATCAAAGCAGGTATATACATCTAATCAAGGATATTAAGGATAATCCAATAAGTGATAAATGGAACGGAGACTAGATTAGATTTGTACGGAGCTTGTGGGCTAGGAGCCACTCCACTGCGATCTTTGCAAATCTATTATGTATGCCCTCACGTGATGTTACAGTTCCCTGTCTAGGCCCGTCCTTGTTATTAGACTCCATAGGCCAGACCATGAGTCCTCCATATATTGGGAAGTTGTGGTTTTTCCTCCCCTATCGTTGAAAACCTTAGCCTTGTAAGGCCTTCACAGTAGCACAGTATGTGCGCTGAGGTTTCCTCCTCTTCGCAGGACCTACATGTGGTTGTGTCTGCCAGTCCGATGTTATTCATGTGTTTGTTGAGTCTGCAGTGCCCTGTCAGGAGCCCAACCATGATCCTGGTTGATCTCCTACTCTGGCTCAGCAAGTACTCTGTGAATTTTGGCGTTGGTTCCTTGGTGAACTCTTTGGCCTGTCTCAGGCCCGGTGCCTTGTTCCACAATTCTTGAGATTGTTTCAACCAATTATTTTTTTGTGTTGTTCGCAGCGCTTTCGCTGTGCCACAAAAAGGTTCTGGGTCGATTGGGGCACGTCGGTCTCCTTCTCGGGGTAATGAATCGGCCTCTCCCTTGCTCTTGTAGCCTGTGTGGCCTGGCACCCAAGCCAGAGACAGTCTGTTATGACTGACTAGCTTCTGTAGGGTTTCCCAGACAACTTTAGAATTAACTTGCATGGAGCTGATTGCTTTAATAGCCGCTTGGGTGTCAGAGTGTATGGCAATGGTATTTTTCTTAAACTCTTGCCTTAGTAACTCCTCTGCGCAGTGATGCATTGCTGTAACAACGGAGACTAAGTAGAACAGGTATAACATCCATTACTTGTTTTTTATAGATTATGAGTTTCCATTTCTTTTGTGAATTTAATTATAATAATAATGTTTATTCCTGTTTTGTAGATACAAATAATTTGAAATGGAATAAACAGTAATACCACGAAAGTACAAGGAACTACTTGTGTGTAGTGGTTCATTTCATAATGCTTCGATTACAGAGGTGTCTATTCATCTAAATCATAATTTAAAATGTAAATTTATAGCCTAAAGATAGTCATTTCGCATATTCCTGAACTCGTTTTGGAAAGTGTCTGAAAAGTAAGACTTGTGCCGACCAATTCGAGATACAGTTATACAGGACTGCTATTCGAAGGTTCCTAGTTAATCGAACAGACAAAGTCAGACAATTTCATTTAATTTGTATTGTAGTATGTGTTTTTGATGTCGATCATTTTGTGAGAAAAGGTTCGTGTTTTGCTTGATATCCACTTTTTCAATCTGGATTTGAATAACGGAATTGAATTAATTGTTTTTAGGTCGATAGGTGAAGTATTATACATTCTGGGTTTCAGGAATGAGGCGGATCTTTGAGAGATCGTTTTTGAAACAAATGGCACCGAAAGGTAGGTAGCACTTTGTCTGGTATCTTATCTATGAGCAATAAACTCTTTATTAGTGCTCTTCTCCTGATTTAGGATTAGGTTACTCAAGAATAGACGTCCAAGACCTTCGCCAACTCATAAATCGCAACTCTCGGGTAAGTCCTATATTTTTAATATATAATTCTCAATATCCATTTCTGTACAATTTCCACTGCTTTCATGTAGTTATTATAAGCTCCACCCCATGCAATTATGCCATATCTGAGCTGAGACTCCACCAGGGCAAAATATAATGTTCTCAAGTCCTTTGTTTGGAGAATGTTTTTCTTATGTTTCAATTTCGAAACTAGGCTTCTGAGTTTTGTAGTAGTACCAATATGGTAATGATTAATAGGAACGGATGGAGGCATTCATATCGCGACGTTGGAGGAGGAATTCTTGGATCGTCGCAAGACGGACAGAAGCGAAAGCTTTTGCCAAAAACGCTTTCATTGATCAATAACGAAAGTTAGAGGTTCAAAGGCGATCAGATACCGCCCTATTTCTAGTCATAAAGGGACAGGCGGCTTCTAGCCGCACGAGATTGAGCAATAATAACAGGTCTGTGATGCCCTTAGATGTTCTGGACCGCACGCGCGCTACACTGAAGGAATCAGCGTGTTCTCCCTGGCCGAGCGGCCAGGGTAACCCGCTGAACCTCCTTTGTGCTAGGGATTGGGGCTTGCAATGAACGAGGAATTCCCAGTAAGTGCGAGTCATAAGCTCGCGTTGATTACGTCCCTGCCCTTTGTACACACCGCCCGTCGCTACTACCAATATGGACGTCCCATTTCATGAGGCTGTCCAAATAGACACCCAGATATTTAATATTCTGCACTACAGGAATTTCTATGTCGCTATTATTCTCCATTATCACCCGACTATTTAAGGTCGGCATTTTATTTTTATTTTCAGCGAAAAAACCACATAACTGTATGGGGTCGGCTTTAGAATAGCCCCATGGTAAATCCTGCCTGTCGTAAGAGGCGACTAAAAGGATAATCGTAGGTGGAAGATGGTCTCATCGCCCGGTGAAATACCACCATATCGACTTTGTGTGCTGTGAAATGGATCATTCCATGTTTCAGTGTTCGGTCGATACTTTCCGGTCTCCCTCTTTCCTTTTCCCCAATTCCTCCTTTATTTTCAGGTGCATCCTAATAATAGTAATAATGATGAAGTCTCCTAGAGTAAAACACTCCGGAAGCAAAATACCTCTCCATTCGGATTTCCGGGCGAGAGGTACTCGAGGGGACTCAACATTCAAGATTAATTTTTGCAACATCCGCGGACTCAACAAGAACATCAATGACGTCCACCATCACCTACAGACGAAAAAACCGGATATTCTGGCTCTAACAGAAACACAAGTAAACTCGTCCACCAACAAGGTCCATATGCTTTGTCCTGGTTACGAACTCCATTCTCGATTCAGGTTCAAAGGTGGAGTCTGCCTTTACGCTAAGGCTAACCTTTCATGCCAGCGTGAAGAGAGTTTGGAACCGAAAGACTTTGATGTGATGTGGTTCAAGCTATCTGATACCAAACTGACTAAGTTCCTCTGCTGCCTTCACCTATCACCTAATGAACCTTCATATAACGACCTCTTTGAGTTTTTATCACTCAAACTGGACTACATTCAGGAGAACCATCCAACAGCTGAAACCATAATCATGGGAGACTTTAATGTACATAACGCTGCCTGGCTCAAATTCTCTAACAAAACAGATGATGCGGGTCGTCAAGTCGAGGCCTTCGCCATCACTCATGGTCTAGAACAACTGGTCGAGCTACCAACCCGCATCCCTGATGTCAACAACCAGTCTGCCAATACACTAGATCTTTTCCTCACCACCAATCCTGACCCGTATAGAATAGAAGTTTGTGCCCCACTTGGAAACTCTGATCACACCCTCATCTCCACAACATGCTCTTTCCATTTTACCATCGAGCTGCACAATACCACCCCGTCTCATGTGGCATTACAATTCGGCCGACTGGGAAGGTCTTCGTATGTTTTTCTCATGCGTTTCCATGGAAGAGAGATTGTTTCTCTTCAGTAGATCCAACACGATGTGCTCAGACAATTTCTGAAATCATCATGTTGGGGATGCAAACTTACATACCGAATACCGAAAGAAGAATATCATCCGATAAGACCTGGTTTAACAGAAACTGCTCTAGAGCTGTGGCTTCCAAACAGGCAGCATACCATCGATGGCTAAAAAATCCGGGCCCTGAGACCAGAGCAGCATATGTTGAGGCTAGAGGCATATGCAAAGAGACAATAGAATGCTCAAAAGATGCCCACAATGCCAAAATAAGATCAAAACTTGCTGAATGTCCTAACGGATCCCGTTCATTTTGGTCTTTCGCCAAAACTGTGGGAAGAAACTTCCTTTCCAGCTCATTTCCTCCTCTAACCAAAGAAGATGGAACACTAGCAACGACTGCCCAGGAAAAAGCCAATATCTTTGCGCACCTATTTGCTGGAAATTCCACTCTGGATTCATCGGGAAAACAACCCCCGAACATTACACCTTTTGACAGCCACATGCCCGAGATCACCTTTCGCCAACGTACTATCAGAAAGATTTTGCTGGGTCTCAACACCAACAAAGCCTGTGGATCTGACGAAATCCCGCCGATTGTTCTCAAGAAATGTGCCCCCGGACTAACACCTGTTCTTTGCAAGTTGTTCAACCACTCTTACAATTTGGGGGTATTTCCGTCCAATTGGAAAATTGCAAGAGTACAGCCAGTCCCTAAAAAAGGCAAAAAGGCCCTACCTAGCAATTACAGACCTATCGCACTGCTATCTATTATTTCAAAGGTCATGGAAAAAGCCACTCAGAGAAATATCTGGAAGACTCAGGAATTGTCAACGATAGGCAATATGGCTTCCGCCATCAGAGATCAACTGGTGACCTGCTCGCTTACGTCTCACATATATGGCAGCTATCTATTGAAAAGTATGGAGAAACTTTAGCTGTGGCATTAGATATCTCCAAGGCGTTCGATCGAGTTTGGCACCAGGGACTCCTCGCCAAGCTTCCGTCTTATGGCTTGCCCCCTCAGCTGTGTTCTCTGCTTGCTAGTTTTCTCTCAAACAGGTCTCCATGTAGTGGTCGATGGAGTTTCATCTGACACTCTACTCATAAATGCTGGTGTTCCGCAAGGATCTATTCTCGCACCAACACTATTTCTACTTCACATCAACGACCTGTTGAAAGCAACTTCATGTCCAGTACACAGCTTTGCCGATGATAGTACCCTCCATACCGCTTTCTCTTCCAGGGCCCCTATATCAGCCCGTGAAACCAGAAATGAACGAGGGAGAAATGTTAATAATATAAATATGGACTTAGCAACAATTCTCGAGTGGGGATCTAATAACTTGGTAGAATTCAATGCAAACAAAACACAAGCATGTCTCTTCTCTAAAAAAGCCGATCTCACTGTGCCTAACATAACTTTGTCAGGAGTAACCATACCACTGAAGTCATCCATATCGATGCTTGGTATTACTATCAGCAATAACCTTTCCTGGGAAAGTCACGTGAGGTCCATTGCCAAAAGTGCATCCCACAAACTTGGTTTTTTTTTCGTGCCAAGAGCAATTTCACCCCCACTCAGCTGCTTATGATCTATAAGGCACAGATCCGACCTGTCCTGGAATACTGTTCCCATATTTGGAGCGCGGCACCTAAACATATCCTGAGGCTATTGGATTCTTTCCAAAAAAGGGCAATTCGTCTTGTCGGTGATGCCTCGCTTACAAACTCGCTCACTTGTCTGGAACACCGTAGAAAAGTTGGCGATTTGTCTCTATTTTATAGATATTTTCATGGGCGATGCTCTTCTGAAATATCAACAATCGTTCCTGCTTTGGCAGTCTCTTCAAGATTAACCCGTCAAGTTCAGTCATCACACCCCTTCGTGGTCACTCTGGAGACCTGCAGAACATCACTTTCCAAAGACTCGTTCATCCAACGAACAGCGAGGCTTTGGAACTCACTGCCTAGGGAGGTGTTCCCCGAGGCATACAACCTCCAGAAATTTAAGAAGAACACCAACTCCTACCTTCTTTCCCTTGGTTCCCACGATGTTCTCTGAACATTACAGGATATCCCTTTTCGTGGGAACCAGAACATATAAAAAAAAAAAACATGTGGATTTCTCAAAATGTATTCTCGAAGTCTCGAGTCAAACCATGTTTTAAATTTCAAGAAGTCTTTCTCAGCTTTTTCAATTAAACTGCGCCAGTCCGCCCCCGAGTGAAAAATCGTCGTGTCATCTGCAAAACTGATTATTTTTCCTTCAGACGATATGGTATATAGGTTGTTTATGTCAAAATTAAACAGTTTTGGTCCTAGAACCGTGCCCTGGGGAACACCGTATTCAATGGTATGGAATTCACTCAATTGTCCACCTATGTTCAGGGATTGTAGTCTATATTTCATATAGCTTTTCAATAAAGACAAAATACTACCTCTCAGTCCCATATGTTCGAGTGTTTCTAACAGTTTTTGATGGCTTACTGTATCGATTATACAGTCCTTACTATCCTATGGTATCATGAGATTGGGTGGGCTGAGTTATTCACATTTGAACTCTCCCAATATTGTGCACCGTAATATGTTGAAAATCCACCTATCCAACGGATGATTGATTTGCGAGAAGTGTTATCATGGATGTAAGACAACTCTATGGCATGAGAATGTTACTTGGAAAATACCATCAGTTCGAAAGTTCATATATATATATATATATATATATATATATATATATATATATATATATATAAATATATACAGTGTGACCCACTTAAGACTGGAGCACCCTTATAAAATCTACTTTTTCCTACCGATTGAATTTTTTCTTTTTTCAGCAGGAAGAGTATAAAAAAGTCTTCTTTTGCACCAAAATTTGCAAAATATAATTCCAAATTTCATGGCATACTATGATTTTTTTGTATGTTCTAAATTGCTAAATTTCATTAGCGATTCTTTTCGTGAAATTTCGACTCCACCACTGGATTCAGCATCCTTCATATAGGCAAATCATGAAATTTCATTTGAAAATATTCATTGGCAACAAAGTTATAACAATATTAATTTTGTTAACATAGCATTATTTATGAATATTCCAGACAAATTCTGAGAATCGACAACACTGTCAACACAAACATAGGAGATCTTTGAGGTTTCTGGTAGAAATTCATAAAACAAATTGTTCTCTATAACATCTAGAAAGGGGTACACATTTGGAATAAAGTAATGAAGTCGAAAAACAGTATGAGGTCTACAAAAATGCAGAGTGATGGATAACTTCTTTCTGGGGATTCATATATTTTTGTTGTCAAAATTTCTACTGCATCATCTGTTGACTCACTCTCTCTGAAACCAAACTGTTTTAATTGAAAGGTGAATTGCATTGATGAAGTCAAAAAACATTTCCAACAGTCTTCCAGTTCACAGCACACTGAAATGTCGTCCACATACCTGTACAAGTATAGGTAATTTTAATTAAATTGTGAATTTGTTTTTTCTGACGGAATACTCGGAAATGAATTTTTTACATCTAAGGAGATAAGTTTGGAGTTGCCTAGAAGTCGTATGTTCTTGATTTTGTCAATTATCACAAGTTTGAATCAGTTTCTATGTGTAGAGATATGAATTCTTGAATATCATAAAAATGGCTGTTTTACTAAAACATAGTAAGGTTCACTTATCCAACGGTATTACTTTTTATATAATTAGTAACAAAATAATAACATTGCTGGTTCAAAATAAGTCAAATGACATGTCAGTCAGTCGGCCGTTAAAACAAAAGAAACCGCCTAATATACAGGGTGGGGCAAAAATAGCGACAATTTAGCATATTTCGCCAATCTTTATCATTGGTCTCTTTAGTGGGACTGAACATTTTTCATTGAAAATATCTTTATTGGGAGTCTTTTCTTACGATAAGAATATTTTCTTCAAAAGTTTTAACTTTCTTCCAAAACACTGATTGTTTTTTATACTTCATATTTCTAACATTAGTCAATGAATCCGCTTGGAATCCAAAACTACTTGAGGAATACTTATAGTAATTGCTTGATATGATTAGCTACAAAAAGCTACAATCACATTTTATACGGGGGGTGTTTACAAATATAAGTTGAAATTGATTTTGCACCTAATATTTATGTTTGTTATCTATTCTTGAATGGACCTGTCAATTTGAATCATATTTTTCAGTTATGCTCTAAAGTAAATTACCCTACACTCGTGTACTTTCCTATATCTGGTTTTTGAAATATAAATATTGAAAATTGATATTCTATAGAAAATATTATCCAATCTTTTTTCTTGATGAAATCAATATGATCTTGTGGCGCAAAACAATTGCGCCGTTAAAACCCGTATGACCATAAACCGCGTATCTATTAACGCCGTGGCTATTGACACTTCGGTATGCGGTTTTCCACCTGCTTTACGAAAATTCGTTGTCGAGATCCATATAAGTCGTACTCTACGCTTCGTGACAATTCCACGAATATCTACGAATAGTAATTATGAACCCTCACCAACGGCGCAATTGTTTTGCGCAGCAAGATCATTTTTATTTCATCAAGAAATAAGATTGGATAATGTTTCCAGTCAAGAATAATTAACAAACATATAATTTAGATGCAAAACCTATTTTAACTTAATCTGTAACCCCCCCCCGTAATGTGATTGTAGATTTTTGTAGCTAATCATATTAAGCATTTACTATAGGTCTTCCTCAAGTAGTTTTGGCTTCGAAGCGGATTTATTGTCTCAAAAAGGCTGTTTTAAGTGACTAATGTTAAAAACATGAAGTATAAAACAAACAATTTTTTTTAACAATCAGTGTTTTGGAAGAAAGTTAAAACTTTTAAAGATAATATTTTTGTCATAAGAAAAGACTACCAATAAAGATATTTTTAATGAAAAATAATCACTAATGGGAACAATCATAAAGATTGGCGAAATATGCTAAATTGTCGCAATTTTTGACCCACCCTTAAGCGGCTTCTTTTGTCTTAACGATCGACTGACTGACGTCATTTGACTTCCTTTAAACCAGTAATGCTACTATTTAGTTACTAATCATCTAAAAAGTAATACTTTTGGATAAGTGAACCTGACTATGTTTTAGTAAAACAGCCACTCTTATGATTTTCAAAAATTCATATCTCCGAAACCAGACATAGAAACCGATTTAAACTTGCACGTTTAACTTCTAGCGACTTGTACCACAATATTACGAAATATTTTCAAAATTGCCTGAGAGCCAAAGTTAATGAAATATGAGATATTTTACGTATTTGAATTTCACACCTCCAACTTTATGAGGGTATTGGATTACCATAAGTTTGTTAGATTTATCATCGTATTTTTTTATAGCTGTCCATTTTACAATTGAATATTGTCTACTCGACCAGACTTTCCAGACTTGTTACGTCATAAACTGATTTCGTTGATCTCCCCTAAAATGTGATTTTACGGACGTACTCACGTTCAAAAAACTAAAAGACTTAAATATAATAGTATCTACATTTTTGTAACTAAAATACATTTTATGGTAGAATCTATGTAAAATACTAAACCTAAATTGGATGCTGATTAATTTGGAGCAACTGAAATACATTTCACATACTGGACCCCATTCCACGGACTGAATAATATATACTTACTTGTCTATATCTTTCATTTCGGATAGAATTGGCGTATTTCCTAGGGCATGGTGCGTCGAGGGATGTTTAAGAAAGACATCAAAAGCGGCCTTGAATTCAGGTTCATCAAAACAAGGGAAAACTCTCCTGGCATAACAAGGACTAAACTGAGTAGCTAAAATGATTTCCTCGATATCATTTTCCACATACGTACTCTTATACAGGCCCACTCCGTCCATAGAAAATAGGGCTTCATAGTGAATTATCAAGGTGTTCATTGCATCAAGTACCGTTTTCTCTTTGCAAGTTATTGTCAATATATCTGTATTCGGATCTGCGTTAGTAATATTACACTCTTTATCGAAATCTGCATTTAAAACAATTGAAGTTAAATTCATATAGCTGGAGGAAGCGTGTAGAAATATGTTGTTATTCGCTTCAGTGGTAACGAAGTTTATCACAACAGAACCAGTGAAACTGTTGCCTTCAAAACTCTCAATTTGAATTCGTAAAATGTAGTTTGATGGCACAACGGTTTTTGGTAGACGATAATCCTCCAATACGTTCACAGATATTTCTGCTGAAGCAAAACACAACAGAATGAAATAGGATACTACAGCGTTAGGCAGCGACATTTTCCACTGAAAAAAAAAGTAATTGTTATGATAAATGCACTCATGCCATGAAAAAAACAATTATAAACACATCGTTTTTCTATCGATAAAAGAACGTCTGAATGTGAAAAATACCAGGTATTTTTCGTCAACAAATATGCACAAATGCATTTTTCGCGAAAAAAAGGAGGTATTTCTTCACTGTTGTTAAGACAATTCTTGTTTGCTTCTTTAAATTGCTGATTTCATTATTTGTTGAATGTCAAGATTGAACACACTACGGGTTTTGGTATTATTTTTGATATTGTGCAATTAATTCAAGTGATTCTAGAGAAGAGATTGATGACTTAGCTAAACCAAAACCAGTTAATTTCGTAATTTATAGCCCGCACAATATCAACTATCGAAATATAGATATTAAACAAATCACTATTGCTGAGATTGAGAATAAACTCTCATCCTTGGATGAAAATAAAGGTGCTGTTCCCGATGGCTCACCATCGTATTTTATAAAGCTCTGTGCTAAATCTTTATCGATACCGCTATTCATTCTGTACAATTTGTCACTTCAGACTAGTGAACTGCCTGTTAATATCATACGCAGGAAGGTAGAAACAAGGCCACGTTTAGTTGGAAATATAATGAAGATAATAATAGAATATAATAACTTGACATTAACTTGACATAAGTAACTTCAACAATATTGATAAATACAGGGTTATATAATTATATGTATAATAACTTCTAACACTTCCCCTTACTCGAATATCTTCAAAGGATTCAATATTCATCATTTTTCTATAACACTGATGTTTTTCCTTTGACAAAGGTTTGGTTAATATATCTGCCCCCATATCATTTGTTTCCCTATATTTAATAACAACAACTTTATTCTGAACTAAATCACGTATGTAGTGATGTCGCACATCGATATGTTTTGTGCGTCTATGATGATGAGTATTTTCAATTATTCTATGTGCACTTTGATTATCATTATATATGACAATCAGATCTTGCATACCATTAATTTCATTCATCAAGTTTCTAACAAAGCACACCTCTTTCGCTACATCACTAATAGCTAGATATTCAGCTTCTGTGCTGGAGAGTGCAATTGAATGTTGTTTACGAGATTCCCAATTGATCGTATTATTGCCCATCCTCACCACAAAACCTGTATACGACCTTCTATCCAATGGATCATTCGCCCAGTCAGCATCAGTAAATGCTTCTATTTTCTGATTATCTGCCTTCTCAAATATCAATCCATAATCTTTGGTTCCAGCTAAATAACGCAAAACTCTTTTTGCCGCAGTCCACTGACTTTGGTCATAACAAGAATTGAACTGACTAAGTTGACTACAAGCAAATGCAATATCAGGCCTTGTACATACGCTCAAATACATCAAACCGCCAATCAACCTTCTAAATTGATATTTATCATCAGATAAAACATCTATCTCATTAGGTTTTACCAATTTTGTATTCAGACACATCGGAGTTGAAATAGGTTTAGATTCACTCATACCGAAACTTTTCAGGAGATTTTTGGTATACTGTGACTGACTCAAAATCAACTGACCGTGACTTCTGTTTCGAGAAACTTTCATACCAAGATAACTTGTTACAGCACCTAAATATTTGACATCAAATTCAGCTTGCAAACGTTCAATGAGAATATTCTTTTCTTTTTGAGAATTGTTGAAAATGAAAAAATCGTCAACATATAGGGCAATCACAACCAAAGTTTCATCTGTTTTCTTTATATATACACATGCTTCACATTTTGATTGCACATACCCAGCTGTTGTCAATAATTCATGCACTTTGCAATTCCCTTGTCTACTGGCCTGTTTCAAACCGTAAATACTTTTTCTGAGCAAACATACCCTGGAAAACAGTTTTCTTCACATAAAAGATTCAATATAAATTGAACCAGAAAATGGTAGATCTCAGGTGAAAAACAACTACTTTCCTGGCAAATACCACGCAGAACGTTGAATGATATTCACCTGAAAATCCATGCATACCTCCATATAAATGGACATTGAATGCAAATGTTTCTTTCTGATAAGCTCGATTATGTTTAATTTATGTCGTATTCACCTAACAATCCGCATACCGGTTTCAAGCTTTTTTGGCCCTCATCAGTACGGAGTAGTCAACCAGCCAAAGGTCCGAAGAGCTCTGGCTGAAGCGAGACACAACATAACCAAAACCATCATCGAGTCTATAACACCTATAGGTACGCCGGAAAAGAAAACTTTTAACTGGCGGTACCTAGTGACAGAAAGAAACACTCCATTTATATGGAGGTATGCATGGATTTTCAGGTGAATATCATTCAACGTTCTGCGTGGTATTTGCCAGGAAAGTAGTTGTTTTTCACCTGAGATCTACCATTTTCTGGTTCAATTTATATTGAATCTTTTATGTGAAGAAAAACCGTTTAATTCAATTTTTCTATTTACTCCACTTCACATGGCGTTTATCTTTCAAACATACCCTATTATCATTATCATCCATAAAACCACGAGGTTGTTCTATATATATTTTCTCATTCAAGTTGCCATGTAGAAATGCAGTTGCAATATCGACATGATCAATATCCATATATAATTCATTTGCTAAAGCAAACAGCATTCTCAAAGTGGAATTCCTAACAACGGGTGAAAAAGTCTCATTGAAATCAATTCTCTGTTGTTGGCTGAATCCACGGGCTACTAATCTCGCTTTAAACTTATCAAAATTACCAGATGCATCTCTTTTGAGTTTATAGACCCATTTACACTTCACCACATTGTGATCAACAGGACGATCAACCAATACCCATACTTCATTATTTTTCAAAGATTCATACTCCTTTTTCATAGCATTCATCCATTCATTCTTATAATCACCAGACATTGCTTCGGTATAAGACTGAGGATTACTACTATTTATGAATGTATCAGAGAAAAAAGTTAATTCAAAATCTTCCAATCTCTTGGGCAGTTGTCCTCGGGTATTTCGCAGCGGTCTATCAAATTGATCAATTTCTTCATCAACGATTGAAATGTGATCCCAAGACGACAAATCTGTAACCGCTTCCTCTTCTTTAGTTGCAACTGAACCATCTTGTATATTTGGAACAGAAGACCCATTACCGATATCTTCCATTCCAGTCAGATATTTAAATCTATATAACATGCCTCTTAGCTTATTAACAATATTTTTCATTTGTAGGTCCCACTTGAGATGCCGGTCAAATATTTGATCGAGTCAGCTTCAGGGTTGTGGGAGTTTGGCCGAATTTCCAAAGGACCCATATTTGGTAAACCGCTGAAATATGAGGAAAATGGAAGATAATTTGTTTTTTCCAGGTTAAGAGTTAATGTATTGTATCTAAACCTCCTTTCAATAACTCTGAAATCATCCTCCGCTTCTGATTTTACGGTATTCCACGAGTTCGCTTCGTAGAATATAGCAGTGTCATCTGCGTAGCTTAGAATTCTAGCTTTGATTCCTAAAGTGAGTAAACTGTTTATATATATAGAGTGAACAAGAGAGGACCAAGTACAGTTCCTTGTGGAACTCCGTATGTCACATACTTACAGTCACTCAATTCTCCATCAATACTAACTTTCTGTTCACGATATGTTGAAAATCTTTTTAATATTCGGTATATATTTCCTCTTATTCCATAGTTGTCTAATTTATCGAGCAGTTTTGTGTGGCACACGGTATCAAAGGCTTTAGAGAGGTCAACAAAGATGTATAACGATGGTTTACTTTTATCTAGTACGTTATAAATATATGTATGACGTCAATCTGTAAATTGCGTCTTCCGTTGATTTTCCCTCTCTAAAGCCATACTGATATTTAGATATCAAGTTGAATTTCTCGAAAAAACTGAGGATCCTGATTTTCAGAATCTTCTCTAATATTTTAAAAAGGTTTGATATTAGTGAGACTGGTCTATAGTTCATAATTTCCAGTTTATTTCCCTTTTTAAATAGTGGTTTCACGATTCCAACTTTTAACGATTTTGGAAATTGTCCTTTTTCGAAACAACAGTTTATCAAATGGGTTAAGGGGGCAATTATCTCTTCTGCTATTTCTTTCAGAGTTTCCGCGCGAATATTATCGTCTCCAGGAGCCTTTTTCGGTTTCAACTGCTTTATGGTTTCGTGGACCTCTTTGGTGTTGGTGGGGTACAGGTACATTGAGTTTTCTAATCTTTTATCGTTTTCTATAAAGTTGTCCGGAACTCTTATTTTACTTGCATATGTTTGTCCCAAAGAGCTATAGTATTCATTGAAACTATTTGAGATATCTTTTTTGGAATTTAAAAGTGTACCGTCGGTTGATATAATTTTTTCTATTTTTGTTTCAGGTTTGGGTCGCTTGCAGATGTCATTCACGCAATCCCAGAGAGCATTGGATTGGTTCGCATTGTTTTGAATAATTTTTTGTGCGTATGTATTTTTAGAAATTTTTATTAGTTTATCTAATTTATTTTTGTAAGTCTGATATTGCTTTTTTAGGTGTTGGTTGTTTGGGTTTTTCAGTAATGTTTTATACATAGTTTCTTTTTTATTCATTGATGTTAAAAGTGCAGGTGTTTCCACTTGTTTCGTTTCTTATTTTTTTTTTTAGTTTGATATTTTTTGTATTTTTTTAATATATGTTTGGTTTTTTCAATGAATTTATCCGTCATTTCGTCTACATCCCGTAGTGTTAAATAATATATGTTTTATTAAACAATTTTTATAAGTTTAATTTTTTGTATTTGTTTCTGTAATGTTGGGAGTACTATGTGGGTTTTGATTTAAATCTATAGTTAATGCTATGGATAATGATCTGTTATATTGAATAAAAACAAATGTTGGATTTTATTATTAGGAATATTTTTTGCAAAAAAATTGTCTAAACATGTTTGACTCTGTGGACGTGTGTATCTATTAATATATGATTCATAACCGAAACTGTTCAACGTATTTTTGTATTCTTCGACAAAATCTGAATCTTTTAGTAAATCTATGTTTATGTCCCCCGTTATTATGTGCAAATCACTTTTTTTAATTGATTGAATATAGTTCAGTAAATCTACATTGAACCTTTTTGGGCAAGTGTTTGGAGATCTGTAGATGACAGTTATTATAACAGCTGTGTATTCAAATTTTGTGATAATTTCTAGAGACTTAATTTCACCAACGTTTTTTATGCTATACGTGTGACTAATGTTGTTTTTGATATATACTATCACACCATCATTTTTGTTCAGCGCGCCTTTATTGTACAATGTGGTGTAGCCATCAATTTTCAATATGTCCAAATCATACACAAGGTATGTTTCCGAAAGTACAATGATTTGAAATTCAGGTGAGAGCCTATCCGAAAACACAATCATCTCATCCATGTTTTTCGTAATACTTCTGATGTTAAAGTGTATTATGTTGAATGGAGTTGGTTTATCTGAGACAAAGTCTGCTACATCTGAAATTACTTTTGCTAATATTGGTTCGTTCTTATATTCTTTTATGAATGGGTCCATTTTGTGTATACAGTACCTATATATGTTGAGTGTAATATAGAGGATGGAATATTATAAAGATCAATTTGATGATATGCTGAAGATGAAGAAGAGAAAAAAATGGGAATAAAATATTCAAATAAGTGAAAAAGGAAATTGTGGCATGATGGACATATTTGAATTAAAGAAAAAAAGCATCCTCCAGCGAGACTCGAACTCGCAACCCTAAGCTTGCCGGACCTATGCTCTACCAATTGAGCTATGAAGGCTATGCGAAATCGACACACACTCGTGAACACTTTACTTCCTTCAATTTAATGCGATGTTGGGAAATGAAATAGAAAAATCAAACGTACTTATCGGTGGCCGTCGAGACCCGGTACCTATTCACCCAAACATCATCGTCGAAGTGACGATTTCAGTAGAAGATCCAGGAAGATGATCTCCAACCACTGATAAGATTTTAGCCAAATATAAGTTGTGAAGTGGGGAATTGTTGTCCGTGAAAAATTATGAAAAAGGAAATTGTGGCATAATGGACATATTTAAATTAAAGAAAAGCATCCTCCAGCGAGACTCGAACTCGCAACCCTAAGCTTGCCGGACCTATGCTCTACCAATTGAGCTATGAAGGCTATGCGAAATCGACACACACTCGTGAACACTTTACTTCCTTCAATTTAATGCGATGTTGGGATGTTTGGGTGAATAGGTACCGGGTCTCGACGGCCACCGATAAGTACGTTTGATTTTTCTATTTCATTTCCCAACATCGCATTAAATTGAAGGAAGTAAAGTGTTCACGAGTGTGTGTCGATTTCGCATAGCCTTCATAGCTCAATTGGTAGAGCATAGGTCCGGCAAGCTTAGGGTTGCGAGTTCGAGTCTCGCTGGAGGATGCTTTTTTTCTTTAATTTAAATATGTCCATTATGCCACAATTTCCTTTTTCATAATTTCTCACGGACAACAATTCCCCACTTCACAACTTATATTTGGCTAAAATCTTATCAGTGGTTGGAGATCATCTTCCTGGATCTTCTACTGAAATCGTCACTTCGACGATGATGTTTGGGTGAATAGGTACCGGGTCTCGACGGCCACCGATAAGTACGTTTGATTTTTCTATTTCATTTCCCAACATCGCATTAAATTGAAGGAAGTAAAGTGTTCACGAGTGTGTGTCGATTTCGCATAGCCTTCATAGCTCAATTGGTAGAGCATAGGTCCGGCAAGCTTAGGGTTGCGAGTTCGAGTCTCGCTGGAGGATGCTTCTTTTCTTTAATTTAAATATGTCCATTATGCCACAATTTCCTTTTCATAATTTCTCACGGACAACAATTCCCCACTTCACTATTCAAATAAGTTTGAGTGGTTACTTCGCTACTCTTTGTGAGTTAGAACGCAATCTTGATATGTTTTTGTCTGGCTTCGCTTCTTTCCTTATATTTCCAGTGGGTTTTAGTGTGTTGTTTAAGTGATTTGTTGTTCGAATATCTTTGGCGCTTTTTGGTGGTTGTAGTTGGGTTCGTCTTTCAATTCTTCTCCATGTAAAATTATTGGCTGAGTTGGGGTTGCTGGGGTACTGTTTGATTTAACAGCGTGGTGTTCTGATTCTTGCAGATCCTGTAAGGTATATTCCTTGTTATCAACAATCAGTTTATTTCCCCTGATATAACAGTTTCTGTTGTTGTGCTTTTCGTGAATCAAGTATTTTCTTAGTTCTTGGTATTCGCTGCGTTGTTGATCAGTTGAATCGTTAGCTATTGCAAAATTGCTTCCTTTCAGTTTTTTGGAATTTCTGATTGTTTTAGTTTTCTTGAAATGATATATGAATTCTATTTTCACTGGACGATTTGCTTTTTTTCCAAGGTAATAAAAGTTGTTGATATTCGATTATTCCGAAAACAATAATATTATTTTCCCTATCCTTTCTTTCTATCTTCTCAATTTTTTCCTTGAGATATAAATTTTCTTCCTCTAGGTGGTTAACTCTGAACTTCAGTTTTTCTATCTTCAGCAGAATGTTGGCTTCGCTAGCTTCGATGCAATTTTTCAGCTCAATTTTGCTATTTTTTATCTCGCCTAGAATTTCTTTGATTTTATCATCCATAATTTCTAGTCAGTCACTACAACTATTACTTTTATACTTTTGGCTTATGGTGGAATAGCGCCCAGCCAAATTTCTTATCAGTATTTATAATGAGAGTGGCTTAGACTAGGAGGAATCGGCGCATGAGTACCGAAAACTATTCCACCTCAATTTTTTTATGCGATCCTCTTCAAATTGCCCTACTGATGATATAAATGCATGTTGCCATGGGGCAATCCCGTGCCATATTGTTTAAACCGAAATTGTTTAAACAATTGCAAGGAATTGTTATTTTTCAACCGGACCAATTTTTTTTATATTCTTTATTGAAATACAAATTAAAAAGGTCTCATGGTTGGTTGGTTGGTTGGTTGAAAGCTGGCGAGCCAGAGACAGGGTTGGCATAGCTTCCCTTGACACTGCGACCAGCTGGGGTCTATTGTATCACTCTGTCGTCAGTGGTTCCTCATTCAAACAGGTTTGTGCCTTTAATTAGGTTTAGTAGCCTGTTGATAAGGTTCCTCGGATTCATGCCTGTTTCCGGGTTGATCTCTCCAAAGGTTGTGTGTGGCCTTCTACTCAGGGCGTCGCAGTCGAAGATAATATGAGAGGCTGTTTCCTCCTCTTCATCACACAGCCTACACTCCACGGTTTCCCTGCGTACTCCCATGGTGTTTAGGTGTTTACTTAGGCCGCAGTGTCCAGTCAACAGACCTACTATTATACGTGCCTTCGTTCTGTTCAGGTTCAGAAGGTCAGCCGTCAGGGTCCGGTTTGGGTGCCCTACCATGACTTTGCTGTGTATTTGCCCGACAGTTTGATCCCAATATTGTTGGTGTCTTCTCTTTATCCACTCGTCGATCAGGGTCCTGCATCGGTTTTTGCTTATCCCATGCACAGGTTCTGGCCCTGTGAATAGCGTTTCAGATGCTTGTCTAGCTAGCTGGTCCGCTTTTACGTTGCCTTCAATGCCTCTATGACCTGGCACCCACATCAAGGTAACCTTGTTGTGTTTTGCCAGCTCGATGAGGTTCTGGAGGCAGTCCCAGACCAGTTTACACTTTATCTGTATAGAGTTGAGTGCTTTGATAGCACTTTGACAGTCAGATAGAATGTAGATGTGTTTTTCCTATAACCACTTTCTAGATTCTTCTGAATGCATACCATAATTGCATGTGTTTCAGCTCGGAATATCGTGGAGCATTTGCCAAGTGGTATTATGTAGTCCCTTCTTTGCCTTACCCCATGTATTCCTGCTCCCGTTCCTTCAACTGTCTTTGAACCGTCTGTATACCAAACTATGTCCGCAGTTGATTGTGATTCTATACTCGGAGCCCATCCAGATGCGTCAATTCGTATTTAGAATGGTTTTTCGAATGAGTTTAGGGGTTGCATGTAGTCTGAAATCATTTCGAGTTCTTCGATGTTGATTACATGAGTGATTCTGGTATGTCCAGTTGTTCGAATTCTCCAGTTTTTGTTTGTTTCAGTCTGTATGCACTCATCCTGGCCTCTACAATGACATGTAAGTCAAGGGGTTCGAGGTTTAGGATGATTTCTATTGCAGCTGTTGGAGTGCTATTCATCGCACCCGTGAAGGTCCCATGACTTTTCACGATAAAGTTAATATTTTTAGAGATATGAATTTTTATAGGTTCGAAAAAACTCAAATTTGGGTACTTTTGACCCATGAAAAATATATTAAAAAAAATATATAAATAATATTTTTTTTTATTTTTTATACAATAGTTAATAATATTCTTAATAGATATTTAAAAAAATTTCATTGTATCAACCTGTTTTTTTATTGTTAATTTCGCGCGCTCACAAGTATGCGTCGCTTACCTTTAAGTATCGCCGTCTCTCTCTGACTCATGCGCTGCATCGGCCTCGCTGTGTCCTGAATTATTATTTATCATTTATCTTAAAAACTATTAACTTTATCAAGATTGTTAAGGAGAGCAATGTTATTAATAATGAAATTGTCTACAATTTGTTTTTCACAAAAAAATTTCTGGAATTCTTCTTTTTATGTTTTCCTTTATGTTGTTCCATCTAGACTATGCTTTTTACTCCTTCCGCTTCCTGTTGTCCCGTTATCCCGTTATCCCGTTTTCCTGTTATCCCGTTTTTTCTTTATCCCGTTATCCCCTTTTTCCTGTCATCCCGTTATCCCGTTTTTTCGTTATCCCGTTTTCCCGTTTTCCTGTTATCCCATTTTTTCGTTATCCCGTTATCCCGTTTTCCCTATCCCCTTATCATGTCATCCCGTTTTCTCGTTTTTTCGTTATCCCGTTATTCCCGTTATCCCGTTTTTCATTTATCCCGTTATTCCGTTTTCCCGTTATTCCCTTATCCTGTCATCCTGGTATCCCGTTTTCCCGTTTTTTCGTTATCCCGTTATTCCCGTTATCCCATTATCCCGTTTTCCTGTTATCCCGTTTTTTATTTATTCCGTTCTCAATTTATCGTACTACAATTATTATATTCGATTGCCATCTTGCAACCCTATTGCGGATCTGTGGATAAAATGAAAAAAAATTAAAATCGCGATGGAAAAATAGGGGTTGATCGTAGAAGGGTGAAAATTTAGGGTGGTATGTATTTTTGAATGCTGTATCATAAAAAAAATATCTAAAAAATAAAATAAAAAATTAAGGGGTGGACCACCCTTAACATTTAACAAATATTATTCATATTTATTTTATTTTTTTATATATTTTTCATAGGTCAAAAGTACCCAAATTTTGATATTTTTCAAACCTTTAAAAATTAATATCTCCAAAAATATTAATTTTATCTTGAAAAGTCATTGGGCCTTTTCAATTCGTATTTCAATAAAGAATATAAAAAAAAATTGTGCGGTTGAAAAATAACAATTCCTTGCAATTGTTTAAACAATTTCGGTTTAAACAATATGGCACGGGGTTGCCCCATGGCAACATGCATTCATATCATCAGTAGGGCAATTTGAAGAGGATCGCATGAAAAAATTGAAGTGGAATAGTTTTCGGTACTCATGCGCCGATTCCTCCTAGTCTAGCTAGCGATTTGCAAATAACGTGAATAATGATTGAAAATGCTCTTTTTACTCACGGATAACATATGTCACGTTAAACTAGTGTTTCACAAAAAACAATTACGATCAGCTGAATTGTAGAAGTTCATTCACACCGGTCAGAGCAAAAAAACATCGGATGATTTTTTGTGGAATCCTTTATCAGCAGATATGTTTTGGGCGATAATAGGTTTTGTGTACTCACAGATAGAGGCTATAATATGTTTCCGTCAATAACTGCATTTAAACTAACCTTTCTGGATAATTGGTTCAGAAGATCTATGCACTGTTAGGTACAGTTAATAGTTTTTCAAATTTGTTGAGTTATTCCAGGAATAACCTATATAATACACGCAATCTTCATGGAGTGAAATAAATATGTGGCACTTCGAATGAGATGAGATGATAATTAATTAATGGCACCGCACAATCAAATTTACAAAAGAAATTGAAATGAATGATTCGATGAACTCCTTAGATTTGACCATAACGAAAATAAACAATAAACACGATTTTTCAATCTTCCACAAGCCGTCGTCGTATTCAGATATTACAATACACAGTACTTCGACTCATCCCTACCAACACAAAGTAGCTGCATATGATAGTATGAACCACAGACTAGTAAATGTTCCTCTGTCAGAATAAAATTTCAATAAAAATTAAATAAAATTAAAAAGGCAATTTAGGAAGTGTATTCAACCGATTCATATACAAAGTCAAATTTCAAGGTTATTACTTATTCCGGCAAACCTTCAGAGAAAATTTCCAATTATTTAAGACATAAAGATATTAATATTGCTTACTGAACAAATAATACTTTGGGAAAATTTATCAAAAACTACAAAGATCGAACTGAAAAGTCCGACAAATCTGGAGTATATAAACTAATTTGTTGTACTTGTCCAAGTTTTTACATAGGACAAACAGGTAGAACTTTCAAGCAACGCATATCCGAGCATAGAAACAGTTTTATTAAGAGCAAATCTAATTCAACTTTCGCTAACCATCTCCTGATTGAAAAGCATCGCGTTGCTAATAACTTTGGACCATTGCATGTAGAAAAGAAAGACTCAATCTCCTAGAAAACTTGGAGATTAACAAAGAAAAGAACTCACAATATTTATTGAATGATCAGATTAATTTGAATGATTCGCCCCTTTTGAATCTGTTTACTAGAAATTGAATAATCTTTCGTCCATTAATCACTTAATTGCCAATTTTCGAACATTTGTCTTAACGAATATAACTCGTCCTAAAATACGAATGCCTAAATTTTGGCTGTATAATATACTGAAGCATTGTTGCCTTAGATCAAAACCACTCCACATCTGCATAAAAAAATCCTCGCCTAAAGCGCTCTGGATTTTTAGCGATTCAGATGTTCAGACATTTTTCTGAATAAAATATTTTTGCAAGCTTGAATTCAACTTAATTCATCAAACGGCGGGTAATTAAGTTTTCCAATTGACTTGATATTCATATTGGTATATATTTCGCGTAACAATAGTGATGAACTATTCATTACATCAAATCATTGATAAGCAGCCATTTAAAGTACCGTTTTTATTATTTTACGTTGATGACATTCTGACAGATAGTATGAAAGAGGTATTGACTCTTTTCAATAATTTCCACCGAAACATTCGGTTTACTTTAAAAAACTAAGGAAACAACGGTATTCCCTTTCTTGGCACATTCATAATAAAACTTCCAGGTGGTAGTTCGTCCAGCAATCGGTAGGTATACAAAACCTAGTATTCCGGAAGGGTTTTCAAGCTTCTTTCAAATCATCATCGATGGTTCGAAACATAGAGTCATCTCCCTCAAGATTTCATGTAGATAATTTCAAGAAAATAAAATATACGTTACTCCAAAATCAACATCCTAGATCTCTTGTTAATAGAATTCCACATAATCGGGCCAACTCAAATATCAATGCGGAAACAATTCAGATCAACGTATATCAAAGTACTATGAGGAAATCAGTAAGGCTCTGCAGAATGACCGACTGTCAATAGTCCTTAACAATGAAAATAAAATGAGAAGAATCCTTCCAAAATTCAAAGATGAGTTGCCTAAAGAGTCACAGTCAAATTTAGTTCACAAAATCGATACGTAAATTGTGATAAAATATATATTGAACAAACAAAACAGTTATTAGGGAATATAGTGAAACAGCACACAAATGACTACAGAGACCCGATTTACAAGAGCGGCGCAATCAGAACACTACCATAATCTGGGTCACAATTTCGATTCAAAAGATGTAGAAGTTTTGTATCAAAAAGGTTGATTTTGGAGCGTAGAAGGTTAATTCTTGGAATGGTACACATCAAACGCCATAAAAATGCAGTCAATAGACAAACGGACATCGAATATCTCAGTAGAACTTATAATAATATAATCGCTTCCTTTACCACTCTGTAACTTTTTATTATTTGTTATTACTTTTTATTCCATCTTTTATCTGTATTGTATGCCAAATTGTTCAATTTATTTTTCAATTTCACAATTCATCTTTTAACTATCACAAATATCATGATTCGCTAATAAATTGATATGTGTAATGCATATCAATGAAACGGTAGCCCGATATTCTTTCAAATATTTCAATAATCAATTTGCAATGCCTTTCACAGACACAGAAATACGCTATAGCTGGACCGTATATAAATTACAATACAGAGGTACTTCTACCATTCTGACCTCATCATATCCTTGCGAATTCCCCTGTTTTCTTCTAAAAATATAACCTAAAAGTTTGGATTTATCATCAAATTTCAACATGCATACATTAACTCTAGTTGCGATAACAATACGATAAGATGACACTGACCTGATGTTACAGCCGCAATGATGTAGTATGGAAGAATTTAAACGAAATACGGTCTATCGTCAATCGTTCATATTCAGGATCATTTCCGTAGGTGGTGACAGAATATGATGATGATGAGATAAATCAATGAAAGTTGATGTTGGTGAACTTAGTTGCGCTCTATTTCTTTTGGTGACGAGCACAGTCTGCTAAGAGTGTTATATGCTGCCCCCAAAGGAATGCCAACGAGCTCTTCGTCAAATGCAAAAAGAACAGTAAGCCTAATCCATGTTGAGTGTAAAAAATTGATCCCTCGTCTACGTCATAGTCAACACCTTGTATTTGCATCATTGTTGACATAATAGACAGACAAAATCGCAGACTTTCGGGAATTTCAACATTTATATATACAGTGTCGGTCATAAAGTTGGCTACATATGGGAAAAAAATTGTTATTGAAATTTCAGAAAAACTCTAATGGCGGTTCGTTTCTGCATATCTGACAACCAGAAAATCTGTTGCGACTTATATCACGTGACCTCAGATTTGGCGGGAATTTAAAAAAAAGTTGTCTGTGGTGCCGAAAAATGGGTAAATTGACAAGATATCGAAAAATGTTATCGAGAAAATGTGTTTGGAATCTAACGAGGAACACATGTACCAATTTTGAACCGGATTAAAAAAAACAAAAATACCATTTTATTCCTCTACTTTTACTGAAAAACCTTATACATTCTTGTTTTATCTGGAAACAGCTTCAATAACCTAAATCACATAAGTTCGGGTCAAAACTAATAAAATATTTGTGGAATAGACATTTTGCGGGAGATTAATTATGAAAAGACGATTTAGTCTTGTTACATGAGCTTATTCAATATTCTCAACCCGTGAATAAAATTTAAACCAACTAATATTTGTAATTAAAACTTAATAATACATTATTTATCCTTGCTAAATTTAATATTGGTTAGTAAATTTGAACTTCAATGACTTAGCTATATTTTTTAATTTTATAAGGCGGCTTTGAAAAAAGATCTACTTTTGTTGTAACAATAACAAATATCACAATAACTTTTTGACAATTTTGTTGGAGTTGTCGTTCTTTATCAGTTTTTGTGTTTTTCAATTTTCAATAGAAATGGCTCCAAAACTGAGATACAAGAAAAAATTTAAATAGTATTGCTATATGGCGAGAATTATCATAGAACAAGAGAAGTAGCTGAAATTTTCAATGGAAGGCATCCAGACCAAAATTTGCATTCTACTACGATGGCAAAGATATTGCAAAAATTTAAGAAAACTGGTTCGGTTGAAAACAAATATAAAAGTGTTTACGATAAACCTGTTGTAAATAATGAAAATAATGTAAACAATGTTTTACTGACAGTCACTGAAACACCAAGAGTTTCGACGCAAATTATGGCAGAAAAGGCAGAAATATCTCAAACCTCTGTTGGGCGAATTCCAAAGCAAAATCACTTTCAATCATACAAACCAAAATTTGTGCAAGTACTGCGAGACAGGGATTATGACGCTCGATTTTATTTTTGTGCATGGTTCCAGGGAATGTTAGAAGACAATGGTGATTTCTCAAAAAATGTGCTATTTTCTGACGAAGCAACTTTTACCTCAAATGGTGTCGTCAGTTCTCAAAATTGTAGATGGTGGGCAGATCATAATCCTAATTCTATTATTGAAGCCAAGAACCAATATAGTTGCAAAGTGAATGTTATGGTGTGGAATTTTAAATGAGCGAATTGTAGGTCCCTTCTTTTTTAGACAAAATTCAAATGGCGAACGGTATTTGAACTTTTTACGGACCGAGATATCTACATTTATCGACAACCTACCATTACAAGAGCGGATTCGTTTATTCTTTCAACAAGGTGGGGGGCTTCTATTCATTCTACGAATGAAGTGTGGGAGTGGTTGAACAATATGTTTGGTGAGTAGTGGATAGGTCGATATTCAGGTAATCCTTGGCCTGCTAGGTCTCCAGACCTAACGCCGTGTGATTTCTTTTAATGGGGCTACCTAAAAAGCAATGCTTATAAACAACATCCATTTCGAAATGTAGAACATTCAGAAATTTGTATAAGGAATTGTGCAGCACTGATCAACAGAACTATGTTGAAAAATGTTCGCCGCGAAATGTTTTCCAGAACAATTATATGTATGGAGCGCGAAGGTGGTCACGTAGAATATTCAAAATTTGTACATTGTTTGTTTATTGAGTTTTTTTTTATTTTTCCACACCCACCTAAACAATATTAAATTCAATTAGGATAAATAATGTATTATTGAGTTTTAATTACTGATATTAGTTGGTTTAAATTTTATTTACGGGTTGAGAATATTGAATGAGTTCATGTGCATCAATATACAGGGCATGACTACACCTTGTGACAAGACTAAATCGTGTTTTCATAATTAATCTCCCGCAAAGTGCCTATTCCACAAATATTTGATTAGTTTTGACCCGAACTTATGTGATTCAGGTTATTAAAGCGGTTTCCAGTTAAAACAAGAATGTATAATGTTTATTAGTAAAGGTAGAGTAATAAAATGGTATTTTCGTTTTTTTCTCAATCTGGTTCAAAATTTCGGTACATGGGGTTCTCGTTGGATTCCAAACACATTTTCTCAATGCATTTTTTCGATATCTTGTCAATTTGACCCATTTTTCGGCACCACAGACAACTTTTTTTTTCATTCTGAGGTCACGTGAAACGAATTTTTAAGTTATCAGACATGCAGGAACGAACCGCCATCGGAGTTTTTCAGAAATTTCAATAACAAATTTGTTTCCCATATGTAGAACATTTCACCTGGAAGGAGATACGATTCAGTGTAAAGACGGCCTTCCATACCAGCTTTTAGTGTCAACTTTTTTTGAAAGTGCTGCTATTTCCAAATGACCATTTCCTTAGAGCAGAACAAACGCGGCGTTTGTACGTCAACAGTCAATGAATGCTTAGTATTCAGGTTAAAGTTACAGGATGCCCATTAACAGAAATTTTCATTTTTTGCATTGTGTTTTACTTGCCAGTTGTCACAAACTCGCCAAACCAAACAGCACTTCCATAATTTATCATTTTTGGTTATATTTGTCTATAGACAAGGAGAGCAACATGTTTATAAACGAAGAGGTCAACAACTTGACGCTGAAAGTAAAACTTAAACCAACAAATAGCGGTATGACCTTGAAAAAGCGGTGGCTAGTTTTGAAGTACTCTGATTGGCTGGAAGCAAGAAGCCAGCTTCAAAAAGCTGGTATAGAAGGTCGCCTTCAACAACGGTTCTACGGGTTTTTTTTGTACACGCTTCATTAGTTTCACCTGTATGTATGTATGAATGTAGGTAATGGAATCTTTTGAATTAATTTCTACCATCTTCCAGATGTCCGAATATTTGAAATTTTGCATACTTATTAAGAACCGATGACAATACAGTAATTTCTTAGCTATGACCTGGTATTCTCACCTAGATCGTCAGAAAAAAAATAATTTGTATTTCAAAGATATGGCGAAAGCACTGGTTATTCACAGCACAATTTTCATTTCAAAGATATGGCGAAAGCACTGGTTTTTTCACAGCATAATTTCCATTTCAAAGATATGGCGAATGCACATTGGCCAAAATTTACTTATAGTTTTTATCTCATGTGGAGGAATCAATCGAGGAGTTTTTCTCCCGTATTCTTTTTTATCTTTTGTAGCAATATGGGCTAAAAAGTTAAAGATAAAATTATAGTTTAAAAAACTAAAAAACACACTTATAAAGCAATAAGGACTAAACACATTAAAATAATAAGAATAAAGGAATTGGCCAAAAAAAAATCTATTATGTAACAAAAGCGTGGGGGTGCTCTTTACTTACTTTTCACAATCATATCAAGATATTTGATATCAAGCACCTCACACTTTTTTTACATAAGAGAAAAATTTTTGTTCAATTACTTTATTCTTATTATTTTCAACTTTTTAGTCCTCATTGCTTTATAAGCATGTTCTTTAGTTTTTCAAACTATAATTTCTTCCTTATAATTGCTGCAGCAGCTTTAATTATTCGTAATCGTTCTGCTTGCTTCAGTTTTTTATTTTCGTACCAAGCGTTAAAAAAGGATAGTCGCTTGAGTATCACGGAAATCCGTCGGGATATTTCGATGACGTCACCGAATGTTCCCGATAATTTCAGAAGACAAGATCGACGATATATAGGTCACACGAACCATGGGAGCAGTTAGTTGTGTGAATATTGTGCAGAGAAACAAAGTAGGACATATTAGCGAAGTCTATTTAGTGCAGTGCATTTAAGTTGTAAACAAGTATTGTATGATCATTGAGTGTATTATTGTGTTGAGTTTCAAAGTGGAATAAACGGACATCGAGTTTATTGAAATATTATTTTTGATTGCAATAAACGGACCCCAGAGGATGAAGAACGACGCCATAGAGAAAAGCAAGAAGAGGAAGAACGGCGACAAAAAAACTAGGGGAAAATAAACAGATGCAAAAAAAATTCCAGGAAATTATGGAAGAACAAAACAAGGAACGGGAACAACAGAAAGCATTTGACGAGGAAATGTATTAGAAAACCGAGGGAAAAATCGCAGAACTGAAAAAAGATGTTGGCGCAGTGCGAGAAGAAGCAAAGAAAGAAGTGTGGGTGTTGCGAGAAGAACTAGAAAAGAAATTTGCTTCATTGAAGATCCAAGACCATTGTGAGAGGGTTACCAATCGCAAAATTCCTTAAAGCCACCGGCTTTTGATTAGCAGTCTTTTTACCGTAAGCAGTTCCCAATGGATGGGACGATGAAGAAAAGGCAACGGCACTTATAGTAGCTAAATATCAACAACTGCTGCTTCATAAGTTTTTTTACAATAGCCCGTTGAACAACGTCTCAACTGTCACAGATCTAGGGGTAATCTTTGTTGAACAAATGAGATTTGTAGATAACATAAATATGATTTCGGTAAAAGAGTCAACAATTTTAGGAAAGGTACTTCGCAATGGCTCTGAATTTTCATTAAATTATATTAGGAAAGTATATGTTTTATCAGTTGCTTGTAAATTGAATTATGCTTTGAAAGAGTTCAAAATAAATTTTCAAGGTTATGTGCATTCAAATTGAACATTTGCACTGATAATCACCAATACTTGCTCATCATGAATGAACTGAACCTATTCCCATTACGTAAGAGAAGACTTCAGCTAGATTTATGTTTTGTGTGTAAACTGTTGAACGGAACTGTTAACCGTCCAGAACTACTCGAAATTATTTATTTCAACGCCCCAAATAGAGTGCTAAGATTTCCCCAATTATTTCGAATTTCATTTCATGCCACTAACTATGGCCGACATGCTCCAATTGAAAGAACATTGAAAGCTATAAATGATCGTGATATAGATGTTTTAGGTTGTTTAATAAATTCAAAAATTATCTGCGTGATATGTCTGATATTTTCCACTCTTTTCCTAATACAAGTGTTGTGTAATATAATATTATGTATTGATGTTTAGTTAATAAGTATTTAAGTAAAATATTCATTATTCTGTATTGATGTTTAGCTAATAAGTATCAAGGTAAAATATGTATTATTGATATTATTACCATGTATTTAATAATAATAATAATAATAAATTCATTTATTGTTAACAATAATAATAATAATAATAAGGTACAATGTTCTAAGATATAGTAAATATAAAATGGATGAAATATGTGTCTTTGTTTAAAATTAGATTATATCTATTCTAAGGATTCATATAGTTTAACAATAAATGATACTCGATAAGTAAATTAATACTTGTTTCGAGAAATAAACATAAGTAGGACTTTTACATATATGTATAGAGGACATGTAGGACTTATTTATACTAGGTATTTGTCGAACATAGAATAAAGAATAAATATTGTAATTCACAGTATGTATAAACAAGAATGAGTGCATGTTAAAATGGGTTACGTTTATAAGTATGTTGTTGATTAATAATTATAATAATAATAGTTGATAAGAGGTACAGTTAGTCATTAGTCACACGAAATATTATGTGTTCCCTGTTAAGTTTTTAATCATTTCGTTTATTGAAGATATGTTTTTTATTAATTCTTTTTTTAATGGTAGTAGGCCATTGCATGTTTTGACGGTGTCAGGTAGCGAATTATACAGCTTGGGTGCCATGTATGAATATGATCTTTCTGAAACCAACTTATGTACAACTGGGATTGTGTGAAGATGCCGTTTTTGTGTGTGGTAGGTGTGGATAGTTATTTTGGCTGAGTGTCTGTTTTGATGGTATTTTAAATTGACTTTATAAAAATATTATATCCATATAATGGGGGATATCCGTATATTTACAAAATAAACAAAAAATAAAATAAAAAGTTTAGTAGACTAGATCTTTCAAGGTCCAACCTTGGTATATAGGTATGATATCTCAAGGCTTACTTAGTAACTCTCACTTGGTAATTGGACACCGATACTGATAAAAAATATAACTTGTCCGCATTTTGTGTTCCAAAAATGTCATAAATCTGAACCCATTTTTAATTTACAGTTAATTAGCTTTTCATGCACAGAATCCGACCAATGGTTTTGAAAATATAAGCAAAATATTTCATACGTTTCAAATCTTACAAGTATTTGCATAGCTATTATAAATTCACAATTACAAATTATCAGGACAGTCTGTATGGTGTTAGGAATCTGTATGGGGTGAAAAATATGTATGCGGCTAGGAACAATTATTTTATACTTTTTAGTCCGTTTTAAAAACATTGTATATTGTAGATTTTTTTCCACCATCTCTGGCGTAGTCAGCTCATTTGGTTTGATATTGTTTGTATTGAGGTCTCCCAAAGTATTGTATCACATAACGATAACCAATCTTTTATGTTGTTAAATCAGCTTTCAATAAAATATATATCGACACAAGCAATACACTTATTCTCGTAGATATAGATTGTAGGGATGCCGATATGGCTCTTCAGCCTCTCCGTACTTCGACCTATAAGGTCTTTTGTACATTACCCTTTATCTATTCAAGACCCAGGATTCCAAGACTCCTTGCGAAGCGTATCAGTTTCCTGGAAGCTGAGTTCCTGATGTCTGATATCATTAGTGAAACCCCTTCGAGGAACTTAAGCCTTTTGCGGAACAGCGCTTGGCAGTCGCAAAGCAGGTGTTCTGCACTTTCAGAGAAGTTCTCGTAGTACAGACACAGTTTACTGTCTGATCTATCCATTTTTTGAGGTGATACCTCAGAGGGCAATGTTTAGTGAGCAGTCCCGTTACCAGTTTCAAGTCTGTCTTGTCCAACTCGAGAAGCTGTTCAGCTTTCTTTGGCGATGGGCTCAGAAGCCTTTCAGCTTGTCTCTGCCCTGGAACCTTGTTCCAGTGGGTTTTAATTTGGCCAGTTTTCCAGCACCGAAACTCTTTGTTGATGTGGGCTTTGCAAAGACCACAAAAGGGTTCCGCACCAGAAAATTGAGTGTTGGCGCCTTCCTTGGCAAGGCTGTCCGCTTCTTCATTGCCTTTGATTCCCTTGGGACCTGGCACCTACATCAGAGTAACCTGATTGCTCGTAGCCAGTTGTCTTAGGGAGAGTTTGCAGACCCAAATCAGTCTAGACTCACAAGTGTGTGACTTCAGAGCTTTCAGTGCTGCTTGGCTGTATGATAGGATATAGATCTCTGCCCTCATGAAGCCTCTTATAAGGCACTCTTGGGTGCAAATTTCTATAGCATGGGTTTCTGCTTGAAAAATTGTTGGGACTTTGCCTAGGGATTTTGAGAGTCTAAAATTAGGACCCGTTACCCCCACTCCAGCCCTCTCGTCCATTTTGGAACCATGTATTCCTTTTTAATTGAGGCCCGTTCGTTATGAATATATGGTAGTTGTTTATAACCACTTCATAATTCACTTCAGAGTCGTGCCTAGCTGGCATAATATCTGATGGCTTGTACCTGGATTCTAGCAGAATATTTTCCAGAATCTTCAGATGTCCAATCAGATTTCTAGCCTTCAAGTTTGATGCCTGGTGCAGTCTGAAGCAGTGAACTCTATACTATACGTAACTGGAACGGACCCGACCGTTTACTCCAATAACGTAAAGTGTGTCAGGGGCCGCTAAAACAGAGATAGCCTAATTTACGGTAACCTGTCTTTGTCATACTCAGTCAAATGAATTACGGTTATATGCATAAATTATCTCTTAAGTGAAAATTAAGGGAGATTGGGGATTATTTTTGTTCAATACGTTTAATATAAGTGAAGATATACATTTACTGTGTTCTATTGTGCTATTAGTTCCGTTTCCTTTATCGTGTGTGGTTTAAAGAGCAGCATAGTTGGTGTGATTTGCTACTGGTCTTAGCGATAGTTTTCATTTAACATTAATTAAAAAACAATGGTGATTTATTGTGTAGCGTTTGGATGCAAAAACGAGCAAGATTATCGGCAAATATATTTTCATGGGTAAGTTGATAATATTTAGATTTGGTTATGTAATGAATAATTAGCGATATTACTAGCAAGATTGAAAGTGAATTTATTTTCAAGTTGATATATTACTATACAGAGGTAGTATATCTACTGACCACTCTTATACCGCCCCTCCTGAAGCTTATAAATCATTCACCAATTTTGTCACTCGAGGAGGTCTTCTTTATGCTTCAGATGTGGTGAACAAAATTTTACATTTTGCAGAAAAGCAAATTCGTCTTCTTTTAGAAAGTGGAATCATTTTGAAAAGCAAAATAAACTTGAAACAAAATATCATAAATACAGTTATTAATCATTTTGCTGTAGATATAGATCTTTTTAAACCTAGACACCCTGTAATACAAGAATTTGTAGGTGAAGAATGTCACGAAATTCAAATTATTCGTAAAATAATTTCTATATATTTAAAGTGCCGAATGTATCACCATAGCAAACTATTAAATTTAGAATTTCATGGAAAAAGTGCCACAATGAGACAAAAAATGACAAAACTTGTTTTATTTAATGTAATATAAAATAAGAATTGGATTTTATTTTGTGTGTTTATTTTATCTAGAAATCTCGTGGGGGATCAGTCAAAATTTTACTTGAACGTTGTACTGTTTGCATTATTACTTTCTTTCCTGAATAACGATTGGGAGAAAATCACGTTTTCTCCTAAAAAAACCTAAAAAATACAAATTTATTCAAAATAATGTGCGAGGGTTCCATTAACCAACATAAGATAAAAAGAGATAGGTATCCGTAACAGATGCGGGTTGCCTATACAATGGTTTTGCCTCACTTTTCGCCCAAGGCGTGGCCGTTCCAGGTAGTATATAGAGTTGGTCACTGGTCTGAAGGCACTTTTTGCCGCTTCTTTCATTACACTCAAGTGCAGTGACGCAAGATTCAGCATTACCTCTAGTGCTGCAGTGGGGGCACGTGAATATTCCCAGACAGGCTAACCGCTGCACTTTATCCATCTTGATTTCACTTCTTACATGACCATCTATAATTTTCTCCATTGTTTTCAGGAGACAAGGGGTGAGACTGATGGGTAAATTCTCGTGAATTCAAAAAGTATTGAATTTAATAGAATTATTCGTTCTTGAGTGCAAGTATGTTTTCAATAGAGTATTTAACTAATTTTATTTTATCCTATATTGTGCAGCAGGAACACCTGCAATAAGAGACAGAAATCTGTAACATGTTATTTTCTCGTGCATGTGCCATCTTTATCAAAAACCATATGATTTATGTGTCGATTGATAAGTTTTAATAATGTTGTTGTACTCACGTTGTGTTCATGTGGTTGTTATATACCTACTATATTACCATTAGTTCCAAAATGCCACAGTAGCGAACATTTATCTTCGGTTTCGAATAATAATCGTTCTTTAAATAAATATCATTATTGAAAATACCTAGTTGTTTTGACGAATTGTGTTCGAACTTTCATAACATTGATATTTTTTATCCAGCGAATGTGGAACAAACCAAATTTTGCATTATATCGGTCTTTCAATAGTCTCAAAATGAAGTATGTTTCTATACGGAGAGAAGTTTAGAAGACGCCGACTGAAACTAATCGGCTTATGCAAGAAAATAAAATATTTTTCGGCAAAACTCAATTTATGTCTACCCTTTGTCTAACAATTCTCCAATTTTTCAATGCCGTCCGAATAATACAATTTCTGGAAGACCCCAAAACAGGCCTCTGTTTCGGCGAAGTCTTTCCCGTTCGACCCAAATCTCTCACCACCTAGCCATTTCTCAAGTTTGATAAGACATAATAATCGCAGGGAGGCAAATCTGGAGAATATGGAGAATAAGAAACCGATTCATAGCGCAATTCATCATCAAAATTTTCTCCTATGTAAAAAAAGCGTGGGGTGTTCACTTCTCATAATGATATTAAGATAACTGATATGAAGCACATCACGCTTTTTTACATAAGAGGAAATTTTTTGGTCGATGACTTGTTCTTGACATTTTTAACTTGTTAATCCTCATTGCCAGAGCCGGATTGAGAGGGGGCAAACGGGGCTGCAGCCCCGGGGCCTCCACAAGAGAGGGGCCCCCACAATAGAAATGTTTAGGTAAAATTTCCTTACAAATACCGAAGAATATGCAAAATTATATATAAAAAATCTGACAACGAAAGAGCAGTTCTTCCACTTTGTCCTCCAATTTTTCGTTTTAAACATTCAAAAGCGTGTTTCGTATTCTTGTAATAATCCATGGTTAATATTCATCTTCGATCTGATGAATCATGTGTATATGCGAGAAACAATCACCAAGTAAAACATCATACTATTATACAAAATATTATATCGTATCGAAATTAGCTGTAAAAACAAGAACAATTAAATTTCAAAAAAAAAAATTTTTTTTTATTAAATGGAGGATGTTTCGTCTAATGTATTCTTCGAATGACACAAGCGATCTAGATTCACAATGAAATTCAATAATCATAAGCAAAAGAAAATAATATTTCAATTTATGAATATGATTGCATCAAATTATTTATAAGAGCCTTGTGCGCATTCCATAATAGAACAAAAGTTGCAAATTCTGTTGACTATTTTTCTGCCGATTCTACAAACACTTTGCCCGTCTATACCTGTTTTTCCTATTTATTGGCGTTGACAAGTGTCCGCTGAGTGGCGCGCTTGTAACAGAGAAATCCCCGAAATCTGAAAGGATGACATTCCGCAACAAATGTAAATCCTTCTGAAAAAGGACTATCAAAAAGACCAATCTAAGCTGTTCTACTATCAAATTCTTGATAACCAAAATTTCAGAGCTACATTCCCAAACATTGAAATTACGGTGATTATTTTTTGTCATTGCTAGAAACCAATGGAAACGTTCAATTGAAATAATTCATATACGTTTTGGCCAATCAATAGTGGGAATATTCTACCTAAAAAATTGTCGCGGGAATAATTTGAGGTATTTTGTTTTTATTGTCGGATAACCTATATTTTTAATTTGACGTCTGTCATCAATTTTCATGAAAAGTGAGAAATGAATCAAAACCGGTTCAGTACATTATATTGTAACGAACCTAGGCCGGACCTGTCACCTCACGCGTTGCCATCGACAACGATGATGTCATCCCCGGAGATATTCGAGAACAATCAAGTCGCTCTGCCGCGGAAAACAACGGTCAATATTGGAAATAACTGGAACATGCTGGTCGCCAACTGCCAGAATTCGAAAGATCGGGAATTCTGTAACGGAGATAAATAGGCAGCCCTCAAGATGGCACAGGCAGTCTCACTCTCAGTCTGAACGAGCCCATACGATCGAGCTAAACACTGGCGTAGTAATATAAATTGAGTTGTAGATTTAAGTGCGAAATAAATTAGTAAAACCAAGTTAAGTTTATTTACGTTACAATTGGTGTCGGAAGCGAGATTTTGAAAATAAACAAGTGATCGTGGAGTGGATAGTCAGAAAAATAAATTGATAGACCTTTTTGTACGCCCAAAATAGACAGTGGCCCGGTTTTCGCGAAGTGGACAATTGTGCGTGGGAATATAAACTGATACACTGTTCGCGTGAAACAGACAATAGACTGGTGGCCCGTGGAAAAGAATTCGCGAAGTGAATTTTTAACAAACTGATAAACTTTTCGTGTGAAACAGACTGATACCTCGTCAAAGACAAAATGTGTTCAAGAAAAGTGCGCCTTGCGGATTTGAAGGTAGCGGAATTGAAACAGGAATTGGAGGAAAGGGAACTGGAAACAACGGGTAAAAAGCAAGTACTCCAGGAAAGACTTGCAGAAGGACTTATACAAGAAGGTGAGGACCCCGAAACATTTTTATTCGAAGTTCCCGGAGGTGATTTGAGTCCGATAATAGAATCCTTGAAAGAAGAGCTGCAACAAAATTCGAGGACTTTGGAAGAGAAGCTTGAAGAAAATGCTAGAAATCTGGAAGAGAAGCTTCTAGAAAATTCAAGAAGCCTGGAAGAAAATGCAAGAAGCCTGGAAGAGAAGTTCCTGGAAAACACAGAAGGCCTAAAAAAAGAATTGTGTGGTGTGGCTAATTTTCTAGAAGAAAGAATGGGAACCGTTGAGACAGAGATAGATAAAATTAGGGAGCAAATGAACACGGAGGTAGATAAAATCAAAGATGGGGTCCAGACAGAAATGGACAAAATAAAGGAAACGATCAGTAAGCTGGAAAAACGAATTAATAGTGCGCCCTCCACAGAGATGGTTAACGAAAATGCAATGCTGGACTTGAGTTTGAACTTGGATAAAGTTCAAGAGGGTATAAAAGATGTCAAGGTCATTTCAGAAATAGGGAAGCTTTCCATGAAGCCGCCTCAGTTCGACGGAAAAACTCCATGGGCAAATTACCGCCGGCAGTTTGAAGCAGCGGCCAAAGCAAACGGATGGAATGCAGGGGAAAGAGCTGTAGCACTGACACTTGCATTACGTGGAGAAGCGACAAATATTCTACAAACTCTCACCGCCCAAGAAAAGGAGGACTATGATCAGCTGATTAAACATCTAGAATTACGATATGGCCAGGCCCATTTGGAACACATATACCACTCCCAACTGAAAAATCGCTGCCAGAAATCGGGCGAATCCTTACAAGAATTCGAAGCTGACATTGCACGCTTGGTTCGTCTCGCATTTCCAGCCACACCGGAAAATGTAATGGAGCGATTAGCGGTTCAGGCATTCTTGGATGGACTCCGTGACCAAGAAACCAGACAAGCGTTGACACTAGCTCGTCCAACACATCTCGTAGACGCACTGGCACGCGCTTTGGAATTCGAGGCAGCAAAACAATCCTGCAAAAACCAAAGCAAAGTTCGAAGTATTGAAGAAGACTCACAGTAGCATGCTGACTTGGAAGCTGCCATAAGAAAAGTGATGAAGGAAGTTTTGCCTGAGAAAAGACAGTTAAGATGCTGGAATTGTGGCAAAATTGGACATTTGCGTAGCAAATGTCCAACAGTCATCAACTCCGATGCAGGAAATCTAAAGAAGGTCGACGAGAAGGGGCAATCGTCGGCATGTGTCCGGCAAGCCCCGGTTAACAACGCATATGTCGCTATCCTTCGACGACAGAACAAAGGTGTCTTCGTAGACGGTCTCATCAATAACGAGCCTTGCACCATGCTGCTAGATACAGGTGCGACTAGGACAATTCTCGGGCCTTCCTTCACCGGAACGGATTGAACCGACAACTTGGAAGCTACGCACAGCAACAGGGGAGCCAGCTACTGTATATGGCGAGCTACCGATTGAAATAATTTTGGGCAGCACTAAAGTGAAACATCAGGCACTTGTAGCGGACATCGAAGACGATGCAATCATCGGAATGGACATCATGAATTCCAGAGGGTTTGAATTGGATTTCAAAGACGGCGTCCTACGTGTCAACGGAGAAGAGCTGGTGCTTCATGGGAGAAGTGAGGAGATGATCCGTGTGCTGTTGGCTGAAGATGTAAGCGTACCTGAGAGGGCTGAAACCATTCTGGAGGCTCGCCTGGACGGGAGTGCGAGCAGTGGAGACGTGGTGATGTTCGAGCCCAAACTTCATGATGAGAAAATTGGACGAGGGATTGCACTAGGGACGACCTTGTTGCGTGCTGACAAATTTGTGCCGGTAAGGGTCTTGAATGTCAATTATTTCCCAGTGACCTTGAAGAAAGGAACAATTTTGGGGCACTGCTCGTCAGTTTCATCTGTGATCCGGGGCGTACGAGGTACGATTAGCCAACCCAACAACTTGCCCACAGAACTAGAGAAATTAGTTGCCATCTCTTCCAAAGACATAAAACCAGCTCAACAGCCCAAACTAAGAGATTTAGTCAAAAAGTACCAAGACATCTTCGATACCGGACAAGGAAAAGGGGATCGAACTAATGTGGTCCAGCACAAGATTGATACTGGGGTGCCGACCGATCCGGCAATCAGCAAGAAGACTTCCTCTTGCCAAGAAGGAAGAGGCTGACAAAATAGTCAGCGATATGGGAAAGAAGGAGTTATCGAACCATCTGACAGTCCCTGGTCCCTCCAGTCGTACTGGTGAAGAAAAAGGATGGATCGACACGCTTTTGTGTAGACTATCGCCAACTTAATAATGTCACGAAGAAGGACAGTTACCCTCTCCCGAGAATAGATGACACCCTAGACACGTTGGCTGGTTCCACGATTTTCTCGACCCTTGATCTGAAGAGTGGATACTGGCAAGTAGAACTCGCTCAGGAAGATCGAGAAAAGACTGCTTTTACCATCGGCTCGGGATTGTGGCAGTTCACCGTTATGCCATTCGGGCTCTGTAATGCTCCCGCCACATTCGAAAGATTGATGGAGACAGTGCTGAAGGGACTCTCATAGAACACGTGTCTAGTGTATCTCGACGACATAATTGTGGTCGGCAGATCGTTCGAGGACCACGTGAAAAACTTGGAGGAAGTATTCCTGCGACTGAGGAACTCCGGATTGAAGCTGAGCCCTAAGAAATGCCATCTGTTCCAAAACGAAGTACGATACCTCGGCCACGTTGTCTCTGGGGAAGGAGTAGGAGTAGGACCAGAAGACCAAAGCTGTTAAGGATTGGCCCATCCCAAAAGACATTCACCAACTTCGAAGTTTCCTTGGTTTATGCACATACTATCGCCGATATGTGCTGGGATTCGCCAACATCGCTAAACCACTGACCAGGCTCACGGAAGGCCAAACAAAGTTCCAGTGGTCCGAAGAATGTCAAGACTCATTCAGGAAGCTGAAAGGAGCTTTGATCAACGCACCTATACTGAGCTATCCCCTACCCAAAGGGAAATTCATTTTGGATACGGACGCCAGCAACGTGGGACTTGAGCTGTCCTATCTCAGATCCAGGAGGGACAGGAGAAGGTCATTGGTTATTTCAGCAAGACGCTTAGCAAACCAGAGCGCAATTACTGTGTCACCAGGCGAGAGCTGTTAGCTGTTGTAAAGGGAGTGGAGCACTTCTACAAGTACGTGTATGGAAGAAGATTCCTGTTGAGAACTGACCATGCAGCTCTCAAATGGCTCTTACAGTTCAAAAATCCTGAGGGTCAAGTAGCACGTTGGATCGAGAGACTCCAAGAATTCGATTTCGAAATAGAACATCGAGCCGGAACTAGCCATAAGAATGCAGATGCCTTGTCGCGAAGACCATGTCCAGATGATTGCTCACATTGCCGACAGCAGAAGAGAAAGAAGCAACACTTTGTAGAACCGCGGCAATGGATGACAACTGGAATGACAGCAAGATCCAGAAAGACCAAGAGAAAGACCCCGACCTTGGCTTAGTCGTCAGCTGGAAGAAGGGCAATCGAAGACCATCATGGCAGGAAGTCGCAGGTTACTCGCCGGCTGTTAAGTCCTATTGGGCACAATGGAACTCTCTTATTCTGGACAATGGGATCCTGAAACGTGTGTTGGAGGCCGAGATTGGTGGGGAAGACAGACGCCAAATAATTGTTCCCAGGAACAGAAGAGAGGAAGTGCTGCGGGAAATCCATGATGGAGTCGCTGGAGGACATCTGGGAGTGACGAAGACCCTGCAGAAAGTGAGGCAAAGGTTTTACTGGGCCAATTGTCAAGCTGACGTCCAGGACTGGTGCAGAAAGTGCGCTGTATGCGCTGCTAGCAATGGACCTCGAATACTACCCAAGGCCCCGATGCGTCAGTACAACGTAGGCAGCCCGTTCGAGAGAATCGCCATTGACATCGCCGGCCCGTTTCCCGTATCCGACCACGGGAATAAATACATCCTTGTGGCAATGGACTACTTCAGTAAGTGGGCGGAAGCCTATGCCCTGCCCAACCAGGAAGCCATCACCGTCGCCGACGTCTTGGTGAAAGAGTGGATATGTCGATTTGGTATTCCAATGGAGCTGCACTCGGATCAAGGCAGAAATTTCGAATCCAACCTGTTCCAAGAAATATGTTTACTGCTGAACATCCGCAAGACAAGAACCACGGCCCTACATCCGCAGTCCGATGGAATGGTGGAACGGATGAACAGAACGATCAACCGCCACTTGTCCAAGGTTGTCTCTGACCATCAAAGAGACTGGGACCAGTATCTTCATTTGTTCCTGATGGCCTATCGATCCGCAGTACACGAGTCAACAGGTCAAACTCCTGCTAGTATTATAATGGGCCGAGAACTGCGACTGCCTTGTGACCTGAAGTTTGGGATACCGCCAGGACAAGACACTGCGGGAGAGGATGGACGACATCCACGAACGAGTCCGGTTGAACATCCAGAGTGCCAGCGATAAAATGAAGAAGACCTATGACATCAAGGCCGACGCTGGAGGGTTCAAGGTTGATGACCTGGTTTGGCTGTACAACCCCAAACGTCGTCGTGGACTATCACAAAAGTTGCGGAACTCGTGGGAAGGCCCGTATAAAATCGTGAAAAGGATAAACGACCTTGTGTACCGAATCCATAAGCCACCCCGAGGGAAACCAAGGGTCGTCCATTTCAACAGGTTGGCCCCTTACGCTGGAAACCATGACCAAGTTCGCACCCTCAAGCCACCGGAGGATGATATAACGTTCGAAAAGTTTATGTCCTTGTATTCAAACGGGCAGAAAGTTCTACATGGGGTTACTAAAGAGGAGTCACGAGACCTTTTTGAGGTGCCTGCTGACTACGCACTAGCGCACTGTGTGGCAGAAGATCTTCGAATGTCCAGGGGCATCGCCGTAGTGTTTTCCAAACACTGCGGGAGCAGAATCCAGAAGTTGGTGGGGTGCTACAGTTGAAGAAAGGCCAGAGAAACATCTACTACCTAGTTACCAAGAGGCATTCCCAAGATAAACCGTCCTATGAAGATGTCTGGAAGAGTCTCACCAAACTAAGAGATACTATGGTGGACCAGAATCTGGTGGATCTAGCAATTCCAAAATTGTCCTGTGGTATTGATGGGTTGGACTGGAGAGTCATAAGAAGTATGCTGGAGGCGATATTCAGATCCAGCGGCGTCAAGATTTTGGTTTGCTGTAACCCTCTTCCACGACCGGTCATGAAGACCGTGGAGGGTTACTTCCATCGAACTTCACGGTGCAGATATGGGGAGTCATGCAGATATCGTCACACTCCAAGGATGAAATTTCGGGACGAAATGTCTTTAAGAAGGGGGCAATGTAACGAACCTAAGCCGGACCTGTCGCCTCACGCGTTGCCATAGACAACGATGATGTCATCCCCGGAGATATTCGAGAACAATCCAGTCGCTCTGCCGCGGAAAACAACGGTCAATATTGGAAATAACTGGAACATGCTGGTCGCCAACTGCCAGAATTCGAAAGATCGGGAATTCTGTAACGGAGATAAATAGGCAGCCCTCAAGATGGCACAGGCAGTCTCACTCTCAGTCTGAACGAGCCCATACGATCGAGCTATTCACTGGCGTAGTAATATAAATTAAGTTGTAGATTTAAGTGTGAAATAAATTAGTAAAACCAAGTTAAGTTTATTTACGTTACAATATAATTTTGCGAGGAAATGTGTTTATGATCGTAACATCAAAAAATAATCTAAAGAATATCACACGAGAGTTCGATATAGTAGAAAATAATTATCTAGATTTCTTTCTCAAACTTGTTGGCATTTTGCAATAGCCACTCGAGCCAGTTGGTCTCCCTTGTCTATTGCCTGGCAACAAGTTTTCGAAAATCTTTCTTGGTTTTGATGGTGTCGAATTGCACTGGAAAGCGCTCATTTTCCAAAATGAAAAATGTAAAAAATAGGCGAATTACGATGAGACAAAGCCGCCTATCAAAGTTATCGCTTCTTAGCATTGAGAATGATTTTCTCCGGATGCTGGATTTAACCGAAATCATCAATGACTTTTAGTCGAAAAAAGCTCGCAAGAATCCATTCGTTTACGCTGTAATTTAATTTATTTCTTGTATTTTATTATACCTACATATGCTCGTGTCGAAATAATTTGATTTGTTCCGCAATAAATAAATAAAAATAAAAAATTGTTTGAAAAATAATTAGGGGCCTCCACTCCTTTGTTGCCCCAGGGCCTCCACACCTTTTAATCCGGCCCTGCTCATTGCTATATAAGCGTGATTTTTCAGTTTTTTTAAACTATAATTTTATTTTTTAAATGAACAAAATCTTTATCATTCATGAATATATCCTTTCTGGCTTCGACGAAGAATAATGTTATTGTAATAGTTATATATAAAAAGACATTGGGAATAATATCAAAATAACAAGAAAATGTATTGATTGAATACAGACCAAAATTCTGTCAGGCAACCTCATTTAATTCATCATGTAAAGGAACTGAATAAGTTGTTTCTTGTCAAAGCAAGGCCAGGTCTTGATGTATCCTCGATACTGATCTTTTCATATCAGCACAAAGTTGAGAAGTGATAAGTCATTCACTACTCAAATTAATTCAATATTGTCGTTCTTATCTGAAAAGATCAATATCGAGGATACATCAAGAAACCATTTTTGGCCTTGCTTTGACATGAAACAACTTATTCAGTTCCTTTACTTGATGAATTGAATGACTATAACATAATTTGTAGGTTGCCTAACAGAATTTTGGTATGTATTCAATCAACCCAACAACAGAATAATCGTATGGTTTCTCAACTTAAAAACGGTTTGGAGTATTGTTTATTCCAAAAATCTTTCTTTTGAATTAAACATGATTGAAGTTCTCATTGCGTTTTTCTCGATTCGATTGATAATTTATCAACTCACCTGAAATTCACTGCGACATATTCATCAGATAAATATTCCCGCATATATTTCAAATTTAAAAAATTACTTCGTTCAACTTAGACACGAATGATGACTAATTCTAACGTATATATGTTTGATAATCAGTTATAAATTACTTCAGTATTGAACTTCCATTCGAATAGAGACTAATTGGATGGTAAAATGGAGAACGAGACGTTAACTTATCTACATCTTCAAATATTAAGATATAAAAAATATAGAGATTATGTTAACAATCAATCATTTTAGATAGTAATATCTTTGCATGATCAATTTTACTGGAGTACTAAGTGATACCAAACTGGCAAAAAGTTGCAGAAATAATTTTAAAGAACTTTTTAATGTAGTTCTCATTGTAAATATTTTTTTCCTCATTTTTATTTTTGGTGGAATTGGGTATCTGAAAAAGAAGGACATATGTGTTATTGCTGCATGGAAAAAATTGAATACAGACAGACCTCTCATATAAGTATCGAATGCGTCATATATTATTGATTTAATTCAAAGTTTGGGAAAAACTCAATCTTTTTTTTGCCAAACTACAGAGATTCAAACAATTAATAAGCGAAATACGTTTCAAAATCAATACCTAATAGCTGCAGAAATACTGTTTTCTGATTAGCTGAAAAGTTTTCAATCAGCATACACTCAGAAAAAAGACTTAATAAACGTGTATCCACTCAGAAAAAAGACTTAATAAACTTGTAACACGCACAAATCTTCAAATTATTCGTCTTTATTTTGAATTTTGTGTCTATTTAATCAATTACACACCGTTTCCGACCAAGCCGATCATCATCAGTGCTTGTTCGTCAAGTAAAACAGGAGAAAGCCAGCGAATGCAGACATTCACAATGTTTGAAAACTAAAAAATATATAAGAATACGACAATAAATGAAAAACTATATTTTTTTTCATAATGTACTCCTATCCTATATATATATATATATATATATATACAGTGCGCGTCAAAATTATGGAACAAATTCGATATTTCGCAAGCCATGTACTTTTGACAAAAATCCTGAAATAGGTCGATTTTTATTTTAAAACGCCAATTTTTTTATGTATATTCTAAAGAGGTTATGTTACTGGTTTTGACATGGCGACGTAATCGGTAATTTTTTTAAATTGGAATAGATGTCTTGTGATACCTCATCTGAAAGGCCTTTCAATACTGCATTCAATGATAATAATTAATTAGATTTTTTTTTGTACAGGGTAAACAAAAATTAATATTTTATTTCAATAAGAGAATAACTTTATATCCAACAAAATGGAACAGTTAAATAAGATGTTCGCAATGCCATCCACCAGTCTCTTGACAATTAGCAAATATACGGACACATTCCTCTTGCACATTGCGAATAACTTCCGGAGTAATTCTGTTAATTTCGATCCTAATTCGATTGTTCAACTCTTGTAGATTTTGCGGCCTATCTACATAGACCTTCGATTTCAAATAACCCCACAAGAAAAAATCCAGGGGCGTAAGATCTGGAGATCTTGGGGGCCACTCTATCGGTCCGCGTCTACCTCCTAGGAAAACAGTTATTCAAAAACTCGCGAACATCACGTGCATAGTGCGGGAGTGCACCATTTTGTTGCAACCAAATACTTTCATTTGGTGAGTTAGGATTGTTGGCGTTTGGAAAAATATCGGCAAGGCTAGGTATGAGTTCATTTCTTAAAAATTCCAAGTAACGCTGTGAGATTTCCTTCGAAAAAATACGGGCCAATAATCCTGTCGTTTATTATCCCTGCCCAACATTGACTTTCTGAGGGTATTGAGTATTCCCGTCCATCATCCAGTGAGTATTATCCCTACTCCAATATCTGCAATTCTGACGATTTACTGAACCATTTAGGCAAAACGTAGCCTCATCGGAAAACAGAATTTGTTTTATAAAACGTGGATTGCGATTACACAAATCCTGCATTATTTCACAGAACTCCACACGGCGATCGGGAGCATCATCATTGAGTTGTTGATGTAGCTGTACTTTGTATGGATGGTACTTTTCTGCTTTTAGAATACGTAATACAGAACTTTGGGATAGGGTAAAAGCCGGATAGTTGCCACACTTTTTAAAAAGCTCCTTTAAAAAATGTGTACCAATACATTTTTTATTCAAAGTGTATTCTCAAACATAGTTCATTAATCTTCTAACATACCCTATCTATAAAAAAATTATAAATATCATAAATTTTAAGTAAATCCAGTTTAATATGACCTCTAAAAAAGAGGATAGTTGCCAACTATAGCGGATACTAGCCTAACGTTAAAAATGGTTGGGGGGATACTTGCCCAATGTGAGGATAGATGCCCGTCTGTTTTTTTTCCAATAAAAATGAACTTATATTAATTTAAATAATCAGTTTTTATTGTTAAATACAATCTTTTATTAAGTATTAATCAAAGTTAAATTATAATTATAAAATTATAACATTTAGTGAACATGTAATTTTTTAATTAAGTATTAGTATTTATCTTAAATATTAAAAATATGGTAATCAACTTTGGCATTAGCATTGATTTCCAAGCAAGCTTTTCAACTTGCACTCTCATGCAATGGTTTTTGAGTGTTGAACAATTTTCATGCAACCACATTCGACACATCTGACATTCAATCCAATCTGATTTCGATTTAGTCAAATTATAATTTTCAAAACATTCTACACAATAATCATGAACTGAAATTTCTTTCTTGGTATTTTATATTTTTGAATTAATATTTTTTACTTTTAATATATTTTCAGTGTCTCCAATAGATAATTTGTTTTTTTTGCCTTTGATTAGTAGCCCTTTAGTTGCTTTTCCTTTAGATATTTTTGAACTTACAACATTTTCTTCATTTTCACTGCTAGAACTGTAGATACGAGTTTTTCTTTTCCTTAGAGCCCTTCCTTCAGTCAGTTCAATAAAATCTGTGCTATCTGATTCTGATTCACTGCTAGTAATATCTCTATATTGTTTTGATTTTTTATTTTTTTGTAGTCGCCCTTTTTTCTTCGTAATCTTTTCTTTGCTACCAACTAGTTTGTTTTTTGTTTCTTTCGTTTGTTTCATTACGCTTGTTTTCTTTACTTTCTCAGTTTTATTCTTCTTCTCGATTATTTTTTCATTCGAGTTTAAAATTTCTGCTGATTGTTTAGCCCTTTTAGACATAGGGCAACAATCCGCAAAAGACAGTAGGCAACTATCCGATTTGATACGGATACTTGCCCTTTTTATTTACGGAATAAATAAAACATATTTAACAATAAAACCTAATAAACAGTGCAATTGAAACTCTAATGCACTCAAAGAAATATAATTTTGACTGAAATCGCAATCAGTTATAAAAATATTTAACAGAGATTACTCAATATAATTCTGGCGCTCGTCAAAGTATCGCCGCGGAAGATGTTTTCTCACACGGACAAAACACGTGCGCCTACTTCAACGGCTTATGCGGCACTGAGGCCTGCGCGGGGGACGCTTTTAATTATGATCAAAAAGAAACACTGTCAATTCGTCTAACATAGAGCATTTGAAACTGAGGCATGTATCCGCCCGAGGCAACTATCCGGCTTTTACCCTATGTCAAGGTCTGCTGCAATTTGTCGTGAAGTATTGTGAGGATTATTCTCTACACCCAATAGAACATCAAGTTTCACGTTTTCTTTTATTTTAGGACGTCCAGCATTCGGAATATGTTTGACATGACCAGTTTCTCTAAAAATTTTTCTCAATCTTACTGACTGTTCAACGACTGATAGGTCTATTTGGATACTTCGCATTGAACAAGTCGCATACCTCTTGCTGAGTTCTGGTTCTATCTCCGCATCCAATAAAAATTAAAATTTCTATGCGTTGGGTTTCACTTAAAGTAGCCATAGTTTACTTTTAGAACCTTTTCACTTAGAATTTGTGAAGAATATTTGTTGATATTTCAACTGACATTTATTTGACACTAACTTGCCTATTATGGCATTAATTTGTAATTGTCTTTTGTTTCCATTTTAGACTAGGAAATAGTTAACTATTAATATTTGGAAAGGATCCATTGGTGTAGTAGAGCACTGACTCACTAGTCTGCCAGGGCAGTCTAAAGGATTAGAGCCTTGGCTCAAAAAAGTAAAAATTTTGCATTTTTAACACGCTTTTATTATCTTCACTTGTAAATAAATAACTCACAATGTAATAAAATCTTGGAAGTAAATATTCACCCACTTCCAATCTTCCGAATAATCTGAAATTTGTCACACATATCAAGGACCGATGACAATACAAGAATTTCATAATCATAATGTAATAATAATAAAAATATATATAACCCAACCTAACCTAGCTCACCAAATGAAAGTATTTGGTTGCAACAAAATGGTGCACCCCCGCACTATGCACGTGATGTTCGCGAGTTTTTGAATAACTGTTTTCCTAGGAGGTGGATTGGTAGACGCGGACCGATAGAGTGGCCCCTAAGATCTCCAGATCTTACGCCCCTGGATTTTTTCTTGTGGGGTTATTTGAAATCGAAGGTCTATGTAGATAGGCCGCAAAATCTACAAGAGTTGAAAAATCGAATTAGGATCGAAATTAACAGAATTACTCCGGAAGTTATTCGCAATGTGCAAGAGGAATGTGTCCGTAGATTTGCTTATAGTCAAGAGACTGGTGGATGGCATTTCGAACATCGTATTTAACTGTTCTATTTTGTTATATATAAAGTTATTCTCTTATTGAAATAAAATATTAATTTTTGTTCACCCTGTACAAAAAAAAATCTAATTAATTATCATAATTGAATGCAGTATTGAAAGGCCTTTCAGATGAGGTATCACAAGACATCTATTCCAATTTAAAAAAATTACCGATTACGTCACCATGTCAAAACCAGTAACATAACCTCTTTAGAATATACATAAAAAAATTGGCGTTTTAAAATAAAAATCGACCTATTTCAGGATTTTTGTCAAAAGTACATGGCTTGCGAAATATCGAATTTGTTCCATAATTTTGACGCGCACTGTATGTTCTCATCACAAAAACAGACTCCTTCACCCACCATACCATACACCATACACCAACCGATATCTACACACCGACTTCCATCACCACCCAGCTCAAACAAATTCATTCCCAAACTCCCTCATCCACAGATCTATTCAACTCATCGATAATCACAACCTATCACAAGAGCTGGACAAGCTCGAAACCGTACTGCTTCAAAATGGTTATATCACACAAATCTGATTTATCCACTATCAACAAACCCGTTTTTCCAATTTCTAAAACCCAACAGACAACCAATCACACAAGCATTTTCTTCCATACATCAAAGGTGTCACTGACGAAATCGGCAGAACCTCAAAGAAACGCGGCATGCAGATAATATTCACGGCAAACAATCAAACATGCCGCCCAACACTTAGACCCTTCCTCAGCACTTCCTCACACGGAAGACCCCCAAGAAACACGACACAGAATAGAGAAAACAGTACAAACGAGAGTCTTTCGTGAAGCACTTGAGATCGAAAAACGTCCAAATTAACTACATAAACACGATGATGGTCACAAGTCACAAACCACCTAAAAGTTCTACTCTCCCGTCCTCGTCCTCTCCCCCAAAACCAAGCCCCACCCCCATCCACCCTCGACGTCACCCAAGAAAAATACTGCACAACTACCCTCGGATCCTTAGTTCTCTCGAAGGGGTAGGCAGATTGAGACCTTTGAGATAATTAGTGCCGAGAGCTGGGGAGTAGAGATTACTAACTCCTTTTTTACCATTCTATAAAACTTTTCTCCACTCGTCCATTTATTTCCTGCTGATTCCAAGAAACCCATTAGGCATAGAATACTCAAGCGGAATATTCTCATACGTAGCTGATGTCCAACGATTGGCTTCACATTCTATATTCAATATCTAGTGCTTGAGAAGTGCGAGTGATGACATGGAAAATAGAAAATTTCCCCCAGCTTTGGGACCACCGGGTCATTATTAATCGTTTTTAATGAAAATCCTATAGGAGCGAACTTTTATAGTGACACTGTATATTATGTTTGGTTCATGTTCCACCACTTCTATATTTCATAAAATCTAATTGACTGGTCTAAACTTCAGAACAAATCAATCAAGTTGAATGTAGATTGCTTCTCGGGATCTTATTCTCGGGCAAGTCAGTGACAAATATGTCAAAAAACTCTTGATTCATTTCTTCCAAGTACCAAATTATTGTCATTATTTTCGATGCATGCACACTCCAAAATAATTCGCTGAAGCTTGTGATGGGAAATATTCTATTTTACGATATCTTTGCCCGTGAAAATAACGCTGAAAGTGGAGAAAGTATCATCAACTTGTCAGAAAATTGCATCAGCATGCTCATAAAAGGTAAGGTGTGGAGGAAAAGGTGAATTTTCAGTAGGGTGGTTGCGCCTGTTGTCCGACCAGTGCCGGTTTTCGAAGAGTTGCATACAAATCTAATGGAAATAAGAAACTATAAGCCAATATCAGTCATCTAAAATCTTCCTGGTTTTCGACCACCTTTCCCCACCACTTCTCAGAATTTTCGAGTAGTTTACGTGACAATTTCATTATCAAATGCTGAAGGGTGCGTAGGCAGTCAGTGAGCAGATTACTAAAGACACGAAATAGTTTAAAATTTGTAGTGAACTGTGACTTCAGAAATAGCAAGTAAGTGATAAATTATCTTTCAATTACTTCATTTTTTGTGTGGTATGTCAAGTTTAATCCATCCTTCTTCCGAAAAACTATGTTTGAACCACGTTTACAATATTTTTCTATATAAAATGAAGTGGTCGCATAGTAGGTATGTGATATATGTGATTTTCCCTTTCTCGACCACTTGGTCGAGAACCGGACAAACGGCACAGATTGTCTATCCCTTTTCATTTTACTAAATCTAAATACGGTTGAACTCTTCTAACACATTATTAGTAAATTATACTCCTTAAATAGAGTCCAGTTTTCGACCACATTTTTTTAAATCCTTCTATTTATTTTTCTGCCTACTTTTTGCAGTGATTAATGGTGGTCGAAAAGTGCCCCATTTTCAGACCTGTTGATTATATATGGTTTTTCATTGGAATTATGTAGGTAGGTAGGTAGATAATGTTCGATTTGAGCCAATTCCTTTTGTTTTTGAAATGCCATCAAAAAAATCAAAACAGATTAACGAAAATAAACCAAAAAATCTCACATTAAAGGGTAAAAAAAGGGAGTTTTTTCGATATAGCGACGTTGTTTTACAAAGAGCTCTTATAGAAATTACAGAGGAAAGGATGAGTATAAATAAATCGAGTCAACAATTTAACGTCCCTAAAACTACTATTATAGACATAGACAGAATCATCAAGAGCAAATCAAACGAAAATAAACGAAAAACTGGACCTGAAGCGTTACTAGGTCGAGAAGTCGAAGGAAAAATTAAACAATGGGTTATAAATATAGGCAAATGTGGTTTTGTAAAAAAACTTTCAAAATACGCATTTGAAGATTTGACTAAAAATCCGATACGTTGAAATTTCCGGTCGAAGATCAGATTGAGCAGACATCGTTCAAAACTGACCAAGATCATGAGAGCTATCATTCAGACTCAGGAACTCTATGCAGAGTTCAGACTGAGAACAAAAAAATTAAACCTCTGACCGATGATCAATTACAGCCCAATCCTTGTATAGAATCTCCCATGTTGACAATCAGATCGAACCAACTCCGAAGGAAACTTCTCTTACGATTCCTCTTAAGTCAGATTCACAAACATCGAATTCAGAGTTCAGACTGAAAACAGAAAACTTCTAGCTGAAAACCAACCAAAACAAATATTTTTGGACACCTTCTTTTTCCAGAACCAATAAAAAAATCAGTTCGAAATCCAAAAGAAAAATTGCCCAGTGCGATTTCATCACAAGAATGGAGATCATATTATGCTAAGAAAGAAAATGAAAAGAAACCAAACGGAAAATCCAAAGAAAATAAAGAAATTACGAAAAAGAATAAGAAGAAGAGAAACACACAACAACCCTGAACATGTAATTTCAGAAGAACACATGAAACATATTTTATTTCTTGTTTTAATCCAGTAATTTTACTGATATAAGTATTTTGATTTGTTGTAGGTATATTTCCATCTCATATATGAAAATTGCATTAATTTGTATGTTTTTTTATGTTTTATTAGAAATAAATTTGTTTTTTATAAAGTTTCTGTTTAATTAAAAGGTAGGTACCTAATCAGATTAGAAAAGTTGTCTTCATCTCTTCCCAAAGATGGTCGAGGAGGGTCCTGTTGTTGACCATCCAATAAAAAGAATGGTCGACAAACGGATCTGTTCTCGACCGCGTGGTCGAAAATAGGAATACTAATGGTCGAGTAGAAGTAGCAAGTGGTCAAAAACAGGTAAAAAATTACTTTTTTACTTGTTTTTATTCTATAAAATTTTCAGGTGATAAAAATATAATTATTCTTCTACCACGCCATTAAAAAATGCCTATTGATTGGTTTTGTAACAAACTAACTTCGAAAGAAATGGTCGAAAACCGGCGCAGTCACCCTAATAGCAATAACATAAGGAATAACTTCAATGGTTGAAACCGTTATATCAAATGCTTTCATTCATTCAATGTTTTAAGTTTAGTAATAGTGATAACGAAAACCTCCAAAAATCGTACGATCGTACGGGTCAAATCTTGCAAGTGAATTTTGACCGACTTCTAGTCGTCCGATTGATTTGAAATTCGGCAGGTATACATAATTACGGTGACAATGCATTGTAGAATTTTTGTTAGAGAAAAAACAAAATGGCTGCTTTAAGATATCGGACAAGATTTGTAATTATGGTCCAATTTCATTCAAAGTTGGTATGTATGAATTTTTTGTCAAAATTCGTAAATTCGAGATGGTGGCTCCAAGATGTCGGACGAGTTTTGTGATTATGGGTCGGAGATCATGAAATGTTTGTCAAAATTCATAAATTTAAGATGGCGGCCCCAAGATGAAGGACAAGTTTTATGATTATGTTCCGATTCGATTCAAAATTGGTATGCGGAGGTTCTCGCGGACAAAAATTTTGAATTTTTTGTCAAAATTTATAAATTCAAGATGGAGGACGAGTTTTCTGATTATGTTCATATTTTATTCAAATTGGTATGTGGGGTTTTCAAGTTCAGAGATTATGATTTTTGTGTCAAAATCTATAAATTGAAGTTGGCGACTTCAGGATGGTGGACGAGTTTTGTGATTATAGTCAGATTCTATTCAAAATTGGTGTGTGGGAGTTTTGGGGTCGGATATCATGATTTGTTTCAGCTCAAAACTTACAGGGAAGAGACCTTGTAATAACGATGCTCTATTAGAAATGAACTGATTAAGGCGAACTAACTAAAAGGCAAAAATAAAATAACTAATAAAAAACCTTTTTAAAGACAAGCTTTTATTTAAACCATGTACTAAAACGTATAAGTTCAAGTCGTCGCTGACAATAATTTAATTATTTTTTGTTGAATTATTTGGTTTCAAAAAGCTTGTCTTCGACAAGTTTTTACTTACCAACCAATCATTGTCCAATGAAATTAATTGGTTCCTACTTCGCGCGACAAGTTTTTGAAACCAAATAATTAAATCATTGTCAGCAACTTATTTTATACGTTTTAGTATAAAAGCTTGTCTTTAAAAAGGTTTTTTATAAATTATTTCATTGTTTAAAATAGTTGAAAATAGTTGTTAATTTTGGCAATAAAATTGTTGAAAATTTTTACTGGAAAAGGTAATCCAAAAAATCAGTTTTCTAAGGTCACCGGTAAAGATAAGACGATAGATATGCCGTCCTTCGGAGGGGACGTTAAGATGGCGGTCCCGAATTCATACAGTGCTTCTCAAAAGTCCTCTCCCCCCCTCTTATTTTTGGAACGATTATACATAAACAAGTGAAATTTGGAAACTGAATATTAAAGGTTGTAAACTTCCCTAATATTGTGACCAATAATTTTAAATGGAACCCTACGGCAAGCGACACCTCTTTTAAAAAGTATCGAAAAAACCTATTCAATAATACTAATTTTGTTTGTGTTTATGGCAGTTTTGCCAACTCGCTTTTAAAAAACGCAAAGCTGTGATGAATTAAATCAGTTAATACTAAAATTCAAAATTCAAGCTCCGCCTCTGGATAGTTGTCAAATAAGCTGACGTTTTTGTTAGTCTCCCTAATTCGACGTTTTTGTAATTGTCCAAGTTTTTGTACATTTAATAATTTGTGTATTGTTGATCGAACGTTCAACTGTTTTAGCAGCGTTTGGTACTTTTAATATTTTTGAACATTTTAATAATTTGTTAAACTGTTGTGAGGCGAACGTTTAAGTGCTTCAAGAAGCTAAATGGTACGTGCTTTAGGTGATAAAGTAGCAGCGATCCTAATTCTTGGTGAAACTGGACAAAATATACATGCAGCAGAACGCATTTTTAATGAGAGGTTTCCCGATCGCCCCGTTTCGAGGACTTATTTAAGGGAGCTCCTTCGTAAGTTTGAAACAACGGGTAGTATTAATGATGCGAAACGATCTGGCAGACCACAAATTTCTGATGAAAAAAAAATTGATATACTGGCAGAAGTAATAGTTAATCCTACTTCTTCAACAACTCACGTTGCATCTACCTGTGAAGTCAGTCGAAGAACAGTACACAGGGTGTTGAAAAAAAAACAAATTTCATCCATACAAATTAAAAATGGTTCATCAACTCTCAGACGACGACCCAGACCAAGATCGGAATAAATACACAGAATGTGAGGTATTGGAGAAGACTAGAATTTTGTGAAAATATGGAAACTAAAATTAACCAACAGCCAGACTATGTCAAAACAATTTGTTTTAGTGACGAAAGTACTTTCTATCTAAATGGAAATGTAAATACACAGAATGTGAGGTATTGGAGTGACGCAAATCCTCACCTGTTTCGTGAAACACATACCCAATTTTCCCAGAAGGTGAATGTTTGGGCAGGTATCCTGGGAAACCACATCGTTGGGCCTCTTTTTTTTAAATACTAATTCAACTGGTGAGGTTTATCTGGAGCTGTTGCAAAACGAAATAGAACCGTTAATCCTTGAAATTTTTTAAGATAATCCAGATGAATTCGGTAATTTGGAAATAACATTCCAACAGGATGGTGCTCCTCCACACTATTACGGTGCAGTAAGACGGTATTTGGATGAGGAGTATCGTGGTAGATGGATTGGACGACGAGGTTCAACGGAATGGCCAGCTCGATCACCGGACCTCACACATTTGAATTTTTTTCTGTGGAGGTACCTTAAATCGAAGGTTTACGCCACTGAACCTGACAATATTGACGTTTTAAAACAACGTATTGTTGCAGAATGTGAGGCTGTTTCCGCAGACACATTTGCAAAAGTACGAGAAGAGTTTAAAAATAGGATATTTCACTGTCAGGAAGTAAACGGAGGTCACTTCGAGCAATATCTTTAAGTAGATACTGATTCTTAAATCTGTAATTAATATCATACTGAATGGAATTTGAATTTTAATGTTTACTAATGAGCCATTACAACTGCCATAAACACAAACAAAATGTATCATTGAATAGGTTTTTTCGATACCTTTTAAAAGAGGTGTCGCTTGCCGTAGGGTTCCATTTAAAATTATTGGTCACAATGGCCTTATGACGTCATCTTTGACGATTTCGTCATCTATCATCACTAGTAGGGAAGTTTACAACCTTTAATATTCAGTTTCCAAATTTCACTTGTTTATGTATAATCGTTCCAAAAATAAGAGGGGGGGAGGGGACTTTTGAGAAGCACTGTATATAAGAAAATATCTAATCATATTGCAATTATCTTCAAAATTGGTAGTTAGTATATCACATCTAATCTGTTTCATGAGATGAAATCTTAATTTCAGTGTAAGTTATAAAATAAAAATGCAAAATCAACACTATTATCCTAACAGAATAAATTAATGGAAAAGTTTCACTCAGAATGTGTCAAGTTCGTTTCTTCAAGAAGAATCTCCATTTAGATTACATGATAGACATCCCAAAATAGGGATGCATTCATGGTGGTATAGAAATTGAAAAAAACACCATTTCAAATAATGTGACACCTTCAAATGTCTATACAGTGCGGCTTCTTATAGTCCCCCCCCCCTCCTGTTAATTTTCTAACGGTTCGACATAGAACAATGAAAAAAAAAGAATTGTATGATATCACCGATACTACTTTTTGAAATAAAAGACATTGTGATTGCCCGCTAGATGGCACGGGGGGGGCACATCAACTTCAAAATTTTAAATAGCATGGGGTCATGTGGCACATGAAAAGATAGTTCAATTCAAATGACTTAAAAATCAGTATTTTTAAATAGAAAATATAATTTTTCAAGACTATTTCCCTCATTATTTTTGACCCAATCAAATAGCCGAAATTTCAAACAGAGGACCAATCAGATCAGTTTTATAGTGATAAAACGTCTTCTCGCTGTTTTATACTTCCAAAACAATATTCTATTCGATATTGCTTTGCGATAAAACCACACTGAGGTCCTGTCAAAATTATACAGTGTCTCACTTCTCATATATCCGTATCTTCAGTAAATATTGGAGTGAAATTCTGTAATTTCCACGATCGTTAGATATACCAAAGATGAGTTCAAATCTCTTCTTGGGATAAACTGAGTGATATACACTGCGCGCCAGGATTCTTGATCAGGATCAACTTTAGTACTAATCCATATTTTTGCTGATAAATGTTCAGTTCTGAAAAATCCGAATGTGTCTCACTTCCCATGGAAGCACCCCCGTATCTTCCGTAATTATTGGGAGTAGAATTCTGTAATTTTTCACGATTGATAGATATACCAAAGATGTGTCTAAATCTCTTCTGGGGTTAACATTTTTCAAACTAGAACTAGAAATTTCGGAATACATTTCCTTCAATAATCAACAACTTTATTGTCATTTTTCTTTTCATCCATTACACCATCAAAATACGAATCAGAACAAGAAATATCAGAATTTTGCATGAAAAATTAATTGGTTTCGAGAAATTTGACTTTGAAAAGTGGAATGGAAATATGATATTAGTGAGGTTTTAGGATTGTAAATTTCAATTCAGATTCTGTGTATTTCAAAACTCTCTCTAAGTAGTAACTACCTACTTTCAAAAACATGTTCCCAAGTCAAAAACAAACAAATCAGTTTCAATTGATTTAATGTTGACAATTTCAAATTTTTGTGCTTTCTATTGAACTCCCCTGCAAACGAACAGATTTTTCTATACGCCATCTATTATTTCTTCCTACTCTTTTCAGTTCTCTAGGTGTAATTTCTCCGCACGCTTGAATTATCCTTACACGGAGATATTCCCTACTTCTATAAACTTTGTTTTCGACGTTTCCCATAAAAAAAATCTAGTGGCGTTAGATCTGGGGATCGTGGTGGCCATACAACGAGGGGACTATTGGGTCCTATCCATTTCATAGGTAGATTCCTATTTAACCATTCCCTTGATAACCCACAATTGTGGACTGGTGAATCATCTAATTGAAAAATTAGGTTATTCCTAACATCAAAAAATGCATTTTCGAGAAATCAACAGTTGGCCGTTTAGATTTTGATCGAAAAAAAGGTCCAATAATTTTTTCATTCAGAATACCACACCACACATGAACTTTTTGAGATATTTGGAAGAATAGTCATAATTATGACACACGTGGCAAAAGTGACATCTATGTTCCCATCACTTCTTATCATAGTACGATAAATTCATTATTTTTTAAAGGTTTCATAGAGTTCAACAAATTGCCTGATTCTATTAAGGTATCTATTTCACTGATCCAGTTCAAAGACAAACTGAAGAAATTCATCCAAAATAAGTGATTGTTCGTCTATGAATATTGATATTGAAACAATATAACAATTAATTATCACTTGTGAATTTGTTAACCTAGCTGATCCTACTATTCGTTTTCGTACATACCGGATGAGTGAAATTCGAGTTGATGCATGGGGATCTCGGAAACGGTAAGAGCTACAGAGAGGGTTAAATGGAGGCAAAGTTGCGTATTATAGAGCTCCTTACTATGATGTTGAAAAATCTGAGCTAGCCCTCTCACTTTCAGAGATTACAGGAAAAAACGAAAAATTTGATTTTTGTTTTTCACTTATATCTGCTTTAATACAATAGATTTCCAGAAACTTTTTGCACTTTGTCATTGCAACTTTCAATGGGCTGTAAAAATATGTAAACGAAAGTGTTCTACAGGGTGTTGTTTTCCTTGGGCCACCCCTATGAAATTTTAAATACGGACCTGGATTTTTCATCACTTTTTTTAGGCTTCAATGGTCATATTTTTATCAAGATTGTGAAGCCTAAAAAAAGTGATAAAAAATTCAGGTCCGTATTTAAAATTTCAGTTATCCCCATGCATCTACTTGAATTTCACTCACCCGGTATATATATTCTTCTTTTAATATGATCGTTGCAAATTTTTTACTCGTTAGTTTATTGCGATTCTAATACTATACTATTTATATACTTGTTTTTCCTTTTCTATTTTTACTTTTAATATGTTACTTACAATTGTTTACTCATTGATATTATAGTAAGCATTCCATTCCATATGTATGTATTATATTTGCATGTCTATACATTGTAATATGCCTTCTTATATGTATATTAGGGTTCCTAATTAAATAAAGATCTATCTATATATGGCGAGAAATGTCCCGAGAATAATATAGGGGATTGATAATTATTTATATAAGAAACAGTTTTTATTGAAAATGTACTAAAAGAAGACGAATCAACAAGACAGAGAGTCTTCATACGTCTTCACAAGTTTGAAGATACACTGAAAGATCTAATAAACGAAAATATTATTTTGTATATTTCCAGATGAAAATATGGTTTTTATGAAATATTACTTTGGGAATTTTATTAAAAGTATATCCCTAATGTATGTCTTTACAGGGGTCAGCAATGATCTTCCAAACAATGGCGGTGCCAACTGTAGTGAAAATTTCCAAATGGGCCCAATTACCGATAGTACTCCGTCTGAGGGGGTTCATCAAGCAATTGAGGATGATAAAATGATGAAGAGAATGAAGGTGATGGACGATGTACATTCGAATAAAAACGGACTAACAATTCCTCAAGTGAATGATCTACTCGATACGGTCGAGTCACAAGTTGAGAAGATACGGCCACAAGTTTGTTCCACGTATTTGGTAATTTCACATTCATCATTTAGATGGTTGGACAGGCATAATTTTACGTGGTATTCCAGTGTCTGTCTTAAGAAAATATGTTTTCCAAGTCTTGATCCTTCAAAAATGAACAACTGATCAGTTGCACTATTGAAGAGTGAAATAGTTCTCCACATATCTTATTTACAATTCCTTTCTTATATAATTTCTTGTCCCCAAAATTCGGTTATTTTTCGATCGACGAAAATTACTTTTCTAACATTCATTCCTATCGACGATCACAACAAACAATACTTTCTCATCTGAAATTCATTAATGTTTTTTTTGGCGAAAAAATGTCCATTGAAGGTATCGTATCGTTACTGATTTTTGTTCATCACTACGGTTTGCGAAAAATGTTAAATTTTTTTAACTCTCCCGATAATCCAATAAATAGAAACATTATTTTAATGCACCTAACGGTAAAAATAGAAGCATACTTTTGTACATTTTATAATTTTATATGGCTAACAGTTTGAAATCCAATCCAATAGGCAATAGAAACGAAAAAATGAAAAAAAAAGGGTTGAATTACTAAACAAGCAGATACCGGAAGTATCTATCTCAAGACATTTTTTTTTGCCGGCTAGAAAATGTAACATATTAAGCATATTCTATCAGATATAACAGCGTAACATGACATGCCGATTGTAACATAAATATTACGTTTATAACACATAGAACAACGCTGACTGCGAGCAGACGGCCAAGTGAAAAGAAAAAATAGTGACATGTTTTCAGAACAAGGCACATGCGCGTGTTCCGGAGCAGCGCCGTAAGACTGCCAAGCGCCGCTCATTGATTTTATACCCGAGTTCACCGGTCTTCTCCTTTTTTCCTGTAACAATTGCCCCATCCCCACGGCATACAATTGTTTCCATATATCTATACCTGAGGATCCTCGAAAACTCCTACGTAAAATATTCAGAAACAAGAGTTATGGATACTTTCTAGAAAAAAGTTGGATTCTGTACATATCTCCAGGAATTTAAAATAATTCAAAAGTAAAATTTAATCCGAAATCTTTTAACACATTTTTTATTATGATTGGATTTTGTATGAACTTCGATGTGAAAGGTGGGAGTTTTTTTACATGTCATGTGCTTTGGTTTCTTTTAAACAGCTCTTAGTAACAAGAAACATCGACTGACTAGTCCGGTTATATAAAAATTACGTTAGACTACAAGTGGAAAATCGCGTTTATCTTCCCTAACAACATGATTTTTCGCAAAAATTGACGAGCTACAACTTTCATACAAGACATTTTTACATATATTCAATGCTTCTAAAGTTATAGCTCAAAATATAAAAATTCGGAAAGGATTTTTTTGGAATGGAATGTTGGTTGGGCGTGGAAAATAAGTTATTCAGTAATTCTGTCATAGCGAGTTCAAGTTTCGTAACAATATAAAAAAAACATTTAGCCAAGTTTCTGCAAACCCATAATTACGTACTGCTGAGTTCTCTTCATTTATTATACATTATTCAATCAAAAATTGCACAAATAACCCCTTTATATGTTCGGCTAATTATCTTATATTATATACCCAGTCACTATTATATCTGTCCTACCATGTTCGATTTATAAAAGTGTCACCATGAGGCGGAAGATGGGGAGCAAAAAACAAGCCAAATGCGCTTAGTTTGCCCTCCACCTATCTCCGAATGGTCCAAATGATCTATGTTAAACAAATGTATAACCTTTTCAAATAAACAAAACTTCAAACCACACTTACTCACTTAACACCCATATGGGCATTTCGATAACCAAGTTATTATCATCAGTAGGTAAACTAAGTAAATAAATTGCTATGTGTTATTACAATATATACTGGTGTTTCTAATTGGGTTATTTTATACTTATTACTATTGCTCTTGATAGTTCTATGGGGATTACAGTAAACAAGGTGGAATAATACAACGGCCCTTTATGGTCATTAAGTAAATTTTTATTATGGTTTTTGGGAATAACTATACTCTCCAGGCAATCAAATTTTCTAATGTCGTTGACCGGTCTGATCAATTTCAAATTATGAATATTAATTTTGTGCCCGGATTCGATCATATGGTCAGCAACACTTGATTTTTTCTCCCTTTGGTAGGTAGCATGGGCCAGTTGTTCTTGAAACCTTTTGGAAATTGAAGGTTTTGTCTGTCCGTAATAGACTTTGCCACAATTTTGACAACTAATTTCAAAAATTCCCGACTTATCTAGCATGTCAGTTTTGACCTTCGGGTTTCCTAAAAACCCTTGCAAGTTATTTCTATAGCTATATACTGCTTGGAGATTCACATCCCGGAGAAAAGTGTGTATACTCTGGGATGTGATGTATACTCCGGGATGTAATTAAAAGTGAAAATTAATATAAAATATTACTTTCAGCTGTTGATGTGTTTGAACAGAAACGAAAATTGTATGATCAAATGCAAGAAATTGATAGATGAATTCATAGACTGTGTAGACAAATCAAGAATAGAAATAGTGAAAGAAAAAGTGGTAGCAGAAAATCAAAATGATGGAGAAGAAACAATGACAAACAGAATTATGAAAGAATATTGAAAATATTCTCAGAATCCCTGGAACTACTAGCCTTCTGATTTCATATTATTTTATTAATTTTTTTAAACATACAGTAAGACCTGTTATTATTTATAAATACTTGAAGAACCTATTTTATTTACACTTACATTTATTTATACAATAACAAAACGAAAAGTATTCTCAACGTTTTTCTAAATTTTTGAACTTTGCTTCTAACCTTTTTGAATAAGAATCTAATTTGTATGCAGCCTGTTCCAGTTTCACCACGCTATCCTCAATTTGTTCTATCTGTTGCAGAAGTGGAATCAATGCAACGTCTGAAAAAAAAAAGAATAGTTACAAAAAACTCATTTCCAATTCATATAATAATATCAAACAAAATCACATTATTATGTATTCCGCAGTGATATAAATTAGGAGATTCTCCATTTGAAAACATTTAAGACATCCAAGTGGCGTGCGGCTGTTTTTATAGTCAACAGACAAGTTCATAATTTACTAGACTGTCATCATCTGGAACTTCTTGGAATTATTCGGTTATCACCTATTTATAAAAAAGGTTATCACCTATTTATAAAAAAGGAGACCATAATATTTTCAGAATTACCGAGCTATCAGTGTTCTGTCAATATTTTTGAAATCTATGAAATTAAAATGAAAGACCAATTAATTTCATTTTTCAGTAGTAATTCATTATTGTCTCCTTCACAGTATGGTTTCAGATGTAACTGTAGCACAGAAACTGCACCATATAAATTTCATAGGAAGATAGTATCAGCTCGAGATAATAGATTACCTGTAATAGGTTTATTTATTGATTTTTCAGGTATCTCCTCCTGTGTTATTCATGAATAGTTGATTTATAAATTATCCAGATGTGGATTACGTATTCACTTATCTGAATTTGTTCACATCTTACTTGTCAGGCAGATCCCAGGAGGTAAAAATTGGGAACTTTTTGAGTACTGAGAAATGCATTAACAGTAACGGGCTTCGGGAGCGTATTCGTATATATAGTAAGTAAGTAGTTCATTTAAACAGTAATCCCTAATATACCCTAGTAAAAACATTTAACTTATTCAAAGTACATTCACTTAATATTTTTACAATCCTTATATGACTATAAAATTAACATTACTATTAATATTAATATGTAAGATTAAAAATTAAATTAAAATTTAAAACAAGAAGAATTCACATGAATATAGAACTAATATCGTCTGATCCCTAAACAACATTGGGTTGATTTCTGATGTGTTCAATTAGTTTGTGTTTAAACATTGTTACTGTAATTGCATTTTTTATCATTTGGGAAGTGTATTATAGGATTCTAAACCTTCAAAGAACAGAGAATTTATGGCCATTTTCAGATTTGTTCTATTTATATGGAAATCTACCCTATTTCTAGTGGCATAATTGTGGATGTTCTGATTAAAAATAACAAATTCGTTGAAATACTCAGGTTGACCTCCCTGGGTTATCTTGAATATGAATGTCATAGTCATATATTACAATCTGCTAGTAACTGGTAACCATTTCAGTGCATCCAGCATTAAAGCTATATGGTGTTAATTTATTACATCCCAGAATTATCTCATCCCTCTATTTTGCATTTTTTGCAATTGAGATTTTATCATTCAAATTGAGTAAGTATAATAATGAGCTGCAATAATCAAAATGTGGTTGAATGATGCAATTATAGCAAGTAATTCGAGAGTTTATGGAGAGTTGACTAGAATTCTTGAAAAGAAAAAAATTTTTTTTGATATTTTATTTTTGATGTATTGGGCATGCTTATGAAAATTCAGATCATTATCTACAATGAATCGAAGGTATTTGAATTTAGTTATAATTTGTAGTTTAGTATTTTCTATTTTTATTTGGATGTCATTAATGTTTATTTGACATATTTATATTTATTTGCTATTATCATTGCATTCGTTTTTTGAGCATTCAATTTCAGTTTGTTCATTTTAAAAATGTTTCTAATATTTTCAATGTATTATTCATTTTTGTCATAGCTGTATTTAAATCGATATCACTTTAAGAAATTAGTGTGTCATCTGCAAATAGGTTTATGAATTCACACTCTGTATTACTCAAGCCTATGTCATTCAAATACAAAATGAATAAGAGCGGCCCAACACACTGCCCTGTGGTACTCCTGATTGAATTGTTATTTCCTGAGAAACTGAATCACCCACTTTGGTCCGCTGCCTTCTATATGCGGCTCCCGTTACATTAGGCAATTTTCAGATAATACTCCAACTCTTTCTCGCTCAAGCCAGATCGTTTCCAGCTTCCAGCTCATTATATCAAAATGCCAAGTCTACACCCGAAAATATAGAATGAACACAATGCCTCCGGTAGAGGCGCTTTCATGTTTTCTTAAAATCACGTTTTACTATCTGAAAATATGCGACGAAACCAGTACCGGTGGCACCTCCCAAAAAGATCTGAAGACAATGCAAATGGTGGGGATGAAACGAAATCGTGCGGTTCCCGTTGTTAAAACACTTCTCCGGTCAATTGAAAATATGCGGCTCCCGTGTATCAGAGGCATCAGCGATTAACGGATGTATGCATTTCCCGTCGCAAAAGGGTTAATAGAGACGTCCCACAAGGTTCGGTTTTGGGACTATATCTTTTCATTGTCTATACAGATTTCATAATTTCCCCATTTTGTCAAATAGTATGCTATGTAGATGATACAAACATTCTTGTAGCTGACACCAGTATAGAATATGAGTTAAGGCCTCTGTGCGTAATATCTATCACCATATTGCTAGATGGCCATAAAATAATAGTTTGATTATCAATTCAACAAAAACCCTCGCCAATCATTTCTTCATGCAAGCATCATTACAGAACCCTGATCCTCTTCAAACTGTTGATTGTGAAATTTAATTTATCAAACATACCAAATTGCTGGGTATTGATTACCAGAGTCAATGGAGAGAACACCTATGTAAAAAAAGCTTTATACCAGCTGTAATTCACTCAACTACATTGCAAAAGAGTGTGGCAAATAAATATTTCAGGAAATTCATTATGCTAATTTTCATTGTCATTTGCGATATGGTATACTCAACTGGAGATGTGCAAACCACATAAACAGGATATTCCTACTACAAAAATACAATGTTCCTTCTATAAAAATATGCAAAAAATCTTAAAACACTTAATTTATCAGGAATATATATTTATGAAATATGTATACAGGGTGTCCCTGGGCTTCCTCTTTTCCTCTCAGGAATGAAAAGGATGGGGTCAAAATATCACCAGTACTTCATATAACTTTTGTTCCTAAAAGCCTTCATTACCAAGTTACGAGCCCTCAAAGTTAAAAAATGAAAAATTTTTTCTTTGATAACTTTCAAAGAGAATATTCAAAATCATCTAAATTTTGGTGATTGACTAAACAAATGAATTCCTTCGATGAGCTTTCATGCAGGAGTCAGTTGTTTTGCTACAAAGTCAGGAACGGACTACCCCCGATGGTCCACACCCCAAAACTTTGAAATGACTGGGATTTGTCAATATGTTTTAACAAAACAAGGTTACCTGGACAATTTCCTGAATAAAAGTACTTCGTGTGGAAAATCGATCGTAGCAACAATTTTTGATAAAAATGCATTTTGTTCAGACATCCAACCTGAGATATCTACCATTATTCGAAAAGATTAATTTGTAATGAAAATAGAAATGATAGGTCAATGTTCATAACGAATTTCTATCATGCAAACCGTTTACCTTACAAAACTCATGGTGTAAATAATCAATGCTAAAGCCTCACGAGAAACAGAATGCAAAATTTGCTACAAAAACTGCTCGATATGACCCCCGTCTCTCTCAATACATTTACTTAGTCGGCGCAAACACCCTCTCTGCACTTGAAATAGCATGCCAGGGTCGTTTCGTATGGCTTCACAATGTAATGTAATTCTATTCAACAAGGCATCTCTGGTGTGAATAGGTGTAGCGTAAACGAGGCTTTTTAGATGCCCCCACAGAAAGAAATCCAATGGATTTAAATCCGGAGACCGCGGTGGCCATGAATATGGCCCACCTCTACCAATCCATCTATTGGGAAAATCTGGTTCAGATGGTCCCCAATCAAACTAAAATGAGGAGGAGCGCCATCATGCATAAACCACACATCTCTTCGGGTTTGCAATGGAACATGTTCCAAAAGTCCATTCAAATCGATCTGAATGAACTCCAAATAACGTTCTCCATTCAATCGGTCATGTAGATGTAGAACAAATGGTCCTATAAGATGGTTTCCTATGATACCAGCCCAAACATTCACGTTGAATTTCCGTTGGTGTTTGGTTTGCAATATTCCATGGGGATTTTCTTCGGCCCATATGTGGAGATTATGAGAGTTGATTACTCCATCTCTACTGAAACCTGCTTCATCAGTGAATAAAACTCGAGTAATAAAAGTTGAATGTAAACTGTTCCATATCAAAACACTTCAAACTGTCCAATTAGAATATTGACAATACAATGACAACACACCACTCAACAAAACAAAATCGCATTCTAGTTGTAATTTTTTATCCACACTAATTTTATTTTTTTCTACAAGGTGTTTTTGTCAACATCTGTGGAAGAAATGGAACATCAATTTATTCACCGGATATTTTTCACCTATTCATGTGCAGCCGTTTTTGTAGTTTATTCGTTTGCTTTTTTTAGTTATGTCTTCCGATGTGGCTTTTTTCAGCTAAATTTATCTTCGGGTTAAAGATTTTCTTCCATGAAATTATACTTATCAGTGAAACTCTTCAATATTTAAGCTGTGAATACGAATTTAAAACATCCAAATGTTGAGTTTCATGAGATTCAGATAACACAACACAAAACGTGCTTATTCCACGTGTACATACAAAATATGGACTGAATTCGATATTTCATAGTGGAGAAGCTTGTTAGTTCAAAAACATCACAAATCTACATAACTTGATATTTCATTTGAAAAAATATCTACATTGTGAATGAAACTTTCAACTAGGTACTGTACTTTTTGTTTACAACTTTATTTTAGCATATTTTTTATTATCCCTGTTATAAATGTTGTTGAATTAACGTTAGCATTAGTATTTCTACTGTAAAATTTTTCATTTCAAATAATGGTGGACCATCGGGTTTTGATGTCCTCGAATAAAACTGCATTTTTATTAAGAATCGTTGCCCCGATCGACTTTCCACACAAGTACTTTTATTCAGAAAATTGTCTAAGTAACCTTATTTTGTTGAAAACTATTGAAAAATTATCTGTCATTTCAAAGTTATGGGGTGGACCATCGGGGGTAGTCCGTTCCTGACTTTGTAGCAAAACAACTGACTCCTGCATGAAAGCTCATCGAAGGAATTCATTTGTTTAGTCAATCACCAAAATTAAGATGATATTGAATATTCACAATGAAAGTTATCAAAGAAAAACATTTTTCATTTTGTAACTTTGACGGCCCGTAACTTGGTAACGAAGGCTTTCAGGAACAAAAGTTGTATGAAGTACTGGTGATATTTTGACCCCATCTATATATTTTCGAGAGGAAAATAGGAAGTCCAGGGACACCCTGTATATGTGTACAAACATAGATCCTTATTTTTATCGAATCAAAATGTTCATGAATTTGAAACTAGATCCAAGCATTTGTTGATACCAAATGTTCATAGATCTTCATTTATCAAAGAAAACTGCAATATATGGGCTGCGTAGTCTTCAACTCACTATCTGAAGAAATGCAGACATCTCCAAATATTTTTATTTTCAAACACCGAATGAAATAATTACTACTATCAAGAAACTCTCACACTTCAGATGAATATTTTAGTTTTTCTAAATTTCACTTTCAACTTTTTATTCTTGTGAAAATGCTTACATCTGAATCATTGCAATATGTATACTATAATGTACTATGTATGCTTTTGAAATATCAAAAAAACAAAAAGATCATTTGAGAATTAATGGAAAATATGTTCCTCAAACAAAAAATCATAACATGCTATTATTATTTAGCAAACGACTGTCAAGATGAAAAAAATATTTTCCAGTCATATGTGATGTGTCCTATCGACTACTGGAAAAATAATTCTTTGATCTGTCGGCCCAAAATATTCAGGGCCCTCAATAAGAAAAATTTAATATATTTTTAGGCTATTTTGCAAACGACTGTCAAGATGAAAAACATATTTAGTCATATTTGATGTGTTCTATCGACTACTGAAAAAATAATTTCTTGATTTGCCGGCCCAAAATATGCAGGGCCCTCATTAAGAAAAAATTAATATTTCTTTCCATTTCAAACGAGTGTCAAGATGAAAAAAATATTTTCTAGTTCTATTTGATGTGTTCTATCGACTACTGAAAAAATAATTCCTTGAACTGCCGGCCCAAAATATACAGGGCCCTCAATAAGAAAACATTTCAAAAAAATTTCCACATTTTGGCAACGAGTGTCAAGATGAAAAAAAAAATCTAGTCATATTTGATGTCTTCTATTGACTACTGGAAAAATTATTTCTTGTCTGCTGGCCCAAAATATAATAAGTTAAAAAAAATTTTTTTTTCCAATTTGGAAACATCAAATGTGACTGAAAGATATGTTTTTCATGACAGTCATTAGACAAATAGTGGAAAAAAATGTTTTTATTTCATTTTTAAGAGCCCTGTATATTAGGAAAGGAAACAATTTTTCATTTCGACAATTGTTGTTGAAAAACATTTTTGAATTTTTTTCTTATTGAGGGTACTGACTGTATATTTTGGGCCGGCAGATCAAAGAATTATTTTTTCAGTAGTCGATAGAACACATATAATATGACTAAAGAATATTATTTTCATTTTGGCAGTCGTTTGCAAAATAATAAAAAAAAAATTTGTTTGAGGAACATATTTTGAATCATTCTCAAATGATCTTTTTGTTTATTTCAATATGCCTCGATATCTGCGAACGAAGTAGCTACGTTCGCAATAAATGATATGATACTGCCGACAGAAATTCTAGCAGCTGTCAGTTGTCGAAAGAGTTCAGAAGGCTACTTGTCAATTGTCCATGTTCGGATATTCTAGCAGCTGGCAGCTAACTTCACACTGCTAAATGTATTGTTTTTTTTTATTGAAAAGTTCCTTCGAATTATGAGAAACAACTGCAATGATTTTAAAATACCACAACCGAAATCAATTGACACAAAATGGAAAGAGGTCTACAATACGGTAACACAGTTTATAGCTAAAGAAGCAGTTAGCTCACTTGGCCCAAATGCATGTTCCAAGATAACATCCATCCAGGAAAAGATTCAGGATGCGCAGAAGACTGTAGCGATTATCGCTCTTCGAAGTATACGAAAAATGTCAGTATTAGTAACACAGTAACACGCGGTATGCGCGAGGGATAAAAATCAGAGTTGCGCAGTGTACAAACGGGAACACAAAGATCAAAGTGCCGACGCCAAGTGAGCTAACTGCTTCTTTAGCTATAAACTGTGACGGTAATGAGAAATAGAGAAGCAACCTTACATTTCTCGTTCAGTTCAGCCATACTCTTCCTTACATTCACGGCTAAATGTTTCATATCAGAATATTTAGTTATAACAGCCTGATTCATATTCTCCAAAAGTCGGTAGTCATCCAATGAAGATGTCAACTCTCCATAGAGGTATTCTGATGTTTTACTAAACATTGTATTGGCAAGCTGACTAAGGTTCGGGTCATGTGGGTCCAGAGCTTCAAAGCTTGAAGTTGACGTGGAAAGAGTAGGTCCTATAAGGAAATTAACGAACCTGAACTCTGTATCATATGCATTACAGATCAATTTGTATTCCTTTTTCTATGAATCACTTTGAATTTAAAATCACCTCTTTTTGGAGAATCTATTAACCCGTCTCGTTCTTCCTCAGCCATGAGTATTGCAAAACAGTTTTCTGGGGAAAATCTATCGAATTACTGAACTGGTGCTGACGATCTGACGATTCTATCAATAAAAAAATACAATAATAAATATTTGAGGTTCTCTTTGACAATTCTTTTTGTTTACGTTTAATGTCAAGTGTCAAAGTCAAAACCTCAATCTAAACAAAGGGGTTTTTTCGGTGTCTCGCACACTTTGCCAACTTAAAAAAACCTTCAAAAACTTTTGCCCTCCAATAGGAAACACGCATATGCCCCTTTTCCAAAATATTTTGCTTTGCCATAAGGATACACCCAGAAAGTTCAGCAACAAACTGAGAAAGTAAAAAATGTTTAGTTTTTCATAATTCGAAATTGAAAACGTCATTGTTCTCATCACATTCAAAAACGTACTCCTAGCGCCTCTAATGGACGTATGCATCGTTACTTCACACAGATCAAACTTTTACCGCTAGTTGCTTCGAACTGTCAACAACTATAATTTCTGTCTTCGTTTATATGTTGTACCCATATTTTCTTTATCATGATATTTTCAATTGTTACTGAAACATGAGATAAAAAGTGAGTTGAATTCATGTTTGGGTTGTATGAATTAGTAATCAATATTCCTGAAACAACCACAATTGGGGCTAGTCTTTGGGGGAAGTTATTCAAGTAAAGATCTAGATTAACTGCTGGAGAAATAATAAAAAAAAATCGCCAAGGCTCGTGTTCATGTTGAGAGAATGATTGGCCAAATAAATTTTTTTATCAAAAGTTGTGAAAATTAACATGATTGATAGTATTTCCAATATATTTTCTGTGATATGCTTTCTCGTTAACTTTCAAAGTAGTTTGATTCCATTAGAAAGTTGATTCATCATTTCGAAAATTATGCTGAATGCCGGTTGCCAATTGCTTTCCAGGCTAGGGTGGTCCTTATTGGTCCCTCAGTTCAGTGGAAATAGTACACAACCTCATATTTCTTGTGATAAGCAGACCTCAGTTAAGTTATGGTTTCTAGTCATTTTTTTTTACTTTGAAAATAGTCTAAAGATGTTTTATTTTTTAAATATGTTATATTCCAGAGATATTTTTTTATTACTAGGAACTAAGTATATGTTTACACTCTTTTCATGTGTTTTTGTTTTTTTAAATCAATACAGATAAAAAATAATTTTGTATTTTTTATTCCAAAAAACTATGAATGTATTACAACTTCTTATCATACATATTCATCAATTATGATTTGTTTGTAATTTCAAACGTTTAAAAAGCCTGCCAAGATTATGAAGAGAGAATAAATTTAACTTGATGTTCCGCACACATTTCAATAGGAAAAAAAAATGTATTGAGAGAAATTTTATAGAATAGAATATTGGTCATGTCAAAAATATAAATATAAAATAGTATAGTACATACCACCTATATTACATATGTTTCAATTTATATTTGATATTTTCTATTAGAGATATGTCGATTTCACTTCGGTATATTTTAAAAACTAACATATTTTTGTCACTCCACACTATGAAATCACAATGTTCAACTTCAAAAATCAACATTGAAGTTACCACCTGATAGAGATAGGGATGATTTTTCTTCAAGTGAAATTCTCCATTTGTTTTTGACAAAAGTTATTCTTCTGAGAGTTGTTAAAACATTCTCAAATTTGAGGATCTGACCTGCCAGAAGTTTTGGCCATTTTATCTCTATGATCCTGTTGATTTTTCCATTTTCAAGACTATTCATCTACACTACTTCTAAAAGGGGTAGTTTTGTTGACAACTAGCCAATTTGTTGTATTCTTCATCTTATCGAGTATTCTGAGATTGTAGCTGGTAGCCACTGATTCCATTTCAATTCCATATTTCATGGCACTTCGCTTGAAAATTTTGCTTAGCCCCATAAATGTCCCCTGATGAAATTTGTTTGCAGAATCACTCACTAGACTGGAAATTCTTTTTGTTAATGAAGAGGTGAAAAAATTACTTCTCATTATTTTCCATTTTTCAGAACCCTGAGTAGTTTCACGTAGTATAACTAAATTATTGAAAACCAACTGACCATTTAAAAAGTTTGCCATATTATCTCTAAATTGCTCGACTTTCTTTCTCAATATGTTTTTATACTCTTAATCAACAGCAAAATAATCGTATTGAATCTTTAATACAGATTGATAAATGCATGATTCTTTACTCCTCTGCAAAAGGGCCACAAAATCATTCATATTTATTTCTCTGGTATATCCTTTTGGTCTCATTTCAAAATTTGTTCTCAATGAAGGATTTTTGAGATTTTTATATTTCTTCGTGCCTACACTATCAGGATCTTTGTCTTTCGTACCAAGACCCCATTCTCTCAATTTGCTCCTTGAGGCTATAGATGAATGTCCCTTTTCCCTGCAATATTTCTCCAGAAAAAGTAGAATTGCACTAACATGGCTGCAACGCCCAAGAGCGGATGCTTTACACTCACATTGTCCTGAAATTACTGCACCAGACATATTGTTGATTTCAATTCCAACAAGATACCTCTGGTGTTTTTGGAAAGAGGCAAAACAGAAGGCTCTCAGTTTGTAAATATTGCCTTCTAATTTGTCCATTACATCGTGCACATTAAGATGTGTAAAAACCCTGGTGCTTGCACTTATACCTGTAGAAGTTTGGGATCGACTTGGCGACAATGGCGACACTTGGTCTACTTGATAATAATGATAATAGAGATTACTAGCGTGTCAGATGGCGCCAATTTCGTTTTAGTTTCAATTCAGTAACAGGGTATATTTATTTCCTCAGAGGTGCGTTCGATTATAAACTCCTAGAGTAAAGTATTTGAAGGTTTCTTAAATTTACTCTGGAGTTGAGTACTATTCATGTAATATTCGAACGGTGCGGAATATATTTGGAGTTGTTTACAAAGTCCGAGTGACAGAAGGTTCTGACATCGGAAATATAGGTTGTTATTGTTAAAAAAACGAGGAATGGCAAGATCAATGAAAGTTGATGAAAACCGGAGAAAAATATTGTTGACAAAAGCAGATAACTTTTCTAGAATCTTGTTTGCCAATTGTAAATAAATGTTAGTATTCATGGTAGGGAATGACAATGATATATTCAAATGTGATGGTTTCGAAGCAGTTTGATTAAAAATAGGTCTTAATTTAAGAATTCGTGTGACACAGTATGAACTTTGTAGACCATATGTTTCTCCAAGATTACAACTATTATCAGTGAACAGTATTAAACACATACACATAAATAATCTCAATCTTGGGTTAACTGTGAGAATGTGAGACACAGCATAAAGAGATTTTCCGTCCCCAGAGGTGTGTCAATTTTCTGGAGTTAAATAAACCCAGCTATTTTGTAGAGTTACGAGAGTTAACTCGGTAGCGAATACTCGGGTATTTTCGAACGACAGTCTTAAAGTAAAATATACACAACTTTACGATTTTCGAACGCTATTTAGTAAATTCTACTCGATGGAGTTAATAATCGAACGCACTCCAGCTTTCTTTTTGAGGCGAACTGTTCGCGGGTTCTAATTCTAGCTTTGCTATTGGTTGAAAAGAGACATCTGTCAAACTCCACCAATAGCAAAGCTAGAATAAGAAGCCCCCGAACATTGCACAAAGAAAACACTGTCGTGTTGTTCATATTTTGTACCATTTGAATTTGAGGTTAACTGCATTTTGACAGACGGAGAATTGGAAATGAAATTGTCATTAAATTGCAGAAAATATAAAATTCAAGCATACAATATGATTGAACTATGAAAATATCATTATTAGTCAATTCGTCAAGATTTTTACTTGCTTTTGGTACTGAATATAGGTGAATATTCGAATCTGCGGCTTTATACTGTCTCACAAAATACAAATGTGGCTCATTCTACAAAAAGTATCCTTACACACTACAACACTACCTGAAAATAAACAATTCCTCACGCACTGATTAACTGATGAACGAGTTATTTTTTAAAGAACAAACTCAGGAATTAAGCTAAGCAAGATTGCAAATCAAAGAGATGGAATACGCATAGATATCCACAAAACACTGAAAATAATTTCATATAAGATGCTGCCATAGAGAAACTAAAAATATTTTTAATTTGTCTATGGATGCTGCATATGTCAGAAATTAAGTTCTGACATTAAGCGAGAATATGAACAAACATTTTTGGACAGCGCCATCTACCACAGACTACCGTAGGAGAGAAGCTCTGTTGAAGTAACAGGTGGTGTCCCCTCGAAAATCTAAACAATATCGAATCAGTTCATTCACCAGGGTTTTTAGACATCTTAGTGCACATGATCACTATCTACATACTGACTTCCACGTCTGAAAGGTTTTTCAGTAGTACTTTCATATTGAATTTCACACTCTTCATCTTCAATTAGAGGTCCAACAATGTAAGTATAAATCTGCCCTTTGTTGAAATACTTGGGGGTATCTACTGAGGGAAATTTATTCCACTTTCCATCACTTTTTGATGTTATAGAGGATGACGCAGAAGAGCTCGATGCCTGAATGGTAATTTCTCTTTTCTTGTCATACCATAAGCCTCCATCAACTCCCAAAAATATGTAGTGCTCCCTCCCAGCATCGATACAGTTTTTGATTCTGAAAAAGCAATATTCAGTGTGATGTATTAAAGAAATATCAACAACCATTCACCTTTCCACTAAGTCAGTTTTTTTTCCCCGTCTTTTTGAGTCCTCGGCACTCCAACCATCTTTTCAGTTCTTGCATGGAATGATCGAATAAACTGATCCCCTCTCGAAGATTTGCTCCTGGAACATCTTCGGCAAGAAGAGTTATATTGTTCATTGTAGAACGGTGAAAATAAACAAAAATGAAAACAAGACTTCAAAAGTTCCAACCCAAAACGACTAACCAACGAAAATAATAAATAACGGCGATATATATGTAAACACAATAAACAAATGAATAATGATTGCCACCTTCGTTGGACAAATTCACAGATGCATTGGGTTGACTCTCACTATTTTCTGATTGGCTCCTGAATGGGAACTTCTGGAGCGCGTTCCAATACCCCAACTCGGTTGGATTATGAGTGAAAAATTTGGCATTTTGTGCCAATTGTCATTTTGATTCTTTTGGAACGGAACGAAACACATTAGTTATTTGTCAGTTGTCATCGCCCAAAATAATTCAAAATTACATTGAAATTTGTATGGTTTGAGGATTCCATTATGGAAGGAATTGGAGGAAGATTTCCAATTACTGGAGTAATTGAACATTTGTAGATACAATTTTATCTGATAGTGAGTCAATTGGTTTCAGACGAAGATCTTTTTGTTTTAATTTAAGAAAATAATATTGGTTTCGGCACATTTGACAGATGGTCGACATTGGAGGTAAAACAATACATTTTATTCGGAAATTTTTTACTGTTTTCATTGTGTTTCCAAGTGAAATATTGTGACAATGGACCTGGCAAAATATTCCAGTTTAGATGATGTTCACCGAGAACGGTATGAAGAAAAAAAAATCTTGCATTTCACAACAGCACAATATGAAAGCATGATCATTTACGAATCAAACAATAACATATGTAATCCATCTACATAAACAAATCTGAAAAGTGAGATTGTTTTACCTCCAATGTCAACTATCTAAGATGTCTAAAAACCCTGGTGAATGAACTGATTCGATATTGTTTAGATTTTTGAGGGGACACGACCTGTTACTTCAAGAGAGCTTCTCTCTTTGTGGTAGATGGCGCCGTCCAAAAATGTTTGTCTATATTCTCGCTTAATGTCAGAACCAATTTCTGACATCTGACATCTTATATGAAATTATTTTCAGTGTTTTGTCGGTATCTATGCGTTTTCCATCTCTTTGATATAGCTTATTCCTGAGTTTGTTCTTCAAACAATCCTTGCTAATCAGTTCATTAGTGCGTGAGAATTGTTTATTTTGAGGTAGTGTAGTGTGTAAGGATACTTTTTTTTAGAATGGGCCATATTTTATTTTGTTGGACTAAAGCCGCAGATTTTTCGCGAATTTTCCTGTATTCAATACCAAAGCAAGTACAAATCTTGACGAATTTACTAATAATGATATTTCCATAGTTCATTATATTGTATGCCCGAATTTTTGTCTTCTGCAATTTAATGACAATTTCATTTCCAATTCTCCGTCTGTCAAAATGAAGTTAACCTCAAATTCAAATCTACAAAATACGAAAAACAACACGACAGGTACTTCTTTGTACAATGTTCGCGGGCTTCGAATTCTAGCTTTGCTATTGGTGAAGTTTGACAGATGCTCTTTTCAACCAATAGCAAAGCTAGAATTAGAAAAGAGAGTTCGCTTCAAAAAAAATCTAGAAATAAATATACCCTATTACTGAATTGAAACTCAAACACGCTTTTTATACATCTTACAACTATCTGTCAAATGCCATCTGACACGCCATAATCCTATTATCAATAGGCCAAGTGTCGCCAAGTCGATCCCAAACTTCTACAGGTATAAGTGCAAGCACCAGGGTTTTTATACATCTTACAACTATCTGTCAAATGTGCACGAAACCAATATAACCTATGACACCTTCAATCACTTCTAACTATAATGTGCAATGCGCATGCGGTTGAAATATTTTAACTTTTTCACGGACTCCCGAATTCGTGAAAAAGTTGTTCATCCGATTAAATCAACCAGAGTATAGGAACGCTTTCACGAGTTAATCCACCTTTATGAACGGTTAGGCTACTTTCAGACTAGGCGGAACGCGGAAATGTCAAATTTTAATTTTAGGCCAATGGAAACGTTGGAATTCAATCTCAAGGTCATTCCGGCGTAAATTGTTAAATTTCAGTCAACTTTTTCTGGCGGAAGCATAAACAAGAGACAAGAGTTATATATGGCGGAAGTATTCAGCAAACCTAAAAGTAAACGACAGGGTAACGTATAGTTATTTGTAAACGGGTTGAAGCTGTTATTGATTCTCTGAAAGTTGTATTCTTTTTATTGATATTCGGCCCTACAATACATAATAGTTCCTCGAATATTTGAGGCGACATACGCATATAATTGAAAAATTTATCAGAGTCATGGAGCCTCATTTCCTCAAATAAATTATTGCTTTCTCCTTGCTTCATTCTCATGTCCTCAGTAAAAATCTCTCGAACCCAAAATCTTCTCTTATTCCTCAATGTTTTTTTCAGCAGGTATAATTTGTAGATCAACAATTTTTTTTATGTATTTTTCTAGCTCTTTGAGACCTGTTTTTCATTTTGACTAATTTGAGGCACGTAGCTCCAATGATTAATTTCAATTTATTAACTTCACATGGATGGAGTCGGTATTTAATTAATTTGAGGTTAACTTTTCAAACGTTTGATGATAGTTAGCGCCAAATATCTGATTTCGTGGTTCCGCATAGTGAGAAAGCATTTTTATTTATAGCAGAAAAATTATAAGGAATTTGACATTTCCGCGTTCCGCCTAGTCTGAAAGTAGCCTTAGGATGAAAAGTTTGGAGTAATGGAACGCGCCCTTGAGCAACCAATTAGAAAAACGTCCGTCAAAGGAACATTTATGTTGGCTCCCCTGGCAACAAAGATGGAAAAATTAAGAACAGGGTTGCCAATAATTCCTGGCATTTGCCAGGAATAATAAGCTTTGCCAGTAATTATGCCAGTAGTGGTACGATAGCAGGAATTTGCCAGCATGTCAAAACATTTATTAATTGATATTCTCTCAAAGAAGTTTCAGGCAAATTAAAAGGTTACATGAGTAACAAAAATCGACATTTCAATTTATTTCTATTTTATTACGAAATGTAAAAATATATCCACCTATATATATATATATACCTGCTCATGAATCTTTATGAGAGCTGGGAAAGAACGCAAATTCTAACCACGAGGTTTTTTTTTATGTAAAATTGTTCATTAGGCTTCTTTAGAAATAAAAGAGACTTCCTTTATACCTCGGTCGAAAGTACCTTCGTACTTTCTCCATCGATTTTAGAGAAGAAAGTCTTGCATTTATGCATCGGCGACATTGACAGACCACGCCCTCCGTAAAGCTGGAGCAAATATTTTTCATGTACACCGAGATAGATGGGATTACACGCAAGAAAGTGAGAAAGAGATAGACGAAGAGCGGGAACAAATATTTAAGCTTTGTGAGTATCCGAAAGAGGCACTGAAGCGAGGAGCAAAAGTTAAACATGACAGTACAACGAGCTGTCAGCTGGAACGTGTATTGTTTATAATAAATAATAGAAAATGTAAGTAGTAACGTACTTTCGACAGTATAAAAAATATATACATATATATATATATATATATATATATATATATATATATATATATATATATATATATATATATATATATATATATATATTTATATATATATATATATATATATATATATATATGTATATATACATGTATATATATAGTTAATATATACTATTTCACTTTTAGAAGATGAACTATTCATGTTCTGGAACCAAAATATGCGCAAACATATGAGCAAAAATCATTAATAAATGGATTTCAACGATTTTCATTTTCAAATCAAATTGTAGATGAACAAGAATTAGACGTGTTCAGAAGTTCTAGTTTAGAAGTCATTCATTGGGCAAAAGTTTTCAATTTAAAAAATGCTATTCAGATTTTTTCTTTTAATTAAAGTTTCAATTAGTTTGTTGCTAATATTGCCATTCTCATAAGCTAGTGTCGAAAGACTGTTCAGTTGATAATGTTGAAACAGGTTTGAGAAATAGGTTAAAAATTGACACTATTGTTGCAATATTATCAACTAGAGATTCCATTTAGCATCAAAAGGAGGTATATTAAAATTTATTTACACCATCAGATAAGATGCTTGATAGCTCAATATGGACAAAAACGTAGATGGTTTTAGTACAAAGAGTACTGATTTTTTTACAATATGTTGTCGGTACCTAGTACCTATTTTATTTTGAGTTTCTCATTGTATATTTATGATATACTTTAATAATTAATTAAGTTATTTTTGTTACCTACATTTCAAAAAATATCTTAAATAAAAAAATGATGCATTTTTCATTATCTTATTAAATATAAAATATGTTAAAATAATATTTGTTAGTATGGCTCCATTCGATTTTCAAAGATTTTAGATAGTTTTGAGAAAAGTTGCCAGTAATTGCCAGGAATGGAATCATTTTTAGCCAGTAATTTTGCCAAGAGCTGTTGGCAACACTGATTAAGAACTTTCCTTACTTTCCTCCCTTTTTATAGAACTCTTGTCTATGTCCCTTTTCGTGCAAACCTTCGAAGTGTGAGCATCGAATTTTGGCGAAGATTGAATTAAGGCGATTGGAAGAGATCACAGGTGTGCATATCATTATTAATTCATCCTTATATTCTTTGATATTTCTCTTAATTAGTAAAGATCAATTATAAAACATAGTTTGAAACAGGGTTCTTATTATTAATAATGATAAGAACCCTGGTTTGAAAAGAAACTAAAATGAGCGGGGCGTCGGGGGGGGGGGAGGGATACACCTCCCCCAAAAAAATGCATACAATAGATGAAACGTTAGATTAAAGTAGTTTAGATAGCACAGATTTAGAGATTTCACAAATATTTAATAGTCAAGATAATGGTAATTTAATTCACATGGAAAGGGGAAAAGGTTCTGGTCTTCCAAGGTCACTAGCGACAAAAAATTAGATGAAACTAACAAAAACACTGACAAACAAGGCCAAAAAAGAGAACACATTCTTTATAAAGAAGGGACATTATGACCATTCATGGTTATGATAGAAGCTACAGAAAAATCGGGGAACAATATTGGCAGATATAATCATCTTAAGATAGCAAAAGACATTTTTGACCTAAAGTTAGATCATATAACCAGAATTAAAAACAAGGGTAAAAATAAAATAAGCGTTGAATTTAATAATGGTAATGTGCGAACTCCTTTGTTACAAATGAACAAATCTTGACAACAGGATATCATGCATATATTCCGTTTAATTGTGTTACAAGCAAGGGAATTGTAAGGGGCATTCATCAGTTTTTTTTCAGAGAATGAATCAAAAGTTATGATTAAAAGTCCATTCCAACGGATCTTGGGAATAAGAGGCTAAATCGTAGAATTAGGGAGAATGGGCAAAATAACTATGTACCAACATCCACTTTGTTAATAACTTTTGAAGGGGTAGCACTCCCCAAATTTGTTGAAGCATATCACATGAGATATAACGTAACATCATATATTCCCCCGGTAACGCAATGCTTTTCTTGTTTAATGTACGGTCACACAAAAAAACAATGTAAGGGCAAACGAAGGTGTTTTCATTGCTCCGACATCCATACCTCAGACTAAGAATATGAGAACTGTGGAAAAATAAAATGTAGAAATTGTAATAGTGAACAACATAAAACTAATAGTAGAGACTGTCCGGAATACCTAAGACAAAAACTGATTAGGGAGAAAATGAGCTTTGATAATTCAACCTTCTTCGAAGCAGTTCAATTTTTTCCAAAGACGTATGTAGAAACTAATCGAGATCCACGAGATTATCCTACACTAATTGACAAAAATAATCCACGGAATAGATTACGGTAGAGCAGAGGGAATCGATAAATAGGGGGAACATGTCTAGAAATAAAAGAACATATTCAGAAACTTTGAAAAAAAGACCTCAAATAACTCAAACAGGATTCGATAGGCATGCCCTAAATGAAATATTGATTAATCCGAATGGGCAAGTTCCACAACCTTCAAATGGAGTCATGATGAATAATTATGAAAGAAATACCTCAATATCAGTTAGAGGGGCCTACGAACCCTCCTCGTCGAAATATAGCAACACTACAATCTAACAGTAGTACAGAGGAACAAATTATAAAAACATTTTATGACTCATTCTTTGGTTTACCAGAGAATGTAAAACCAAAAATAATTGATATAATTATGGGATATAATAGACTCAATAACAGGCAGGACTTGGATGATCCAAATTCAGGTTATGCCGAGGAATATTGAGATGGGATGAATGATGCTCAAGGTCTTACAATGGAACATTAGGAGTGTGTTTAGTAATAAAAGCAATTTAATCACTTGCATTCAGGAATTAGACCCGGATGTCATTCTTCTGAATGAAACATGGTTAAAAAGCGAGAATAAATTTTATATCAAACATTACAACATTATCAGACAAGATAGAAATGACGGGTACGGGGACTTTAGTAAAAAGTAACCTCAAATTTAGAAAGATAATATTGGAAATAACAATGCAATACAAAGAATGTCAGCTAATTATAATAAAAGTAAATGGTATCAATATAATTAATTCTATAGTACTGCCAATAATATTCCATCTAAGTCGCAATTATCTAGAATTATAAATGAATTAGAGGGAGAAATATTTGGATGGGGGATATGAACGCCCATCATCCCTTGTGGGGCAGCTCCTACATTAATCATAATGGCAGAGTGATTATGTCTTACTGGAGGAGGAGGAATTGGTAATCATGAATGATGGGACGTCAACCAGAATGTGTAATCCGGAAGGTAATCCTAGCCTTGTCGACATTGCATTAATATCGAATAACATTGTACATGGGAAGTTCTGGGGGACTGTGGGCACAGTGATCACTATCCCACCATGTGTACCTTTCAGTCGGATAAAACACGGTTAACAAATGACAATAATAATCAAATAAAGAGGAATTTTTATAGAGCCAATTGGAACGGTTATCATGAGTATCTACTAGACAGGAGTATTAATAATATTACTTATTCCTATGAACAATTAACGGGGATTGATGAATGAGGCAGCAGATACTCACATACCTAATAAGGTAAATGATAATGGAAATAAACCACGAAACCCATGGTGGGATAGTGATTGCGAGGCACAGGTTAAGGACAGGAAAAAAAACATCGAAAACTTTAAGGACAATCCCACCTTAGAGAATTATATAGCAGCAAAAAAATCGATTGCAGTAAGAGATTTCTTAATAAAAAGAAAAGACTTGGTTTCAAAATGTTTTGTTCAACTCTTAATAGGGAATCAAATTCGTTCAGTTTGGGGCATGATAAAAAAAATTTCAAATAAAAATAATGTTTGTCAAAACAGAGCCCTTGAGAACCATATTGCAGTAGGGTTATTGAATAAAGTCTCGGTTTGTGATATTCCTACAGAGTTTTTTTTTGGACCCGTTGAAGAGCCATCAGAGCCATTCACATTGAAAGAACTTGACATAGCACTACAAGTAAAAAAATTATCTACACCGGGACGGGACGATATTACTTATAGTATGTTCATCCAACTTCCGGAGATAATCGATATTTACAACTCGATATTACAGGGTGCTAACCTCCCGGGAACTTGGAAAGAATATAAGATAATCGGGATACGTAAAAACAACAAACCACCAGATGATGTGAACAATTTGCGACCAATAGTATTTGCCTCATGCGGTCTGAAAACGTTAGAAAAAATCATGAATTCCAATGCACAATTCAGAATCATTTGAAAGGGGGGCAGAATATAAAGGAATAAAAGTCTTCAATTCCCTACCTAGAGACCTCAAATCAATTAATTGTATAAATTCATTTAAATATAAAGTTAAGGAATACTTACTGGAGCACTGCTTCTATTCTGTTCAAGAGTATCTCAGCCTCACCTGATTTTTAAAATGTTTTTATGTTTGAATGTATGTGTTATGTGTCCCTTTTCATGATAATGAATTTCTTAACCTACTCCACTTATTCTGATATACATACAAGAATGCTTAATCTCAATAATGTATGTGTTGAGGGTACCCTCTAATGACATGTTATAGAGGCTTTTAACTTACCTTATTTATTTAATTTTAACTACAAACAAGAATGTTTATATTATGTTGAAATTGTCTTGACTTGATATTGAGCATCTGTACTTAACATATTTTATTGTATTGTATTTTAATTTAATTTTATATTGAAACTGACCATGTCAATGTCCAATTGGATCCTATGACGACAATAAATATTATTATTATTATTAAGTTAAGATTAGAGTGGCACATAGAAAAGAATCAGGTTCTGTCTGAATACCAAACGGGGTTCAGAAGAGGTAAGGGTACCATGGACTGCATCGTGTATCTGTCAGGATTTGTACAAATGGCTTTCGGACTGGGTCAAACAGTAATAGCGGTATTCCTAGATATCAGGGGTGCGTATGATAACGTCAATATTTACAAATCATATAATTATTTAATCCAATACGAAATTAACACAGACATAGCTAACCTCATATTGAGAATTCTTGATAATAGGAAAAACTTTGTTCAGGACATTGATGGCAACATTCATGGTCCATGTTTGGCAACAAAGGGTTTGACACAGGGGTCTCCTTTGAGTCCTGTCCTTTTCAATCTATATCTTTGTTCTATATTCAAAACAATATCTCGTCATAGCAGACTTATAGCGTATGCGGATGACTTGGTACTATTGGTAAAAGGACAGGATATTTTGGAGATAGAAAGCAAGATTAATCAAAGTTTACACAATATCAAAAAATGGATGATAGAACACGAGTTAGAGCTGGCAATTTCCAAATGCGAGGCAATGTGGTTCCGTACTAATAGTAGACTTAGGGTAAATCCTAAAATAATAATAGCTAATCAATTGATCAAAATAGTAGATGAAGTCAAATATCTAGGCGTTACCTCTACATACAATCTCAAGTGGGACAAACATATTGAAAATATGATACACAAAGCTAATCAAGGAATAAACACAATGACATGTTTTTGTAGGGTATGGTGGGGGTCTGACCCCAAATCCATGATAATGGCCATGAACGGGATAGTTAAATCACACTTAGATTACGGAAGCATTTTATTCAAACCATGCTCAAAAAAAAAGTCTAGACAAAATTAATAGGACACATAACCAAGCTATGAGAGTTATCACAGGTACAATGAGGTCCACCCCAATAAACGCTTTATTGGGGGAGACAGGGGAAATTTACTATGAACACAGAAGACAATGGTTAGCTGCAAAATTTATAATTGAAAGAAACATCATACTCCCCCTGTGATCATTATAATTCAAACTTTGAAAATGATCTGCTATTATAAAATAGGGTACTGGAGGGACAAACAAAAGCCCTGGGTGGTGGAAGCATTGGAAAGAGTTCATCCATATGAGCAACATATATATAAAAATAAGATCTTACCATGTCATAGTTTTGAATATAATATTTACACATATCAACCAATGGTCTCGGACCTCAAATTAAGAAAAAACGATAGGGCAAATAAGTGTAATTTTCGGCAAATCATAGAGGAAAATAAAGAACAATATAGTGTTTGAATAACAAAGTAGTGTTTGGAATTTATATACTGAAGGAAGAATTTTCCTTCTCCAGACTAGGAGATGCAACTAACATTTGTGATGCTGAAACGATTGCTATACACCAGGCAATGATCAAATGCTTGGAAAAGAAGTGGGAATTTTTTTTTTCACAGATTCACTAAGCGTCTTGAAAGAATAAATAGGAAAGCAATTACTTAAGATTTGGACTATATCACAGTGAATATCAGACAGATGGCATATTTGGCAGAACTAAATGACATCACTTTTAAATTTGCATGAATTCCAGGTCATTCGGGGATAGAAGAAAATGAAACCGCTGATAGGTTGGCTAAGATAGGGACGGCTCTTAATGTTCCATTAAACGTTAAGGTGGATAAAAATAGTATTTTACCATTTATTCATAATGATATTATGAAAGAATTTCAATCTCTATGGCTTCAAAATATCCGACATAAAGGTAGATCTTATTTCAATATTCACTCGGCGTATCCAAGGGATATTTGGTACTCTAAAATCCCGTGGATGAGTCGTAGACACATCATTACAATCATAAGGATGAAGACAGGGCATTGTCTAACTAAAGAGCACTTAAATCGGATAGGGGTAAAAGAAAATCCGTACTGTGAATGCGGGGTCCGGGAAGACTTGAACCATATATTTTTGGAATGTCCAATCAATATCATCCCCAATGAAGATATGTACCGTGAACTTGTCAAACGAGGAATCCGAACTCCTTTTTCATTCACGGATGTGCTCAGAAACTTGAATCTATCTATTATAAAATTAATCATACTTTTTTAGATCACAATCAGATCAAATTATAAAGATAAATATCGGAGAATAACTTGCATCCAATCTATATCAACAATCCATCCTTCACCTTTGTATGTGGTGTATGTTACAACTAACCCCTTTTAGCACAAAAACGACATCCCAGGAAGTCAAATATCTCACACGTACAAGCACGAAGCGTAACGAAACACACAATTACAAATAGTGCAGAAAACTGATGGAAGCAGTATTGCTTAGAGCGAGACTAGTGCATCCACCCGACGAAGCCCTGAATTATGTAACAGACGTTGCGTAATAGGGGGAGAGCTGGTAGTGTCACCGATTAAAGGGAGACAAACAAAGAAACGAAGAGGAGAGAGAGAGAGAGAAGAACTTTCCTCTCTTTATTTCAAGGTCAAAGAGCTATTAGATGGAGATTCGGTATAAAAAATATATATTTAATAAATTTTGCTCAGAGATAGACAGTCTGATTCTCGGTGGCCTGAGTTCATTTGAAGATCTAGTTTGGTGATTGTGGACATTTCTAGGTCAATTTTCCATGTCAAAGGAAATTTGACGAAGATATGGTAGATATATGCAGGAAATTGGTAATTAGTTATGAAATTGATATATTATTGTTACAAATGTTTTTGTATATAAAGTAGTCCCTTTCAACTGGAAAATAATTTTTCAAAGAGTAAAAAGGAGTATCCATCGAATACATTTAATTTCTGTTGGATGTCTTTGCGCAAACTTTTTGAATTGATTCATCATATCACCGGACAATCTGATACTATAGGCTGAAAAATATTTGCTTCCATTGTAATTGAATTTTGAGATTCCCAACAATCACTCACAAGCAATAATGCAATAAATGTTAAAGTAGCAGAAGAAATATTTTGACTTCTGCAAAATTAAAAAAGCAAAATTTTTATAGATCCTCTAAGAAAAAATAAAAAAGGTATTATTTTTGTTTCTGAGCATATGTATTCAAACTTCGCAAGAAATACGGTTCTAATTTCCGAAGATTTTTCATATTTTCTATTTCCAAGAAAATTCTTCAGGTTCAGAGTTCATTTCCTAATTTCGGAATCTTCATAATGAACCCATTGCAGTTTTTTTTTGTACAAAAATAATACTAACATTGAAAAATGGCTTTTTTTCGAAGTTCAAGTTGTATTAAATACTACCAAATAGTCAAAGTAGAATCAACTCAGACTTCATAGCAAGTCACTTACCATGCACATTTTTTAGATTCATAGGATTACATTATTTTATAAGATTTAAATAATAATAAAAAAAATTACGATATGTTTATAATGATGATGTCACAAGAAGAAAGTTATTTGTGGTCAGTACAATGCTGATTGCAGTATTGAAACTTTAATAATGGTTATAATACTTCATGGTTGTTTTTTATATATTTGAAGCAATTATTCCGATTCATTGTAATATCATTACCAAACGCAATTATGAAGTAAATCTTTTTCACATGCAATTATGAAGTAAATCTTTTTCACATTTGATATCTGAACACAATAAAAAAATTATTGGGGTTGCTCGTTATATATATATTTATATATAAATATATATACTTTTTCATTTTCAGACAATGTTGCCAGATTTCCAGATCATGAACTTCCAAGATGGAATTTTACAGATTTCATGCCTCCCTTTATGATAGTATTCCGAGTACTCTGTGGAGAATGGATTGAATCCATGTGGGACTGTATGTTGGTTGGTGACGTTTCATGTATTCCATTTTTCCTAGCAACGGTTGTTATTGGCAATCTTGTGGTAGGTACCCATAATGCACTTCATAAAAATGTATCAACAAAACACATTCACTGCCTTGTCGAATCAGGTATTAGAAGTACTACTTTGCAAATTTTGTTATTTGAGTAAGGGTACACAGTTTGTCATTCGGGAGTCTTTCATAATTGTTTTGAAATAGATGCAACACATAAATAAGTAACACCAAAATGTCATTTAATTTTAAGTTTACTTGTGATAGGAGGAGATTTTAATATTGACTTCAGTTCTGAAAATGTACAAACTTGTCATATCGTCATTTACTAGAATCCAACAATATGACAAGGACTATTTTCACACCTACCAGGGTAACAGTAACCTCCCAAACTTGTATAGATAACATTATAGTAAATAACATGGTAACGGATAGTGCCTATGAGGCTAAAAATGTGAAAAGTGACCTTTCCGACCATTATGCTGAACTCCTTAAATTTCATGGCCAAATAAACGAAGATAAAGTTCCAGTGGAATTTCATCGCCACTTCCATGACTCTAATATTCAAAGGTTCAGACAATGTCTTGAGAATCTTGACTGGAATGTGGTTTATCAAGCTAATAACTGCAATGATGCTTTTAATATTTTTCTTCAAATACTATCATGGCAATTTGAAAGCTGAAAAGCACATACCAAAATATGTGTTCCCATCATGATCCCAGAATTATTAGATGCTAAAAACAGAGTCTCACTTTACGCAGACTTGAGTAGGTATTATCCGGAATTCAAGGGAACCTTTATGGATACAAATAATAAATATATAGCAATGCTCTCCGGGGCAAAAAAAAATGCAAATGATCAATTAATACGTGATTCTTTAAATAAAAATAAATCGATGTGGAATATTGTCGATAACGCGCTAGGGAAACAAAAACATAAGAAAATACCCGAAATTGTTTATAACGGGAGAATACTGAATACAACGGAATGTGCAAATAGTTTTAATGAACATTTTACTCTGTAGTGGACCAACTAACTATAAATCTACCGACAAATATAGATGAAGAATTTGTTAATTCACTAACTCCCACTACTCTTAATACTATGTTTTTCCGTCCACTCTCTGAGGAAGAGGTTCTAAATATCATAAAAAATTTAAAAAACTCCAAATTATCTGGGAATGACGAAATGTCTAATCTTCTCCTTAAACAGATTGCTCAATGTATAATCAAACCATTAACATTCCTAATCAATATGTCTTTAGAACAAGGTATTTTTCCGAGTGGGATGAAAATATCGAAGGTCATACCACTTTTCAAAAAATGTGATCCATCAAATATAATGAATTACAGAGCAATCACACTATGCACCAGCATATCGAAAATATTTGAAACTGCTGCGAGTGAACAACTGCTGTCGTTCTTGAATAAAAATTCAATACTTTCATCGGACCAACATGGTTTTACTAATAATAAAAGCACTGAAACTGCCCTGAATAAGTTTATAGTGAAATAGTTGAGAATTTGGATAAGTCAAGGGTGGTTCTTGGACTTTTCATAGACTTCTCCAAGGCTTTTGACTGTGTCAATCACCAAATTCTATTACACAAACTATCAAGGTACGGAATTAGAGGTGTTGCCCAGGACTGGTTCAGTTCTTATCTCACTGATCGTTTTCAAAAAGTCAGCATTGAGAGCAAGGTCTCTGATCTAGCAGCCGTTCGCGGAGTTCCGCAAGGATCCATATTGGGTCCTACATTGTTCATTGTCTTCATAAATGACCCACTCCTCTTCGTCAGGAGCAACAACATGTGTTGTACTATAGCATCATATGCTGATGATACTAATATCTTGATCACACACGATAACTATGATGAATGTGTTCTCCAAACTAAAAAAATATGTACTGAAGTGGAGGTCTGGGTAAATAAAAACAAGCTATGGTTGAACGAAGACAAAACTGTGTGCACTTTATTCAATAAGTCAATAATTAGTAATGAAACAATTTCTTTAAATGCAAACAAGACCTTCGAATATCAAAAACACAGTAAAATGCTAGGGCTTACCATTGATTGCAATCTCAATTGGTCGAAGCATATTGAATATCTTTGCATCAAATTGGCTAGGACGGTATATGCTCTGAAAGTTACTTCAAAACAATGCAGTAGATCTATATTATGTCAACTATATTTTGCAACAATTCACACTCATATTAGATATTCCATAGTACATTGGGGTCAGGCTGTTGATGTTGCAAGTGTTTTTATCCTTCAAAAAAGGCTATACGTACCTTGGCCAATTTAAGTTACCATGATAGCTGAAGGGAACATTTTAAAGAGTTAAACATCTTGACACTTACATCAGTATATATTTTAGAGATAGCCTGTTTTGTTTCCAAGAATAAATCTGCTTTCGACATAACTCGTCAAAACCATCAATATGATACGCGACATAAAAATGTATTACTTCCAAGCAAACATGTTACAAGATTATACCAGAAGGGCCTTTTCTATAATGGATGTAAAGTTTTTAATAATCTACCCTTACATATAAAGGACATAAGGTCATTTCAAAAGTTCAAAATCGAACTGAAGTCATTATTAGCAGAGAAGTCGTTCTATTCTCTGAACGAATTTTACTCAATGTGAACAATGTGCATGTCAATTTTTCATTTTTATAGTCAGACACTATTTCTGTAAACAATGTGATATCTGTATTAACAATGTTTTAATGAAATAAAGAATACTATTATTATTATCATACTCAGGTTAAACATTGGAGGAAAGAATAGAATTAAATAATTTTATTTCACACCAGTGACAAACTTGGGTTAAAATTTGTATATTACAATTCAGAAAAAGAAAACCAAGTTGTGAACGAAATTGTACACAAATTTTCATACATTCGTGTTATCCAATAGAGTATTTCTCCATTTTTAAATTTTTTTAGCAGGTATAATGACCAAAAAACATTGGTATACCAAGGTACAGTTTTAGTCTTTCACCTCACTGCTGAATACTTCATTTGAAGTATAACCTGAGATGAAATGGTTAGAGCAAGGATAAGTTATCTATTTTAATGCAGTGAGCTCAATATAATTGTTGATAAGTACTCTCTATAACTTCACAACAAAATAATTGAAGTAATTTATAAGCAGGAGGATCTCTGGAGATGTTCATGACTGAAGACCAGAAGAAATATTACAATGCAATGAAGAAAATGGGTTCGAAGAAGCCAATGAAGGCTATACCTAGACCAAGGGTGAGATATCATTTCTAACATCATCCAAAACGACCAATGTTGGAAAATGCTCCTCTTCCACTAATATTTCATAATTTTTGGGGAGCATGAGGGTTCAAATGGTTGGTGATCCACCTTCAAATTCCCATTATTTGGAATAATCTGTAGTTTATTTATTTTATAGCTCATCTATTTTTTTAATCTTTTTTCAAGTCCATTTGATTCGAAAAAAATGCAAAGAACTTTGAATGACCTTGGTCGAGAGCCATTTGGATTGAATGTAATTTCAATTCAATAAAGGACAATTATTATTATTTCTCAAAGAACAATTATTGATTCTCATCATTACTGACTCAAGTTTTTTTTTTTTTTTTTTTTTAGATAATGCTTTTTTTATTCAATTAATAATTAATATACAAAAGTCTACAATACAAAAAAAAAAATCTTAACCTATACCACATATTTCAGACTATAAAGAATAAATGTATACATGCATATATCCATACACACATGTACATAGAAAATGTAAATAAAAAACAATTCAAATATTCAAGGACAAGCTCAATTAAAACTATTTAAAACTAGCGAACATATCACAATAAACCTGTTCCCGAAACAATGAAGATTCTAGACAAATATATGACATGTATATACCAATATAGTCAATATTTTTAGAAGCATTGTTCCTAATCAGCAATAATTGCTGGTACCGGAACATATATATTTTAAATTTAATGGCTTTTAACATATGCATCACCTCGCTTTGAGCGAGGAGTAACTATCTTTGTTTTTTATGGAGTTTGGCAGAAAGTTAAATGATTGGAGACATTTAGAGAAGGATTATTTAAGCAATGTTAGTTCTCACCTGGGGTGATAAATTTGGTTTTGACTTCTAGTTTCATCTAATGTATCTCATTAACTATATTCATGTTTGTATTGCATTTCTGTTGATTTTTTGTTATTTTATAAATAAATTTACATTGTTCTATTTGTAGAATTTTTTTCAGCGGCAAAATTTCAGTTTGATGGTAGATTAACTCTGTATTAGTTCTGAAATCATAGCCAAATAGAGTTTTTACTACCTTATTTTGTAGAATTTGGATTTTTTTGAATAATGTTTGAGAACATACCCCAGTTTGTTATCAGATACGGAATATAGAAAGAAAATAAGCTGTTATATATCATAATTTTATTTGGTACATTTAAGTAGCTCTGGCATCTATAAAGTGCTCCAATCATTGGTACAATTTTTTTTGTCATGTGCTCTGCGTGTTTGTTGCCAATTTAAGTTGTCATCAATTTCCAATCCCAGATATTTGGTATGATCGACCTTTTGAATTACTTGATCTCCAATTCTGATATCTGGGTCTCACTTTGTTTATTTTTATTTTGAAGAGCATATACACTGTTTTTTTACATTTATTTGTAATTTATTTGCCAGGAGCCATTTAGCATATAGTTCTAGATCACTATTTACCAAGTCTTCCAGTTCACCCAGATTAGTTCCTTCATATACTAGAATGGTATCATCTGCGAATATGTAATAGCGAGCTTTAAGATTTGCTTTTGAGATTTAGGTGTGTAACGAGTATAACAGTGGCCCAAGGACTGCCCCTTGTGGGACTCCTGAGTTTATATGTGATTTCACTATTAACTTCATTTAGAGATACATATTGTTGCCGATCCTTTAAATCTGATTTTATATACTTGCACTTTTTCCTCTTATACCTAAATGGTTCAATTTATCGACTAGAACTTCATGATCCACTACATAGAATGCCTTTTGTAAATCAATAAATATTGTTAGGACAAATTTTTTATCATCCATGTTAGTTATGACATGGTTTAGAAAGTCTATTGTATCACTTTGGATGTTAGATTGTTTCTGAAAACCATATTGATACTTGGCTAATTCAACATATCTAGTAAGGAAGGTTCATGAGACGGTTTTAAAGAGAATTTCCACAAATTTTGAAAGCGCAATACTACGGTAATGGGGCGATAATTTTCTGAATTATTTTTTGGTCCTGATTTATGGATAGGGTAACCTTACCCATTTTAGCTCCTTCGAAACTCCCTGTTTCAAACATTTTATTGACCAAGTCGACTAAGACTGGTATTATTGTCTCCTGCACTATTAATAAATCTTTTACAGAAATTGTATCATTACCTGGAGCAGAATTCTTATTCATTTCATCCAAAACTTCTCTTACTTCTTTATGTTAGTATCATATAGGTACAAAGAGTTTTATATTAATTTCATCGAAATAATGTGAAGGTGGGTTACTTATGAGTTTTGCATTGATTTTATTGACTATTGATTGACCTATATCACAGAAATATTAGTTAAATTTATTTACAATTTCTAATTTATCAGTTATTAATGTTTTATCTACCTCTATTGCATCTACAGTAATTTGCTTGTTTTCATGTTTTATTAGATTATTTATGAAATTCCATTGTTTCTTTGGATTTCCATCAGTATCATTCCATCTTTTCTGAAAAAATTAGTTTTTAGTTTTCTTTTTTTCATTTTCAACTTGGTTCTTTTATTTCTGAAGTCCCATAAGATTCGGTTGATCTTGAGGGAATTTTTTCATTAGTTTGTATAATTGGTCTCTCCTTTTCAATAGTTCTAAAACTGGGGTTATCCATTCATTATTTTCCCTAATTTTAATTTTAATTGTTTTGTAGCCTTATTTTTTGCTTCTTGATAAGTTGGATCAAGGTTTGAATGTATCGACCGGCACAGAAGTTTGCAATAGATTTTTCAAATTTTCCTCATATTTTGAGTTATCTAGTTTCTTAAATGTTTTTTGAACTTTACAATTATTATAGTTTTTTTTTTTTGAATACAATTCTATTTCTAATAGATTATGATCGGAAATTGTGCTATATTCAATGTTTATTTTACACTCTCCAATATTATTGTTGCTAAACATGATCAATGATGGTATGAGAGTGTTGTGTAATTCTGGTTGCATATTCCGTGCCTATATTGTTTTGGATTTCAAACCCATTCAATATAACACAATTTTATATTCACTAGTGGCCTCAGTATTTTCTAATAAATTAATGTTAAAGTCCCCAATTATTAGTGTTTTTCTCATGCTGCAGTATTTCTTCTAATATTTCCAGAAATTCCTTCACATTGAATGATGGTGGTCTATATAATGCTATAATTTTATACCATTTACCTGTAGATTCATCCCAATCATGTTGTATTGACTGTCGCCTAACATTGTTTATCTCGATGAACTTAATGTTTTCTTTAATATATATTGCAACTCCTCGCTCTCGTATCTCTACAGCATGCACAGCTGAATATCCATTAATCACAATTGGTTTTACTTCATTTTTATATAACCAGGTTTCCACAATTACTAATATATCATAATATTTCATTTTCACAAGACATTGTAGTTCCTCTAATTTGTTTCTGAGACTTTGTGCATTTATATATAAAATTCTTAGTTGTGATTCTGCTGTTGGTTTGATAATTTCATTGGATTGTTTCAGTTTTTTAGATCACTGGTGTCCTTGATTTGATGAACTGGGCTGTGTCATCTTTGCGAATATAGATTTTCCCATGATTTATCCAGGCAAACCTATAGTTATTTTCTTTCTTGTATCTCAGCACTTCTTTGAATAGGTATTGATTTGCCTTTGTTAAATCATGGTTTAGGTAGATAACGTTGCTTCTTCAGTATCCCTAGGTCTTTCGAGTTATCATTTTCTTCTTCCTAGCTCCCAAGGACTCTTCTTTCTCCTTTCACTGGTAAAACATACTTTTATAGGCAGCTGTCCATTGAGGTTTCTCCTTTTCCGATTCTGAAGCATTTTGGTTTATTTAATGTTTGAACTTCTAGTGCTTCCTCCATTTTTTGAAAATATTTTCGATGTTTTCTCGGTTATCATATGGTACCCCATTGATAATGATGTTGTTTCTCACCTCATTTTGTTCGTTTTGTTTTGTTCCTTTCTAATTGCGACTTTATTATCAGGATTTCCGATTTCAGAACCGTTGACTTTAACTTGTTCTTCATATTTGTTGAGTAGATCGGTATATTTGTTGTCCTTTCCATTAATTTCTTCATTATATCGTTCAGGTTATTCCTGCTTGGTATTAGTATCGTTTGAGTTTGTTTTTGTAGTTTTTGAAGAGATTTTATTTACATTTTGTGCAGGAGTCATAACCTCACTCTTTTTACAAGTTTCGCAAAAGTATCTTTCACCTTTCGGATTTTTCAATTCACTTGCAAAGTGGTTGAATGTTGCGGTGGATAATTTTTCACATTTGGTATGATACCATTTTTGGCATTTTATGCAATTAATAGCATAAGAATTTTTGCAGGAGTTTGCACAGGTACCACACGTGTCGGCCATTTTACTTCATAGTCATATTAGTTATCCACAAACACTACCAACTCCTTTGATATAAGTTTTTTTTTCTAGTGGAGGCCTCAAGCGATAGTGTTTGAAATCGTAACGAATAAAAAAATCGACATGTTCATCATGTTGTTCATCGGTTTGAACATGTTAACCATGACAATGGACCATTACCAGCAGAAAGAAACATTCACGAAAATTCTGGACTACTTCAATATGATTTTCATAGTTATATTCAGTACAGAGTGCCTCATGAAAATGTTTGCTTTACGTTATCACTATTTTACGGAGCCTTGGAACCTATTTGATTTAGTGGTCGTCATATTGTCTATTTTGGGACTGGTGCTCAGTGATATTATTGAAAAGTACTTTGTGTCACCTACCTTGCTGAGAGTTGTAAGAGTGGCAAAAGTGGGGAGAGTTCGTCGTTTGTGTAAAGGGAGCTAAAGGAATCCGCATCGCTGCTTTTTGCACTCGCCATGTCACTGCCTGCGCTCATCAACATCTGTTTACTGCTCTTCTTGGTCATGTTCATTTTTGCTATTTTCGGGATTTCATTCTTCAAGCACGTCAAGAACAAAAGTGGCCTAGATGATGTCTACAACTTCAAAACCTTTGGACAGTCCATGATTCTTCTATTTCAGGTGAGAAGTGTTAAAATTCTATGGAACCTTCTAGTTATAAAAATAAATTCAAAAAATAGATAAGTGGTTGTAAATGCATTAGATCAATTATTCCATTTTGTTATGAATGTTACATCAAAGTATGTAAACCTTAAGGGAACCCTAAGAAAATCCAAGTCATTAAGTAGTGATTATTTTGGAGAAAAAAAGTAGTGTTGCCTGCATCCTCCATGTAAACCTGATGTCGAAGGGTTTTTATGGGCTACCAGAAAAAATACCATACATATTCAACATTTAGTTCTACCGAGAGAAAAACTCTCATAATTCCTGAATTGAAAATTCACAGAATCCTCACAGTCACCTCGATTTTTATTTTAGAAACTACATGCTTAATTCATAAAAACCGTGACAAATATATAACAGCGCCTTTAAATCATAACACTCGATCATCTCAAAAATTTGACTACCATTACCTATACCAAAAAGCTATCATCTATAACAGGAAAAAAATTTATAATTGCTTACCATTAAACCTAAGAGAAATTGAAGCATTTGCATTATTCAAAAAACAAGTAAAAGAACTGCTATACATTCATCCTTTTACAATATAGAAGAATTTTTTAGTTGAACTCTTTCGTTTATAGTAAACTACACTAGCCTCTTCATTTAGGAATGATTTTAATATGTTTACATCTTGGGAATGTACCCTCTTATTATTCTCACATTTGTTAATTAGTCAACTTATACAAATTTTAATATCAGTCTGTACCTGTACCAGGCGTTTTTATAGTTAAGTTTTTAATGTTACTTTACTTTGTTGTTCAATATGTATTTCTTTAACGTCTTTGTCGATAAGATTCGTTTCTTCTGACAATAAAGCATATTTTGTTGATTGATTGAATGGATGAACATATTTTTCCCTAATTTGGCATTGAAATAGTAGATAACATTTTCAATGAAGTGCCGTTTAAATCCAAAATAGATTACTTTCGATATTGATTTTTAGACCAGAAATTCAAATTGTTAATCGGGACAACCTGTAAACTTTTGCATATTTGGATTCAACTGGTCAAAATACACACCAACGGTGATCACATACCATTTTGTTTTTTTTTTTTTTCAAATTGTGTAAATATAGTCAAATTTTAAAACAACCACATAATTATAACTTACTTAGTTTTATTAGTATAAGAGTTTTTTCAATGGTACCCATATAGAATATTACTGTTAGATTACTGAAGTACGAACAAAATGATATGCATGCTGGTAAATTTTTGAATTGGGTCATTGGACAACGGATGTTTCCTTCAGAATGATGTCTGAATCAAGAATAGATCCGGGTTTTTTTCACCAAGGAAGCAAGGGTTCGCAGTAGGAATGAGCCTAAACGTTCTAATACTTGATACAAGTGTAAATTGAATGCAGTCATAACATTACCAAAATTGTGATTTCTTTTAAATTTGATTGTGATTACACTCTGAAAAGTTTCTTATTTGATTGATTATTCTCAACATCATAAAGCTTGAAGATGATATTTGTTTCGTTCCAGATGTCCACTTCTGCTGGTTGGGATGGGGTCCTGGATGGAATCATCAACGGAGGAAGAGTGCAAGCAACCAGACAACGAAATAGGAGAAACGGGTAACTGCGAAATTCCACAATAGGCATAGCTTTTCTACTGAGCTATCTTGTTATATCGTTCCTCATAGTGATAAAATGTATATTGCGGTCATTTTGGAGAACTACTCCCAAGCCACTGAAGATGTGCAAGAAGGGCTCACAGATGATGACTACGATATGTATTATGAGATTTGGCAGCAGTTTGATCCTGATGGAACGCAGTACATCCATTATGATCAGTTATCTGATTTTCTGGATGTGCTAGAGCCACCGCTGCAAATACATAAACCGAATAAGTATAAAATAGTTTCAATGGACATTCCAATCTGCAAGGGTGATCTTATGTTTTGTGTAGATATTTTAGATGCTCTTACAAAAGACTTCTTTGCCCGAAAGGGTAATGCCATAGAGGAAACTGCTGAGTTAGCGGAAGTGCAAGGAAGACCGAACGAGGCTGGTTATGAACCAGTCAGTTCGACCCTTTGGAGGCAACGAGAGGAATATTGTGCTCGACTTATACAAAACGCATGGAGAAAACACAAAAGGAATCGTGGTGGCGCCACTGATCCATCTGATGGAGAAGTGGATGTTGAGGGAGAGCTGGAGGCCCGACAAACAGCGGTCCTAGTAGAAAGGAACGGGCACAAAGTAGTAATACATAGCCGTAACCATATAGCATCGGGATAAATCCTGCATAGAAATCCTGCTCTGCACAATTGTGTCGTTTTCTTCGATTTTGTTTAGTTGATAAAGCAGAATATGTCCGAGATAAAAACTTTGCGTGATCGAGTTCGTGCAGTGTAGTTTGATGGAGAGAGTATCTTTTTCAGAGTGTCAACTGCTTTGTTCTATGGACATATACATGATCATAAACTTGTCTTAAAAATATGAATTATAGTCATATGGTCAGTTGATCTGTGAATGTAAATTGTTCAATATCGTCAAGATATATTATCAATAAGAAAATGAGTGTCCCAGCACAAGTTTTTATTTGAATAATTCATCTATTGGTGTTGAGCAATGAACAGGCACTGCAAAACAGTTGATTCAGTCATTTTTTTCTTGGTAATCAGTGAATCCTATTTATTTTAGAATTTGAAATGAAATATAGTCTAATGGAGAGACATACAAGTTCGGTTGGGTAAGTTCAAGTCAAATATAATAGATTCCTTTGAAGAATTATTTCAATATTGTTAAATCATGATAGAAATAATCCTTGTCTAACTGCTGTTAATATGACAACCCACTTAGAATATGTTCAGTTTGCAATGCTACAAATGAGCATTGGAGGCTGAACCTGGCGAATATCCTGAGTCAATCAGTCTTGAAAAAAAAGCCTTTAGGAATAAAATGTACAAGCATAGTGGCAGAAGTAATCTCAAAATTGGGGGCAGGTGCTCCCAAAATGTGATCTAGCAAGCATTGATATGTATATTAATAACTTCAAGACAGATGATTCGGATTAAAAACCTAATTCGTGAAAAATGCATTTTTTTGAAAATTTATTTTCATTTTTGTCTGTATAAATTTTCAAATGCACAGTCCATCGGAAAATTGCATTTTTTTGAATTTCGTAAAGAGATATTCTAAATATGGCTTGAATGAACAATAACTATTAATAAAGTGGACTATTTTAAAATCACGAGTTATATTTATATAATGGTGCTTTCTTCAATTGCTAATTCTCAAGCTATATCTTCACATGCTACATGGACCGCTATGGGGGAGGGGCGAATGGGAAAAATTTGCAGAATTCACAAATTTTCGTAGCCTCATTCAAAACAAATAAACATTGTGTATGTGTGACATTTTTTGTCGTTTATATTTTAGCATCAAATAGCAAATTTAAACTAGTTCAAGAAAGTGCTTTCTTCTATTAAACTAGTTTTTCTTGTGTGAATCTATTACTTTGAACACATTATACGACCTGCATTTTGAATATTGTGTCGGCACATATTTACAATATACTTCCACAACACCTACTATACAATATGCATTTCATCTTAGCTGGAAGAATAACAATTTTCTGTGATGGTATAAATACACAATGGAAAAGTGTCACCCATACCTAGGCAAAAATGTATTCATAAATTTCTACATAACAAGAAATACAAGCGATGGTGCAGTAGTTCTTTGTTATAAATGCTGTTATATAATTTCGTTAAATCAATTGATTAGTATATTATTGTTGAAATTTTATATAAATATTATGGTCAAGGAGAGTGTTTGGTTGATAAGTTTCAATTTATTCATTATGTTTGCATAATCTACCAAAAACCACCGTTAGATATACTGCCATTCCCAGGCAGTGTACTCTTTGGAAGGTTCCAAAAAGCTTGCGAGTTCCAGGTTAATCATTATATGTGCTCAGATTTTCTTGTAAGAATATCTTTTGTATAGAATATATGAATACTGAGCCCTTGACAATTTGATAAAATCACAAGAATTCATAAATACAAATAAATAAAGGCAATAAGAACATGGTTGTTATCGTTAAGTATTAGATTTAATTAAGTGTTTGTTATAAATAAGTAACTGAATATCTGAGAAACAGCTTGCCTTATTTGATATTTTGCGAGCTAGAAACAATATTCAATCAAACACTTTCCATATTCCAAGACGCAAAGTGATAAATATATTTATACAGGCAACGCTACTATACAATTTTTTCATTTAATTATCAAGCTCTACAGCTTCTTTCATATATTTGTGAACTCTATATCATTTTCGAATCTTTTTCGAAAAATGTTGATGTTTGGTGGAACTTAGTCTGCTAATATAGTGTACTGCATTGATTATAGTCCTAGATGCAGTATTTTTTCAAATATGAAGACACAACTGGTCCTGCGTGCTATTTTGGATTCATTATAAAATATTAATACAACTGGTATACCACACATGCTGAAAACGAACTTTCTTTGAATTTATATAACTGATTCATACAAAATGTATTATATGAAGAAATATGCAGACTCACTTATATCTTAGGGCCCATCAAACAGTGTATTGCGAATGTAAATTACATCATATGAAAATTATTTTACCAGTTACTTAAGGTGCGAAAATTTTAACTTTATTATTAATGAGTGAAAAAGAAGCTACAAAACTCAACCAAAAAAATTATACATTTTGCACATAACTGTAAACATGCTTTTTTATATTTTGCGTATAATTCAAATAACAAATTATGTAGATACATGTTAACATGCACATGAAATAAATCAAATGTGTTCGGAACTTAGTATCTACATTTCCAAACCAATTCATGTAATATAATGAATAATCATAGTATTACAACATATATACATATAATTTTTCTAAGCAATCGTTGTTTTTAGGGTAGCTATTGATATATTAAGATTTAGTTTGTAAGCTTTGCGAAAAATTAAAGCGATCTCGATTTGAATTTGAAATAATCATTGTCCATCTACCATTCTGTTATATTTTTATTGGTTTTTTGTTAATTTGTTTTAATAAAAAATGATAAAATATGTATACACACCATTTAAATCAACCAATTGATAATATTCTACCTTACACCTCACACACAATTAATACCAGTATTCACAACACTAAAGCAAACAAGAAAATACATTTTGAAAGCATTGAGATTAGAATAGAAGGAATATGAATTATTTTAAGTACTATTCGAATGAAAAAAATTATACTGGATTACTTCAATATAAATGCGATATTTGTCAAAAAAGTCTGGTACTTATTTCGTACTAAAACATTTTCTTTAAAATGAGTACTCCTCACTTTAACCAAAACTGAAAACCAAAAATTGAAATGAAAGTAATACGAAAATTAAAACTATAAATTTGTTGAAAGAAAATTGGTACTACAACAGAAATATTTAGAGAATACGAATAATAAAAAATGACAATAACAAAAACACTCTCAAGTGGAAATAAAAATATGACTTGTATGCTGTATTTAGTTACTGATATACGTGTCTAATAATAACCTCTCTTAAAATAATAACCTCGCTTATTGAGCTGTTAGTTCATTCAATTCAATTTTCATTGTAATTTTCCCGAAAATTTGATCACCTATTCCCAAATATAACTCATTTTGGGTACGGAAAAAGTATTGCCAGTTTTCAAAAGTATTTGAAGTTTTCTGAGACCTCAGTATAGTTGCCACTTACCGACAAAAGAGAGTACAGTTCTCGGTACTAGAGTGAAAACGAAAGTATGGTAAACTAAGGAATACTTACCATCACAGTTGTACAGCCATATTTCCGGTTTAGAGAGGATTAATGAAAATAGATTCCATCCAAGTTCAAATGTAAAAATTTGATATCTTCATAAAAAAAAATTTCAAATATAATCAAACATATACAATACTAAAAAATTCATAGAAATACTGAACAATAAATGGAAAAAAACTGAAAAGAAGCTGAAATGTAGCTGAAATGTTTATTCATTCAGGCAACACTAGAATACAACTGTATGTCATTTGCAGGGATTAAATCATGTTTTGGTTACTCAGAGGCTAACTTCAGTGTTCAATTTTGTATAATTCAAAAGTATCCCATACCACGTTTTACACCAATTAAGATAGTCAACATTATCCCAATTATCTGCCTCAGAATTCCATCACTGGTGATGGTTTCTCCTCTGTGTTCGAAACATGACTGAACCCCAACAAATGATACCTCATTGAATACTAAGGGAATCTGAATTCAAATATACAGGGTATATTTTCATGAGTTAATGCGATCTATATAAAGAGGTCTAAAAGTAGCATGATTCTGAAAATTTGTAGAGACGGTGAAAGAAACATTGAAAATCCAACAAAAATCTTTTTGTTATTGGGACACTTCCGGTATCTCCGGGAGTGACGTCACCTTTGTTATTTTATACAATTTTTGGAAGTGATAAATGAAGCCTATCGAACATACACCATTTTAATGTGAATTATAATTTTTACTGATATATTTACAGGGTGCGCAAAAAAGTGGGTCTAGAAAGTGAATGAAAAACATTGAAAATCTCAAATTTTTCAACTGGATTGGCGGAATTTTTCATGATTCATTCTATTATGAAAATGAGCCCTAGTTCTGATTCACTTCCCTATACCCAAAACTCATAATTTCGGAGATATTCCACAAATAGTACTTAATTATGCATAGTAACTGCCTGAAATTTTGATTTTTCTAGTAAGAGGTGCCGACAAATTAAGTGAAGTTGTTTAGTGTCAGATTCATCATCTGAAAAAGTGCAATATGGCTCGTATTGGGTATAATAACAAGAATTCGTTAATTTATTAGTGATGTATGGCGAATGTAATCAAGTTTTCACAAGAACATTGATATTCCTTATATTCAAACACATTGCTTTCAACTTCTAAGCATTTTTCACATCTTTATATGACGTCTCCTAGAGCTCGTCTTATAATTTCAGGTGGAATAGAGTCTGTGCTAATTCTCTGCTGAAAATCTTCTTTAGTTGTTGGCGTGTGAAAATACACCTCATTTTATATTAACCCCAAATGAAAAAAATCCATCGGAGTTAAATCGGGAGATCGCGGTGGCCATAGTTTCGGACTGTCGGTTCCAAAGCATTGGTCATAAAAAGTTCCATCTAAATAGGATTTTACCATCTGTTGATTATGTGGGGGGTGCTCCATCATGTTGATACCATATTTTTCTATGGTAGGCTAGCGTAATTTGTATCAAGATTTCTCAGAATTTATATAGGTACCGTTTTTCTACAAGCTATGAATACACATAGCTCTCTGATGGTATTTTCAAATATAATTTACCTATCATATGATTCAGATCATTATACTAATAGATACTTCAACTTACCATTCAAATTGTCATCATAAAAGTGGAGCATCGCTATGGCATTGTTTCTAAGAGCACAGTAAACATTGAAAATTCCAACAGTCTTGAATTGACGTTCCGAACAGAATGTGGATTGCTATCGGTCAGTAGTGAGAGTTTCGCCTTTGAATATTCCATTTTGTTCAGCTCCATATAATGTCACTCACAAATTGGTCATTTTCGTGATTCTTCATAATGATGAACCCCGCAAAGTTTACCCTCATCTCATAGTCGGATAGCTTCATGCCATGAACCAATTATGATTAAGGATTCCATTTGTGTTTTGCAATATTGTCTCATGGACATATTATTAATTCCAAATCTCTGAAGCATCTTTCAACGATGCTTCTGGAAAAGCTGTGAAGCTAAACTGTAATTTTATTTTCTTCATTGCCCACACCGTTTTAGTTTTAATAATCTTCTTCTTTAAGGATCCATAGTTCGTAAGGTTGAATATTAATCGTCTGATGATGTCTGGAGATGATTTTGGTTTTCCTGGATATCTTGTAGCAAAAGTATCACATGTTCTTGTGAAAACCTTACATTCCCATAAATCACTAATACATTAACGAAATCTTGATTATTATACCCAACAGCCATATTGCACTTTTTCAGGTGATGAACCTGACAGTAAATAACTTAAATTCATTTGTTGGTAGATATGCTTGGCTTACTAAAAAAATCAAAATTTCAGGTAGTTAATTTGCAGAATTAAGTAATATTATGGAATATCTCCAAAATTATGGGTTTTGGGTATAGGGAAGTTAGAACTAGGGATCATTTTCATAATAAAATTGAAAATTGAATCATGAAATGAAAAAAATGGAGTTTCCATTTGAAAAAAAATTAGATTGTCAGTGTTTGTCATTCACTTTCTGGGCCCACTTTTTGCGCACCCTGTAAATTATTCAGCGGATGTGATCATGGTGAGTGATCTGTTCAACCTTCAATATTCATGATTCAGTCACTGCATATTACAAAAAATTGTTATTCACATGAAAATGGCATATGTTTGATAGGCTGCATTTGTCACTTTTTCTATAAAATCTCGAATAACTCAAAAACACTTCATTTTGGTTAAAGGGTATGATACATGAATTTGAATCAGAATCATGAGGGGAATCCAAAAACTTTATAAAATACTACTGAAAATAACAAAGATGACGTCATTCCCGGAGAAACCGGAAGTGTCAGAATAACGAAAATATTTTAGTTGAATTCTCAATGTTTCCTTCACCACCTCTACAAATTTTCAGAATCATGCTACTTTTAGTTCTCTATATACCGGGTGACACAGGATATCGGGCCACCCCTGTAACTTCTGCATTCGTGAACAGATTTTTCTGAAATTTGGTAATTATATAAGCAACCATTTCGGATTTGATCACATTACAGTCCAATATGGCGGACTTCCGGTTTTTCTGGAAATGCCAGCAACTTAGATATCTGATTTTTAAATACCCTATATTACATATTCAAGTTCAACGGTCAAAACAAGTCCAAACCTTATGTCAAATGTAATTTTTTTGAAACAATTGAAATTAAAATTGTTTTTTAATTTTACCTCGTGGATAAATGAGATTTGGTCAAGGCTATTCACAATGAGTCGCACATAACAGAAAACTTATTTTTTTCTGAAAAATTATTTTTTGTGTCATTACTGGTTAATCAATTCAGTCACATCACATTTTGATCAAAATTATTTTTTTCAAATGGAACCTATAATTTTGATTTTCCATTTCTACTAATTCTCGGAAGTCAACTAATTTTCGAGAGTTGAGATGAAAGATGACAGCGAAACACAATTAGTTGACAAGATTCAGAAATGTTGTTTTCCACAGCTTACTAAGTTGAAAAATTATTCGAACCTCAAGGAAACTCATGAACTAGTTGTAGATTTTTGAATGTATACAATTTGTTACTGCACCGAAATACAAAAATGATATGTATTTCTTTCCTGAATGTATGTTCTAGAGAGACATGTAGGTGGCCCTAGGGGTCCATTTGAAAAAAAAATTATCAAAATGTGATTCATCAATAAGTGACAAAAAATAATTTTTCAGAAAAAATATGTTTCTCTGTTATGTGCGACTCTTGTGACCAAATCTCATTTATCCAGAGGTAAAACAAAAAACAATTTAAATTTTAATTGTTTCAAAAAAATTACATTTGACATAAGGTTTGGACTTGAATATGTAAAAATATACAGGGTATTCCATTTGAAAAAACAAAGTTGCTGGCATTTCCAGAAAAACCGGAAGTCGCCATATTGGATGTATGTGATCAATCCGAAATGGTTGCTTATATAACTGTACAAATTTCAGAAAAATCCGTTCAGAATGCAGAAGTTACAGGGGTGGCCCGATATCCTGGTCACCCGGTATAGATCGGGTTAACACATGCCCTGTATAATTTCTAAAAAGAAACTTGGTTATGGAGTTGGAGCACCTTTGTAAGTGGCGCCGCAGTGGCGGAATTGGGCGAATTAGTCCACACACTGCAATTTATCTGCATTTGCCTTTGATAAATAAGTGTTTTTAAAGTTCAACAGTTTGAATTTTTTGTTACAAACGTGAAAACTGCGGTTGCATGTGATTCGGCCTGTATAACCTTTGAATTAAACTGAGCCCCGGTTTCAGAAATTGGCTAGTAATGAATAAAAAACAGATATGCGCAAGGCTACATCAAAGTGCTGAACACGTGATTCTCCTGTTATCATAGTGTTGACATGTAATTTATTGTCAAGTTGAAAAGTGTTCTATATTCGTGATGGAGCAAGTGCTTGCAACTGGGTTTTTACCACGAGCCACATGGTTTTTTGAGAGTCCGTAAAAAAAAACAGCAGCATTGGTGTCATCGAGTCACGTGTGTCGGGTGCGGGAATTGAAAAAAATAATTATTCCAGCAAACATGCCAAGCAGCAGCGACGACAAATCAGTACTCTGTCGAATTAGAGGTGAATAAATATATTCATAAACAATTGATAAAATTTAATAAAAACTGAATGTCTAATGTTACAGTAAATTACACAAATAAAAAACTATTAAAGAAAATGACTAGATATTAAAAAAATATAAATAAATATATTGAAAATATTTTCTTTTTTACATACATACATTTTCACATATTTTTAATATTGTTCGTTTACTTTCAGAATTTGACAAAAAAAATTGAATGTGTATTACATAAATAAAGCCATGTTTTTTTAGATTTATTGTAATTATTAGTATGAAAAAATTTAATTGTTAATTTCAATGTGAAAATTAATTCTAATACATCAATGTCACCAAGTTTTCCAACCCAAATATGCACAAAGAAATTATGAGTTGACTTTGAAAATTTTCAAGTATATACCGTACAAAATAAATATCAATACTGCATTTTTTATTGCAATTTGTCAATAATTTTCAACAAAAAAGTAATACTAGTTGTTAATTAGTATACAACCTTTTTTTCACTCACTTCACGTCACGTTTATAGTTCACGGTAGAAAAACCATAAAATTCCGTATTCGGGGGTGTATTTAAACATGTGTTTGTGTGCACCACCCTACAATACAGCAGTGATCACCCGGAAACTTTTTTTTTACTTCCTTCACGTCATTTACATTTGATTCAAGGTTTTTTGCGGCCGACTCGTTCATTGTCATTCATTTATTATATGCGCACTTTCGAGACTGGGCCACTCTTTGAAACGGAGCTTTTACCTGCCGAATCACAACAAAAATGCCCTTTTGACGTTTGAGACCGAAAAATTTAAACTATCACTCTTCAGACACCCTTTTTATCACAGCGGTAAACGGGGATAAGTGATACTGTCTGGACCAGTTAAACTCCTCCCCCAAGAAAATGAGAAGTGGTATTATCATTCTCTTGACATATTTTCAAACCATGGGAAAAGTTCCTATGAGGAAATAAGTTCCAACGTACTGTCAGATGTCTCAAGAATAATCAAATACATTTTTTATTCCCACAAGCAGACACTCAACTTTCAATCAAATTTTATATCCGTAAGATATAAAGATTGGCGTACTTTACACCTTGATATTATGAAAGTGATTTAATAAAAAGTGATATTTTGATTGCATGGAGAATTTGTATTTGATTAGTACAATAACTAAAAATAGAGATTGATTTTTCAGGTAAGTAAATAATTTTTATTATCTCCTGTTTTCGAGCACTACATTATAAAAAAATATAGACAATGTGCAACTAAATCACAAAGGTGAAAAGTGATTATAATGAAAAAAACATTTAATTTACGAGTATTTTTAATCATTTCTCACTATTTGTGATTATTTGGATGGCAAGTTAGATTTTTTCTCTAATATTATTTTGCATGAAAAATTCTGAATATATTGAGGATTTTAGTCACAAATCAGATACCAGAATCTTTTTCAAAAACCTGCACATTTTAAAATATTGCTCGAAAATATACAGTGCACCATTTTTAATCGCCATTTATCTAATTTCCAATATTCATCTTTTTGAAGATCCCACATATCTCTTGGGCGCAGCCAACTACAATTTAGAAAATTATTCAAGTAATGAAGTCATCTTGTAAACCTTTTTTTTAATTACCTCAGCCTGTATTTGTCAATGAGAAAATCAATATTATTTAATGTAATTATTATTAATATATATATATATATATATATATCTTTAATTGATCATTATAAGCTATGGTAATGAGATATTAAGGCTATTATCTACCCAAAATTTTATATTTTTGAGAACTTAAGACGAAAAATTTAGAATCATTCAAATCTCTAAACAAGTTTATATTGGTCCACCCACAGATGGCTTCTTGTCTATTTTCAAGAAGTGAGCATCGGAACTTTATGGTATCAAGGTATTCAGCATCCTGCTATTTGATTGGTAATGAAAAAAAAATCCAATACCATTTCATGAACTTCCTATGGATCATTCAACATAAACTGTTAAATACAGAATTTATTATTAAAATGCTACACAAAAGGTGGAGATAGGTTTGGAACATTTCGTTTTGTTTATTCATTTTATGTATTCATCAATACATAGGCTTCATTAGTGAGTTAAATATCACCAAAAATTAGGAGAAATGCTGTAATTCCATGGGGTGCTTTTATTTATAGAACCAAAAGTTCTCAGTGACTTTTTTATATTATTTTATATAGTTAACAAAGTTTAATTTAGAATCTAATGTATCAACGATCTCAACAGAATATGTGAGTTCCTAATTGTCGATTCTGAGCCTTGGCATTGGTTATTTTACACTGTAAGTAAAAACCATTTTACTGCATTTTTTTATATCGATTGAGAATTTATACATTTTACAATAATCTGAAAAATGATCCAGGTCCTCCTGTATTACTTTAAAATCAGGAGTTTTGTGGGTCTGTAAATGTTCATACAAGCATATAAAGAAATATTTGAAAAACTCAAATGAATAGTGATCCCAGATGGGAGCCCTGAGGATCATATTTGACTTGGAAGTTATTCAGTACCACCTACTTATATCTATCCTGTACATATGAGGCAAGAAGTCTCAACAAGTGACCATGCACACCAAAGCTTCTGAGCTTTACTAATAAGGTAGGGTGATGAACTTTATCCATGCTGAGTATTGGTGATCAAGCTTTTTACCATGAGGAACATTACTGAGCAAATAATTGACTCAAATATTTTCTCAAACTCAATAATAAAATAGGCCTACACTCAGCGATGTCCCAAACTTTAGTAAATTTTCCTTCACTCAAACACCGGTCATACAATATATGTAGGGGTTCAATCAGACTTTCCCTACACGATTTCAAAAAGATATTCATCGGTGCCGCCCCTTTTTTTTTTCATCTAAATTTGACAAGGCTTTGAGAATTTGTGCCATAGTAATTTGTCTCATTTTTAAGTTACTAAATTTATTGATAGTTCCAGAAGAGTGGGAGTAGAATTGGATTCTATACACTCCCAAAATAATCACTTCACAAATAATAGGACAATCATGAGCATGCCTATCATTGAATTGATGTGTCGAAGAACAGAGATACTTTCTTACTTTGGAAATTGATTCATCAAAATCCCTTTTTATGAATATTTTTTTTAAAGGTGAGTCTTACTCTTAGCAAGAATCATTTCAATTGTACCTTTTGAGAACTAATGAGGATATGAACTTTTTTCAATGAACTTCTCAGGAACAAAGCTCTCAACATCATTCATAACATTGTAGAAAATATGTACGCACTCTTCAATATCAGCATTATCTAGAATATTAGTCCTCTAAATATGCCTGAAATATTTTTTTCAATCGAAATCAGCATTCTTATGTTAACGATTTTTAAAGTTGTTGTTTGTCAGTAATTTTTGAGTTGACAATTTGAAATGAACTTCCAAAGATTAGTGATGTGAATCTGTTTAAGGAAAGGCCTCTCACAATGTGACACCATCATATCTGTTGGAGATTACGACAAACTACGAATTATTTATATAACACTCTCTATGTTATATATGTTTTGTGTTAAGGAGTGTGCTATGTAGATATGAGAATGACATGTAAAAATTATTACTTTTTGACTTCTGTCGATGATATTAATAAAACGTTTATATTGAGTAAAAAGAAGTATATCTAATAGAATATCTAACAGGTTGAATAGAATATATCTAACAGGTTATGGGCCCAGTCACTGAAGTAAATTAAAAAATTGACTGGAATTAAAAGTAAAACTGTTAGAAAGTGAATCGTGAACATGGATGCTTCTAAATTCAATATTATAAGATTGAATGGTACTAACTACCAAATATGGAAATATAAAGTTGAGATGCTGCTATTAAAGGAAGAACTTTGGAACATAGTCACTGAAGACCCACCCGAACCAAAAACTGAAAGCTGGATTTCGAAAGATGGAAAAGCAAGGGCATCAATTGGATTATTGATCGAGGATGCGCAAGTTATACATGTGAAGAACTGTAAAACAGCAAAGGAAGCTTGGAACAAACTGAAGAAGCAATATGAAAAATCATCACTAACAAGTAAAGTTTTTCTGTTAAAACGACTTTGTAGGATGACATTGTCTTCGAATGGTGATATGGAAAAACATATTGCTGACTTGATGGGCATTATAGATCAGTTGGTAACATTAGGGGAAAATTTAGCAGAAAATTTGCAAGTAGCATTATTATTATGCAGTCTTCCTGAAAACTATGAAAACCTAGTAATAGCCTTGGAAAGTAGAGCAGAAACTGACCTAACTATGGATATGGTTAAAAGTAAATTGATACAGGAATATCACAGAAGAAAAGAGAATCAAGGAACAGACAATGAATTAGCTCTGAACATAAATAAAAAACATTTCAATAAAAAGGTGTTCGAACAGAATAAAAGGGTAGTACAGTGACATGTTATTTCTGCAAGAAGACCGGACATCTGAAGAAAGATTGTTACCATTATAAGAAACAACTTAATAGACATTCAAATGTAGCAAATGTGGTATCTTCAGATAATAACGAAATCAGTGCAAATGTTGAAGAGACACATGTTTGTTTCAATATTGGAGGAACCAATAAAAATCAGGATTGGTTTATTGACTCTGGTGCTAGTAGTCATATGACGAACAATAAACATTTTTTCTCACATTTTATTGATTCCCAAAGCGAAGTAGAGCTTGCTGATCTAGAAAAGTTATAGCTCACGCAGTAGGTACTGGAAAATTGAACTGTCTTTTAGATGATAATACCAGTATCAGAAGTTATAGTAAAAAACGTTCTGTATGTTCCTGAGTTGGGTTCTAGTTTATTGTCAGTTAAGAAGTTGACAGACCTGGCATTCAAAATTGAATTTGTCAAGGATAATTGCAGTATAAAGTTAAAGGATAAAGTCATTGCCCAAGGAACTTTGAGTGGAAATTTATACAAACTCAAGCAATACAATAAAACTATGGCGGTATGGGATGGATGTAATGATGGCTGCATTCACATTTGGCACAAACGTTTTGGTCATCGAGATCCCGTTGTCATAAAGGAAATGGCGAACAAAAATTTGGTGAATGGAATGAATATGAAAACTGTCGACACATTATGACATGTGAAACCTGTATCGAGGAAAAATGACAAGACAAACATTTCCAAAGAAGTCTTTACGAAAACAACAAATGTATTGGATATAATACACACAGACCTCTTAGGACCTATGCTACAATCACACCTGGAGGAAAGAAATACATACTCACTTTCATAGACGATTTAAGTAGATACTCTACTATATATTTATTGAGTAGAAAGTCCGAGGTATTCGATAAGCTTCGAGAATATGTCAGATTAGTGCAAAATAAATTCAACAAAAACCAAAAATTTTACGATCTGACCAGGTGGAGAATATATAAATTCAGAAGTAACAAATTTCCTAAAATCTGAAGGTATAGAATTGCAATTAACAGCTCCCTACTCAAGTCAACAAAATGGTGTAGCTGAAAGAAAAAACAGATACTTAACTGAAATGGTGAGATGTATGCTAATTGGTGCTAGTCTATCAAATACGTACTGGGGAGAAGCAGTCATGACAGCAAATTATCTGGAAAACTTGGTTCCAACGAAAGCAACTAACAATATTCCATTCGAGATTTGGAACGGAATAAAAGGGACCGTTAGTCACTTGAAAGTTTTTGGAAGTACAGTTTTTGCTCATATACCAAAAGAAAAACGACACAAACTGTGTGAAAAAGCGAAAAAGTACAGATTAGTTGGATATGAAAATGGTTCAAAAGCATACAGACTCCTCGATGAAAGTACGGGAAGAATTTCAATTAGTAGGGACGTGAAAATTTTGGAAGATTATCACAGCGGTTATCATCAATCAAAAACTATTGAAAATATCAAAAATGATCATGAACCCCAGAAAATTGATGATGAAGTGGAAATTTTCGTTAAAAATAAAAAGGAAGATGTGACATCAGATGAAATATTCGGAGAACAAGAAATATTTGACGAAGGAGAAACCGAAGATATAATCAGTGGTGAAATGCATACTTACCATGAAGGCGAAAAGAAGGATGAAAATTCTAATTCCAAGAAAAATAAAAAAGTGAAAAATTGTAAAGGAGGAGATACAATAAAGCTGAGAAGATCAGAAAGAAACAATAAAGGTAAACCCCCGAATAAATTTACAGAAAATAAAGAAGTCGGAGAGATTTTAATTGAACCAAAAACAAGAAATGAAGCACTTGAAGGAAAAGACGCAAAAAATTGGATTGATGCTATGGACGAAGAAATATTGGCAATGAAGATGAATAACACCTGGAGTTTGTCTGAATTACCCGAAGAAAAAACAGCAATTGGAAGTAAATGGATTTTCAAGCTCAAAACTGATAGTCAAGGAAATGTAAATAGATACAAGGCTAGGATTGTAGCTCAAGGATTCTCACAAAAGTTTGGATGTGATTATGATGAGGTATTCGCTCCAGTTGTGAAACAGTCAACATTTCGTCTTTTTCTCACTATTGCTGGGAAAGAAAAAATGACTATTTATCATTATGATTTCAAAACGCTTTCTTAAATGCTGAATTGGAGGAAGAAATCTATTTGAAACAACCCCAAGGTTATGTCGAAGAAGGACATGAACATTTGGTATGCAAACTACATAAATCAATATATGGGTTGAAACAAGCTGCCAGAATGTGGAATTCCACAATCAATAAATTTCTCATTGATATGGAATTCAGAAGGGGTGATTATGATCAATGCCTCTACATAAAAAATGAAAAAGGAAGCCTCACATATTTGTTGATGACATCCTTATAGCATGTAAAGAAATAAAAATAATTGAAGAAACGGCTGAAAAACTGAAAACAAATTTCAAGATAACTTGTTTGGGACATATTGACAACTATCTTGGAATCCAAGTAAAAAAAGACATCCATGGGATTTATTCAATAAACCAGAAGAAGTATATCATGAAATTATTGAGGAACTTCAAGATGGAAAACTCTAAAGCTGTGACTATTCCATTAGACACAGGATATTACAAGAACAGAAACTCCAATGATGATAGATTCAGAAATGAGGATATTTACAGGTAGCGATAGGTGCACTATTGTATTTATCGGTGAACACGAGACCAGATATCTGCGTTGCTACTTCAATTCTCGGGAGAAACGTCAGTGATCCCTATACGTATGATTGGTCAGAAGTAAAAAGGATTATGAAATATCTCAATGGAACCATCGATATGGAAATTAAACTTGGAAAAATATCATCTGATATTGATGAAGATATTTTGTATGGATATGCAGATGCGGACTGGGCAGGAGATAGGTCAGACAGAAAATCAAACAGTGGTTATTTATTCAAATTCATGGGAGCCATGTTCGACTGGCGTTGCAAGAAACAAACCTGTGTGGCACTATCTTCTACAGAAGCTGAATTCATTTCATTGTCAGAAGCTTCTCAACAAGCAATTTATCTGAAAGGACTGTTACAAGATTTTCAACAAGATGTAACAACAACTGTCATGTTCGAAGACAATCAGTCATGTTTAAAATTGCTTGACAATGAAAGAATTAGTGACAGAACTAAGCATATTGAAACAAAATACAATTTCGTCAAGAATCTCAAATTGACAAATAAAATCATGTTTCAATATTGCCCATCCCATTCCATGTTGGCTGATTTTTTAACAAAACCACTAGGACCTGAAAAATTGCGAAATAATATTGAAATGGTTGGTATGAAGATATGTAATTCATAATTGTCGAGAAGGGGTGTTGGAGATTACGACAAACTACGAATTATTTATATAACACTCTCTATGTTATATATGTTTTGTGTTAAGGAGTGTGCTATGTAGATATGAGAAGACATTAAAAAGTCTTAAGATTCTATTATTGGAATTTTCAACATGATTGTACTTTTCAGTTGTAATAGAGAAAAACAACTGATAACGTGTTCACTCATGTTGTCTATGGCATTAGAGGAGATTTTTATATTGTGCTACAATTCACCTAAAATATAAAAATTATGCGTTAATTTTCCAATCACAATGTTTTGGAAAAAACGTTACTCCATTTTAATTTATTAATGTCAATAAATGCCTGGTTGTTAATTGTTACCAAGATTTCCCAAACTACAATAGGTACTATAATTCCAATTTTTTCGTTTTTTCACTGTGTTCCAAATGAAAGAAAGATATCCGCGATTCTCAATGCCACCAGCATATTTACCATTTGGAAACAGACAAGATTAGCTAAGATGTCTAGAAATCCTGGTGAGTGTGCTAAATCGTTATTGTTACCAGATTTTCTATTTCTGTGGTAGATTGTGCCGTTCAAAAATGTTTGTTTGTATCTCAAAATTATTTTTTTGGCATACTGTATGAAATTAATTTATTATTTTTTCTAAGAAATCTTAATGTTGAGAAGTATCAGAGTTTCTAGAGAGAATGAACTGAGCAAAGGACTAGAAGATATTCTGAATATCAGTGCGCTGCTAGGTCACCAGATTTATCGCACTTGGGTTTTTACCTAGAACACCACATACGCCAGCACAGTAGTCGATACCCCGCACACCTTGAGAAAACTAATAGATACCATATTTCCGAAAGAGCAATAAGATTTATTGAAAAGAGGGCATACAAAACAACAATTCAAATAACAATTTGTTGTACTAGGTTTGATGCTTGATTTAGGTTTATATTCATATTGAGTCAAGAATTGTTAGTGCCAGTTAAAATGAATAATTGTTTTGTTTCTTTCTGAAATATGAAAACTGAATGGTCTTTCAGATAACAAGTAGTTATTATTATTATTATTTATTGGGGTACCTCCACTTCTGGGAAGTTTTTGAAAAAAATGCTTTTTTTAACATAAAACTTGACATTATTTTTTGTAACTGTAGTTGACATACAGAACATTATTTTAATATTCCAACAAATAATTTATGTACAACATTGAAAAAAAAAATCAAGTACCATTTATATCGAAGAGATTGTATTGAATAGGATTACACCAATATTTCGATTACTAGAGTTTATATCATCGAAAATAATTCAAATGAGACAGTGACATACCACAAGGATCTAAATGATTATTTTGTAATAATAATAGTATCTAGGAATCAAATAGTCATAATGAATGTTTTCTATATTTAAAAAACAAGGTACTCCTGATGACTTTAGGAAACAAAAAACAAAACAAAAATTATCATGATTTTTTTTATTGTCCATTATGAAATTTTCAACAATGTTTTATGAGAAATCAATAAAAACAGGTCTTTTCGTTGTTTGTTGCTGATTTTCCCATTAATTCCTTGGGGGTGAAAATATCTCAACAAATGCTAAATTCCAACATATCCTTGAAAAGGAAGTGTGTAAATCTGAATAGTTGATGAATTTAAATTATTTTTTCTGTATTTAGAAAAAAAAGGGAGTACTTTACTCTCGATGACTTGAAAAAAAAAGGATTTTTTGACCACAAATTATGAGATTTTCGACTTCCATTAGGAATATTTTTTGAAAAATAATGAATATAAGAAATAACTATAAACAACCAGATAATACTGGTAGTGCTTCCTACAACCATTTCTAGAAGCCTTCAGCTAGCCTGTTTGGAGAGATATAATTGAAAGAAAGCATTGTGCAAAGGGTGAGAGATTTCCAAGAACCAAGCATTTTGTTGAATATATGACATATTGTCTGTTCAGGCTACTTGCACCTGACTGTAAATACTAAAAGTATAACCTGGTTTTTACATAGTTATTTGTAGGAGTTGGATGTACCTTCCAAGGTCGCGGCAAATCCTCCATGGACTTACTTCTGTAAAGGATGGTTGTGAGAAGGGTAATATCGAACAGTAATTGATTTGTCCTCTTCAATTCTCACCAACATAGCAATGCAAATTAGGTCTAATTACTAACTAACCCTGACTTTTTTTATTGTAAATATTTCAGGTGTAATTGAGGCCCAGTGAGCATTTTTTTACGGTAACCTAACCTTTGTCTTCACCTTTAAGTCTGAAAAATAAAAGAACTTTTCAAAATCTTACAGTATCAGGAATTAAATTATCCCAGTGAAATTTCATGTCGAATATTTCTTCAATGGGACACCCAAACAACTTTGTAGGAGGCAACTGCTACTGAGTCAGTGTTTTATGAGCACCCTTAGGTGATATATAAGTGACAAGCATACATACCTGTTTGTGACTTCATAATCCATATTTTTTTATGTTGACCCAATGATACACTCCCAATTTTTTTCAAGAGATAAGGATAAACAATTTTGTTTTTTATCCATTCTTATTTTCATCATTTTACATCATGTCTTTCATTTGATACCCACACGGAATAAAAATAGATTTTTTTATGCCCAAATTGTATTCCTAAAATTCACTTTTAAGAACAGAATGTGATCATTTTTATTCCTGAAAAAAATTTAGGACGTCACAACTGTGTCAATTTTCGCGTTTCTAGGTTGAACGGTTTAGATTTTGAAAGACTCTGATAGATAACTGGATGGACACCAAGTGAGAGTAATAGTTTTTCGTTTAATCTTTGCTATATAAGACTCATAATATGTTCGTCAAATGAGCTTAAAAATTTAGATATTTCAAACCTCTGAGTGAGGTATAACTCTCCTATACCCCAGAATTGTTAGGTCATACCAATTTAAAAAAATAGTTTGAGCAATATTCACATGTGAAATCAGGAGCCATCAAACTGTAAAAAATAAAATAGTAGTAACGCTTTGTTTTTTCTGTATTTTCTCTGTTATCAATTCTAGATGATGCAGACCTGCTAATGTGCAAACTAAAAGATAGGTAAGTTAATAAGTATTTTAGAGATTGTTTCTTTAGTAGTTTTCAATACCTTATCCAATGAATTGAAGAATATCGAGTTCGAACATTCTTCAAAATAAAAACATGTAGTACAGAAAAAATCTCTTTAGAGCATCCCTGCTGTTTTTATTTGTATAACTGACTTTAGTCATTTCCACATGGACTAATGATTCATACAAAAAAAATCAGAGTTTGAAATCGAAACTTCTATATGAAGTGAAATTTTCTAAAAAAACTGTCATCAACGGGAAAGTTTTCAAGATTATATCTGGATTATACATTGGAAAAAAGTTCTCTCTACAGATGGCGAAAACTAGTACGAAACTGCTTTATTTATTGTACAAAATTTTATCACAATTTGAACTAAAACAAAAACTAAACACTTCAAACTGAACTGAAAACATTATAATAAACTAAATAAACCAAAACGAAACATTTTTCCTAGTCAGGAAATGAATATAACTAAACTAAAGAGAATTCCTGAAGTATTAAATAGCTAGTACGAATAACATTCAGGTACCAAGAGTAAGTAAAACAGTCTTCAAGAGAAAATATCAAGTCTCCATGATAGACTTGCCGCATACTCAGGAGGCGGAGTACAGTATTTAGGATCTGTAAAACACTCATATGAAAACCTTAAATTATTGAGCATTCGAATCAAACTTACCTAAATCCTGTTTATTCTGAATGATAGCAAGAATTTCACGGTCAGTAGAATCTATATCTTTAGCAAAAACTTCTAGCCAAATCTCAGGAATTTGCTTAATCATGTCTTTTTGCAAATGTGAGAATTTCTCATGCAACTCTTTGCACTCATCTTTGTTCTCATTCTCAACAATGAGACACACTTCCCGTATTTCTTTTCCGAAACTTGCGGTTTCTGTGTATAGAATGTGGAGTGCCCTCATGAGAGCAATGTCCTCAAAGTGCCCTCCTTCGCGTAAATCGGTTTTCTTCCTCTCCGCTTTACGTCTATTTTTGGCAGAGGCAGAAGAGCTGAAAATCAAAGGAATTGTTTTCATGATGTAATAAGGATTTATTTGGGAATATTCATATATTATGCATTTATGTTTAATATTTAAGAAATGTTGAAAAGTAAAACATTCTCGATTGAATATTGAATAGAAAGATTTTTCTGGAAAAAAAAACTAGGATAAAAATGAAAAAATGAAGATATTTTTTGTAATATCTAACAGAAAAAGACTTATGAGAAGCAGCCACCGAGAAATTGGGAAAGACAGTCATAGTGGAGTAAGCCCCCCCAGACTCGTTATCAACCCCATTATAAATGGGAGGTGACCAGCCAAGACTTGGGAAATCAGACTGACTTGGAAGTAGTAGAAAACCAAGCCAGGAGAGGTAAGTGGGCTGTTAAGGTGTAACTCCTCCCTACCAGGGAATATAAAAAAGATAAAGGCGACGGAGAACAATCAGCAATCAGACAACATTGGTGACCTGTACAAAAAAATACCAGAAGCCTACATGCTTATCCAAGCTATTAGTACGCACATACAACATGTGACAGAAATGAGCAGTAACATTTTTTTGCTTCCAGTGGAAGAGAAAGCTAAAATATGGAAAAAATATGATTTTCGATATGCCTACACACAAGAAGATAAAAGAATTAACAACAAAAATTAAATAATTTTTCAGCTTTGAACTGACGAGAACAACAAACTGAAATCAGTGAGCAAAGTACTGCCAGAGCAGGCATACATACAGACAGACCCGTGAAAGTAGTCACTACCAATGCAATGACACAAACAGACCCTTGGATCCAAGGTGGGCAAACCTAACTGAAAACCTAACAAGGAATAGATAGCTTCGAAGAATACAAAAAAATGGACAAACTAGTATGGATGAGAGCATATACAGAAACAGAGGTAGTAGTCTATCCTAGGAAGACGAAACTATCAAAGTAGTTTTTGTAGGGCCGCAAAAACTATTCTTATTTACCACCGTGTGCTCATCTGGGCACAAGTAAATGGTGAAGTAGCAATTTTCAAACTGAAAGACATACATTTACCAAATAATTCCGTGTGAAAAGTAACTGTAGAAAGTTGGGAAATACTCAAACTTTAAAATAGAAAATCTTGATTGATGAAACCATAGAGCCAATAATAATTAAGATGGGAGCAAAGGCTCATCTAATTGCTCTGAAGAGGAAGATTGTGAAATGGAAGTGTAATTTTAATACTTGAATCAATGCTGCCAAAATTAATATTATTATTTTTGTAAATAAAACAAAAAATATGATACAATGAAGTTTTGAAACCCAAAAATATCTCACTGATTGCTTTTCTACGAATTAACGACCCCATTAATCCTCTTATTCTACTCAAGTTTAAGTTCATACCATCCTGTACAAACTTGAACTCAGGTTAAACTTTTGCCATTATATTTTAGTTATTATAAAAAAAAAATCATATAGATTAATAGAATATGATTTGTCACTTAAACTTCCATCCACCAACATAATTATTTGAATAATTTGTCCTGACAATGATCTAACAAAGGTCGCAGAACTATATTCTATTATCAACCCAATTCGATCAAAATTTCCATTCCTGATTTGTATGTCTGTAGTTTTAGTTCGCATTCTGACAATAAAGATTCAGAGGAATTGAAATTGATCAAATGACATGAATGATAATTACCTTCTAGATCTAGAACTACTTCCTGATGAACCCACTGAACTTCCAGCTTCAGAATATAAATCTTCTTCACCAGCGTATATACCTCCAACAGTTCTTCCAAATGTCTTTATTTTCTCTTGGCGAACTATCTTCAAACGTTCTGCGTAGTTATTGAAACTATTCTCGAAATTGTTTGTTTTCTCCTTTAAAACTGCCATGTATATTTTCAAACTAGGAAGGATGTCCTTTTCTGAAAAATAATTCATTCAATAGAGATGGATCTTTATTTTCCAGTAGACAACAGGACATTGTATAGGAATAGTCAAAATACACTTAAATCTAGGTAAATACAAAATTTTAAATCTAAAATCCAGAACAATATATTTAAAATACAAAATATAATTTAAAAGCGAAAGAACTCAAATTTAAAATTCAGAGGCTGAACCAATGTTCCTAAAATTCAACATCTCAAGATAAAAATTTACAGTACAGTTTCAGGACATAAACTCTTCAACACTATACACACATTTTTCCAGTAAATATTCTCGTATTTGCTTTTTGAATATGTTTGTACTTTTACTTTCTTTAATATAGTTTGGCAGTTTATTGAATACCCTGGCCGCCATAGAGAGAGAAGAGTTGAAAGATACTCTATATTTATTAAAAGTTATATATGGTATTGATTTGATGTCTATGTTCATTGGTACTGAATAGAGTACCTTTATTGCGCGTATGTTTTTTATTCATTACTAGCGCAATTTCTGAAACCGGGGCTCAGTTTAATTCAAAGGTTATAGCCGAATCACAGTGCAACCGCAGTTTTCACGTTTGTATCATAAAAATTCAAACTGTTGAACTTTAAAAACACTCTATTTATCAAAGGGGCAAATGCAGATAAATTGCAGTGTGTGGACTAATTCGCCCAATTCCGCCACTTACAAAGGTGCTCCAACTCCATAACCAAGTTTCTTTTTAGAAATTATACAGGGTATAATATCTTCATGTGTTAACCCGATCTATACCGGGTGACACAGGATATCGGGCCACCCCTGTAACTTCTGCATTCGTGAACGGATTTTTCTGAAATTTGGTACAGTTATATAAGCAACCATTTCGGACTTGATCACATTACAATCCAATTTGGCTGACTTCCGGTTTTTCTGGAAATGCCAGCAACTTTGTTTTTTCAAATGGAATACCCTGTATATTTTTACATATTCAAGTCCAAACCTTTATGTCAAATGTAATTTTTTTGAAACAATTAAAATTTAAATTGTTTTTTGTTTTACCTCGTGGATAAATGAGATTTGGTCACAATGAGTCGCACATAACAGAGAAACATGATTTTTTCTGAAAAATTATTTTTTGTGTCACTTATTGATGAATCACATTTTGATAATTTTTTTTTCAAATGGAACCCCTAGGGGCCACCTACATGTCTCTCTAGAACATACATTCAGGAAAGAAATGACATATCATTTTTGTATTTCGGTGCAGTAACAAATTGTATACATTCAAAAATCTACAGCTAGTTCATGAGTTTCCTTGAGGTTCGAATAATTTTTCAACTTAGTAAGCTGTAGAAAACAACATTTCTGAATCTTGTCAACTAATTGTATTTCGCTGTCATCTTTCATCTCAACAAATTAGTTAACTTCCGAGAATTAGTAGAAATGGAAAATAATAATAATTTGTTTATTTCACTAGTTAAAAAGTACATGATAGCGGATAATTCTATCAGTACAGTAACAAGGAAAACGTCATGTGAAGTTGTCTACATACAAACTGTTTCTTATTTATATATACTAATTAATTATTTCAGACACATTTACCTATATATTTTGTAGGATTTGAATTAAAAAGTCAAAAACGTGTGAGGATGCTAGTCAGCAGGTAACAAAACACTTCAAATCCATAAAATAATAGCACACACATTAAAATTAAAATTGTTTCTAAAAAAATTTTGAAAAACCTTTAAAAAAATTTTATCAAAAGTGAGGGATTGTTAACCAAAAAAAAAAATTTTTAAAAAAATAAGTTTTTCTGTTATGTGCGACTCATTGTGAATAGTCTTGACCAAATCTCATTTATCCACGAGGTAAAATTAAAAAACAATTTTAATTTCAATTGTTTAAAAAAAATTACATTTGGCATAAGGTTTGGACTTGTTTTGTTGACCCGTTGAACTTGAATATGTAATATATGGGTGTTCCATTTGAAAAAACAAAGTTGCGGGCATTTCCATAAAAACCGGAATGGTTGATTATATAATAACCAAATTTCAGACAAATCCGTTCACGAATGCAGAAGTTACAGGGGTGGCCCGATATCCTGTGTCACCCGGTATATAGAGAACTAAAAGAAGCATGATTCTGAAAATTTGTAGAGGTGGTGAAGGAAACATTGAGAATTCAACTAAAATATTTTCGTTATTCTGACAATTCTGGTTTCTCCGGGAATGACGTCATCTTTGTTATTTTCAGTAGTATTTTATAAAGTTTTTGGATTCCCCTCATGATTCTGATTCAAATTCATGTATCATGCCCTTTAACCAAAATGAAGCGTTTTTGAGTAATTCGAGATTTTATAGAAAAAGTGATAAATGCAGCCTATCGAACATACGCCATTTTCATGTGAATTATAATTTGAATAATGAAGGTTGAACGGATCACTCATCATGATCACATCCGCTGAATAATTTACAGGGTGCGCAAAAAGTGGGTCCAGAAAGTGAATGAGAAACACTGACAATCTAAATTTTTTTCAAATGGAAACCCCATTTTTTTCTTCTCATGATACAATTTTCAATTTTATTATGAAAATGAGCCCTAGTTCTAATTCACTTCCCTTTACCCAAAACCCATAATTTTGGAGATATTCCATAATATTACTTAATTCTGCAAATCAACTGCAAATCAACGTCGTATTTTTATTTCCACTTGAGTGTTTTTGTTATTATCATTTTTTATTATTCGTATTCTCTAAATATTTCTGTTGTAGTACCAATTTTCTTCCAACAAATTTATAGTTTTAATTTTCGTTTTACTTTCATTTCAATTTTTTGTTTTCAGTTTTGGTTAAAGTGAGAAGTACTCATTTTAAAGAAAATGTTTTAGTACGAAATAAGTACCAGACTTTTTTGACAAATATCAACATTTATATTGAAGTAATCCCAGTATAATTTTTTTCATTCGAATAGTACTTAAAATAATTCCATATTCCTTCTATTCTGAATCTCAATGCTTTCAAAATGTATTTTCTTGTTTGCTTTAGTGTTGTGAATACTGGTATTAATTGTGTGTGAGGTGTAAGGTAAAATATTATCAATTGGTTGATTTAAATGGTGTGTATACATATTTTATCATTTTTTATTAAAACAAATTAACGAAAAACCAATAAAAATATAACAGAATGGTAGATGGACAATGATTATTTCAAATTCAAATCGAGATCTCTTCAATTTTTTGCAAAGCTTACAAACTAAATCTTAATATATCAATAGCTACCCTAAAAACAACGATTGCTTAGGAAAATTATATGTATATATGTTGTAATACTATAATTATTCATTATATTACATGAATTGGTTTGGAAATGTAGATACTAAGTTCCGAACACATTTGATTTATTTCATGTGCATGTTAACATGTATCTACATAATTTGTTATTTGAATTATACGCAAAATATAAAAAAGCATGTTTACAGTTATGTGCAAAATGTATAATTTTTTTGGTTGAGTTTTGTAGCTTCTTTTTCACTCATTAATAATAAAGTTAAAATTTTCGCACCTTAAGTAACTGGTAAAATAATTTTCATATGATGTCATTTACATTCGCAATACACTGTTTGATGGGCCCTAAGATATAAGTGAGTCTGCATATTTCTTCATATAATACATTTTGTATGAATCAGTTATATAAATTCAAAGAAGGTTCGTTTTCAGCATGTGTGGTATACCAGTTGTATTAATATTTTATAATGAATCCAAAATAGCACGCAGGACCAGTTGTGTCTTCATATTTGAAAAAATACTGCATCTAGGACTATAATCAATGCAGTACACTATATTAGCAGACTAAGTTCCACCAAACATCAACATTTTTCGAAAAAGATTCGAAAATGATATAGAGTTCACAAATATATGAAAGAAGCTTTAGAGCTTGATAATTAAATGAAAAAATTGTATAGTAGCGATTGCCTGTATAAATATATTTATCACTTTGCGTCTTGGAATATGGAAAGTGTTTGATTGAATATTGTTTCTAGCTCGCAAAATATCAAATAAGGCAACGCTGATTCTCAGATATTCAGTTACTTATTTATAACAAACACTCAATTAAATCTAATACTTAACGATAACAACCATGTTCTTATTGCCTTTATTTATTTGTATTTATGAATTCTTGTGATTTTATCAAATTGTCAAGGGCCTCAGTATTCATATATTCTATACAAAAGATATTCTTACAAGAAAATCTGAGCACATATAATGATTAACCTGGAACTCGCAAGCTTTTTGGAACCTTCCAAAGAGTACACTGCCTGGGAATGGCAGTATATCTAACGGTGGTTTTTGGTAGATTATGCAAACATAATGAATAAATTGAAACTTATCAACCAAACACTCTCCTTGACTATAATATTTATATAAAATTTCAACAATAATATACTAATCAATTGATTTAACGAAATTATATAACAGCATTTATAACAAAGAACTACTGCACCATCGCTTGTATTTCTTATGTAGAAATTTATGAATACATTTTTGCCTAGGTATGGGTGACACTTTTCCATTGTGTATTTATACCATCACAGAAAATTGTTATTCTTCCAGCTAGCATGTGAAGATATAGTTTGAGAATTAGCAATTGAAGAAAGCACCATTATATAAATATAACTCGTGATTTTAAAATAGTCCACTTTATTAATAGTTATTGTTCATTCAAGCCATATTTAGAATATCGCTTTACGAAATTCAAAAAAATGCAATTTTCCGATGGACTGTGCATTTGAAAATTTATACAGACAAAAATGAAAATAAATTTTCAAAAAAATGCATTTTTCACGAATTAGGTTTTTAATCCGAATCATCTGTCTTGAAGTTATTAATATACATATCAATGCCTTGCTAGATCACATTTTGGGAGCACCTTGGGAACTGTTGCCCCCAATTTTGAGATTACTTCTGCCACTATGTTTGTACATTTTATTCCTAAAGGCTTTTTTTTCAAGACTGATTGACTCAGGATATTCGCCAGGTTCAGCCTCCAATGCTCATTTGTAGCATTGCAAACTGAACATATTCTAAGCTGGGTTGTCATATTAACAGCAGTTAGACAAGGATTATTTCCTATCATGATTCAACAATATTGAAATAATTCTTCAAAGGAATTCTATTATATTTGACGTTGAACTTACCCAACCAAACTTGTTGTATGTCTCTCCATTAGACTATCATTTCATTTCAATTCTAAAATAAATAGGATTCACTGATTCACTGTTCATTGCTCAACACCAATAGATGAATTATTCAAATAAAAACTTGTGCTGGGACACTCATTTTCTTATTGATAATATATCTTGACGATATTGAACAATTTACATTCACAGATCAACTGACCATATGACTATAATTCATATTTTTAAGACAAGTTTATGACTCATGTATATGTCCATAGCAATAGGAGCAGCAAAGCAGTTGACACTCTGAAAAAAGATACTCTCTCCATCAAACTACACTGCACAAACTCGATCACGCAAAGTTTTTATCTCGGACATATTCTGCTTTATCAACTAAACAAAATCGAAAACACAATTCGGGCAGGATGTACGGAATTCGATGTATAAGTACGGCTATGTATTAATACTTTGTGCCCGTTCCTTTCTACAAGGACCGCTGTTTGTCGGGCCTCCAGCTCTCCCTCAACATCCACTTCTCCTTCATCAGATGGATCAGTGGCGCCACCACGATTCCTTTTGTGTTTTCTCCATGCGTTTTGTATAAGTCGAGCACAATATTCCTCTCGTTGCCTCCAAAGGGTCGAACTGACTGGTTCGTAACCAGCCTCGTGCGGTCTTCCTTGCACTTCCGCTAACTCAGCAGTTTCCTCTATGGCATTACCCTTTGGGGCAAAGAAGTCTTTTGTAAGAGCATCTAAAATATCTACACAAAACATAAGATCACCCTTGCAGATTGGAATGTCCATTGAAATTATTTTATACATATTCGGTTTATGTATTTGCAGCGGTGGCTCTAGCACATCCAGAAAATCTGATAACTGATCATAACGGATGTACTGCGTTCCATCAGGATCGAACTGCTGCCAAATCTCATAATACATATCGTAGTCATCATCTGTGAGCCCTTCTTGCACATCTTCAGTGGCTTGGGAGTAGTTCTCCAAAATGACCGCAATATACATGTTCATCACTATGAGGAACGATATAACAAGATAGCTCAGTAGAAAAGCTATGCCTATTGTGGAATTTCCGCAGTTACCCGTTTCTCCTATTTCGTTGTCTGGTTGCTTGCACTCTTCCTCGTTGATGATTCCATTGAGGACCCCATCCCAACCAGCAGAAGTGGACATCTGGAACGAAACAAATATCATCTTCAAGCTTTATGATGTTGAGAATAATCAATCAAATAAGAAACTTTTCAGAGTGTAATCACGATCAAATTTAAAAAAAATCACAATTTTGGTAATGTTATGACTGCATTCAATTTACACTTGTATCAAGTATTAGAACGTTCCGGCTCATTCCTACTGCGAACCACTTAAAAAACCCGGATATATTCTTGATTCAGACATCAGTCTGAAAAAAACATCCGTTGTCCAATGACCCAATTCAAAAATTTACCAACATGCATATCATTTCGTTTGTACTTCAGTAATCTAATTGAATAACGGTTATTCTATATGGGTACCATTGAAAAAACTCTTATCCTAATAAACTAAGTAAGTTATAATTATGTGGTTGTTTTGAACAATTTTGACTATATTTACACAATTTGAAAAACAATGAGAACAAATGACAATCAAAATGGTATTGATCACCGATTGGTGTGTATTTTGACCAGTTGAATCCAAATATGCAAAAGTTTACAGGTTGTCCCGATTAACAATTTGAATTTCTGGTCTAAAAATCAATATCGAAAGTAATCTATTTTGGATTTAAACAGCACTTCATTGAAAATGTTATCTACTATTTCAATGCCAAATTAGGGAAAAATATGTTCATCCATTCAATCAATCAACAAAATATGCTTTATTGTCAGAAGGAACGAATCTTATCGACAAAGACGTTAAAGAAATACATATTGAACAACAAAGTAAAGTAACATTAAAACTTAACTATAAAAACGACTGGTACAGGTACAGACTGATATTAAAATTTGTATAAATTGACTAATTAAGAAATGTGAGAATAATAAGAGGGTACATTCCCAAGATGTAAACATATTAAAATCATTCCTAAATGAAGAGGCTAGTGTAGTTTACTATAAACGAAAGAGTTCACAACTAAAAAATTCTTCTATATTGTAGAAAGGATGAATGTATAGCAGTTCTTTTACTTGTTTTTTGAATAATGCAAATGCTTCAATTTCTCTTAGGTTTAATGGTAAGCAATTATAAATTTTTTTCCTGTTATAGATGATAGCTTTTTGGTATAGGTAATGGTAGTCAAATTTTTGAGATGATTGAGTGTTATGATTTAAAGGCGCTGTTATATATTTGTCACGGTTTTTATGAATTAAGCATGTAGTTTCTAAAATAAAAATCGAGGTGACTGTGAGGATTCTATGAATTTTCAATTCAGGAATTATGAGAGTTTTTCTCTCGGTAGAACTAAATGTTGAATATGTATGGTATTTTTTCTGGTAGCCCATAAAAACTCTTTGACATCACTTTTTTTCTCCAAAATAATCACTACTTTTTTTCTCCAAAATAATCACTACTTAATGACTTGGATTTTCTTAGGGTTCCCTTAAGGTTTACATACTTTGATGTAACATTCATAACAAAATGGAATAACTGATCTAATGCATTTACAACTGCACTTATCTATTTTTTGAATTTATTTTTATAACTAGAAGGTTCCATAGAATTTACAACACTTCTCACCTGAAATAGAAGAATCATGGACTGTCCAAAGGTTTTGAAGTTGTAGACATCATCTAGGCCACTTTTGTTCTTGACGTGCATGAAGAATGAAATCCCGAAAATAGCAAAAATGAACATGACCAAGAAGAGCAGTAAACAGATGTTGAAGAGCGCAGGCAGTGACATAGCGAGTGCAAAAAGCAGCGTGCGGATTCCTTTAGCTCCCTTGACCAAACAAAGAACTCTCCCCACTTTTGCCACTCTTACAAGTCTCAGCAAGGTAGGTAACACAAAGTACTTTTCAATAATAATATCACTGAGCACCAGTCCCAAAATAGACAATATGACGACCACTAAATCAAATAGGTTCCAAGGCTCCGTAAAATAGTGATAACGTAAAGCAAACATTTTCATGAGGCACTCTGTACTGAATATAACTATGAAAATCATATTGAGGTAGTCCAGAATTTTCGTGAATGTTTCTTTCTGCTGGTAATGGTCCATTGTCATGGTTAACATGTTCAAACCGATGAACAACATGATGAACATGTCGATTTTTTTATTCGTTACGATTTCAAACACTATCGCTTGAGGCCTCCACTAGAAAAAAAAACGTATATCAAAGGAGTTGGTAGTGTTTGTGGATAACTAATATGACTTGAGTCAGTAATGATGAGAATCAATAATTGTTCTTTGAGAAATAATAATAATTGTCCTTTATTGAATTGAAATTACATTCAATCCAAATGGCTCTCGACCAAGGTCATTCAAAGTTCTTTGCATTTTTTTCGAATCAAATGGACTTGAAAAAAGATAAAAAAATAGATAAGCTATAAAATGAATAAACTACAGATTATTCCAAATAATGGGAATTTGAAGGTGGATCACCAACCATTTGAACCATCATGCTCCCCAAAAATTATGAAATATTAGTGGAAGAGGAGCATTTTCCAACATTGGTCGTTTTGGATGATGTTAGAAATGATATCTCACCCTTGGTCTAGGTATAGCTTTCATTGGCTTCTTCAACCCTTTTTTTTTTGTAATATTTCTTCGGCTTCAGTCATGAACATCTCCAGAGATCCTCCTGCTTATAAATTACTTCAATTATTTTGTTGTGAAGTTATAGAGAGTACTTATCAACAATTATATTGAGCTCACTGCATTAAAATAGATAACTTATCCTTGCTCTAACCATTTCATCTCAGGTTATACTTCAAATGAAGTATTCAGCAGTAAGGTGAAAGACTAAAACTGTACCTTGGTATACCAATGTTTTTTGGTCATTATACCTGCTAAAAAAATTTAAAAATGGAGAAATACTCTATTGGATAACACGAATGTATGAAAATTTGTGTACAATTTCGTTCACAACTTGGTTTTCTTTTTCTGAATTGTAATATACAAATTTTAACCCAAGTTTGTCCCTGGTGTGAAATAAAATTATTTAATCCTATTCTTTCCTCCAAAGTTTAACCTGAGTATGATAATAATAATAGTATTCTTTATTTCATTAAAACATTGTTAATACAGATATCACATTGTTTACAGAAATAGTGTCAGACTATAAAAATGAAAAATTGACATGCACATTGTTCACATTGAGTAAAATTCGTTCAGAGAATAGAACGACTTCTCTACTAATAATGACTTCAGTTCGATTTTGAACTTTTGAAATGACCTTATGTCCTTTATATGTAAGGGTAGATTATTAAATACTTTACATCCATTATAGAAAAGGCCCTTCTGGTATAATCTTGTAACATGTTTGCTTGGAAGTAATACATTTTTATGTCGCGTATCATATTGATGGTTTTGACGAGTTATGTCGAAAGCAGATTTATTCTTGGAAACAAAACAGGCTATCTCTAAGATATATACTGATGTAAGTGTCAAGATGTTTAACTCTTTAAAATGTTCCCTACAGCTATCATGGTAACTTAAATTGGCCAAGGTACATATAGCCTTTTTTGAAGGATAAAAACACTTGCAACGTCAACAGCCTGACCCCAATGTACTATGGAATATCTAATATGAGTGTGAATTGTTGCAAAATATAGTTGACTTAATATAGATCTACTGCATTGTCTTGAAGTAACTTTCAGAGCATATACCGTCCTAGCCAATTTGATGCAAAGATATTCAATATGCTTCGACCAATTGAGATTGCAATCAATGGTAAGCATTTTACTGTGTTTTTGATATTCGAAGGTCTTGTTTGCATTTAAAGAAATTGTTTCATTACTAATTATTGACTTATTGAATAAAGTGCACACAGTTTTGTCTTTGTTCAACCATAGCTTGTTTTTATTTACCCAGACCTCCACTTCAGTATATATTTTTTTTAGTTTGGAGAACACATTCATCATAGTTATCGTGTGTGATCAAGATATTAGTATCATCAGCATATGATGCTATAGTACAACACATGTTGTTGCTCCTGACGAAGAGGAGTAGGTCATTTATGAAGACAATGAACAATGTAGGACCCAATATGGATCCTTGACTCCTCGTACGAGCTGCAGATCAGAGACCTTGCTCTCAATGCTGACTTTTTGAAAACGATCAGTGAGATAAGAACTGAACCAGTCCTGGGCAACACCTCTAATTCCGTACCTTGATAGTTTGTGTAATAGAATTTGATGATTGACACAGTCAAAAGCCTTGGAGAAGTCTATGAAAAGTCCAAGAACCACCCTTGACTTATCCAAATTCTCAACTATTTCACCTATAAACTTATTCAGGGCAGTTTGAAAGTATTGAATTTTCATTCAAGAACGACAGCAGTTGTTCACTCGCAGCAGTTTCAAATATTTTCGATATGCTGGTGCATAGTGTGATTGCTCTGTAATTCATTATATTTGATGGATCACATTTTTTGAAAAGTGGTATGACCTTCGATATTTTTATCCCACTCGGAAAAATACCTTCTTCTAAAGACATATTGATTAGGAATGTTAATGGTTTGATTATACATTGAGCAATCTGTTTAAGGAGAAGATTAGACATTTCGTCATTCCCGGATGATTTGGAGTTTTTTAAATTTTTTATGATATTTAGAACCTCTTCCTCAGAGAGTGGACGGAAAAACATAGTATTAAGAGTAGTGGGAGTTAGTGAATTAACAAATTCTTCATCTATATTTGTCGGTAGATTTATAGTTAGTTGGTCCACTACAGAAGTAAAATGTTCATTAAAACTATTTGCACATTCCGTTGTATTCAGTATTCTCCCGTTATAAACAATTTCGGGTATTTTCTTATGTTTTTGTTTCCCTAGCGCGTTATCGACAATATTCCACATCGATTAATATTTATTTGAAGAATCACGTATTAATTGATCATTTGCATTTTTTTTGCCCCGGAGAGCATTGCTATATATTTATTATTTGCATCCATAAAGGTTCCCTTGAATTCCGGATAATACCTACTCAAGTCTGCGTAAAGTGAGACTCGGTTTTTAGCATCTAATAATTCTGGGGTCATGATGGGAACACATATTTTGGTATGTGCTTTTCAGCTTTCAAATTGCCATGATAGTGTTTGAAGAAAAAGATTAAAAGCATCATTGCAGTTATTAGCTTGATATACACATTCCAGTCAAGATTCTCAAGACATTGTCTGAACCTTTGAATATTAGAGTCATGGAAGTGGCGATGAAATTCCACTGGAACTTTATCTTCGTTTATTTGGCCATGAAATTTAAGGAGTTTAGCATAATGGTCGGAAAGGTCACTTTTCACATTTTTAGCCTCATAGGCACTATCCGTTACCATGTTATTTACTATAATGTTATCTATACAAGTTTGGGAGGTTACTGTTACCCTGGTAGGTGTGAAAATAGTCCTTGTCATATTGTTGGATTCTAGTAAATAAGCGATATGACAAGTTTGTACATTTTCAGAACTGAAGTCAATATTAAAATCTCCTCCTATCACAAGTAAACTTAAAATTAAATGACATTTTGGTGTTACTTATTTATGTGTTGCATCTATTTCAAAACAATTATGAAAGACTCCCGAATGACAAACTGTGTACCCTTACTCAAATAACAAAATTTGCAAAGTAGTACTTCTAATACCTGATTCGACAAGGCAGTGAATGTGTTTTGTTGATACATTTTTATGAAGTGCTTTATGGGTACTTACCACAAGATTACCAATAACAACCGTTGCTAGGAAAAATGGAATACATGAAACGTCACCAACCAACATACAGTCCCACATGGATTCAATCCATTCTCCACAGAGTACTCGGAATACTATCATAAAGGAAGGCATGAAATCTGTAAAATTCCATCTTGGAAGTTCATGATCTGGAAATCTGTCAACATTGTCTGAAATGAATAGAAAAAATTTATAATAAATAATATAAAAACCCCAATAATTTTTTTATTGTGTTCCGATATCAAATGGAAAAAGATTTACTTCATAATTGCATGTGAAAAAATTTACTTCATAATTGCGTTTGGTAATGATATTACAATGAATCGGAATAATTGCTTCAAATATATAAAAAACAACCATGAAGTATTATAACCATTATTAAAGTTTCAATACTGCAATCAGCGAGTGTACTGACCACAAATAACTTTCTTCTTGTGACATCATCATTATAAACATATCGAATTTTTTTTATTATTTTTAAATCTTATAAAATAATGTAATCCTATGAATCTAAAAAATGTGCATGGTAAGTGACTTGCTATGAAGTCTGAGTTGATTCTACTTTGACTATTTGGTAGTATTTAATACAACTTGAACTTCGAAAAAAAGCCATTTTTCAATGTTAGTATTATTTTGTACAAAAAAAAACTGCAATGGGTTCATTATGAAGATTCCGAAATTAGGAAATGAATCTGAACCTAAGAATTTTCTTGGAAATAGAAAATATGAAAAATCTTTGGAAATTAGAACCGTATTTCTTGCGAAGTTTGAATACATATGCTCAGAAACAAAAATAATACCTTTTTTATTTTTTCTTAGATATTGGTGTAGGTACTCATGAGTTTATGACCACTGTTTCTCGCTACATTCTGGTTGCTAATCTCTGATGAGGGAAATGACCTATTTCCTATTTGAAGGAAAATAAAATTTTCATAGCCTTTTTTTAATTTTGCAGAAGTCAAAATATTTCTTCTGCTACTTTAACATTTATTGCATTATTGCTTGTGAGTGATTGTTGGGAATCTCAAAATTCAATTACAATGGAAGCAAATATTTTTCAGCCTATAGTATCAGATTGTCCGGTGATATGATGAATCAATTCAAAAAGTTTGCGCAAAGACATCCAACAGAAATTAAATGTATTCGATGGATACTCCTTTTTACTCTTTGAAAAATTATTTTCCAGTTGAAAGGGACTACTTTATATACAAAAACATTTGTAACAATAATATATCAATTTCATAACTATGGCGCCGAATTGGAATAGGTTCCGGTCAAAAATGAATATTAAGTTGAAAAATAGAACTTGTTCCACAACTCCCAGAAACTTGAATATCCCAAGGTGTTTCCTGAATGTTTTTGATGATTAACAAGAACTGAGAATTACATTTATTAGTATCGAAAAACAAAGGTCTCATATTGTCTACCCCAGAAAACAATTTATTCAAAATACCAACGTTAAAATGACACGTCAAACACACTTTATAATGTGAAATACTATCGAATATTTTCATGTGTACAGGATTATTTCGAGATGTAGTGCCTAGAACATTAGATATTCAGCAGAATTCCTTGAAAAATAACCCAATTCGGCAAGAGTAATAAAAAACAGGCCCTCATATCAGTTATCTTCAACCCTGCAACTAAGGACTATTGGAAAGTAATTCACTCATATCCAAAGTCTTCGGATTTTCTCTCAATAAGAACAAAATATTGAGGCAAGGGAAACTTTAGTTTTCCATAAATACTGTTTCCTTTACAACAAGACTTATAACAAGACTAACAATAAACTCATTATTGTCAACTTGGCTGGTTGCTTCCTGAAAGCAGCACTGATAAAATAATATCTTCACGTTTACAAATTAGATATCAACATATGAAACCAAAGGATGTCTTGAGTTTCGTTGGGAAAACCTTCCCCGGCATAGACATGGAACGCCTTAAAACTCAAAATATCCTCATTTATTCTCGTCCTTCAAACATATACAAATGCTTGGTAAAGTCATGAATTCATCAGCCTGGCTAGAAGGGACATTTGTAAATAGTTTTTTACCCAGAAAGACAAATTTGAAAAAATCATACAAACTTCTCATCCAAACATTAAATTGTAACATGGTGGATAGGATGAGTATATCATAAATAAAGGATCCATTTCCAATAAAGTTAATCAACTATTATGGTTAGTTTGAACCAATTCAATCTTTTTAGTTACTATTGCAGGACTGACAATGAGTTTGGCGGCGTCTGCATCTTTTTAAAAACGTGAATATTTTATAAAACTAGATCTTACACAATACTGCAGAGAATTCCAGTTGGATTTTAAGAAACACCAGAATCTACCTAATTACTGCTTATAGATCATGTTTACAAGGAAATCTATATTTATTTTAATAGTTTAATAATCTCTTGGATAAGCTCTTCTCAAAATACTAGAAAATCATCCCAGGCGATTTCAACATAAACATAAAAAATTTACAATCATTCCGTTTAATGGTCTGAAAGTATTGAGTCATATGGTCATAAAGGAGACACTAAAGTGAGTTCCATATCAGCTAGTTGGATTGACATTATAATAAATACCAATAAAACAAACTACTACACTTACGAGCAAAAAAATCGACCCACTGTAACAGTTTGAGTTCAAGCTCAGTTTAGGATAAGTGTTTCCAAAATGAAATGCGTACTCATTTACCTGTGTAATAGTTTGTGATTGCTAAATAACTATATAAAGATTAGTAAGCAATATGAATTTCATTAAGAGCAAGTGGGTCGATTTTTTTGCTCTTAAGTGTATGTTGAGATTGTCGTACTGTGCCCATCAGCAAATACTCATAAAAACATCTATGGAGGTTCTCTCAGAAAACACCTACTTCTCAGAAAAATAAATGAAATAGGTCTTGGAAAAATTAATCTAGACTCAGATTCGAGTATTTTCACTCTGAAAATTGTAATTTGCTATCAAATTATCTAGTGGAAAAGCTTGTGGAAAAAGGTTTCCGCTGAAACGAACTTCAGGGGTAGGCAGGCCACCTTTAAACTTTTTTTATGACTATCTGACGAACAATGATATACTACTTTCTATAAAAATAATTTGTGATGTGACAAATGATCGACATGATAGAGTTGCTTTTAATTACTATAAATCAAAATATCTGCAGGCACTAACCTCTTTGGGAAAAAAAATCCTATGACACAATTCTACTGTCTAGAGATTCGTGGAGATTAATTATGAAAGCAATAAAGAAATCCAAAGTATTGAAACTCAGCCTCAACAAATTCAATAATTTTTTTTTTTGGTCTGGCTGAAAATATTATTCGGGAGAAATTCCTAGACCAAAAGATTTGTCTTCCTCAGATCCAGTAGATCTTGAAGAAGTAAATGCGGCATTCAACAAATGAAAAATATCAAACTGCCTTGCCACAACACACTCCATGCAGGCCAGTTCAGCTTCCTGCCAAACTGATTTACAGTACAAGCCTTAAGCAGTATTGTTTCAAACATAGTCGAGGGCTTTGAGAATGGAAAACATATTTAAATCCCCATGTGCGACCTCTTAGAAGCCTTGGAGTGTGTGTCACATGAAAAGTTCCCGGAAAAGTTGTACTTTTATGGGGTGCAAGTTTACCTCAATAGCAGAATACAGAGGAGTGCTTGGTCTATTACTATTTTTTGTATATCTTAATGATTTATGTATCCTACTGAATGCATTTGTTTTGCTGACCATATGACTATATCTTAAAAAAAAAAAAAAATCGGTTTATTGTCTAACAGGAGAGATCCCAATTACAAAAATTTATATATATATAATTTACATTTAATTTCTTAAAATAAGTAAAGGTACTGAAAAAGAATGAGTAATGAGAATAATAAAAAAAAAACTAATTATTGTTACAGCTTTGAAGTAAAAGTGCTTTAATTTTATTTTTGAAATTACTAAGATTATCTGCAAAGACGTCAGTAGGAGAACAAATTTCATTGTACCTTTTGCATACAGTGTGTATTGGTGATTTGGTGAATAGATTTGTTCTATATGATTGTAGGTAGAAGCATGACTCTTTTCTGCTACTCTGGCGTGGAACGTGGAAATCAAGTTTGTACAGAATATCAGGACAGTCTATCAAACCGTGTATAATTCTAAATATAAAAATACATGAATAATATATTCTCCTATTTTCTAAAGATAGGAAAGAGAACCTATCGAGAAGTATTTTGTTGCTGGGGTAAACACCGTCTAATTTGAATATCATATATTTCATAAATTTTCTTTGGCACAATTCGACAGCTTGTATTTGCACGTTATATATTGGGGCCCATATTAGAGATCCATACTCCAGTCTTGATCTTACAAATGAGTTGAAGAGTTTAGTAAAGCAATCAATATTTTGAAAATCATTGCAGGTCCGAAATATTAATCCTAGCATTCTTTTGGCTTGTAAAGTGATTTTATTTATGTGTAATGAGAAGTTCAGCTTAGGGTCGAACCAGATACCCAAATCTTTGGTTTCTGAACATTGAGTCAGGATATGATTGTTTATTTGGTAAGGATAAAGAGTAATATTTGCTTTTAGACTGAAGATCATGTATTTACATTTCTGTATGTTCAGAGGTAGCTTATTAACTTTGCACCAATTGTATAGGGAATCAATGTCATTCTGAAGTACTAGACAGTCGTCCAATGAAGAAATGGGTCGAAATAATTTCAGGTCGCTCTGCAATAACGTCTACGGAGCTAGAAAGTTCTTCACATATATCATTTATGAATATGGAAAAAGGAGTGGGGCTAATACACTTCCCTGGGGTGCACGCTAGATGCTGTGAAGGTGAATGATTTGTGACCTCGATGTTCAACATATAATTTTCTGTCTGTGAGGTAGGAATCAAAAATGACAAGAGTGGTTCGCCTAGACCGAATACATCCAGCTTGTTCAGTAATATTTTGTGATTAATTTTGTCAAAGGCCTTTGAGAAGTCTGTATAGATAGTGTCGACTTGTGTACCGTTTTCGAAACTGTTGTGTATTGTTTGAGTGAAACACATCAAATTTGTTATTGTCGATCTTTTGCTGATAAAACCATGTTGATTTGTGGTAATAAGGTTTCTAACATTAGGAGATATTCTATTATACAAGCATGTTTCAAAGGCCTTTGCAAAGTTTGACAGGAGAGTTTTGGTTTTAGTTTTTTCAATGCACTCTCTACCTCAGTTTCCGAAAATGATCTGACTGATATAGTTGGGTTATTTGTTATTATTATATTGTTATTTTGTATGGAAGTCTGGTCAACTTTCACAAAAACGCTCTCAAAGAAGGTTGCAAAGGCATTGACTATTTCGTGAGGGTTATTGAATTCCACACCCTCTAGATGTAGAACCCCTGGAATTCTTGATGAACCTTTTTTGCTGTGAATATAAGACCAAAAATTCGATGGGTCAGATTTAATTGTGTTTTCTGCTTTTATTTTAAATTCATTATAGGCTTTGGAGACTTGTGATTTTATTGACTTTCGAAGTGATCTGTATTGATTATTATCGGTTTCTAATTTTGTAGTTTTAAATTTTTCAAGATTTTATTTTGGCTTTTATGTCAATGCATATTATATTTTGTTGTACCAAGGTGGGTATTTATTTGTATAATTTTTTTGCATCGGAACACATTGGTTTAAGATTGGGTTGATTATGTCATAGAATGTTTCCAATGCAGAGTTGACATCAGAGAGATTATTAAGAGGTAGCCAGTCCATGTTTGTAAGTAGAGAGTATAATAAAGGTAAGTTAGCTTTACGAAAGTTATAGTGAGAGAAGTTCTCATTATAGGTGAAATTAGTGGATGGATTTGTAATTATTATAGAAAATTTCAAGGCAGGATGGTACATATCCTCCGTTACGAAGGGTAGGTCGTCTCTTTCAACAGAGCAGTTGATGTTTGACAGAATTAAATCTAGAGTACGGCCTGACCTGTTGAGAACTGTGTTGTGCTGTTTCAATTCAAAAAGCTGATAAGGTTTCTTAGAGCCAAGAGACTAGCAGATGAGTTGTCTTCTTCATTTATAAAGCTAGGTTCGCTTAAAATCGCCAAAAATTATCAAATTACTTCCATATAGGTTTCCAAGAGACTCTAGCGTCTCATAAAAGTTAATTACATGTTGAGTACTTACAACGGTGGAATATATACTACAAATATGAAATAAGATTTATGTTTAAAAGTTACTTTGCAGCCAACTACTTCTATAGAGTGAAACGACTGTCGATATGGAGAGGTCAATTTCAGTTGCAATACAGTCTGATCTAATTCCCACTAGAACTCCCCTCCTCGAGACACTCCATTTGCTTCGAGATTACGGTCGGATCTGAACACTAGGTAATTGTCACTAAATAGTTCGAGTTGTTAATGTTATCTTGAATCCAGGTTTCACTAATTCCTACTATGTGATAGTCTGCAATGGTTGAAGCTTTGTAGAATTCGTGGGTTTTGTATTTAGTCCTCGTACATTCTGGTAGTAGCAGTATAGATGGGAGTGGGTCTCCTTATTAGACAGTTTTATTGGTTTTTTACAATTTTGGGTTCCCCTCGGATATACTTAATTCGCAGATTGGCCTCCCCATTGGCGATACGGTTTACTAACTCTTGTTTGATTTCTTTATATAGCTTTACTTGATTTGGTGTTTTGTCACTCGTAATTGTGAGATTCTTGAATTTCTCCATATTTTTCAAAGCTTTTGATTTAGAAATAATCGAATAGGCATCGCTTGGAAGATAAAAGGAGTTTTATGGGTCTGGGTCTGCTCGGTTACATCATGACGTCCTAATCTGAAGGCTTTCATTTCGTTGATATTGAGTGTGATTTCGGATTTACAGTATTGATTATTTCGTGGACGGAGGTTTTATCAGCTGTTTGATCATAAGTATTTTCAGGAAGACCAAGTAATAATATGTTTTTTTGCGCGATTCTCGATCGGTTATTTCAGCAATTATATCATTTAGTTCGGCAGGATCATTTCTACCTATCGCAGGATTAGGGAGTGTCCTATTTGCTTCTTTCAATTGGTTTATTTCCGATTTAAGAATGTCCAGAGATTTTATGATTGTTGGTATCATCAGTAGGCCACTGCAGCAATCCTTGCATAAAAATCTAAGAATCCGTTTCTTTAGTTGCATGCACTTCAACTCGGATGCGCTTAATTCCGTACAAGCCACTTGGTTATGATTGGGCCTTTTGCAAGAGTCACATTCATAGAAGTTGTCTTCAACAATATCTAAATTGCATTTGCAACAATTCAATGCCATAATTGATCGTTTGGAGCTTGTGGTCTGCCCTGTATAAGTAGTTCTATTGTTGGATCGAGAAAAAAAGGCTAATTGGCAGGTGTTTGTTTTTTTGTTGGCCTGCTTTGTTGACAGTTTTTTGCGAGATTGGATATAAAAAAACAGCACTTTGATTTTCACTCAGCTGCAATTATGTTCAAATTCACAAAGATACGTTATATGTACTAACTATCCTAATTTATCACCGTGACGGCGAAGTTTTTCTGATTTCACTAGTAAAAGTTTCAACTCAAAAAACGCGAAAATAACTATCTTTATGAGTGTATTCTCGGGAGCGTATTTATATAGCTTGTAAACTTTTCAACGAAAAATAACAATTACTCAGACCCAATCGCTTTTTCTTTTCAATCGCATCCCAACTACAGCACACTCCTTTGGGGTAACTCAATACACTCCTCTGGGATAACTCAATACACTCCTCTGGGATAACTCAATACACTCCTCTGGTGTAACTCATCAACACACTCGATTACAACTTTCAGACTCCGAAAAAGACGCTCAAAATTATAGATGGAGAAAACTACCTTGCTCACTGTCAGCAACTATTTGAAAAATACATAACTTTACCAATTTCCTGCATATATCTACCATATCTTCGTCAAATTTTCTTTGACATGGAAAATTGACTTAGAAATGTCCACAATCACTCAACTAGATCTTCAAATGAACTCAGGCCACCGAGAATCAGACTGTCTATCTCTGAGCAAAATTTATTAAATATATATTTTTTATACCGATTGCAATGGAGATTTCTAATAGCTCTTTGACCTTAAAAAAAAGAGAGGAAAGTTCTTCTCTCTCTCTCTCTCTCTCTCTTCTCTCTCCTCTCTCTCTCTTCGTTTCTTGGTTTGTCTCCCTTTAATCGGTGACACTACCAGCTCTCCCCCTATTGCGCAACGTTACATAATTCAGGGCTTCGTCGGGTGGATGCACTAGTCTCGCTCTAAGCGATACTGCTTCCATCAGTTTTCTGCACTATTTGTAGTTGTGTGTTTCGTTACGCTTCGTGCTTGTACGTGTGAGATATTTGACTTCCTGGGATGTCGTTTTTGTGCTAAAAGGGGTTAGTTGTAACATACACAACATACAAAGGTGAAGGATGGATTATGGTATATGGATTGTTGATATAGATTGGATGCAAGTTATTCTCCGATATTTATCTTTATAATTTGATCTGATTGTGATCTAAAAAACTTATGATTAATTTTATAATAGATAGATTCTAGTTTCTTCGCACATCCGTGAATGAAAAAGGAGTTCGGATTCCTCGTTTGACAAGTTCACGGTACATATCTTCATTGGGGATGATATTGATTGGACATTCCAAAAATATATGGTTCAAGTCTTCCCGGCCCCCGCATTCACAGTACGGATTTTCTTTTACCCCTATCCCATTTAAGTGCTCTTTAGTTAGACAATGCCCTGTCTTCATCCTTATGATTGTAGTGATGTGTCTACGACTCATCCACGGGATTTTAGAGTACCAAATATCCCTTGGATACGCCGAGTGAATATTGAAATAAGATCTACCTTTATGTCGGATATTTTGAAGCCATAGAGATTGAAATTCTTTCATAATATCATTATGAATAAATGGTAAAATACTATTTTTATCCACCTTAACGTTTAATGGAACATTAAGAGCCGTCCCTATCTTAGCCAACCTATCAGCGGTTTCATTTTCTTCTATCCCCGAATGACCTGGAATCCATGCAAATTTAAAAGTGATGTCATTTAGTTCTGCCAAATATGCCATCTGTCTGATATTCATTGTGATATAGTCCAAATCTTAAGTAATTGCTTTCCTATTTATTCTTTCAAGAGCGCTTAGTGAATCTGTGAAAATAATTTTTTTTTCCCACTTCTTTTCCAAGCATTTGATCATTGCCTGGTGTATAGCAATCGTTTCAGCATCATAAATGTTAGTTGCATCTCCTAGTCTGGAGGAGAAGGAAAATTCCTCCTTCGGTATATAAATTCCAAACCCTACTTTGTTTCCTATTTTAGATGCATCAGTAAACACTAGAGTATATTGTTCTCTATTTTCCTCGATGATTTGCCGAAAATTACACTTATTTGCCCTATCGTTTTTTCTTGATTTGAGGTCCGAGACCATTGGTTGATATGTGTAAATATTATATTCAAAACTATGACATGGTAAGATCTTATTTTTATATATATGTTGCTCATATGGATGAACTCTTTCCAAGCTTCCACCACCAAGGGTTTTTGTTTGTCCCTCCAGTACCCTATTTTATAATGGCAGATCATTTTCAAAGTTTGAATTATAATGATCACAGGGGGAGTATGATCTATTCTTTTAATTATAAATTTTGCAGCTAACCATTGTCTTCTGTGTTCATAGTAAATTTCCCCTGTCTCCCCCAATAAAGCGTTTATTGGGGTGGACCTCATTGTACCTGTGATAACTCTCATAGCTTGGTTATGTGTCCTATTAATTTTGTCTAGACTTTTTTTTGAGCATGGTTTGAATAAAATGCTTCCGTAATCTAAGTGTGATTTAACTATCCCGTTCATGGCCATTATCATGGATTTGGGGTCAGACCCCCACCATACCCTACAAAAACATTTCATTGTGTTTATTCCTTGATTAGCTTTGTGTATCATATTTTCAATATGTTTGTCCCACTTGAGATTGTATGTAAAGGTAACGCCTAGATATTGACTTCATCTACTATTTTGATCAATTGATTAGCTATTATTATTTTAGGATTTACCCTAAGTCTATTATTAGTACGGAACCACATTGCCTCGCATTTGGAAATTGCCAGCTCTAACTCGTGTTCTATCATCCATTGTTTGATATTGTGTAAACTTTGATTAATTTTGCTTTCCATCTCCAAAATATCCTGTCCTTTTACCAATAGTACCAAGTCATCCGCATACGCTATAAGTCTGCTATGACGAGATATTGTTTTGAATATAGAACAAAGATATAGATTGAAAAGGACAGGACTCAAAGGAGACCCCTTTGTCAAACCCTTTGTTGCCAAACATGGACCATGAATGTTGCCATCAATGTCCCGAACAAAGTTTTTCCTATTATCAAGAATTCTCAATATGAGGTTAGCTATGTCTGTGTTAATTTCGTATTGGATTAAATAATTAAATAATTTGTAAATATTGACATTATCATAAGCACCCCTGATGTCTAGGAATACCGCTATTACTGTTTGACCCAGTCCGAAAGCCATTTGTACAAATCCTGACAGATACACAATGCAGTCCATGGTACCCTTACCTCTTCTGAACCCCGTTTGGTATTCAGACAGAACCTGATTCTTTTCTATGTGCCACTCTAATCTTAACTTAATGATTTTTTCTAACGTTTTCAGACCGCATGAAGCAAATACTATTGGTCGCAAATTGTTCACATCATCTGGTGGTTTGTTGTTTTTACGTATCCCGATTATCTTTATTCTTTCCAAGTTCCCGGGAGGTTAGCACCCTGTAATATCAAGTTGTAAATATCGATTAAGTTTTTTTTGAGTATCTCCAGAAGTTGGATGAACATACTATAAGTAATATCGTCCTGTCCCGGTGTAGAGAATGTTTTTACTTGTAGTGCTATGTCAAGTTCTTTCAATGTGAATGGCTCTGATGGCTCTTCAACAGGTACAAAAAAAAACTCTGTAGGAATATCACAAACCGAGACTTTATTCAATAACCCTACTGCAATATGGTTTTCAAGGGCTCTGTTATTGACAAACATTATTTTTATTTGAAATTTTTTTATCATGCCCCAAACATAGAACGAATTTGATTCCCTATTAAGAGTTGAACAAAACATTTTGAAACCAAGTCTTTTCTTTTTATTAAGAAATCTCTTACTTACTGCAATCGATTTTTTTGCTGCTATATAATTCTCTAAGGTGGGATTGTCCTTTTCGATTTTTTTTTTCCTGTCATTAACCTGTGCCTCGCAATCACTATCCCACCATGGGTTTCGTGGTTTACTTCCATTATCATTTACCTTATTAGGTATGTGAGTATCTGCTGCCTCATTCATCAATCCCGTTAATTGTTCATTAATGTGAAGTTATCCACGGTTTTCCGTCCACGCTTTGTGACGTGTAGGAGTCGCAGTTGGGATGGAGGAAATTTTACGCGCAGCGTTGCCAAGTTTCCTAAATATCATAGCCGCGATTTTGATGCTTATTTGTGCATATTATTTCCCAATAATGAATGATTGTTGATAATTTTCGACCATGATTCATAGATTAATTCTTAGGAGTCAATTCGGATATATCTTTCGTGGTTATGAGTTATGGTTATGAGTTAAAACATTAAATATAATCATTTTTGGCATATTTTACATATTTTCGCTTATATCTCGGCTAATACTGGAGGAACGTTAACAATTTTTTAACCAAAACGATCTGAGTAACCCATAGTCTCAAATCAATTTGGGGCACCGCCCGGAAGACAGCAGAAAATACATGCTGTCATTTTTGACATATTTTCGCTGATATCTCGGTTAATATTGGACCAACTAAAAAATTTTCTTCACCAAATCAATCTGAATAACCTATAGAATGCACCTATACTCTCAAATCAATTTGTGGCGCCAAAATTTTCTGTCCACGGTTTTAAATCTGAATATGTCAAAGTTAATATTGGACGAACTAAAAAATTTTCTTCATCAAAACGTTTGGAATGATCGACAGAATGCACCTATAGTCTCAAAACAATTTGGGGCACCGTTTGAAAGACAGGACATGAATAAAACCGTAATTTTTGATATATTTTCGCTTATATCTCAGTTATTACTGGACGAACGTCAACAATTTTTCCACCAAAATGATCTGAGTAAACCATAAAATATACTCACAGTCAAATCAATTTAGGGCCGCGTCCGGAAGACAGGAGAAAATAAAAGCTGTCATTTTTTACATGTTTTCGCTTATATCTCTGTTAATACTGGACGAACGTCAAAATTTTTTCCAAAAAAAACCCTAGAATCCCAAATTTGGGGCATCTTCCGGAAAACAGGAGAAAATAGAAACTGTCATTTTTGACATATTTTCGCTAATATATCTGTTAATATTGGACGAAATAAGCATCAAAATCGCGGCTATGATATTTAGGAAACTTGGCAACGCTGCGCGTAAAATTTCCTCCATCCCAACTGCGACTCTCTACACGTCACAAAGCGTGGACGGAAAACCGTGGATAACTTCACATTACTTCCTCCAGTATAGCCATACTCTGCCATTATGATTAATCTAGGAGCTGCCCCACAAGGGATGATGGGCGTTCATATCCCCCATCCAAATGATTTCTCCCTCTAATTCATTTATAATTCTAGATAATTGCGACTTAGATGGAATATTATTGGCAGTACTATAGATATTAATTATATTGATACCATTTACTTTTATTATAATTAGCTGACATTCTTTGTATTGCATTGTTATTTCCAATATTATCTTTCTAAATTTGAGGTTACTTTTTACTAGAGTGGCTACGCCACCGTACCCGTCATTTCTATCTTGTCTGATAATGTTGTAATGTTTGATATAAAATTTATTCTCGCTTTTTAACCATGTTTCATTCAGAAGAAAGACATCCGGGTCTACTTCCTGAATGCAAGTGATTAAATTGCTTTTATTACTAAACACACTCCTAATGTTCCATTATAAGACCTTGAGCATCGTTACTTGATAAGATCCCATCTCAATATTCCTCGGAATAACCTGAATTTGGATCATCCAAGTCCTGCCTGTTATTGAGTCTATTATATCCCATAATTATATCAATTATTTTTGGTTTTACATTCTCTGGTAAACCAAAGAATGAGTCATAAAATGTTTTTATTTTTTATAATTTGTTCCTCTGTACTACTGTTAGATTGTAGTGTTGCTATATTTCGACGAGGAGGGTTCGTAGGCCCCTCTAACTGATATTGAGGTATTTCTTTCATAATTATTCATCATGACTCCATTTGAAGGTTGTGGAACTTGCCCATTCGGATTAATCAATATTTCATTTAGGGCATGCCTACCGAATCCTGTTTGAGTTATTTGAAGTCTTTTTTTCAAAGTTTCCGAATATGTTCTTTTATTTCTAGACATGTTCCCCCTATTTATCGATTCCCTCTGCTCTACCGTTATTCTATTCCGTGGATTATTTTTGTCAATTAGTGTAGGATAATCTCGTTGATCTCGATTAGTTTCTACATACGTCTTTGGAAAAAATTGAACTGCTTCGAAGAAGGTTGAATTATCAAAGCTCATTTTTTCCCTAATCAGTTTTTGTCTTAGGTATTCCGGACAGTCTCTACTATTAGTTTTATGTTGTTCACTATTACAATTTCTACATTTTATTTTTCCACAGTTCTCATATTCTTCGTCTGAGGTATGGATGTCGGAGCAATGAAAACACCTTCGTTTGCCCTTACATTGTTTTTTTGTGTGACCGTACATTAAACAAGAAAAGCATTGCGTTACCGGGGGAATATACAGTGCTAGTCAAAAGTCCCCTCCCCCCCTCGTATCTTTTGAACGGGTATACTTATAATAATGAAATTTGGAGGGTGGAAATAAACGGATGTAGGCTTCTCAACTGGTCATAACAGGTGACGCAATAGTCATAAATGACGTCACAAGGCCACTGTGACCAATAATTTTAAATGGGACCCTATGGCAAGTGACAGCTCGTTTGGGAGGTATTGAAAATACCTATTCAGTCATACCAATTTTGTTTGGGTTTCGGCTGATTTTGATTGATAAATTGAAGAAATACGAAAATTATGGTTTCGCATTTAATTAATAAAGATTTAAGAACCAGTTCTTATAATAAGTGTTCAAAATGTGCTCCATCTACTTCCTGGCAGTAATGCATCCTATTGCTAAACTCTTGTCGTACTCGTCCCAGTGTGTCAGCGGAAATTGCCCTACATTCTTCAACAATTCGTTGTTTCAGAATGGCAATACTGTCAGGTGCTGTAGCGTAAACCTTAGATTTCAAGTACCGCCATAGAAAAAAATCTAATGGTGTAAGATCCGGTGACCGAGCTGGCCATTCGATCGAACCTCGTCGTCCAATCCATCTACCACGATATTCTTCATCTAGGTAACGTCTTACTGCACCGTAATAGTGTGCAGGAGCACCATCTTGTTGAAACGTTATTTCCAAGTTGTCGAATTCATCTGGATTATCTTCTAGAATTTCAAGAATTAACGCCTCAAATATCATTTTGTAACATCTCCAGATACAATTCACCGGTTAAGTTAGCATTGAGAAAAGAGGCCCAACTATGTGGTTTCCCAAAATACCTGCCCAAACATTTACTTTTTCTGGAAATTGAGTATGTTTTCACGAAAGATGTGAGGATTTGTGTCACTCCAATACCTCACATTTTGAGTGTTAACATTTCATCGAGAAAGAAAGTACTTTCGTCACTAAAACAAATTGTCTGTATGTAGCCTGGTTGTTGGTTCATTTTATTGGACATAGTTTCACAGAATTCTAGTCTTCGGTCGGGGTCATCATCTGAAAGTTGGTGCACCATTTTTAATTTGTATGGATGAAATTTGTTTTTAGCCAACACCCTATGTACTGTCCTTTGACTGACTTCACAGATAGACGCAACTTGGGCTGTGGAAGAAGTAGGGTTTACTACCATTTCCCCAAATTTATGTCAATTTTTTGTCATCACTAATTGTTGGTCGACCAGATCGTTTGGCAGCTTGAACACTACCTGATGCTTCAAACTTCCGAAGAAGCTCCCTCAATAAACCCTCGATATAGGGCGATCGGGGTACCTCTCATTAAACAGTCGTTCCGCTGCATGGAAATTGTTTCTACATTCACCAATTATTAAGATAGCTGCTACTTTGTCGGCTACAGTACGTACCATTTTGCCTATGTAAACACTTAAACGTCTCGTTAAACAATAGCTTAGGTAAATTTTCAAGGTATAAACACTTTGACAAGTAGAGAATTCAAAACGTCAACCTTTTTGACAATTAACCAGAGGCGTACTTTAAAATCTTTATTAATTAAATGCGAAACTATAATTTTCGTATTTCTTCAATTTATCAATCAAAATCAGCCGAAACCCAAACAAAATTGGTATGACTGAATAGGTATTTTCAATACCTTTCAAACGAGCTGTCACTTGCCATAGGGTCCCATTTAAAATTATTGGTCACAGTGGCCTTGTGACGTCATTTATGACTATTGCGTCACCTGTTATGACCAGTTGAGAAGCCTACATCCGTTTATTTCCACCCTCCAAATTTCATTATTATAAGTATACCCGTTCAAAAGATACGAGGGGGGGAGGGGACTTTTGACTAGCACTGTATGATGTTACGTTATATCTCATGTGATATGCTTCAACAAATTTGGGGAGTGCTACCCCTTCAAAAGTTATTAACAAAGTGGATGTTGGTACATACTTATTTTGCCCATTCTCCCTAATTCTACGATTTAGCCTCCTTATTCCCAAGATCTTGGGATGGACTTTTAATCATAACTTTTAATTCGTCCTCTGAAAAAAACTGATGAATGCCCCTTACAATTCCCTTGCTTGTAACACAATTAAACGGAATATATGCATGATATCCTTTTGTCAAGATTTGTTCATTTGTAACAAAGGAGTTCGCACTTTTATCATTATTAAATTCAACGCTTATTTTATTTTTACCCTTGTTTTTAATTCTGGTTATATGATCTAACTTTACGTCAAAAATGTCTTTTGCTATTATATCTAACAATATTGTTCCCCGATTTTTCTGTAGCTTCTATCATAACAATGAATGGTCATAATGTCCCTTCTTTATAAAGAATGTGTTCTCTTTTTTGGCCGTGTTTGTCAGTGTTTTTGTTAGTTTCATCTGAATTGTTTGTCGCTAGTGACCTTGGAAGACCAGAACCTTCTCCCCTTTCCATGTGAATTAAATTACCATTATCTTGACTATTAAATATTTGTGAAATCTCTAAATATGTGCTATTTAAACTACTTGAATCTAACGTTTCATCTATTGTATGCATTATTTTGGGGGGAAGGAGTGTCCCCCCCCCGACGCCCCGCTCATTTTAGTTTCTTTTCAAACTATGTTTTATAATTGATCTTTACTAATTAAGAGAAATATCAAAGAATATAAGGATGAATTAGTAGCAGGAAGGGGGCCACTTTGGCAGAGCGGGTTCTGGCGCAACCCCTATTTAGGGGTGGGTTTTGGCGAGCGGTTGAGGGGGTGATGTTCGGGTGGGGGTAGGGATGATGGTGGCGGTCATGGGCGGTTCGTTGTGGGAGGGGTGTGTGAAAAAATGGCGGTAGACGGGGTGGTTGTATGAGGCATGGTGGGCGGTGAGTGTTGGCCAGTGGCTGTGATTGGGGGTAAAATGGGGGTTGGCCACGGGGAAGTGTTCCGTGACGGAATCCTGGCGGCGTCGGTAGACGTCAAAGGCAAAATGGCAACGTCAGACTTCAAGGTACCGTTGGCGGGTCGATTGGTGACGGAATGTATACTTCAACGGTCGTTGGTGGGTTCATGACGGGGTGGCCGCTGACGGCGGTGGAGGTTTGGTGGCGGATTCGGGGATTGATTCTGCTAGTGGGTGCGTACGTCGCGGAAACAATGGCGCATGGCATAGGTGGGCGGATGAGTGTTGGCCAGTGGCTGTGAATTGGGGGTAAAATGGGGGTTGGCCTACCGGGGAACGTGTTCCATGACGGAATCCTGGCGGCGTCGGTAGACGTCAAAGGTCAAAATGGCAACGTCAGACTTCAAAGTACCGTTGGCGGGTCGATTGGTGACGGAATGTATACTTCAACGGTCGTTGGTGGGTTCATGACGGGGTGGCCGCAAACGGCGGTGGAGGTTTGGTGGCGGATTCGGGGATTGATTCTGCTAGTGGGTGCGTACGTCGCGGAAACAATGGCGCATGGCATAGGTGGGCGGATGAGTGTTGGCCAGTGGCTGTGAATTGGGGGTAAAATGGGGTTCCTACCGGGGAACGTGTTCCATGACGGAATCCTGGCGGCGTCGGTAGATCAAAGGTCAAAACGGCAACGTCGATGTCCCGTTTTAGCTGTTAAAACCCAGGATCATTACGGCCCTTTTTGGAAAAAGAAAAAAAAAATTTAAAAAAAACCAAAATTTCCGGGCCCCCATCCAGTAAAAACCCCAAAGAAAAGAAACCCCCGATAAAATTAAATTTTATTCCCTGGGCCGGAAGCCCTTTTTTTAAAAACCCAACGACTTTGAAATAAAAAATTAAATTTTTGTGATCACGGCAGGGGCCCTAAAACCAAAAAACCCCGGGAAGGGGAACCCCCCGTTTGGGTAACGGGAAATTTTGGGAAAAAAGACCCTTCGACGCCGCCCCCCTTTTTTTTTGGGAAAACCCCTTTAGGGGGGAATCCCAAAACCAAAAAAGACAATTTACTGGAAAACCCGGGGGTTTGCCGACAGGTTTTAGGACCAACGTTTTTAAAAAAGACGGGGGAAAACCCGGTAACAGGACCGAAAGAAAACGCCCGGTAACAAATTTAAAGACCAAAACGAAAACTTTTTAAAAGACGAAAAGGCGTTTTTCCCCAAAACAAAGAAAACGAAAACGACGAAAACGGCCGAAAACGAAAACGACGAGAAGGGGAAAAAGAAAAAGAAGGGGAAAAGAAAACAAAAGGAAAACAAAAAGAGAAGAGGGGCAAAACGACGAAAACGACGAGAATGGCGATCAAAAAAAAGAGAAAACGACAAAAAAATTTAATGGCGAAAAAAAAAAACGACTTGAAAACGACAGAATGGCGCAAAGGAAAACCCACGAAAACGAAATGGCGATCGAAAACGAAAAAACCCACAAAAAGACAGGTTTTTTCCCAAAAAAGACGAAAAGGGGATCAAAAGACGAAAAGAAAACGACGAAATAAAAAGACAAAGGGCGAAAACGAGAAACGAAAAACCAAAAAAGACGAGAATGGAAAAAAGAAAAACGAAAAAGGGGGGGGAATGGCGAAAAGAAAAACGACGAAAAAAAGAAAAACAAAAAAGACGAGAAGACGATGAAAACGACGAAAACAAAGGGAAAGGCGTAGAAAACGATAAAAAGAAAAAAGACGAATGGCTTTTAAAACGAGAAAGAATGGCGAAAAAAGACAAAAAAGACGAAAACGACGAAAAGGGGGCCAAAAAAGATGAAAACGACGAAAACGAAAAGGCGTACAAAAAGACAAGGGGCGAAGGACGAGAAAAAATTTTTTCCAAACAAAATTATCAACGAAAAAAAGGAAAACCCTTTTGGCCCGGGATCAAGCCGTTTAAAGGCCCCTTAAAACCAAAAGGGGGCCCCCCCAAGGGGTTTTTTTCAAGAGAGACAGAGAATAAAGCAGGGGGCGGGGAAAACCATTTGGAAAACCCAAAAAAAATGGCAAGGAAAAATCCCCGGGGCTTGGGATAAAAAACTTTTGGGCCTTTATCGAAAAAAAACATGGGCCATCCGCAAAAAAAACTTTCCTTGGGGCAAAAAAACATGGGCGACACTTTAGCAAAACAGGGGTTTCCTTCTTTTAAAAAAACCCCCGGGGACCCCAAAATAAAGGTTTTTTGTAAAAAAAAAACTTTATCCCCCGCCCAAAAATCGATGTTAAAAAAACACCCCCCTAAAAAAAAAAAGTTAAATTTCCCCCCAAAAAAATGACCCCAAAAAAAGGGGAAAAGGCCGTTCGTTAAAAAAAAAAACCGGCCCGGAAAAAAAGGGCCCCTCATTAAAAAAAGGGGTTTGGGGCATCAAAAAAAGGGGGTTTGGGGAAAAAAAATTTTGGGGGTTTGGGGAAAAAAAATTTGGGCATTTGGGCACGTGAACATTTAAAACCCCTTGAAAGAAATTGGGAGGGCATTGAAAAAAAAACCCAAAAAGGGTTTAAAAGGGCCCCCAAAAAGAATATTCTTTAAAACCCGGCAAAAAAAAATCGATGTTTCCCCATTTAGCCGTTTTTAAAAAGAAAATGGAAAACCCGGGCACCAAAAAATTTTTAAAAAAAAAAAAAAAAAACTAATTTTGCCCCTTTTCAGAAAAAGGGGGCCAAAAAAAAGGGTAAACGACCTAAAAAACAAGTTTTTAGCCCCCTTATGGGGGAACAAAAATTTGGGGGCCTTAACCGGGGGGGAAAAACCCCAAACCCTTAACAGCGAAATTATCAAAAAAAAAAAACCGGGTTTTTGAACTCACGCCCCGGGAAATTTTCCGATTCTCGAAAAGGGATTTGATCCCCGGGGCAAAACAAATTTTAAAATTGGGGCGGGGAGCGAACCTTTTTAATTGGGGAATTAAAAGCGCGTTTCCGAGGAGAAAAAATCCCCTTAAAACGGATCCTTTTGATATTTGGCCGTTAAAAATTAAAAAAATTTGAAAAAACCCCTGATCAATTTTAAAAGATCAAAAGCCCGGGCCGATAAAACATCATGGGGCCGGGGTTTAAAAAGGGGGGTGGGTTTTTAATTTTTAAACTTAAAAAAAGTTTCAAAAAAGAACACCCCGGGAAAAGACCGAAGAAGAAAAAAGGGGTTACTTTCGATAGATTAAAAGCAAAAGGCCCTTAAAAAAAATTTTTTTAAAAAAAGGACCGGGGGGTCTCGAAGCGGGATAAACCGAGGTTTTTTTTTAAATTTTTTCCCCCTAAACATCGTTTTAAAATTTCCTTTTGATGAAAGGAAAGTTATTATAAACAATGGGGGAATAAGAATTTATTCCGGAAAACCCCCCCCATATGAAAAAATTTTAGAATATTTGAATTTTGACCCAAACCCAGAAAAATTTTTTATTAACCCCATTCTCCTAATGACGAACGCCCGCCAGTTTAAAACCCCGGCCCTTTTTTTGGTCGGCGGTTTTTAAGACGTTATTCCCCAAAAAGGGAAAAACAAAATTGGGGGCGGGAACGGGAGTAAAACCCCTTTTTAACGCGGGGGCCCAAAAAAACGGCCATTTGGGGGGGATCGGGTGCATTTTTGCGAATTGAGAATGGAAACCGAAAGGGGTTTTAAATGTCGTTTCGATGAACCGGGGAAACATCGAAAAAAACTTCCGCCCCCTTTAAAAAGAAGAAAAAACAAAGTTTAGGGTAAAATTTTAAAAATAAAAAAAATCAAAACCATAAACCGGAATTTTCCGTGGGATAAAAATTTGGGGCCCCGGTTTAAGAAAAGCATAAAAATTTTTCCCCCGGGAAAGGGGCTTTGGGGCCCTTTTGGGGGGGGAGATACAAAAAATTCACCAAGAAAAGATGAATAAAAAAGTTGGAGGTACGGGAAAACCCGAAAAAAAAGGGGGTTAAAACCGCCAGAGACCCTTTTCCCCCAAAATTTGAAAAAAATAATTTTGGAAATTTAAAACCCCCCGAAGATCAAACGAAGACCCGGGGGGCCCCGTTTTACCAATTTAAAAAGCGGGAAAAAGGGAAAATTTGAAGGGGGTTGAAAAAGTAAAAGGCGTTAAAAAATTCCAAAGCAGGGAAATATAAAGCCATCGACGACGCCCCCCGTTTTAAAAAATGGTTTTTACGTTTTTTTTGGGGATGTTCGATAAACCGAGAAACCGAACACAGGAACCCATTGTCATTTTTCCTCTGTTATCAAAGGAAAATACCCAATGATTTTCGGGGGGGGGTTTTGGGGCGTAAAAAGAATAATAAGGTCTTAAAATTTCGACGATCACCATACGGAATTCAAAAAAAAAATCCCGAAAATACCAATTGGATTTGTTCCAATAAAGCGATTTACAAACCCCAAAACTGAAGGATTTGTTCTTCCCCTTTGAAAATTTTTTTTTAAAATTTGGGGAATTTTAAACCCCCGGGTTGGAATGTTAAAGCCCATGTTGGGGGGAAAAAAACCGAACAAACATAAATTCTGGGAAACCCAAGGTTTTCCGGGGGAGGGCCCCTTACGGGGCAAACCTTCGAATTAATTTTCAGCAGACTATTAAAAATTTTTAATTTCCCCTGCCTGAACAATGAAGATGATGGCCCCCCATTTCCAACGAAGAATAACCCGGAGGAAAATTAATCCGAAAGTTTTTGGCCCGGGTTTGTTTAATTTCAAAAGACGGCTCTTTTTTACAAATTTGGGGGGAAACCTTAAAAAAAGAATATCCCCCCCAAATTTCAAAACCTTCGAAAGCGAAAATTTTTTCCGGGACCCCCTTCCCAACCAAAGCTTGTGGTCTTTCCCTTGGAAATTAAAAATTTTAAAAAAAAAATTTTAAATTTTTTCATATTCAAAGGGGATCGAAGAAAACCTTTTTTTAGTTCGGGACCGCCTTTTGCCTTTAGGTTTTGGAACCCCGATGTCCCAAAAAAAAAGTTTCCGAGTCCCGTGAATTTTTTTATATGGCAAAATTTTCCCCTTTCTTCCCTTTTTCCGATGCAGGTTTGAACGCTTCCCCCCTTTCTTCAACAAAAGGGGAAACCTTTCCCCAAATGGTTCTCCCCCGTTTCCTTGGAAATTGGGGTTCCCCACCCGGAACCCCTTTTGGTATTTCGTTTTTTGAACTTTTTTTAAAACGTCGAATTTTCTAAAATTATTAATGTTGTTTTTTTCAATGTAAATTAAAAAATTTTGTTTTTTTAAAAGCCTTCCCCCGCAAGATTCAACAGAGAAAACAGCGTACGTATAAAGGGGTACGATAAAAGGTTTAAAGGGGCTTTCCGATGATTGAAAAATTATAAACAGCGATGTAAGTGGATTGGGGGTTTTAAGGGAATGATCCGGCGGGTTGGGTTAAAACTTCCATTCCCCGAACCCGGGGCCTCGGGTCTACCCCGCCCACCCACCCGACGTCCACGCACCCGCCATCCCCAAACAACCGGGGAGATACTTCCCCCACCAATCGACCCGCCAAAGTTTGCCACCCCCACGCGCCCGCCATTTTCCCTTTTTTTGGAAATGCCCATCAAAATTTTTAAAATGAAAGCGTTCAGTCCTCCGGTCTACCGTTTTCTTTATACAGGGAAACCCCTGATTTCACCCCCGGGGTTTTTTCCAGATCAAAAAGGGTTCCCCGCCCCCCCTTTTGGGGGGAAAAAAAAATTTTGGGAAAAGAAAAAAATTTTCCCAAAATTGAAAAAAAAATTTTTTGGGGAAAAATTTGATTTTGGTGGAAAACCCGTGGAGTTAAAAAAATTTCGAATATCCCCCCCGGGGGACCCCCCGGGTGGGTGAGGGATGAAAAACCCAAATTTTCCCCCCAAAGGAACGGAGGGGGGAAAAACCGGGTCGGGTTGGTTTCCTTCCCCGCTGGTTTTTTTTGAGGGCTGGGGGATGCGTTTAAACCCCCCATTTGGAGGGAAAAGATGATGGGGCAAAACCCCCTACATCAATAAAAACCCCCCCGGACTCAAAGGAAACTTTCTGTTTGGCGATAAAATGGGCCCCCAAACCCCCCAAAGGGAAAGGTCCAAGGTCCAAGAACCCAGCCCCCAAAAAAAAATGCCTCTTCTGATCCCAGCTCTGTCCCCGGGATAAAAAAAAATAAAATTTGTAATGTGTGGGTTTTTTCCACAAATTTTGGGCCACAAACACAGTTTGAGATTAATGATGACGTCACCGACAACGACAATCTGCTCAGAGAGGTGAACAAACAGTGAATATGTTGGATGATATTCTAATTGTTGAAAAGTTTCCCAATCTTCGATGAAATAATGAACCGTCTTTATTGAATTAGAGACCGTAGTTCGTGCTGTCGAAAATTTCAACGAATTAATGAATCGCCTCCATTAACTTGGAAGCCTGTATTCGTGCTGTTGAAATAGAAAAGAGGCAAAATTATCAATTAAGTGTTTCCTCCATCATCTCATTGTTCCAAAGAATGGTATCTCATTAGTTATCGATATTTAAGATTCGTCCTAAATAACGATAACATCGTGGATTCCGAAGGTTTAAACCTTCATAACGAGGCCGCACACCTCCAGTCTTTGTAAGACATCCTCTTGGTTGGCCATGGAAAATGGTGTGTTTGTATCGGTTTTTCACATTACCTCAACATGAGGACTGACGTCACAGTGACATCATTCTTTCAACAGCAGTTTGAGGTTATTCATATCCATATGTGAAAACAGATGTACAAATAACATATTTATTTATCATCATATACAGATATAATTTTCGATAGTAGAGTCTTCAATTGCTGTAAAGTCCTTCGGTGGGGCATAAATTCCAGTTGAATTGTCCTGCTGAGACTTTCCGGGTGAATTCGTTATACTTGTGATATGTATCTCGACGAAAGAAATATAAGTGTCCATCGATGTATCTGAAGACCGTTGTGATGTCATTCGGTACGCCTCGGAAAATGTCACTTATTCGCCCTCTACTTTGAATGTCATTGGGGGTATTATTGCATTTGATGTAAGATTGGCTATAAACTGACCAATAGTTGGCTCCTGTGTTCGTTTCGAATACAGCATTGATCTCCGTTTCATCAGACATCTGTAGCATGTATATGTTTCGGCTGTGTAAATCCGGGGATGATGCCTCGTAGAATGTATTTGTAGAGTCATCGATGGCTTTTATATTTCCTTCTGCTTTTTGATAACTATGTGAAATCGGTACCGTTGACTTTTTTTTATACAACCCGCCTTCAAAATATATATTCATGTTCCTCCTTTAAGATGACAATATCAACCTATGTGACACCCTGGATGCTTGTTTTTTCGATCCTGTCGGGTACTCATTGTGATTTTCAAGAAATTGTTTCATTGGTCGAAATAGCTCAGTTGGAAGAGCGATAGACTGAAGATCTGGCGGTCCCTGGTTCGAACCCAGGTTTCGACATTTCCCCGTTTTTTGTTCAACTCCGCATGATATACATGCAAACTTTTCATATTCATGTTCTTCAGTCAAAGTTGTCTTGATAGAGTACTCGCACCCTTTTGTATCTCACCCCATAACGAAGTTAGCTCCTAGTGCCCTTTCGACACCGGAAAATGTTTAATTATGCATCTTGACATCGATACGAATCCATTGACACCAAAATTTCCCTTATCGCATCGAAATCAGTTGTCACTTCCGGTTTATGAGATTTTGATGGTTTTGGACTCTGTTCGATGTGGTCTATCCGAATTGAGCATTCGTTTTCTTCTATCTCTATTTTCAACAGACCGGAAGTGCTTCTTTTTCGATGATTCGGATACATCCGAAACGTCGACATTTCCGTTTTAACTCAACGACAAGTGCCATTCATGTTGAATTCACCCAATAGCATGCCTACCCAACGTCCGCACCCACATCCAACATGGCCGTTTGCATTCAACCCTACCCAACGCACGTCCACCTCCAATATGGCAGTCTGCACCCACCAATAGCGTGCCTACCCTACGCTCCACCTCCAATATGATCGTCTCCACTCCACTGACCAATAACACGTCACCCACAATGGCCGCCGACCCGGACACTAGCGCCCCAGTGACACCAGCGGCTAAATCATAACGTAGTGGATTAGAATGCCTAGCTGCATTCATCATTGAAAGAGATACAGCGATATGTGACGACCAAAATCCATTTATTTCTGGAGTTGAATCGAATTCTAATATATTCTGAATTTCATTTCATATGGCAGTGAACACCTGGAAATGACACTTATCAGAAAGTGCGGATTCCCCATTGTTTATAATAACTTTCCTTATCATCGACAACAGGAAATAGCTTCCGGCCATACTGATAACGCTCGGTCACGTATGCATGATGGTTGGGAGGAAAACATTTCAAATGGCAAACGCGTCAGTTATTTATCACCGCTTCAGCCGACTCTCCGTGTACTTCGTGTACTCGTGCTCTTCATCAACACTTTTCGTGTTCAGGTTCATCTATCGAAAAGTAAGTACATTTTCTCATTCTTCAGTGCTTTATTCTCCAGTGTGTTCTATTTTTTTTCAATTCGAAACTGATTGTTTTAATATCGCTGTGAACTCAACAGAAAATTCGCTGCTTACATCACCCACTTTCCTGAACTCTGAATCTATGATGATATATCAGTCCAGCACGTTTTATATTTCGATACCTATATAACTTGTAGACCTGATCACAGTTTAATTTCCAAAAGTACATAGCTTCTAGAGTACTCCTATGTTGATTCCTAACGTTTTGACGCAAGTACATCGAAACGGATCCATAATACGTATAGAACATTGACTTTCCTCTCCTCAGAGTATGCGCACGAGGTTGTGCTCCCAATTATAACGAAGTTCGCTCCTACCGCCCTTTTGACACCGGAAATGTTTAATTATGTATCTTGACATCGGTCAGAATCCAATGATACCGAAATTATCGAAATCGAATTTTGGAGATTTGCCGGTCGTGGGTTCGAAACCCAATTTTAACATTTTTGTTTTGATGAATTTACACTGTCCTCGATAAGTCCAATACGAATTAAGTATTGGTTTTGTTATTCCCTGTAATTTAAGGCTATCAAATGGCGATTTATTGTTCTACGATGAAATTGGAGGGCTGAGCTTGATGAATTTAGATCATATGGGTGTTCTCCTTTCATTTGACACCTCACTTGCTCTGATAGGACGGAAACTGGATTTTTTATTTTTTTATTCGATTTTCAAGTGCCAATATGGCTCAAGTACATCGAATCACATTGTTCTTCGATGACAGGTTTTTTTCTTAGACAGGTGGCCATGTTTTTTTCTTTCAAAGCCGCCATGTTTTTTTTCTTTTACAAAGCGGCCATGTTTTTTCCGATGACAAACGCCACGTTCTTTCCAATGACAGGCGACCATGTTTTTTCCAATGACAAGCGGCCATGTTTTTTTTTTAATAACAGACGGCCATGTTTTCTCTCCAATGACAGACGGTCATGTTTTTTTTCGATGACAACCAACTATGATTTTGTTTTTTCTCTCCAATGACAGGCGACCATGTTTTTTTTTCAATAACATACGGCCATGTTTTTTCAACGACAGGCGGTCATGTTTTTTTTTCTTACAAAGTGGCCATGTTTATCTGATGACAGATGGCCATGCTTTTGTCTTACAAAGTGCTCATGTTTTTTCTCGAATGATGTCGGCCATGTTTTTTTTTTTTTCGATGACAGGTGGCCATGTTTTTGTTTCAAGTGGTTTTTCACAATGACAGACGGCCATGTTTTTTCCTTGAATTATGTCGGCCATGTTTTTTCTCTCAGTTGCCAATGAAACACCCTGTCTATCTTTATACTCTCATATTTCTCTCTTTCTCTCTCTCTCTGTCTCTCTCTCTCTTGTCCGAAAGGAGCTCCTATGAGGTGGGTCAACCCCACATTTTCGGATCTCGCAGCCGCACCCTACTGACAGGATCAACCCCCGAATTTTCCACGGGCCAAAGCCACGTTGTATACTTATTTCGTTGATAGTCCTCTATGTTTAGCAAACTGACACATACAAGACCATTCTCGTCGTTTTCGATACCAATACGCGCCGTTCTCGTCATTTTCGATACGCCATTCTCGTCGTTTTCGTCGTTTTCATCGTTTTCGATACGCCATTCTCGTCGTTTTCGTCGTTTTCGTCGTTTTCGATACGCCATTCTCGTCGTTTTCGTCGTTTTCGATACGCCATTCTCGTCGTTTTCGTCGTTTTCGTCGTTTTCGATACGCCATTCTCGTCGTTTTCGTCGTTTTCGATACGTCATTCTCGTCGTTTTCGTCGTTTTCGTCGTTTTCGATACGCCATTCTCGTCGTTTTCGTCGTTTTCGATACGCCATTCTCGTCGTTTTCGTCGTTTTCGATACGTCATTCTCGTCGTTTTCGTCGTTTTCATCGTTTTCGAAACGCCATTCTCGTCGTTTTCGTCGTTTTCGATACGTCATTCTCGTCTTCGGTCTTTGAACATATTTACCAGGAGCGATTTTCTAATCGAGTACTGCTTTCAGCTCCATCATTTACCAGTCTCCACCGTCGTTTGGCTGAAATCGTTTAATTCCGCATGATATACATACAAACTTTTCATATCCACGTTCTCCAGTCAAAGTTGTCTTGTTAGAGTACTCGCACCCTTCTGTATCTCACCCCATAACGAAGTTAGCTCCTAGTGCCCTTTTTGTCATCGGAAAATACGCAATTATGATTCTTGGCATCGAGACGAATCCATTGACACCGAAATTTCCCTTATCGCATCGCAATCAGTGGTCACTTCCGGTTCATGAGATTTTGGTGGATTTGGGTATAGTTCCATGCCGTGATCACGAATTAGGTATTGGTTTTGTTATTTCAAGTCATTTAAGGCTATCAAATGGCGATTTATTGTTCTACGATAAAGTTGGAGGGCGGAGCTTGGTGAATTTAGATTATATGGGTGTTCTCCTTTCATTTGACACCTCACTTGCTATGATAGGACGGAAACTGGATTTTTTATTTTTTTAATCGATTTTCACGTGCCAAAATGGCTCAAGTACATCGATTCACATTGCCTCGTTGAAAATCAGCTGAATCGGTGACATCGACTTTTTTGGTACACCCTGTATACAAAACGTATATGAATTCATATATTTCATGGTAATTTGAGCCACTCTGTATGACCCCAAATTTTCCCATAGGCCAAAGCCACGGTGGGCCAACCCCAATTTCCCACGGTCCAAAGCCATGGACCACCACACCTCTGTCACGCACCACTGTTTCAGCGACGTACGCACCCACTAGCAGAATCAATCCCCGAATCCGCCACCAAACCTCCACCGCCGGCCACCCCATCATGAACCCACCAACGACCGTTGAAGTATACATTCCGTCACCAATAATCGACCCGCCAACGTTGCCACTTGCAATGTTGCCATTTTTTAACATTTTAAAAAGTCGTAGAATCTGGGGAAATTGGCCTGCGCCTCAAGTATAAAATTTCCCCAGATTCTGGGGAAAAATAACCTGCCCCAAGTGACTCCCTTCCTGCTATTAGTAATGATATGCACACCTGTGATCTCTTCCAATCGCCTTAATTCAATCTTCGCCAAAATTCGATGCTCTCACTTCGAAGGTTTGCACGAAAAGGGAGGAAAGTAAGGGAAGTTCTTAATTTTTCCATCTTTGTTGCCAGGGGAGCCAACATAAATGTTCCTTTGACGGACGTTTTTCTAATTGGTTGCTCAAGGGCGCGTTCCATTACTCCAACTTTTCATCCTAACCGTTCATAAGCTCGGTGGATTAACTCGTGAAAGTCGTTCCTATACTCTGGTTGATTTAATCGGATGAACAACTTTTTCACGAACTCGGGAGTCCGTGAAAAAGTTAAAATATTTCAACCGCATGCGCATTGCACATTATAGTTAGAAGTGATTGAAGGTGTCATAGGTTATATTGGTTTCGTGCACATTTGACAGATAGTTGACATTGGAGGTAAAACAATCTCACTTTTCCGATTTGTTTATGTAGATGGATTACATATGTTATTGTTTGATTCGTAAATGATCATGCTTTCATATTGTGCTGTTGTGAAATGCAAGATTTTTTTTTCTTCAACCGTTCTCGGTGAACATCATCTAAACTGGAAATATTTTGCCAGGTCCATTGTCACAATATTTCACTGAAACACAATGAAAACAGTAAAAATTCCGAATAAATGTATTGTTTTACCTCCAATGTCGACCATCTGTCAAATGTGCACGAAACCAATATTATTTTCTTCAAACTAAATCCTTATCAAAAAGATCTTCGTCAGAAACCGAATTTGACTCACTATCAGATAAAATACGTAGTATCTACAAATTGTTTAATTACTCCAGTAATGGCAAGAATCTTCCCTTCAATTCCTTCCATAATGGAATCCTCAAACCATAACTTAAATTTCAATGTAATTTTGAATTATTTTGGACGATGACAACTGACAAATAACTAATTTGTTTCGTTCCGTTCATTGAGATAAAATAGAATAGAATATCTCTATGGTTCCGTTCCAAAAGAATCAAAGTGCAATGCCAAATTTTTCACTCATAATCCAACCGAAGGTGGGTTCGGCTTGTTCACTCCGAGTCGGAGTGGAGTAAAAGCAGATTCTTGTCACGTGACTTCGGAGTAAAGGGGGCGTTAAATTTATACCCGAACAACCCTGAACGTTCGGAGCAAAACAAGGGCAAACAGTTGGTATGTATTTTGGATTTTTGGGCTTCTGATTTGATTTTTTGCGGTTCGTGACTTCTGATTATCACCAAAAATATATTGTTTTATCATTTCAAGCATTAATAACAATAATGAACAATATACTTTTGCCAATTTTCAATGTAGTGAGAGTTTTTTTTGAAGACGAAGATGATGAAGTAATTATTATACAAAATATTGAAAACTTTGCAGAAATTACTGTGCCCCATTTTAGGGACAATCAATTTAAAAAACATTTTCGCATGACGCCAACAACATTTGAAGATCTGCTCCAGAGAGTACATAGCGTTTCCAATGCTAGAGGTGCTCTCAGTCCGTCTATAATCACACAATTGTTCTTAACATCAGCAACAACATCGTAGGCCGTTTTACTTATTTCCATTTCAAAAAAAGAATAATTTATTTACTGATAGCAATAAATACAGACAATTCATCTCATGGCAATTTTGACAATTGACAGATACCTACCCCTCAAAATATTTCTGGTGGAACTTTTCGAGTGAGCTCCATTTACTCCACTCTGTATACCCGAACGCAAGGGGAGTCACACAACTTACGCCAAAAAGCCATACCTAAACGGCAGGAATTCGAATGGAGTGACTCGTAGTGCACGGAGTGAACAAGCCGAACCCACCATGCATGGCCACAGTTTATATAAACTGTAGCATGGCCCATTATCAATATTCCTAGAAAGTAATCCTAGTTAGTAAATATATGTATATTTCATAAAGCGGTTTAATTTGAGGTTATATCACTATTTGGAACTAGATATTAATCTTTGAGTTTTTCAATTAAATCCGGATATTACATTTTGGCAATAGAAAAACCACAGACTTCATTCATTTTATGATGAGGTCTGCGAGGAGCGAGGAAAGGAAAACTCATAAAGTCGAGAGAGAGTTGGAAAGAAACAAAGAAAGGGAGAAACTGTTGTCAAAAGTCAAAATTTTAAAAACGGAAGCAAACTGTCTTATTTCTATCTATGTAAACATTGCTATCCAACCAATAAAATCAAATTAGAATGTGAACCAACGCCCCCAGTTTTTTCAAAATATTTCTCATAACCACTTCCGCAACTGCTAGACTCTATGTGTTCATTGTACAATTAACGTAATATACTTTGGATACAAAACCTAATATCGTTTCCAGTTCGTCTGTTCTAGTTTAAGTAAGCAAAAAAAAAACAATGATTTCCCCTGAAGGACCGATAAATGATTCGGGTGTCCCATTGGATTCCAGTAGTTTAATAAGGAAGATTTCCGGTATCTTCAACCGAAATCAGTTAGGAAGTTCATCTGGTAGCAGCCTGAGTTATGTTGAATTTGGAACAATAGAAGAATCGAGCACTCGAACATTAGGAACTTTTGCTGGAGTGTTCTCTCCCGTAACATTGTCGATGTTTTCTGCCCTCATATTTCTTCGTATGGGTTAGTTGGAATATAAATACATTCAAGTTTTGGAGATTATTAAGTATACTCTAATTTTTTCAGGATACATTGTTGGAAATGCTGGTTTATTGGTGACTTTAGCACAGTTTGCAATAGCCTATGCAATACTAGTCTTTACTGTTATGTCTGTCTGTGCTATATCTACAAATGGAGCAGTAGAAGGGGGCGGTGCTTACTGTATCCTTTTCATGGGCAAACAATATTAAGCAGGCCACTCACTATACGAGCCCAGACCCGACATGCACATTTCTTCAGCTCAGTTTACGATTCCCCTACCTCCTGTGATCCTCTTACAAACTTTGGTAACTTTAACTTTTCCAACATTACTGAGGAAACCATCAGATCAAGTATAATAAAAAACTTAAACTTAAAAAAGTACAGGAACAGACAACCTTCCTCCATATATCTTCAAAGGCTGCGCTGATTTTGTCGCACAGCCTCTTGCTTAAATTTCCAATCTTGCTTTGAAATCAAACATATTTCCATGTGTTCTAAAATATTCTGTAGTCACTCACTATTAAAAAAAAACAATTTCACCAATATTATAAATCATAGGCCTATTAGTATACTAAATGTTATAGCTGTAACGAACAGCTTTATTGACGTATATAAAACTGACACAGCCGTTTTGGCACAATCAATTGAAAATCATCCAGTATTTAATAACTATTTTCTAACACAAACCAAAATTTTGTAACTCAAGTGGTTAGCAAAAAAATGGTGTTGTGCTAGCTTAAGCTAGCTCAACTGTTAAGCTGATACAACTATTTATAACTTTTTACCCAAAATAGGTATGGAATTGATCCAAACGCTCAATTTTCTAACTTTTTACAAGCTCTCGAATGGTTTAAAAATAATTTGAATTTGAGCGAATTTGAATGTTTTACGAGGGCCGAATTCGCATGTGGTACCTAAAATTCTCGAAAATTCCTACTTGGAATTAAAAATGATATTTTTTAGCAAAAATCAACACATTGTCAGCGATTGCTAAGTATATGCGCAATGTATGATCAAGTATTTAACTGGACTACAACATTATTCAGTGATCCAGTTAAATACTTGATTATCCATCGCGCAAATCTGTTTTATTTTGTGCTGGTGGATTGGAACTATATGCCTATAATCTTATTCCAGATCTGTATTATTGTTGTAAATGCCTTTTCGTCGATATACTTATTCCAGCACAATCGTTTGAAATAATAAGACTGTTGTTTTTTATTTTAAATAGTGATTCGAAATTTTCTATTGTCACGAAATGGCAAAATAATGATTTCAAAATGAGATTTCATCAAAGTACTGTTTGATAACTCCAGCACAATCGCTTGAAATGAATAAAATTAAGAGTTTTATTATGCACTTTCCAACAATAGTACAGTCGTTATGGGAAATATCCAAAGAGAAAGATTTTTAGAGCCGGGAAATGACAAAATAATGAATCAAAATGCGTTTTCGTCAACCTACTATTTATTAACCCCAGCACACCCGCTTGAAATGAAAAGAATTTTGTTTTTCATTATGCATTTTCCAACAATAGTACATACAGTTGTGATAGGAAATGCTCGAAGATAATATATTGTAGAGTTACGAAATAGCAAAATAATGATTTAAAATGTATTTTCGTAACCTACTATTCAATAACCCCATCACAATGCTTGAAATGAAAGGTATTTAGTTTTTCAACATGCATTTTCCAACAATAGTACAGCTGTGATAGGAAATACCCTCAGAGAAATTATTTTAGAGCCAGCACAATTGCTTGAAATAAATATAATTTTTGTTATGCATTTTTCAACAGTAGTACAGTTGTGATATGAAATATTCAAAGAGAAAGTTTTTTAGAGCCAGGAAATGGCAAAATAATGAATCGAAATGCGTTTTTGCCACTCTAGTATTTAATAACTCCAGCACAATCCCTTAAAATGAAAATAAGTTAGATTTTTATTATGCATTTTTCAACAATAGTACAATTGTGATAGGAAATACCCAAAGATAATTTTTTTAGAGCCAGGAAATGGCAAAATATTGATTGAAAATGGGTTTTTGTCAACCTAGTAAAGTAAGTAAATTTATTCAGGTAAGTATAAGTTTCATCTACAATATCAATTCATAACTAAAACTAGAAAGAAAAATTGAGAGTAGGGTATTTTTTTTAGTCAAGTTCATACACGGTTTTTAGTTTGTTATAATTTAGGTTTACAAATTCTTTGAGTTTAGATTTCATTTTGAATTTATTAGGGATGATTCTGATATCTATAGGGACTAGGTTTAACAGTTTTGGCCCAAAGTATGATATGAATCTCTTCGTGTGGGTTAGTCTACAGAGAGGAGCATTTGTTTTCTGTTCAGATTTAGCACGTGTGTTGTATATATGGCTTATATGAGAGATGGGATTGTTTTGCATCCATATTAGGCAATGGTAGGTATATAGTTTTCTTGCTTCAAATAAGCCAGATTCTTTGTAAAGGTCTTCAGGAGAGTTGGACAATAATCAATGAACTCAGAGGAAAAAACTCTGGGGGGAGGGTAGAATCTGAACTCAGTCCAGACACTCTCAACAGTTACTATTGTTCGATTGCAGACACTCTGAGAGATAATATAACAATTCCCTATGATCCACTGGTTAATTTGAGCCATATTACCGTGAATCAAAACTTTGTGTTGTACGATACCAACGTCGATGAGTTGGTAGAAATTATACGCAGTATGAAGAACAAAACCACATCTGGAATAGACGAAATATCCATAAGAATTTTCGAAAATCTTCCTCTAAACGAAGTCAGTTGCTTAGCAGCTATGATAAATGAGTCTTTTCGCCAGGGCATTTCCCCGTATTTTCTAAAAACATCTTTGGTGATACCTCTGCATAAAGGTGGTGATAAGAACTCTCCCTCAAATTTTAGACCCATTTCTCTCATTCCAACACTGTCAAAAATTATTGAAAAACTTGTCAAAAATAGATTGAACAACTTCTTATGCAGCCACAATATTTTGAGTATCCAACAGTTTGGATTCCAAAATAATAAAAGCACTAATGATGCAATTTTTTCTCTTCTATATGAACTGTACAACGAAATCAATAGTGGCGAGGTGGCTGCGGCAGTATTTTGTGATTTGTCTAAGGCATTTGACTGTGTGAATCACGAAATACTGTTGCAAAAACTGCACTGCTACGGAATCAGATATAGTGCTCATAGATGGTTTGAATCATATTTATCAGATCGAAAGCAGATAGTAAAAACAAAATCAACCTCCAGTATAGCAAATATACATTGTGGGGTGCCTCAAGGCTCGATCCTTGGCCCCATTCTGTTTTTGCTATATATAAACGATTTAACAGCGCTTGACATATCAGGAAAATTCTCTTTCTTCGCAGATGATACTACTATCTTATGGCACAACGATGGAACTGATCTACATCGAATCAGCAGCAATGACATACAAATGGTGAAAAAGTGGTGTGACTCAAATCTACTCACATTTAACACATCCAAAACCAATATAGTTTCATTCAGATGCACAATAGGAGACATATTCCTAGATACTAAAATAATTGAAATAAAAACAAATTCCAAATTTTTGGGGCTATTCATTGATTGTGGACTAAAATTCAATGCTCATATAAACAACCTCAATAAAAAGTTATCCTCTGATTGCTATGCCGTCAAAATGGCATCAAATGAGTTGGGATATTCAGCTGCAAAAGCAGTTTATTATGCTTTAATAGACTCTCAACTAAGGTATGGCATTCCATTTTGGGGAGCATGTAATAGTTCCTCTGTACAAAGTGTCTTTGTTCAACAAAAACGTGCTCTGAGAAGCCTATGCAAACTAAGACTCATGCAGACTTCACTTTAAAAATCACAAAATACTGACTGGAAACAGTATGCCTTATACACAAATACAAATCTAATTTTAATAGAGTAAACACTTATTCTACCCGACAAGATCAGCATTTGAAACTACTAATTCCTTCATCTTCTCTTGTGAAAGATTCATTAATATATAATGGATGCAAGATATTCAACCACTTGCCAGAAAATATAAAAGGAGTGGTATCTGGTGTTATTCTTAGAAAAGAAGTCAAGGCATTGCTTTCTGATAGACCCTATTATAGTTTAGAGGAATTTTTCACCGATCGTACTATTTTATAGATAGAGGGAAGGAACTCAACTTTTTATATAATTTTAACTTCCTACTTTATATTTAATTTTAACGTGTCTTATTGGTTTTCATTAGGCGTTTTAAATTGTGATCTTACATTTGATAGATATAAGATATCCAACTTTTTATTTAATTTTAACCTGTCTCTTTTGTTTTGTATTTTTTTGACGATTTGTGTTTTTTACAGATTAACAGTTAGTGATTTAACCATTTTAACATTTTATTGTTTTACATTTACAATAATTATAATGATGGTAGTTATATTAAAATGCTTTGTCAATGAGATTATGATTCTTTCGACAATAAAGTATATTTTGATTGATTGATTGATATCTTCTATTTTTCTTAAAAATTATTTTTAATATAGTATTTTGCATAACTTCAAGAACGTGTAATAATGTTTTACTAAGACCACCCCATATAATGATGCAATATCTCAATATGGATTCAGCAAGTGAGTTGTACATCATAAGTAGGAGTTTTTTATTATTAAGATTTCTAAGTTGATAGAATTTATAGACTAACTTATTAAGTCTTTTAACTGTATTATCTGCGTGTTCTTCCCATCGCAGGTGTTGGTCTACATAAATACCTAAATACTTTATGTTGTCAACTTTTTTAATTTTTGGACATGAACACTGCGTTGGCGATTGGCAGAGATGTTTATGAATAGTGAGTATGTTATTCAAGGGCTGATTTTTTGTTGTTGTGGTAAATGCAATAAATTTAGTTTTTTCTAGATTCAGACTCAGAAGGCTCATATTTAACCAAGAGATAACATATTTGAGCCCTGTTTCAGCTTTCTTATAGACTTCATCCCAGGAGTTTCCTTCAAATAAAAGAGCAGTGTCGTCCGCGTAAGATATTATCCTGCAATTGATGTTCAAAAGTTTATAAAGACTGTTGATATAAATCAAAAATAAGATTGGACCTAATACTGTACCCTGTGGGACGCCCATGGTGATAGGTAGTGGATCGCTGTGAAGACTGTTTATTTTAACCTTTTGATGTCTGTCAGATATATAGTTTTTGAATAGATCTAGTGTAATTCCTCTAACTCCTATAGTTTCTAGACGTTTCAGGAGAATTTGATGATTGACAGTATCAAAGGCTTTAGCCAAATCTAAGAAAACCGTCAAGCCCTTTTTTTTTGTCATTAAAGTTTTTCCATACACTGTTGATCAGTTGGAATATTGCATTTTCAGTTGACATGTGTTCTCTGAAACCAAATTGGCCTTCAAATAAGATATTATTTATCTCCAAAAAATCAATCAGTCTATTTTTCAAACACTTTTCGAAAACCTTAGCAAAATTATTAATAATGGTTATTGGTCTGTAATTCGTTGCATGTTTTCTGTCACCAGTTTTTAAAACTGGGGTGGTTATAGACTCTTTGAAAGCAGCTGGTATATTACCCCTTACGAAGCATAAATTAATAATATGACAAAGAGGACTCCATAGAAATAAACTGTGTTTTTTTATAAATTGCGCCGTTATACTGTCAGGACCTGGAGAACTATTGTTTTTCAAAGTGGATATTATTTTAATAATTTCATTTCTTGATACTGGGCTTAGAAAAAAAGAATTTGCAATATTACATTCAATTTCCGGGATAGTGTCATGTTTATCAATTTTCCTTGCCATCTGTTGTCCTATATTTGCAAAGAAATTATTAAAGTAATCTGATTTTTCCTTATCATTAACAATTATTTGTCCACTTTCATTTGTAATATTATATTTATCTTTTTGTTTCAACTTATTGTTCATCATTTCATTTAAATTTTGCCAAATTTTCCGATAATTCTGTTGGGCGTCGTGAATCTTATTTATGTAATGATTATTCTTATGAGTTTTAATTGTTTTAATTTTTTTTTATTCTTTGTTCAGTTCTTTGGTATACTGTCTATTTAACGTTTTCTTCAGGTTGTCTCTGAATCTGATTGATGTTAAAAGACCTGTAGTCATCCAAGGTTTCAGTTTTTTTTTGGAAAGTTTTATGGATTTAGTTTGAGTGGATAAAAGATTATATGTTTTAATTTTGTCAATAAATAGGTTATAAGCATGTTCTGGGTCATTTGATGTCAAGATATCAGTCCATTCCTCTTTTTCAAGAAATTTTTTCATTTTATTTTGATTTATAAAAATAATAGATGTTTCGTTGTTAATTGTGCATGGATTCAGTGAGATTGACTGTATTTTTATGGAAAGCATAATTGTGTAATGATCGGTTAAATTGGTAGTGTAAATATATGTTTTCAATAATAGTTTTTCCAATATGTATTTGCCAGATAGTTTTATGTAGATATGGTCTATTAAGGTAGAGCTGTATTTTGTTACACGGGGGGTCGGCTTATTGATGTAAGAAAAATATTCTTGTTGCGCCATCAGGCATACGTAGTTTGTGGTGTTTGTCTCCGAACTATTCAATATATTTATATTGATATCACCCATGAAGATGTTCACATCAGTACTTTTCTGAGCAGACAAAAAATGCTCCATGTCTTCCAGATATAGACTTAGGTTAGTAGAAGGGGGACGGTAACAAGCTGTGATGATAAAAGATATGTTGTTCCACGTATATTCTATTTCTAAGAGCTTCGGTAAGATGTTTTATAGTGGTAATATAATCGATGGAACTTTTGACATATACGATAATATCATCATTTTGATTGAAATTAGAATCGTTATATAGTATTTCAAATTCTGGGATTTTGAAGTCATCTACATTCTTAAGGACCATGTTTTATAGAATAATAATATCCAGATTGTTAGTGTTAAATCTCCCATCTCATCAAAGTTTTTACCTAAACTTCTTATGTTGAAGTGAACTATATTAAGATATTCATTTCCACAAAAATTTTGTAAGTTATCTTCAATGTTTCTAAACACCAGAGTCTCTCTCTCCTCATAGTTATTAAGCTCAAACAAGTAGTTTATCATATAAATCAATACAGACAAAAATAATACAGAATGGGAAAAATATAAGAGAATATATACAGAGCAAGATAAAAGAAAAATATAAAAAAAAATATAAAAAAAATATAAAGAGGGTTTCTAAATGAAATTATTTTTATTAAAAATTAAATTTAAATTTATTTAGTAGCAATAAAAGTAATTTATCTAGTGTAGGTAGTATCCAAGTAGTTTTGCTCCTAACCATTGGTTTAGTTGATTAGTACGAGCGAAGTGAATAAACATGTTATTGAACATTTGGTATGTATTTTGTGATATCAGAGTTGTTATTGATATTGACCTTATTTCCATTTATTTTTGTATAAACTTGCCCTTTGAAGGTCCATACCGCTCTCTCTCCAAAAGCTGCTTTGGCTTCCAATAGAAGAGCTCTCCGTATTTTAGTAAGGTCCTCATCGACAAAATTTTTTGTACCTTTTAGTTTTCCAAGATTTTTCATAACCTGCACTTTATGTTCATATTGGTAGAATTTGAGAATAACTGGCCTGGCTTTATTTTGCTGCGCTTGTTTTCCTACTCTGAAAGCTGTTCGTATGTTTTGTATCTTAAGAGGTGTTTCGTCATTCTGATTCAAAATCTGTCTTAACTGTTCCTTCAAATCTTCATCTGGTTGTTCGGGTACCCCGTATATACAAATATTGTTGATTTTTTCGAGCTGCTCGAAATTCGACATTTTTTGTTCCAAACTATTTATGGTCACGTTCATACTTTTTACTGTGTCTTCAAGTTTCTGGAATTTCTTATCTATTTTATCAGTGAAGGTTTTTGTAATTTTATTTATAAATTCCTCACTTGCAAATAATTCACTGATTGTTTCCTTAATCAGATTTTGTAATTCTATTTTATTCCTCGTGTTTGTCATTTTCTTTGTGATTTTGTAGCTACAGAAGACACTTTACTATACGGATGCACTCAGATTTGTTCACTTTTAAGGTTTTTTCTTTAGTTATCTCGTTTTAAGGCAGGAGCAAATAACTATCGACTATCTACTGCGAGGCATCTACCTGAAGAAGCAATAACCCCAGCCCAATCGCTTGAAATAAAAATTATTTTTGTATGCATTTTCAACAATAGTACAGTTGAGATAGGAAATACACTCAGAGAAATTATTTATATTGCCAGAAAATGGCAAAATTGTGATTCTAAGTGCGTGTTTGTCAACCTAATATTTAATAACTCCAGCACAATCGCTTGAAATAAAAGGAATTTAGTTTTTTCAATATGCATTTTTCAACAATAGTACAGTTGTGATTGGAAATACCCAACAGAGAAATTATTTTAAGCCAGGAAATGGCAAAATATTGATTGGAAATGCGTTTTCGTCAACCTAGTATTCAATTAGTCCAGCACAATTGCTTGAAATAAATATAATTTATAGTTTTATTATGCATTTTTCAACAATAGTACAACTGAAATGAAAATATTTTCATTATGCATTTTTCAACAACAGTACAGTTGTGATAGGATAGGAAATACTCGAAGTGAAATTTTTCTAGAGCCAGGAAATGGCAAAATAGTGATTCGAAATGCGTTTTCGTCAACTTACTATTTGGTAACCCCAACACAGTCGCTTGAAATGAACAAGGAATGAAAAAATATGAGCAGAAGTAATTAAATTAATGAGGCTGAACTAACGCATTTGGCATATTTATTAGTCAAATTCATTTGTGTGTGAAATGCATATTTGCCTTATGAGTTTCCACATTATTGTACCTATTTCCAAATAAATTTCAAAGATAAAAAAATTTAAATACAAGCTTTTATCCAAATGCGCCAAAAAGTAAAAAATAATTGCTTTGGATATGTGACGTAGGTCATTCTATGAGTAATTTATTCAAAAGTTTGCTGCGCAAAATTTTCAGTTTGAATACAAAAGCGACAAGCTTTTGAATCTGTTACTCACAGAATAACCTACGTCACACCACACATCTAAAGAAATTATTTTTTACTCCTCAGAGCATTTGAGTAAAAGCTTGTTTTAATTTTTTTTTACTTTTAATTTTATTTTAAATTGTTTAGTCCTAAAGTAAAATTTATAGGAGCCACTTTTTTGAATTTTTAAATGTTGACAATTCTGATATCCGACCCCAAAAATCGTCACATACCAATTTTCAGTAGAATCGGACCATAATCAAAAAACTCATCCGCCTTCCAAATTACATAAATCATGGTGTAAAGCCAACCAAGGTGCACTATCCAAGTTATGCCAGGCATCTTGAATTTATGAATTTTGACAAAAAATTCAAAATCTCCGTTTCCAGAAACCCCTATATACCAATTTTAAAGGAATCGGATCATAATCACAAATCTCGTTCACTATCATGGAGGCGCCATATTAAATTTATAAATTTTGACGAAAAGTTCATAACGTCCGACCCCAAAAACTCCAACACCAATTTTTAATCGAATCTGACCATAATTAGAAATTGCGTCCGCCATCTTGGAGTTGCCATTTTGCTTTTTCTCTAACAAAAATTCCATAATGCATTGTCACCTCCAACGTAGTTAGCGGACAAGTTGGTCAGAATTCAATTGCAAGATTTGTAAACAAACAAGTTAAATAAAAGCTTGTACCTAATTTTAATAAAAAAATACCTATGCCAGCTAGTGGGTTGAGTGACTATAGTCAATTCTAATCAAAATCGATTCAGTAGTACTAATCGTTCTCCCGAATAAACCGACTGGCGACCAGGCCTGTCGAGAGGGCGGGGAAGCCGGACAAATTCCCGGGGCCCGGGCCACAAAGGGGGCCCGGATCTCGGACCGCTAAGTTGTGCAAAGTAAAACCATAAAGTATGTCTCACAACGTAACGGGCTAATCCGACTCTATTCTGTACATACAAGGTAAATGGTTGGTTGAAGTTCTGCCGCGCAGCTCTCTCAGTCTTTGTTTTACTTGTTTTTATTTTTAATATAATACATGTTTATTTTGATTTTCAAGCATTTTCACTTAATGATCAGATCATCAAGCCTTTAATGTTTTTTTTAAATCAGGTGTAATATGGGTAAGTAAAAGGTTTACCATGATTTTAATTTAAACGGTCAATATTTAAGCGGGCTCGAAACATATAGCTATCCCGGGGCCCGCACTAGTTCGCGGGCCCGAAACATATAGCTATCCCGGGGCCCGCACCAGCTCTCGGCGGCCCTGCTGGCGACTACAATGACCAATGACCTAGACAACCTTGGCCGACATGCTGGTAGGGAGAGAAGTTCCCACTCAACGTCCAGCGCAGTGCAATGCGCGGTATTATATGATACCCTTAAGGCATTGAATGAACTTTTATGCAAAACGAATGATTTTAGCGTGATGCGTTGGCGCATGGAAACTGAAAACTCAAGGAATACAAGATCTTCCCGCCTGATTTCGCGAAAAACATTATTTACAGAGAACCCAACCCTGTTAACTCTATTGTTCATGTGACGGCGTTAGCTCAACAGGTGTTATTTTACATGTTTTAGTCTTGAATAGTTCCATTCTTCTTTACTTTTCCTGCCGTTGATATTTTTGACAAATATAGTTTTATTGTGTTAATATGTCGGTTTTACGGGGACGTCCACCAAAATGTGACAGAGGGAGAGATTTATCACTACAGTTATGAACTTCAAAAACAATATTGTGTTCGATGAAAAAATCGTGCCCAGATCTAACAAGGTTTGGAAGGACATCGCAATCAGTCTGAATAATGATCTTACAATATCATCATTATATTCTATGGTTTCTGTAAACCGATATGGAATATTGGAAAAGCTAGGGTGCAGGAAGAAAACACTACCAACAGAATATGAAATTGATAGCTTTTCAGAAAACGTTAGTTATTCACAAAATGCGTCGAAAGACACGCATTTAGGATCACTATTTTGCCATTTTCTGACACTAAAATAATTTATCTGAGGGTATTTCCTATCACAACAGTACTATTGTTGGAAAATGCATATTGAAAAACTAAATTTCTTTCATTTCAAGCGATTGTGCGGGGGTTATTAAATACTAGGTTGATGAAAACGCATTTCAAATCAATATTTTGCCATTTCTTGGCACTAAAATAATTTTTCTGAGGGTATTTCCTATCACAACTGTACTATTGTTGCAAAATGCATATTGAAAAACTAAACTCCTTTCATTTCAAGCGATTGTGCTGGGGTTATTAAATACTAGGTTGACGAAAACGTATTTCCAATCAATATTTTGCCATTTCCTGGCTCTAAAAAAAATTCTCATTCGGTATTTCCTATCACAATTGTACTAATGTTGAAAATGCATAATAAAAAATAAATTATTTTAATTGCAAGCAATTGTGCTGGAGTTATTAAATACTAGAGTGACGAAAACGGATTTAGATTCATTATTTTGCCATTTCCTGGCTCTAAAAAACATTCTCTTTGGATATTTCATAACACAACTGTACTATTGTTGAAAAATGCATAATAAAAATTAAATTATTTTCATTTCAAGCAATTGTGCTGGAGTTATTAAATACTACAGTGACGAAAACGCATTTCGATTCATTATTTTGCCATTTCCTGGCTCTAAAAAACTTTCTCTTTGGATATTTCATATCACAACTGTACTACTGTTGAAAAATGCATAACAAAACCATTAATTACATTTATTTCAAGCGATTGTGCCGGAGTTATTAAATATTAGGTTGACGAAAACGCATTTCGAATCACTATTTTGCCATTTCCTGGCTCTATAATAATTTCTCTGAGGGTATTTCCTATCACAACTGTACTATTGTTGGAAAATGCGTGTTGAAAAACTAAATTCCTTTCATTTCAAGCGATTGTGCTGGGGTTATTAAATAGTAGGTTGACGAAAACGCATTTCGAATCATTATTTTGCTATTTTGTGGCTCTACAATAAATTATCTTCGAGCATTTCCTATCACAACTGTATGTACTATTGTTGGAAAATGCGTAATGAAAAATAAAATCATTTTCATTTCAAGCGGGTGTGCGGGGATTAATAAATAGTAGGTTGACGAAAACGCATTTTGATTCATTATTTTGTCATTTCCCGGCTCTAAAAATATTTCTCTTCGAATATTTCCCATAACGAATGTACTATTGTTGGAAAGGGCATAATAAAACTCTTAATTATGTTCATTTCAAGCGATTGTGCTGGAGTTATCAAATAGTACTTTGACGAAATCTCATTTCGAATCACTATTTTGCCATTTCGTGACAATAGAAGATTTCGAATCACAATTTAAAATAAAAAAGAACAGTCTTATTATATCAAGCGATTGTGCTGGAGTAAGTATATCGACGAAAAGCCATTTTCAACAATAATACAGATCTGGAATAAGATTATAGGCCTATAGTTCCAGTCGACCAGCACAAAATATAACAGATATACGCGATGGATTATCAAGTATTTAACTGGATCACTGAATAATGTTTTAGTCCAGTTAAATACTTGATCATTCATCGCGCATATACTTGGCAATCGCTGAAAATGTGGTGATTTTTGCTAAAAAATATCATTCTTAATTCCAAATAGGAATTTTCGAGAATTTTAGATACTGTATGCGAATTCGGCCCTCGTATAACATTCAAATTCGTTCGAATTCAAATTATTTTTATACCATTCGAGAGCTTGTAAAAAGTAAATTGAGCGTTTGAATCAATTCCATACCTATTTTGGGTAAAAAGTTATAAATAGTTGTGCCAGCTTAACAGTTAAGCTAGCACAACACCTAACCGCTAACCACTTGAGTTAGAAAATTTTGGTTTGTGTTAAAAAATAGTTAATAAATAGTTATTAAATACTGGATGATTTTCAATTGATTGTGCCAAAACGGCTGTGTCAGTTTCATATACGTGCTTTATTGGTTAGTCTGTAGTTCTTTTTCGATAAAATAAAGTAATATAAAAAACATCCTGACGATGTCACCAAATGTAACGGGAAACGGAAGTCTTTATGACCGTGTTCTCTATTTTATTTTAATTTTTTTTTTAAGAAATAATAAATTCTAAGAAAAGAAAAATTTTGCTGCTACCCCCCTTTGTAATACGCTGAAATAATATAACGTACCTTTAAAAGAAATAATATAATATATTCATATTTACTAACACTATCTCTGAGGTCACACTATCTGGTTTTTTTATTTCTTATAAAACCAAAAAAATACATATAATATTTTGAATATTATACGGGCAGCTGTCACCAGCAAAATGGTCAAAAATAGATTTTTTGGCACATTCCACAAATTTTGAAAATAATTGTATTTACCAGATTTTGATACGTTCTTGTAAGGCACTGATTAATTTTAGTCACCTGTCCTTCAGGACAACAAATTCGGCCTCGGCTCAACATGCGAGGTCTTTTTTTGAATAACTTTTCATTGAATAAAATAGTACTTTTTCCTCAAGTGATACTTCTCTAAATATACTAATAAAATTAAGTAAACTTTCCTTCTCAATTATAATGACTTTTTATATTAAATTCAATTTATCTTTTTCTCTACTCTAATTTCAAATAATACACGAAATAACTTCAATACTTCTAATGAATAAAAACATATATAAAAAGATAACGCCGTTAAAAAAAAAACATCTAAAAAACAATAGCAATAATAGTATTAAGAAAATTTAAAGTCATAAGTTTCAAAGTACTAATCAATCAACATCAAATTTAGTTCAATAAAAGAGCTCATATTTTTATTTTCATAATTAACTTTTCCATTATTAAAACAAAATAGAATCCGTATTTCTGGCAAAACCCTCGTATTTTATGTTAAACGATCATTCCTTGATTTAATAAAACTTTTTGTGCATTGGCATCAATACAAGTACAGGTGATTCACCTGCGTAAATAAGAACGATTTTTGTACATGTGGTTCACCCCAAGAATCAAGTTAAAGCCAGCGTTAAACTACTTTTTTGTAAAAGCTTTGCACTTACCCTGTAAAATACTTGTAAGTAAGTAAGCATTTATTTCATAGGACTTGTACAAGTGTAGAAATCGTCAATGGGATAGTTATATAATATTAAAATTAAATTAAATCTATCTTAAGCCTAAAATGTGTGAGTATTAAACATTGTGTATGATTAAGACTAGAAATATGTAAATGTAATATAAAAAACGAAGACATGTAAGTATAATTTAAAAACGAAGACATGTCAGTATAGCATAAAAACGAAGATATGTAAATATAATATAAAAGCAAAGACAAGGACATTATGGCTGTTGATAAAATAATTAAATAAAATGCATAGAATGTGAGACGAAAACACTAAGTTAAAATTGATCATCAAAATATTCCTCTAAGGAGAGTAGTAACTCTTTTCTTTGAGAAATGTTTTACAACTTCTCTTGAAGATTGGATTCTGGTGAACTTTCAGTGAGTCAGGTAGATGGTTATATATTTTGAGGGATATTATAATAGGTCCTTTTCTTATCAGTGATGTTGAAGCTAGAGGAATGTAGAGTTTATTTGAATTTCTAGTCGTGTAGTGATTGACATCGCCACATGTTTTGAAATTTTTCAAATCATTGTTAATGAAGCAAACAGCAGTTAGAATATAGATGTTGTATAATGTTAGAATTACATGAGTACTGAAAATATGTCGACACGAGTCTGAAGGTCTCAGACCAAATATGCTTCTTATGATGCGTTTTTGGCTTCTCAGTACCAGAGCTGTTACCCCAGCAGAGCAGACCATACATGTGATAACATCCATAGTAATATGACATTATGGCTTCAAAGTTCGTCACTTTCTTTAATTGGAGAATCGCAAAGTTTTTTGAAAATAAAGATTTGATGAGTTGCTGAGGTTGGGTCTCCCAGGAAAGGTTTTCATCCACATATATCAATCAATCAATCAATATATACTTTATTGTCTGAAGAGTTGATTCTTATTGACGAAGCATGAAAATAGGAAAAAAGAGAAATATATAAGAAATGTACAGATAATTAGATACGTGAATGTCAAATGGATAAAATGTACAAACATAAAAGATAAATATTACATATATGAATAAAAAACATATTGTCAATCTCCTTTAAAAAAGAAGGACTATTGAAACAACACATTATAAAATAAGATGTCATTAACAAAAGGGTAACTGACAATTACCACCCTTAAGATTTAACAGCAGTCTTGTATAATAAATCAAAACATATGAGATAAAAAATACAATAAAATAAATGAATGTCAAGTGGATAAAATGTACGAACATAAAAGATAAATATTACATGTATAAATAAAAACATATTGTCAATCTACTTTAAAAAGAAGGACTATTGAAACAACACATTATAAAATAAGATGTCATTAACAAAAGGGTAACTAACTAACTAACAATTACCACCCTTAAGATTTAACAGTAGTCTTGCATAATAATCAAAACATGAGATAAAAAATAAAAAATTCAATAATATAAATATCCAGTATCAAATCAATTCCCATAAGGAACTATAGTATATCCTCATAATATTCCTGCAGGTTATAATAAGCTTTCTGCAATAGAGCCTTTTTTACAGTCTTTCGAAAGTTCTTCAGAGAAGTTATGTTTCTATAACTGGCTGGCAGATGATTATATATTTTTTTGCTTTCATACATGATGGAGTTTTTTGTCAGACTAGATTTAGGTAAGGGTAAGGGAACACAACCTTCATTTCTTGTTTTATGTTTTCGTGTTTCAGTAGGTGTTGAACCATATTTTGTGTGGATGAGGCATACAGTTTCCAAAATGAATAAACAAACGAGTGATAATATTTGTTGGCTAATAAAAAGTGGTTTGCAGTGATCGTGATATTGAGCTTGTTCTTCAGAGAAGTTATGTTTCTATAACTGGCTGGCAGATGATTATATATTTTTTTGCTTTCATACATGATGGAGTTTTTTGTCAGACTAGATTTAGGTAAGGGTAAGGGAACACAACCTTCATTTCTTGTTTTATATTTTCGTGTTTCAGTAGGTGTTGAACCATATTTTGTGTGGATGAGGCATACAGTTTCCAAAATGAATAAACAAACGAGTGATAATATTTGTTGGCTAATAAAAAGTGGTTTGCAGTGATCGTGATATTGAGCTTTACACAGGTATCGGATTGCTCTTTTTTGTAGAATAAAAACACATTGAAACAGCTGGTTATTGCATAAACCCCAGAAGGCAATGCCATACCTCAAATGTGACTCAACTAGGGAAAAGTAGACCATCCTAGCCGAGGCTACGTTTAATTCTCTTGAAACAATTTTCATTGCAAAGCAGCTAGAGGCTAACTTCTTGCTCAAGGTCGTTACATGCTCATCAAATTTTAGCTTGTTGTCTATAATTAGACCTAGAAACTTAGTTTGTGGCTTATTTGTTATAATCTGGTTATCTAAGTACAAATTATCAAAGTCAAACTTAAGGGTGACTAGATTTGTTTTTTTTTTTTTAATTGAAACAGAGTCGATTGGAGTCACACCATTGCTTAATTTTTTTCTAGATCGAGAGCAATTGATTCTTTCAAGTGATTTATGTCTTTGCTATGCCATAGAATGGTGGTGTCATCCCAAAGAAAGTGAATTTTCCTTGGATGCGAATGGTGGCTAGGTCATTTAGATACAATAAAATAGAATAGGACCTAGAACCGACCCTTGTGGAACGCCCATTGCGACTTTGCCACTGTTAGAGTAGTTTTCCTGTATTTTTACTACTTGACTCCTTTCTGACAAATACGTGGGAACCAGTCTAATGAGGAATTTCGGAAACCGTAAAATTGTAGTTTTGCAGTAATATCTCATGGCTGACACAATCAAACGCCTTGGAGAAGTCGCAAAATACCGCGCCACGGTTTCTCCATTATTCAAAGTAAAATATGTATTTTCTAGCAACAAGAAAAAAGCATCATTAGTGCTTTTCGAGTTTTGAAATCCAAATTGGGCATGGCTTAATATGTCATTTCTGGTAAGATGTACCATCATTCTTCTTTTGACTAGTTTTTCTATTATTTTGGATAATGTTGATAATAATGAAATTGGGCGAAAGTTCGAGGGATCATCTGGGTCACCACCTTTGTACAAGGGATTACAACTGCTTGTTTCAAGCGGGAAGGAACTGTCCCATTCTGAAGGAACTGTTAATTGCCTCAGCTAGGTGAGTAGGACATGGTCAGGTAGACTTTGAAAAATTTTTACAGATAGGCCGTCCATACCCGATGAGCTCTTATTTTTTATTTCATTGATAACCTCTTTCAGCTCAAATATGTCAGTATCTTCAAGGTGAAAATTTTGTGCAATGCTAACATACTTCATATAGTCTAAAGAGTCGACCTGTGAATTGAGATTGGCTGAGAGTTCGTGGCCTATGGAGCAATAGAAGTTATTTAAAATATCGGGGTCAATTTCAATATTGATTGGTTGTGATTTATTTTTTCCTCTTAGTTCATTAATTATCATCCAATTCTCTCTTGTTTTATTTTTTGAGTTTTTTAAACGATTTTTGTAGTATGTCTCTTTTGCATTATTGATAACTTGCTTATATATACGTTTGTAAGCATTGAAATAAGGTTCCTCGGAATATTTGAGAGTGTTCCATGGTATCTGTTGACATTTCTTCTGCAATTTTATGAAATTTTTTGCACTAAAAATCCTGCCATACCTAAAACCATTTTTATGAGGTGTGATATTGAAGTTGTTGGACTGGAAGAATACTGCTTCATGATCAGAGATACCTGCAGGAATAGTATAACAACTAATACTATGTCTATCTAAATTTGAACACATATAGTCAATTATAGTAGCAGAATTTTTGATGATACGTGTTGGTTGTTCAACATGCATCATTATGTTGAAAGAGGACAACAAATTTCTTAAATTTTCTCTAGCTAGGGAGTATTCAGCAAAATTTACATTAAAATCACCGGCTAATATGATGTGAGCATTAGGCGGCAAGCTGGATAAAAGAGTTTCAAGTTTTTCTAAAAAGGTATTCACATCAGAACTGGGTGCTCTGTAAAGGCAGATAAGGAATATATTATTTTTTCGCTCATGTACTAGAGAGAATTCAAACTCTTTTTCCACTATTAGGAGTCATATCTATCTACAGCATTAAGCCTGAGATTGTGAATTTTATTTTCATTCCCTAAAATCATAGTACCACCATTCTTAAATTGATCCCTGCAATTCTTAGCAACTAATACATAATTTGGAATATAACAAGTTTCAGAATTTAGTAGCCAGTGTTCAGTTAGTAAAATGAACCCAGAAATTTCATGGAATTGCTTTGCTTGAGTGATTTATTATTATTTTTACCCGGTCTCACTAGAAGGCTGAAATCGGGATTCGATGTTATAGGTGAGAATAAGACAAAGTTTGTTTTTGCTACATTCAGGATTATTCCATTGATGTCACACCAATATTTCATTTTGCTGACACAGTTTGATGATTTTGAAGCGAGATCTTCATGATTGTTACTATTGATAACCACAGAAGTATCATCAGCGTACAGTGTCATGAGTCTATCTTGTATATTATGAACGATGTCGTTTATCATAATGACAAAGAAAGTTGGGCCCAGAGTGCTGCCTTGTGGAACACCACAAGAAACATTCAATGGTTCTGACATTGAAGTAATCCCGCTTTTTTTATACAGACCTGTTGATTTCTTTGTGAGAGGTATGATCGAACCCAATCTAAGGCTGGCCCTCTTATTCCATATGAGTCCATTTTATTCAATAGTAGCGGGTGGTTGAAAACGTCGAATGCCTTTTGGAAATCAAAGAAAATACATGAAGTTTTCAATTTTGTGTCAAAACAGTCTAGGAGTTGTTCGTGCAAGGACATTAAAGCTTCCTGCGTGGAAATATTTTTCGTAAAGCCGAATTGTCTATTTGTTAATAGCTGGTATTTATTCAGAAAGTTTATAGGTAATTCTCACTTGGAAGGCTTTCTCAAATATTTTGGAGAATACTGATAAAAGGGCAATTGGCCTATAATTAGCCATGTCACATTGATTACCTTTTTTGTGCACTGGAATAACTAGGGCAGACTTGAGCTGGTGTGGAAATATGCCTAGCTTGAAAGAAATGTTGACAAGTGATGTCAATACCTCAACCAGTTCATTTGATACATATTTCATTATTCGACATGGCACCTCACCTATGCCACTGGAATTTTTTGTACACACGGTAGATATTATTTCAGATATCTCTTGGCAGTTTACCGGGGTAAGAAAGAGTGAGTTAAAATTATTATTTTTTAATTTCAGTTTATAACTATCATTAACTGTGGAGGAACGTGTTAAATTTTCTACACTTTTAATAAAAAAGTGATTGAATTCAGTTGCAATTTCAGAAGTGTATGTTAATGTTTTATTGTTTTCAGTGGTTATGCAGTGAGATGATTTCGAGTCATTCATATTTATAGTCGATTTTATAACATTCCAAGTAGCGCTTGATTTATTCGTGGCATTGATGATCTTATGTGAATGAAAATCTTTCTTAAGCAAGAAGTATTTTTTCCTCATGAATTTTTTCAAGGTTTTATATTTGTCCTTAATATCCTTATCGTTGGGATATATACTCATCAGATGGTGTATTTCCCTTAGAAAGGCACCTTCTTCTATGAGAGTTGTTGTAATCCATGGATTGGGTTTGTTCTTTCCACAGCTGATAGTTTTGACAGGAAAGGCATCATTAAAGGCATAATTTTTTTTTAAGAATATATCAAAAGTTATTTCAGATTTATGGTTGTAATACACATCCTGCCACGATTCCTGGGATAACAAATTTTTAAAGTTCTCGTTGTTTTCTGATGAAAAGCATCTTTTTCTGATTATTGGATATTCATTATATTTTCTGTTTGATATTTCAGACAGGTATTAACTGAGCACTGTGGTAGATAGCGATGTTTTTAAGGTTTTTGTACTCAATTGTTCACGCTTGATATCAGTAAATATGTTATCAATTAAAGTTTTAGATGTACCTTGTACGCAAGAACATTCATGGAGTTGTTTTTCCAACCCAAAGCAAGATAAAATTGAAACGATCTCAGAAGTTTTTTGTTGTTGTTCAGAAAGTCATAATTGAAATCACCACATACTATTGTTTTTCCTTTGTAGTTATTTATTAAATTTAGAAGGTTTTCTAGAGCTAGAGAGAAGTAAAGTTCATTGGCATTGGAAGATCGATAGAGACAAGCTAACTTTAGCATGGTTTCATTTGACCTGATTCTGACAAAAACAGCTTCAAATAATTGATCATTTACCTGGTCTACTTTGATCTCACTGAAAGTTCATTCAACATTTTTTTAAAATAAATATAGCTACTCCTCCGCCTGATATCGTCTTTCTGCTGAAGGAAGCTGTCAAATCATAGCCATCTAGTTTCACTAGCGATATTTCTTCATTTGTGTACCATGTTTCAGTAAAACACACGATATTTGGACAATTCATTTCTGCGAGCATTACACTGATACTTTCAATTTTGTTTCGCATACTGCGAATATTCAAATTGAGTAGATGTAGATGAGTGACTTTATTCACTGTATGATGTTGCTGTATAAAACAGATGATGGTCGATTGTCTCCAAGCAAAGTACTGGGTTTTTGGGTTTTGTCCAGGAGGTGCCGCCCTAGGTTGAAATTGAAACGGTCATATAATATTTTTCTTGGCCAGAAACTGGGTTCGTAAACTTGATCTCTGAACTGAGGTTCCATTCGTACTATGAATGATTGGTTGTTACTCTGAGTGCTCAGAGTTGGCAGTTTTATGACACATATGTTGGAATTGGTGCGTTTGATGATGTACTTCTCTATATTTTCCGCTTTAATTTTGTCTGGAACTCTTGATAGAAACAGACACATTTTCTTATCAGACTTTTCGCGCCCTTATAGGTCTTTATTTCCATCCCCACTTCCTCGCATATATTTCCTTTTACGTCTTTTTACTTCAGTAAAATCATCCGTTTCTACCGTCTGTATCATTTGTCAGGTTTATGATTTCATCCATTTTTTGCCTAGTTTGGATTTGCATGTTGTCAGCACCAGTTTTCTCAGCTTGAATATTTGCATCACCCTGTATATTCGATTTACCAGTTAATGAAGTTCTTGCTTCATTTATTTGTTTTATTTCGGTTCTGGGTATGTGTTTTTTATTTGCAGTTTCTTCTATTGCCAGGTGTCCATTTTATGTGATCTTGTTGTGTTCAGTGATAACAGCGTTTTTGTGAGTAAACTGCTATTATTTGATGAATTTCCGATACTGAATTGTTTCAATGTATTTTCAAGAGATGCAATTTTGTCATTTTGTAATTGAATTATAGCTTCCTTGTCATCAATGATTACATCTTTGTCCCGAATGATTTGTCTTAGCAGCTTATTTTCTTCCTTGAGAAATCCCTCTTCTGTCAATACTGTATTATTACTTGATGTATGGTTAGGATTATTTGCAGTGGGTGCATCTTCGAGCATTGGCCCTCCACAGCAAATCACCCTTGCTGAGCAGCTCTTGTGATACGCCTTGCCACACTTGGTGAATTTTTTTTATACGTTTTTCTTACAATAATAGCACAGATCTGCACTCGCGTCAGCACTTTCGGCCATGTTTTTGAGTTTCCAATAACCCATTTTTCCAAATAGTTGTCCCAATTTTCTGTCCCATTTTTCGTAGACACTTCACTTAATATCCCCCGATGCTTAAAAAAAATAAAAAAATCTAAACAACACCCAACGTCCGAAATTATTAATCAAGCATGGTCCGAGTCACGCCTATACACATTTCATGGCGAAGTTCGCCAACCGACGACTTCTTTGGCAAAGCCAAAAAATTAACCAAAAATATGGTCTACTGAACCACGGCACATGTGCACTGAGCACGACCTGTCGAGGCAAAGTCCGCCGCGCCAATCTCGTTGGTCCTCTTTTAAAAATCTAAACCTAGCCAAACTTCATTCAATCTGACATATATACCCTTCCCTCATTGGTGGCATGTAAAAATAGGAAACTTCTTATCCGATGAGTTTATCGCGACATCAGGGGTTCCACAAGGGAGCAACCTGGGTCCCCGCCTGTTTGCAATATTCATCAACGACCTCCCTGAGAGCATAACCCACTCCTCTTGTCTAATGTTCGCTGATGATGTTTAAAACAGTAAGAGGTCAACATGACTGCACTCAACCTCAACAGGACTTATACTTCGTACGTAAATGGTTTGTCACAAACAAAATGACTTTGAACATTGATAAATGTGCTGTAATAACTTTCACCCGTAGAATTAACTATACACAATTTTCGTATTCTCTTAACAACTCTGAACTGCACAGACAAAATGAGTGTTAGGATCTAGGAGTAATTATACAGTGTAATCTCAAATTTAATAAGCACTTTACATTTATAATCAATAAAGCCTACAAAGTACTCGGCTTTGTAATTAGAAACACAAAAAACATGTCAAGATACGTTGTTCCTCCACAAAAAATCACATTCATTCAATAAACACAAAGTTCTTCAAAATATTAATAACATCATCACTTTGTACAATGCAGTGGAACCTCTATTAATCTCAAATTTAATAAGCACTTTACATTTATAATCAATAAAGCCTACAAAGTACTCGGCTTTGTAATTAGAAACACAAAAAACATGTCAAAAAACGTTGTTCCTCCACAAAAAATCACATTCATGCAATAAACACAAAGTTCTTCAAAATATTAATAACATCATCACTTTGTACAATACAGTGGAACCTCTATTAACCGTCACCCTCGGGAACGGGACTATGACAGTTAACTGAATAGACGGATAACAGAAATTTTGTTATAAGCGTGTCCAGTAACTAGATTTTAAAGGGTTTGGGAAATAAATTAAAGCGTGTACAAGTACTTTTAACCTGGTATCTCTTGAAAGAAGATTGGTTCAGACTGCACTCTGTATTTTTTACATTGTCAACAACATCAAATACAATGGTCTCACTACAGCTCATCAAGCCAGTCAACATGTTTGTATGCCATACTTTTTGGCCAGGTTGTTGGTTTATAAATTTCCTCTTTGAGGTTATAGTTTATACCAAACCTGAAGCATTTACTTTGAGATTCCTCAGTGGGAAGTTCTTTTATTACCAAGTCTGCGCTTTTGAACACATCTTGCTCTTTTATATACTTGGAAATTTTATCTTCTGTGACATGGTGTTTGATGCGGTGCAGATAAAGCCATACTTTCCTTTCAATACCAAAGTCATCCGCTGTGTCATTCTCTCCAATGGTGGCTTTTACTGGTTTCCTTTTTCGATATGACACTTTTTTGTATACTGTAATTGTAACTTGTAAAATGTTTGTATATTAGGTTGCCTATTTAAATAAACGATTATTATTATATTACATAGAGGCCGGATACCAGAAGCAACTAAAAACATCTGTCGCATTCATAGACCTGACCGGCTGGAAATAAGGACTGCTCTACAAACTTCTTCGTCTAATACCCTGCAAAACAAATTAATCGATAATATGCTGAGCAATAGACATTCAACTGTGATTCATGCTATATTTCTGTGGTTTGTACCTTGCTTTCTCTTTCTTTCAATATCGTGCTACATGACGCACCATTAACTTACACGACACATTATGTGATGTATGCCAAACGATAAATAAATAAACTAAGAAACTTTTTCAAAACAGCCCGTTTTGTTATTTGTGGTGATTTTAACTTGCCTCGAATCACCTAGTATCCATACAGGGCCCCAATGTTTGTCAATTCAATGTTTGTTCTCGAACTGCAACAATTTAATCACATCAGAAACTCTTCAAAAATAATTCTAACACTGACTAGAAGAGGATCTGGTTACATCAAGTTTTTATGATGTTTTAACGACAGTTATAGATCTGTACGTACCAAATAAAATTATAAAAAAACAGAAATATCCGAAATGGTGCAGACCTGAATTGGGCGAGAAACCTCCAGCAACCTTGGTGTATATCAGGATTTCCTCATAAGAACTATTGAATCGGGTTTGTAAGTAAATGTCATATATACAGATTTGGCAAAAATCTTTGACAGTGTCTGCCTTGCTTTTGAAGAGGCCCTTCTTGGAATGGATTAGATCCTTCTTGGCAAATCATTATCAGCGGAGCCTAAGGAAATAGTTGTGTCCTCGGGAGTGCCCCAAGGTTCTCACATTCTCCCAGTTCTGTTCATACTATTTATTAATGATGTAACCACTTTCTTCAGACACTCTACTGTTTAATATTTGAAGCTCTATAATGTCAACCCAAAGAACTTGCAAGAAGATCTGGACAGCTCAGTGTACTGGAGCGAAATGAACCATCTGAAGCTCAATATGACAAGTTTAAACACAATTTCCATTAGACTCACAGTCCAGTTGTTAACACTAGAGGCTGTAAACTGTATAAATGACGTAGGTGTACTTTTCGACAAAGATTTAAGCTTTAACCAACACATAACCCACATTGTTACAAAAGGTTTCCGTTTATTGGGTTCCATAAAGCGAAACAGCAAATATATAAACCACTAGAGCCATTCAAACCCTTTTTAATAGCATTGTAACGAGTTTACTGTACTGTAACATTATTTGGTCTCCAATCTACGATTGTCACAATAGAATCGAGAGAATCCAAAGTTTACTAGTTAGTTATTATTCAAACACAGATTTCCAAATGAAATGAAATTATTTCTAGTAACATAGATTCTATTGTGTGGCCTGCAACCTTTGGAAGTTCGGAGGCGCAATAGGTTACTTATATTGTTATATAATATTTTAAATGGCACCATCCAATGCAGCGTATTGTTGAAGACGGTACACTTCAGTTTCTCAAAGACGAACCAGAACACATAAATTATTCCAAGAAGAAATACACAGGACAAATTATGGCTCTAAGACATTGTACAAAAACTTGTTTCGAATTATAATGCATTTTATTCTGACTGTGATATTTTCCAAATAAAACTTTCATATGTTAAGCATTTTCCGTCTGTCCAGATGTATCCTAGAGATCATTAGCTAAGAAATCTTGTATGTTCAAATTTTACCATTCTCCTGTCTTATTATTTTCTTCAAATCTCTGTTTTCATAAACTGAGGTCTGTACCATTGGGAGTTTTTACTCTGTAGCTGTACTAAATAAATAAAATAAATTTCCTGAACTCCATTTCAGTTATGATTAGTAGAACTTTAGGTCCCGAATTTGGTGGATCTATTGGCACTTTGTTTTTCCTAGCAAATATTGTGAGTAGCGCTCTCTGTATATCTGGATGTGTTGAGGGCTTGGTTGAAAATTTTGGGCCATCAGGTGAGTTACATAAAAATATTTCAACCACAAAGGTGAAGCTATTTATTTTGCAGGGTACTTCGTGAAGGGTCTCATTCCAGATGAAAAATGGTTTCAATTTTTGTACAGTTCTTCATTTAATATTCTCAACCTGTTGATATGTCTCATAGGAGCTTCTATGTTCGCCAAAACTTCACTTTTTATTTTAGTTATAGTTTGTGGTTGTCTGAGTATAACATTATTCACATTCCTATATCAAGGATTCCTAGAGGTTGGTCACAACATTCATTCACTTCAGTAGAACTAAAGTTCTTTTATATTTTAGGTTCCTATACCAGATTCCAATACTCTCATACAGAATGCAACAGAGCATGTGACTAAAAACTACACAGGCTTAGATAGTTCCACACTTGGGAGTAATTTGTGGCCTCAGTATGGACGGGATTACACAGCAAAGGGAGAATTGGTCACATTTGCCACTGTTTTTGGTGTGCTTTTTTCAGGAGTCACTGGAATTATGGCCGGTGCTAATATGAGTGGTAAGAATTCATTTCAATGTTTTTTCTTCAACAGATAGTTGAGAAATGGAGGCTATAAAAATTCAAATTTGAGTCTTAAGGGTGGAAAAGCAAGCCAGCCGTCTCTTACCTACCCCTACCCCCTCTGTTTTTAAATGCTCATTACCCTCATATGAATGATTTTTCTGAAGAATATCCTATAAAGGGGGGAAAAGATCTTATATAGATATCTACATAATGTGAAAACTTCGTTTTCATTGGACCGGTGTTATACCTATGATCCTTAGTGGCGGACAATACAATTTATAAAACCATCTTCACTATAACTGGAATACGTTCCTAACTCAACTTTGAACCTCGGGCGCCAGATTTGATTGCGGTTTACTCCACGTACCAGGGTTGCAACAGATGGAGATACAGATGTCCAGGGGTCTGGTTTTTCACATTTGTTGAAATCTCCAAATGACTGTACGCCTTAGTTACACCGGATACTATTATTTGTTGATACTTACAAACACACTACCAGGCTAACCTTGTAACGTAACTTTTCTGACTACAGTTTTCATGCCTGAACAGGAAAGGTACTCTCCACAGAAAATTCAGAGTGCAATATTAATTACTCATACTACTGAAATATGTACACGACAGGTAACTCTAGGTTACCACAGTAACACCCTCACCCTAGAAAAGTTAATCGGACAACTGATTAGACAGCAAAATGCAAACAAACTCAATCCCTTGAGACAAAATATAAATACATTAGTCTCTTCTAGGGTTCTCGGTATCTTTCGGATTATCAAAACGGAGGTCTGTCTACCTTAGTAGTATTACGAGCAGAGTTCAGAAAGTGATTTTTTCAAATTTACAAACCTGTAACTTTCAAATGAGTACGGCCCCTTGCTCCACTGGGTCAGGTGCCCTGAGCTTCACTGGGTCAGGTGCCCTGAGCTTCACTGTCTAAACTACCCCAACTTTGATATGTCACACCGTCCCTTTGTCTAGGCCAAAACTGTAGCAGTTCAACAACTCCGCCCCTAGCTGAGTACAAACTTAACGGGAGGTAGATATAAATATATTGCTAGGAATCGGAATTTGAGACATCAAAGTTATTCACATAAACAATCAGAACTCCATTAGCTTAGAAAAATAATTACTTTTATAAAACCATCTTCATGAACCGCATAATGAATGAAAACCCTAATATCCGTATATTAGGCCTGTTTTCCATCAGACGAAATCTTTGCTCTGCAAATGTTTTGAGGAGAAATTATAAAATATTTTCCTCTCGCGACAATTGCTCTCACTCGGTCGTATCTCAGAACTTGAGCATTTGTGAAAATTAACACACTGTAACAATTCCAAATGGTTTGATACTCCCTACCTCAACCCGGACCTTTACACAGAACAGAGAGATTGAATGATGATGAATATTACGATGAATAATCTACAAAAATTCTTGAGTTATTCTAAACTCTAAAACACCTGCAAGAGCTAAAAATGTAACAAAAGCCTATGGCCAAACTCCCGGATCTGGTATTATTGTCAATTAATACTAAATATTCGGATTCACAAGAAACATACTTAGTTATACCTCACTAGCACGATAAAATTAAACTGGTATGTAATAAAGAGTGTGAAATGTACACAAGGAAAATACGGTTATACGCCTCACTAGCGCAAGAAAATCAAACTCACGGGTGCCTCACTAGTATGAGAAAATCAAACTCATAACAACAACAACTGCTACAAACCACGTTCTATAGGTATAATGAGTGTTTTATTCAGTTCCCTACTTGTTGCATTATTCGCATGACAGTCCCGTGAAAACAATCAATCAAAGCCAATTCCACCATTCGGAAGGACGTTATACAATTATACAACTCAAAAGGCTGGTCCTCAGAGATCGATGTGTGTTCCTGATCGAATTTGCTCGGGGCGGTTTCATGGGATTCTTTCTGTGTTTGATGCCCCTTGAATCTCCGACTCCCGATTATTTATTAGCATTATTGAACCATTGCCAAAAAAAGTATTCCCAGAGAATCGTTGTGTCAGCATATGCATATATTGTCTTTAGATATGGAATATTCCGTGACCACATTCTAACCGGGCAAAGCCTGAACCTACCCCCACTATTGACAAGGAGGGACCAGAGGGACTTGATTTTCCTTCACAATATCATACACTGCAAACTAAGCTGCCCTGAGCTGCTATCCAAGATACATCTAAAAGTGCCTCCACGTACCACTAGAAATAACAGCACTTTCCATACTCCCCTCTATAGAACCAACTATAGATACAACAGCTGTTTACCACGTATCCAACGAACAGCGAATATTCATGGTCACCTAGACTTCTTTAATTCATCCTTAAACGACTTTAAATCCCAGCTTAGGACAATGAATAAATAAGACCCGCAACCATCCACAGTCTTTCTCCTCGAGTCCACGACAACAACTGTTACATTTAATCATTTAATCAATTAATCATTAATATCCTATTGTACATTCCACTCAATCTTAATTTACTTTCATTCATCTTAGATCGTCTTAATATGTAAAACTTGATTCTACCCTCAACTGTATATTAGATGTATTGGGCTAGTTCCCGTTGAATAAATAAATAAATTACCTTCTTTATTCAATCCACGAGTAAGTAGCGCTTCTGAATCAACTGAATTGGGCTTGACAGAAATAATAATTGTTGTGGGAAATATCATTACACACATTTGTGGACATCAGAGAAAATTGATTTGTATGAAACATTCTCACAACTACTTGAAACACTTTTCACAATTCATAAATAATTGTTGCTACTCATAGAAAATTCACTTCAAACTGGTTATTTTTGCTACGACTCACAGTACAAGTTTGAGTTCTTGTTCTGGGACTAGTAATAATGATTCTAATTGAATCTCGCCTTTTATATCTGTTGGATTTATAAGAAAACTCTGGTAAGAACCTCAATAAGAAAGGCGCTCTTTTTGTCCAATTGCCATAAGAATGGGACAAAAACACTGCTTGACATTTTGTCTCTTGGTTAAAAATAATACTCCTTTTTTACTATTGCTATTTTAACTTCTGCCCTTCGAATAAAAACAGGCCAAAAAGTCTTCAATTTTTTTTGTACTGTCTTTCCAGTAGCAGTGGGTATTTACAACTATTTTCTAACCTAGGAAATATTTTGTCTAGACCGTGATACTTACATTAAAATTAAACCCAAATAGTCAGGTGCGTACCGAAGTTCCAACCAGTGTTTCATTCTTTGGCCGTTCTTGGTAATGGAGCTCTAAAAAAATGCTTTGTTACAATTATGCCAGAGGAAGAATAAAGCGACGAGCTGTCACGCCTCTCGGCCTTTTACTTCCTTTGGTCTTATTGAAAGTCCGATGTAATTCAAATTTCAATAGTATATGGGCCAAAGTATCGTACAGGCTCCTTGCTATGTTATTTTTCATACAAATAGTGTGAGTGAATGTAATTTGCATTTGAAAGACATGAAGGTTGACTATTGCTTGTCCACTCTTAACAAAGTGCAGAGTAGAAATTAAAATAGTAATAAACCATGAAAGATGAACATGAATTGTGTCTTTCAGGTGAATTGAGGAATCCTGGAAAATCAATCCCGAGGGGAACGCTTTCAGCGGTAGCTTTCACCCTTGTTGTATATTTGTCAATTTCTTTGCTAACAGCTGCAACATGTACCAAGGATCTCATGCAAAACAACTACTTATTCATGGCTGGCATTAGTGTTTTTCCACCAAGCGTAGCTGTGGGTCTCTTGACAGCCACTTGGTCTGCTGCTTTGAGTAATGTTATCGGCGCCTCTAGAGTTTTGGAAGCTTTATCTAAAGACAGAGTTTTTGGTAAGTAGATTATTATTCTACTAAAATTATATTTAATCAGTAATATCTTCAAAATGATGAACATTCACTTCAATTTACCGGACATAAGACTGGGAAATCAAAAATTATACCTTCAAAATTCATAATATGAGTGCCCCTATTAATAAATGCTCAGCCAGTGTTAACAATTCATTGAGAACATGTGAAATTGTTTACCTGAATACTTCCTCACTACTCTCCTATCTGGAACACATCCTGGATAGGATAAGTGCTTTGTGATATGTGTTTATTATTGTTAGTATTTTATTATATTTTATATATGTACATGTCCAAAAGATAACCCAGTGTATTTTATTTTTCTGTATGCTTTTATTCTTGTAACATATTATTAGTCATGGTCTGGTTGTAATCTTTATAAATAGATAAATGAATTTGAAGTCTCATTAGCAAAAACAACTTACTATGCCTTGATAGAGTCCCACCTGAGATACGGAATTCCATTTTGGGGAGTAAGCAATAACAAGCTCATACTTGATTCTAAAAAATGGCCAATTAGAATTTTTCTACAGCAAAGGCAGGCGATCCCTGTAAACAGTTGTTTGTATCCCATAAAATACACACTGTTTTCGCCATTTTCATCCTTGAAACAGTATGCTTAATCAAAATACATTTAAATAATCTCCATAATACTCCTTCCAATCACTCTCAAGCATAACAGTATCAACTTACCAAGGTCATATTTTTCATATTATTATCATTCAAATGTGCTTCCATTATAAATAGCTCCAGTTTCTTCTGTAGTAGATGCATCTTACATATGTTTTTTGTACTTTTTCTATCATCTGCGAGTGTAGTGCTGTATTTAGATTCTATATTGTAGAAGCATATTCCCAAAATGATTCGTGTGTTGCTCTATCATACAGTGCGTCCATAGGTATGGAATAAATTCATTTTTAGCGTTATTATGTATTTGTTTAAAAAAACCTGATACAGGTCGATTTCCATTGTCAATTTGACAATTTACAGTATGAAAATATCACCCCCTTCTTGCACCCCCTCTGAATTATGAGCACCCCCTCAAAAAATTTAAAGGAGTAGGGGGGTCGTGTGGCACCTTGTTCGAAAGGAATTTTCATTCTCTGTTCAGCAATATTAAGTTTTTTCAAATTTGGTGCAATCATAACTAAGAAAATTGATTTTGAAAATGTAAAATGTTGATACTTCACGTAGAATGAAAGAAACAATGTCACATAATGTTTAGGAAGTATTTTTCAATGTATTTAACAATTAAATTAAATACTCAAAATTACCACCATTCACTTCTTGACAATAAGCAAGTCGATCTTGGAATTCTCGTACAACATCAGGGGTTATGTTGTTAATTTCTTCCGTTATCTAACTTTTAAATCTGCAATATTGTCTGGCCTATTGAAATATACTTTTGATTTTAAATAACCCCATAAGAAGTAATCGAGAGGAGTCAAATCGGGGGATCTAGGCGGCCATTCAATCATTCCACGTCTTCCAATCCACCTATTGGGAAAAACTTCGTTCAAATAATCTAAAACGTTTGTAATGCGGTGGGGCTCCGTTTTGTTGGTACCAAATTGATATATCTATTGCATTTGGATCATTAACATCGGAAAAAAGTATTTTTAATGTAGGCTGTGAAAAGTTCATCAAAAAATCTAGATAAACCTCACCATTAACTGTGCCTTCAAAAAAATAAGGGCCAATAATTTTGTTGTTAATGATACCAGCCCAAAAGTTAACTTTTTTAGGATATTATGTGTGATCACATCCAATGAGGATTTTCTCTGCTCCAATATATACAGTTTTATCTATTAACCGTTTTATGAAACTCACAATATTGATGTTTACTAACATCATTGTCGGCGGCAAGTTGTCTACCCTTTCCTTTGGGGAATTGTTATTGTCATATGCGGATTTTCCTCAATCGCTAACAGTACATCTAACTTTTTTCCTCATCCAATTTAACATTTTGACCTGGTTTTTGAATAGTTTTTACATGTCCAGTTTCACAAAATTTTGTTTCTATTTTGCTAACTGTAGACTGTGAGACGTGTTGACCAGGGTATTTATTATTAAACATTTCACAAACTTCCTTTTGAGTTCTTGTTTTATTACCGCATCCAATCATAATTAAAATGTATATTCTTTGAGTTTCTCATAAATGAGCCATAGTTTTATCAAATTCACACACATATATTTTTCAATACACTGATGTGTGTCAGCAACTTATAGATATCAAAATAACAGTAGTCTACTAGATTGACATGACATTCTTTATGTGGGTTTTGTGAATAATTTTTTGGTGTCTAGAACGACTTTTTCCTGACGTTTAGTAAAACAGAAAATACCTGATCATTTCTTATGGGGTTATTTAAAATCAAAAGTATATTTCAATAGACCAGAAAATATTGCAGATTTAAAAGTTAGGATAACGGAAGAAATTATCAACATAACCCCTGAGGTCCTACAAAATGTTGTACTAGAATTCCAAGATCGACTTGCTTATTGTCAAGAAGTGAATGGTAGTCATTTTGAACATTTAATTTAATTGTAAAATATATTGAAAAATACATTTTTTCAGCTATGATTGCACCAAATTTGAAAAACTTAATATTGCTTAACAGAGAATGAAAAACCTTTTTGAACGAGGTGCCACACGACCCCCCTTCTCATTTAAAATTTCTGAGTGGTGCTCATAATTCACAGGGGGTGCAAGTAGGGGGTAATATTTTCATACTGTAAATTGACAATAGAAATCGGCCTGTTTCAGTTTTTTTTAAACAAACACACAATAACGCTAAAAATGAATTTATTCCATACCTATGGACCGCACTGTATAATGAACTCAGAGGTTTTTCCGAAAAATATATGCCAAATATATTGTTATTAAAATATATTGTTAATGGATGATTATTTTTTTCAGGTTCTTTTCTAGATTTTGTTACCAAAGGAACGTGGAAGGGTAATCCGGTAGCTGCTGTGGTGGTCTCAACCTGTCTTGTACAATTGGTTCTGCTCATTGGATCCCTCAATTTAATTGCTCAACTCAATTCTGTCCTATTTCTGCTAAGCTATCTGGCGACCAATTTGGCTTGCCTCGGGCTAGAGTTGGCCGGAGCTCCCAACTTCAGGCCTTCTTTCATGTACTTCACCTGGCATACTGCCCTCGTAGGGCTTCTAGGAACGATCATTATGATGTTTGTGATAAGTCCAATTTATGCTGCCTGCAGCATACTTTTGTGTGTATTGTTGGTTGTTTTCCTGCATTTGTTTTCTCCGACAAAGGAGGCGCAATGGGGCAGTATTTCGCAAGCTCTTATATTCCACCAGGTAAGGCCTATAACTTTGGCAAATGGGTACAGGTCAGATAATGTAACTTGAAATGCGCAAAAATGGAATGGAAAGTTTGACGTGCGACAAAGATGGAACATGCTGTGTTCTGAGTTTTTCCAAAATCTTTTATAATTATAATAAAATAGTATTATCAAAACATTACACTTTGGTCATAAATTTATTCAGAGGTACTTGCAAGGGGAGAATTATAGGAAAACCCTTCTGAAACTTCTATGCCCGAGATATCAGCCTGACATTCATTATTACTTGATGAAGTATCACTGACACCTTCATTGACACTTGTTGCCACTAATTAGAGTTCAGTTTTTTTGCATATTTACACTGAGTGAATTAAATTTAATATTTGTTCTTTATACATTTTAATTATATTATAAAGTTGCGGTTTTAGTATTTATATATATTTCCCAACTTTAGCCAGTTTCTCATTTCTTCCTTCCTAGGAGACGAAATTGGGTGTTTCCCAGTTTGTTTCTTGTGTCATTAATCACCACAATATTTTTGGGAGGGTAGTTCGAATAATAATAGATTTTTTCCCATTTTTATAAATCTTTAATTGGAAGTACACTTTCATCATTTGATCCGTTTTCACAAATTGAAAAATTCACGATAAAAATGAAGTTATTTTTTGTGAATATCTAACAGAAAACAACTACTTCCCTGGCTAAAGCAGCGCTAGACATTGAACTACATCTGATAGATATTGTGAAAGGACCCTTACCAGGGGCGGTCTGGGACGAAAAAAGTTTTCGGGAGAAAATGGCGAGCAAGCGGTCCACCTTTTTTATAGTCAATTTAACATACAAAGCAAATTTTCAACTATTGTTTTCATTGCGGCTATAAATGTATGTAACAAGTATAGAAACTAGAAAGAAATAAAACATCAACCTTAATAAAAAATTAATGGTTTTAGTTTTGTTTAAAAATTAAATAGGAATAGTATTTAAGTACTCTAATGGATCAGATATAATCATTTTACAAATATGTACTCCATGTTTTAACCTATTGACAACTCACGTTCAAAATGTAAATATAAAAATATAAACATGATGAATTAAATATTATGAACGTATTGAATTAAAAAATGTTCATGTTGACGCTCATGTAAAATCAAAACGATTGTTTATTGATTCATTAAATTATTTAACAATTAGTTGTAACAAATGAAAACATGACTAAACAATGAGCATTTTCCTCGTTAAATAACTTTTTTGGGCCACTTTATCAATAATTTCATCGGGATTTAGACTATTACGAATGTCCTCTTTCCTTTTATCATTAACATAGTTCCAGAAACTTTTCATATTCTGTGGTATTGAAGATTCAGTTGTTGAAAGATAATTTTGATAGGATTCCTTTGTTAATCGTTTACATAATGTTCTTATTCTTGCAAACTCCTGATAGTCGTGTGCTGAATTGGTTGTTTTGAATTTTTTATGTGCTTTTTTTGATATGCAGTTTCTGAACCATATAGGAAACGTACAATTACAAAATCAAGATATCAAGAGGTTGATTGTCAAACAATAAATCCCAGTTTACCATTGACATAATCGAATTTTCAAAGTCTCTTTAGAAACCTTGAAGTATTAAGCCATGATTGGTGTATTTGATCAACTCGATGGTAAAGGTTAAGGGTGGGTGGTATGGATCTGGCTATATTAAAGTCGGCTTTAACAACAAGACTGTCTGGAGTTTGCAAGAAGATCAAGTCAAGAGTTGAGTTAACATGATTAGAGATAGGATTCGATTGGAATAGATTATGGAATGCGCACATATTAGACAATATTTCTTACGATTCGGATTCAGCTAGAGATTAATTAAATAGAGGTATTGCTGTGAAACTAAGATTATTAGCAGTCCAGGCACTTTGTGGTAAGTTAAAGTACTCAGACAGCTGAATAAGGATCGAGAACTCCTGAACACCATAAAAACAAGAAAGGTCAGTTATTTCGGACATATAATGCGAGGTACCAAATATCACATCCCTCGCCTGATTATTCAAGGAAAGGTTGAGGGCAGAAGATGGATAGGTTGCAAAAAGCTATCGTGGCTACGAAACATTAGAAACTGGACCGGACTGGAAGTAGAACAACTATTCCGAGTAGCGACAGATAGAGACCAATTCAACCAAATTGTCATGGAGATGGCCCATGCTTGAAGACAGGCACGGCACCGAAAGAAGAAGAAAGTCTCCAAGGGTGTATAACTGTGCAGAAGGAAATTCTTCACAAATGCGGTCGACTTCTTTATTGAACGCAACATATAAGCAGCAACAGATGACTTAGGAGGAAAATAGTCTGCAGCAAAAATTATCAGATTGATACCTCGACCAATCAGTGCAAATAAATATTCATAGTTTGGGGAACACTGTAAAACTTTTGACTTTATGTCTTTATGAACTGCATTGAGAACTCCACCTCCTCTGCCATAAATGCTTATTTCTTCTTGTCTGTAAATAGTATAATCAAACATGTTCGATTCAGCATTCGGTAAATTAGGGGTCAACCATGTTTCACTCATGTCATGCTGGCAAGATGTCACATTTTTTAGGAGGACTGCCAACTTTGTTCGTAGGCCACGTACATTTTGATAGTATAGCTTTTCATTTGAGTTGGATTTTGGTTTGCTAGTTTTTTGTTAATTCTTGAGGAATGCCTTTTATATATTTTCACCATTGGAACGTCTCTGTATTGGCTGTTGTTGGCAGATTTATTCTGTTTCCTTGTATAGCGGGTCAATGAATATATTACTACCTTTTAATTTGGATTTCCCGTTCAGTACTTGGAAGGATTCATCTCTGCTGGCTAATTCAGCCCTGAAGGATCGGTAACCATTTTTGTTTGCTTTACCAAAGCGCATAACATGTTTCACAGAAAATGGGCCAATAGTTGCTTTTTGAAACAAATTTTTTACATCCTCTATATTATTACCCTTCTCAGCCAGATTGAAGACCATAATATTTGGTGAGCGTTTTTCCCGCTCATATAATTCAGTGAATATTTCTTCAAAGTCAGGTTCACTTGTGTCGTTTGGCGATGTTGGTTTCCTACTTTTGTTTTTAATGAGGCAAGCTGGTATATTAGATCTGCAACCCCTTTTAGTAGAAACGGAATTTGAAGGAGACCTGATTGACAGTTGTCACAGTAGAATTTTATGACTCGCTTGCCCTTGAGGTCGCTGTCTTTGATCTCGGAGGCACTGAGATCTGAGCAGCTTTTATGAAGGATTCTGTGGCAACCATCACAACACATTGAGTCCTTGTGATCGGATATTAACACGTTGCACTTTAAGCACGTTTGCATTGTGGAGTTGTCAGTTACCATAGATAAGAAACTATTCCTTTTGGTTGGATAGTCACTACCAGTTGGCGGTAAAATAGCCACTACCAAGGGAAGGTCAGACTTTCCTAAGCTTTATCACACGAACTTTTTGTTAGCTTGGTTCTTGCAATCTTTTTTCATATTTTTCATTTGATTTGTTTGTGTGATTATTTGATCTAGTTAACTGGAAGTTATCAATTTTCACCAAAAACAGGACATGTAACACTTGCAGAAAAATGTTCCTGAGGATAGTGGAGCACTTAATGAGCAGAATGATGCCAAAAGTTTTTTCACCACTAATATTTCAGAGAACGGGAGCAACAGCAGACACACTCATGACTGGTACATAATCATTGTCATTTTCTGGAAACTCGTTAATGCTAGAAAGCTTTAAAACGTGTTTTAAAATCCATATAAGCTAGAATTCTGAAAATAAAACAATTTATTTAACCCTTTCCTGACGGGAACCGGATACATTAGTCAAAAATTATGTAACCTCCTATCGGGACCCAGATAAGTACGTGGGGCAAGGAGCAGCAGTCGATCGCATCTATTCATCTGATTGGCAGGCACAACATTCACTAAGCTCCTATCACATGAATTGTATTGTCTTTCATCACCAAATTGATTTGAGGCGGGGGCGGTGCTAACATGGGCAAGTTGGGGCAGATGTAGTTCGACATACCCGCAAGCCGTTACTGCTGCCGGCTGTGCAGCATAGCACGCTAAACCGCTGTTGTACCGAAAGGGTTAAGCAAAACATACAGAATAACAATCAAAATAATGACATAAACTCGACTCTTTTAAATAAGCCATAAATATGTTATAATCCTTTCCTCTCTAAAAAATATAATGGTAATTCCTAAATTTGGCCTCACTTTGACAAAATATTAGTATATCCGCCCTTATTTTTTAACACAGTCACGAATAAACTGAAAAATGAAAATTCCTCATGGGCATTTAACATGCATTTGTGTGTGCTCCTCCCTTTGTGACATCAGACTTTGGTAGTCCATTGAGCCAGCCAAATAACGTCAACTTCGGGGTGACTCAACTTGTCGAGCTGTATCATAATTAGTTTACCAATAATCTCTTAGGTTTTCCTAAAAAAAAATTTTTTATTAGCAGATTATTCACCATTAGTGGGCCAAAAACGTGCTATTACAAAAATTTTTAAATTATCAACTGAAACCAAAATATTTTATTTGGGAATTCATATTGACAACCACCTCAGGCAAAAATTTCAAATATATTAAGAAGCCTCATACCTGAATTTGAAAAGTTTTGTAACATAAGTATATCAAGTATAACAAAATTGGATGCTATGTTATTTATGATAGATAATTCAAGCAGGTATCTGATAAAAGGCAAATTATTTTATATTTAAGACAATTATACTTCCAAGCCATCCTAGTATAATTAATCTTATTATGTATGTTTCAGGTTAGAAAATATCTTCTCCTTCTTGACTCCCGCAAAGATCACGTGAAGTTCTGGCGCCCTCAAATTTTGCTGCTGGTAAACAGTCCCAGATCAGCTTGTCCTCTCATCGATTTCGTAAATGACCTCAAAAAGGGTGGCTTGTACGTTTTAGGTCACGTTGACACAGAGGAAAGCAGCGATGATGGTCCTGATCCTACCATCAACCAGACTCCTCACTGGTTGAATTTAATTGATCATTTGAAAGTGAAAGCTTTTGTGGAGCTCACTGTGGCCAAAACTGTCAGGGAAGGGTGTCAACACTTGATGCGTCTGTCTGGTATGGGGGCTATGAAGCCCAATACTGTGATTTTTGGGTTTTTGGATAAACAGGAAACGCTCGATTTTCTGCAAAGGTAACATTCTTTCTTCAGTACTCTTTCCCTTTCCAATAGTTCACTATTGTACGTATTTGCATGTAAAAATGATACAACTGCCCACACTGTTCTTCCTCAATGTATAGGATATATTGAATTCAGTTTTTGGTGTATTGAGTTGGAATCGGCTTTAGTAATGTTTTTAATTGCCACAACCTCTTCAGTAAAAGTCAAGTTAGCTTTTTAGGAGGTAAAAGCATTGAAATAGCATTATTTGAATTAACTGATAATATTTATAAAAGCCTTGATCTTTCCCAAGCTTTCGACTGCATTGACTTCTAAAGAAACTTCACCGTTATGGAATCCGAGGTATTGAACTAAACTGGTTTGAATCTTATATTAATTGTCGAACGCATGCACTTTGAATCAAAGACCAGAAAATGGGACAGAAGGTGCAATCGAAGGCTCTGGATGTCAGTCTGGGAGTACCACAAGGGAGTGTTTTAGGTCCATTCCTCTTCATAGTATATTTCAATGATTTTGCTATGCTTGCTGAACATTTCATCAACCTTTCCAGAAATAACACGAATGGGATGCTCAATAATGGAAAAAGTCGAGGAATGGTTCAGGAACTCTAGACTCATCTTAAAATCAATCACAGACTACTCGCAACCAAATTAGACTGTCATGAAGAAATCTGCTTTTCAGGCCACATTAAATCCCTAGGAATCTCAATTGATGAATCATTGAAATTTTCACACCACATCCAAAAAACTAAGCCAGACATGTTTCGGGCTAAGAATTCTGAACAAAAACGCAAATAACTCAATTTTTACTTTTCAAATTTCTACTCGAGAGCAAGATATGGTATTATTTTATGGGAAGGCAACATCAGCGCCGATAACATTTTTATAATCAAAATAAATAATAGTTTAAAAACTAAAAAACACCCTTTAATAGAAAACTAAAAAGTAGAAAATAATTGTAAATGAGTTTGAAATAAGAATACAGTGATTAACAACAAATTTATTTCATCGTAAAAAAGCGTGGGGTGCTTGATGTCAATTGTTGTTATTATTTCATGGACAGATATTGGTAAAAGTAGAATCATTATGAAAATATCTTAAAAAGCACCCCACGCTTTTTTACGATGAAATAAATTTGTTGTTAATCACTGTATTCTTATTTCAAACTAATTTCAAATTATTTTCTACTTTTTAGTTTAGTTTTCTATTAACGCGTGTTTTTTAGTTTTTAAACTATTATTTATTTTCAACTTTTTAGTTTTGTTTTCTATTAAAGAGTGTTTTTTAGTTTTTCAAACTATTATTATTTAATTTTTTTAACTATTATTCTCTAATTTTGAATAGAATCGGACCATAATCACAAAACTCGTCCGCCATTTTGGAGCCGCCATCTTGAATCCTTCAATTATGACAAAATAATCATAATCTCCGACCCCAAAAACCTCCACATTCCAATTTTGAATAGAATTGGACCACAATCACAAAACTCGTCCGCCATTTTGGAGCCGACATCTTGAATCCTTCAATTTTGACAAAATAATCATAATCTTCGACCCCAAAAACCCCACATACCAATTTTGAATAGAATCAGACCATAATCACAAAACTCGTCCACCATTTTGGAGCCGCCATCTCGAATTTTTCAATTTTGACAAAAGAATCATAATCTCCGACCACAAAAACCCTCAGATATCAATTTTGAAGCGAATCGGACCATAATCACAAAACTCGTCCGCCATATTAGAGCCGCCATTTTGTTTTTTTCTTCAAACAAAAATTTCTTAATACATTGTCACCGGAATTATGTACACCTGCCAAATTTCAAATCATTCGTATGTCTGGAAGTGGGTCAAAATCGCGCCCAAAGGAGTCGGTTACAAAGAGCCTTTCAAAGAATACTGCAAAGGCCATTTCAAATCAATGGAATTCATCACTATACCTGCTTTATACATCTTTTTCACAACAGACATTACTTCAATAAATATGAAATATCACATCCATACCACACATTTGTGACTCCACGAAAGAGCACACCATTTTTTGCTCTTTACATGAATATAATACAATTATGAAAAGAATAAAACTAAAATTAAACATACTATACAATACTCCTTCAGTTAAAAGAAGAAGATTATACAATGAAATATTCATTTAAATACTATAGTAATAAAAGTTCTTACAAGCTAGCTAGTAGGTTGTGATTTCTGCTGCAAGCAACATATTGAAAATACCTACTACCAATTACAAGTCATTAACAATAATACATCATATTAAAAATTACCACAAGAATTTCGAGTTTAAAATTGTTCTAATACATATTCACTACATTGTTTTTTGTATTGGCTCAAGGAGGTGATGTTTTTGATCTCACTTGGTAAAGTATTGAAAAGTATTAGACCCCTATTGAATATTGTGTCACACACTGTGTTTTTAGTTTTTGCATAAAAATCATTTACCGTTCGAGCTCTAGTGTTATGAGTGTGTACATTGCTTATATAATTTAATTCGTCACTAAGGTAGGTCGGTAACATATCGTGTTTGAGCTTGAATACAAATACCAACATATTATAGTGTTTTCTTTGTTTTACCGACATCAACGATAATATATCTATCTTGTTCTTAATTGAAATACGTCTATTACATATGAGTATAGCTCTCATGGCTAGATTTTGAGTTTTTTGAATAGTACTCAACAGGTCACTCTTGAGAAAAAATTAAAGGGTTCCACAGTAATCAAGATGAGGTGCTATTATTGATTTGTAAATAGTCAACTTGGAAAACAAAGAAACTTTACCATTAAGCCTGTACAAGAAATGAACTTTTTTTGCGACCTTCCTTTTTATATAATCACAGTGCGCTTTCATATTCAATTCCTCATCTATCATTACTCCTAGGTACTTGATTGTTTTCACCTTCTCAATATTACTGTCATTAATCAACAAGGTCATTATAAAATCCTTATCCTTCAACCTTTTAAGTTTGCTTCTGTTCCCTATCAACATACATTTGGTCTTTTCAAAATTCAACATTAGTCCATTATCACACAACCATGTGGAATTATGTTTTAAGTCCTCATTTAAAGAGGATTCTATTTCCTCTGGTTCACCAGTGAAGAAATACTGTATCATAAGCGAATAATTTCAGTTAGCATTTTTTCACTTGATTAATAATATCGTTTATGAACAAGCTAAATAATATTGGCCCCAAAATGGAACCTTGAGGAACTCCATACTGAGTTTCTAATTCATGTGAAAATTCATTGTTATTCTTCACCTTCTGTGTTCTATGACGTAAATAACTATTGAACCAGTTTAATACATTGCCCATTATACCATACCTATTTAGTTTTAATAACAATAAATCTATGTCCAAAAAAACAACGCCTATTACATGGTTTTTGCTGATACTTTTTTACTGGGTTATTAAAAATTATAGTGATGTCGCACATGAGTGCGATTGTCGAAATCCTGATTGTTTTTGATGTTTTTTTTTCCAATTTGCAGCTGCTCTTTGACCACTGTTTCCAATAGCTTTTCATATATAGGAAGGGTATTTATGGGTCGAAATTCGCTACAGTTTGTAGTATTGGTCACTTTTTGAATTGGTATGACTGTTGATAGTTTCCAGGCACCTGGAAAAGTACCAGTCCTTAACGATGTGTTAATAATATACAAGAAGTAGTATTCAACTGCCTGAAAAGCTATCCTAACTATACGAAGAACAATTCCATTATTATCCGGACTATTTTTCTTAATTAACTCCACCTTTTTTTTTTCAAATCTATTATTTTGACCATTTTAAATGTATTAAATATAGCATGTACTGGTTGAATATGAAATATAACATTATTGAAGTCGTTAAGTGGTTTTATATTGTGAACAATTTTTTGTATGCTATGGACAAAGAAGTCGTTGAAGGAATTTGCTATATTAATGTCTTTTTCAATCACAACACCATCAAAATTGATACTTGCCGAACTATTTTGTTTTTTTCCTTTCAGTAATTCTTTCAATGATTTCCACATGGCCTTATTATCATATTTATTTTCATCAATAAAGTTTTCATAATATTTTCTTTTTTCTATTCTTATCACATTGTTCACAATGTTTCGAATTTTTTTATATTCTACCCAGTCATGATCTAATCTGGTTTGTTTTGGTATTTTGTATAGAATATCTCTTCCTTTGATTTTTTTTATAGCTTCCTCAGAAAACCAAATATCATATTTATTTTCATCAATAAATTTTTCATATTATTTTCTATTTTTTTTTTTTAATCTGGTTTGTTTTGGTATTTTGTAAAGGATATCTCTTTCTTTGATTTTTTTTAAAGCTTCCTCAGAAAACCAAACATTCAATTTGAAATTGCTGAATATTTTATATTCTTTGAAGGGTGCATATATATATTCAGGTTATTGACAATGATATCCACTAATGACATTGACATACAGTCTACTTCAACGGTGGATCTTTATACTTGCCTGCAGATATCAAATCAAAACAAAATTTTCTAGCAGCGAAAAAGCCGCTATTAAAGCTACTGATTGAATACAATGTTGAGGAATACATCAATACTTCAATCTTTTCTTTTGTTTGTTTGTGTTTTCTTCTGACTGGCTGTTACATTTTCCTATGTAATACGTGCAATAAATTATTTATTATTATTTATTTATATCCAAAATTCCCACTTTCTATAGCGAGAATTTAGGATATGTTAAACAAAATGAATCATTTCGAAACATTTTGAAAATTATTTTCTGTTAAGATTTGTACTTCAGTTTAATATGGTATATATCACAACGTTAATTTCATCTAATCAATTCTTTCAGTAATGAATCACAATATCACAATCAAGATTTTGAGAATGATGTGTTTCCGATAAGAAGCCAACATACTCTGGAACCGTTGGAATATGTGCAGATGATGAGGGATGTACTGCGAATTAATAAGAATTTGTGCCTGTGTAGGAACTTTTCCAAGTTGAGAAAGGACTCAAGAAGGTAAGTAAAATTATATAGTTTTATTATTGAACTGTTTATTTCACAATATTGCCAAATCGACTCTAAAGACTAGATTTGAGAAAAGTGACAAAATGATTGCTGTCGAATTGACAATATATTTCCTAAATATTTTTTTTTCAGCAAGCCCTATAGTTTTTTTATATATTTTTTCCGATCAGAATTGTTGTAAAGAGCTGTAAAATATTTGTGATTTGTACACAATTTAATAATAATAAAAGAACTTCATTGGTATGACACCAAAAGGCCATCAGCCTGTAGCTTTAACAATTCGCTGGTCTTCACAATATGTGTGGATATAGTATAAAATAATTATTGAATAGAAAATCAACAGATTTTCAAAAAATTATTATTGATTGTTCTTAATATTCTAATATGGTATTCTCTGGAAATTTGAATTTAGGTATGATTGTTTTATTTTCAGCATCATTCGTTGAATTATGTCTATCATGGATTCATTCTTGGCAAATTTGTAGAATAGTCTCTTCAAACCTTAATGAATTAGCTCAATTTTGGTTCTTTCATATAACAGCTGGTTGGGTGGGTTGAGTAGGGGATTATCAGGATGACGAATTTTTGGGATAATCCGAAGAGATGAAGTTTCAGCTACTCTGCAGATGGGATTTTGATTATTGGGGTAAATGGGATAGGCATAATCTAGGATGGGGTCTGCATATTGACTTTTAAATTATAGCAGCTGTTTGTGTGCTGCTCTTGACATAATTTTGTTTTTCAGTATTGTGGTTTGATTCCTCAACTTGATTTTTTTGTTCATATTGATTCCTAGATATTTTAAAGAGGTTGTACCAGTTGTCCTTTAATGACTACTGATGGGGGAGTTGTCTTCGACTCTCCATTTATTGAGCCATGTTTCGGCATTTATGAATTTGATTTGATTCTTTATGGCTCATGAGCAAACATTTTGAAGAGAACTAGCAACAGTGGTGACCCTTGAGATACTCCATGTTGTTTGGAGAACACATTTGATTTTGGAGTTTTTGATTTTAACAGAATTTTCTATCCTCTAGTAAAGCTTTAGTCATATGTATAAGGTAGTCCGACGCCCCTAGGTTGTGTAATTTGAAGAGTAATCCTTTGTGCCATACACTGTCGAATGCTTTTTTGGTGTCTAAGAATAAAGCGAATATCCTTTAGTTTAGCTGTTTAGATATTAGAAAACAAAATTGATGCAGGGGAATTTTATCTTCAAGTTCTTCAAGTAATAATTTTCCTAGAGCTACGAGGTAAGAGTGTGATGGGTGGTGTGGTCAATGTTGGGTCAACTAGGAAATAATTGTGTTTCAGACAGTATTAAAAAAAAATGATATGTATATTCTATGTTTTTGAGAACATTCCATGGAGCCTTGTCTCCACCCAGACTAGTATTTTTCTGCCTTTGTGACTGTGTAAAATAATCTTCTTCGTTTATAGTGACTGTTATGATCTTTTCACAGAAATAATTGGAATACCAATTTTCTACGTATTTATAGTTTGTCTAAGAGAACCTAGGATTCACTGTTACCTTACATGTTCCTTCAAGCAAGGTTGCAAAGATATCTGTTTTTAGTTCATCACTTTCTGTTTTATAATCTCGTCCATTCTCAGATATGACTGACTATTGATTGTTTTTATATCTCATGAGTTTATTTTCTTGTGAGTTGTTTATATTGTTGCATACTTCTGGCCATTTACGTTGTCTGAATTGGTTAATGAGGTTGTGAAAATTTTTCTCTGTCTCTATACAGTTTCCTCTTAGCTTTTATAGTCTCTTATTCCAACTGGTGTTATTTCTGCATGCTCGATTCTATTTGGAAAGTCGTTCATTTTGGAATTTACTTATTCAATGTTGCATTAATCATATTTGTATCTGAGATTGGTAGGATTTGCTATAGTTAATTCAGTTTAAAGACAAGTCGCATCAAAACAAATGCACGCTGTTAGTACGTGATCGAAATAGTGTATGTATAATTCGGAAAATACCGTTTGTCTAAATTACTCTGAATTTGAGTTTTGGTGTATTGAAATAGGAGAAAAATTAAACTTCAACAAATTATAACACTTAACCAAACGATTAATCTATAATAAACGAAAATAAATAAAGTCAACATTCAAAACTGTTCTGTTCTATTTATTGTGTTATTACATTATACAATGTTTAACATACACCCATATGCATTATCGCAAGTCTGTACCTGTTTGCATGCAGTGATCACGTCTCAGTAATTGTTGTCGTGTTGCTGCTTTTCTTTAATTTGAATGGACTATAGTACTTGTTTTCCCAAATCCAATGAAATATCTATTCCAATATCTGGCAAAAGTTCAATTTCATTCGCATTGTTTACAATACAATTTAGGTGAATTCTAAATTATTCAAAAAGTTGTTGAGCTGTTTTTTTCTTGGAGTATCCCAGTTGAAATCATCTATTATCAGAGCATATTTGTGTAAAGCAGCCATAGTGAAAATGGTGGTTTCTTTTATATTGGACCTGGGGTGAATATTCACAAGAAATATGCAGGGGAGTTACTCTTTGAATATTATGGAAAAATGTATTACATTATTCAGTGGATTATTGATACGAGAAGCATTTCTTCTTCCCATTCGGAGATCTGGATGAATTTGAGCGATGGAACCTCCCCTGATGTTTTGGTTGACTATGCTTCCTGGGCAGTGAATTACATTCCAGTTTCTATAATTGATGTTATCCAAGGATCTAGAATTACGAAATTCAATTTATTTATTTCTAATATTTATTGTAGCGTTAGGAGCAAAAAGTACATTGACGTTTGGCCTGTGAACTTTTTGAATCCCGGCGAACATGATGCCTTCGATGTGACTTCTCTCTTCATGATGCAGTTGGCTTGCATTGTAAACATGGTTCCTTTGTGGAGCAAACTGAAACTCAGGCTATGCATTTGTGATGAGGCTATAACTAGTTACTTCTCGCTCTCTTCATCAGTGCAAAGTCATACTGAAAAGCTCAACAATCTTATGAAAAATCTGAGGATCGAAGCCGAATTGTTCCCGGTTACCGGTTGGAGGAATGTCATTGAGTCACATGGTAGTAATGAAGACAGGTACACCCAAAGGTGAGTCAGTTTCGGGGAGATAATGTGCTTTATTAATTTCACTTTTTGTCAGTTTTCTGAGAAAGGTTAATGAGTTTTAAAATTGGTTAGATCCTCAAGTTGAGTGCTGAAATGTTTTTTAATTTTATTTACATAATTTTTTGAAGGGAAAATGAAAGGTCTGATTTTTATATAATTCGGGTTTTTTAGAAATTATCTAAGTACTACCTGGGCACTACAAGAAAATTTGGTTCAATTAAAGTAAGTTAAAATTTGGCCAACTTTGTACTTGTTACTTGTATGCATAAACACGGCCATTGAAACATGATGAGTTCAACTTATGATTGCTAATTGGTAATGTTACTTGGTACTTATTAATTGGTGTTGCATAAATCCACCATCATTGAAAGTCCGATGTAATTCAAATTTTGATATAATATGGGCCCAAGTTTTGTGGGCATGGTCGTGGCAATGTTATTTTTCAGGAAAATAATGAGAGTTAATGTAATTTGCATTTGATTGTAATTAATGTTGACTAGTGCTTCTCCACTCTCAACCTGCAATGAGATTTCTCAAAATTGGTAGAGAAATTGCTTTCCGTCATTCAAGGACAATTTTAAGTCAAATAGAACCATAAATGATTGATTTTGGTCCGCATTCTGAATTTAATGTGCAAGATGTATGAGAAAGTGGATTTTTTTATTAAACCAAATCACTTACAAGAATTTAGTGATATTATTTTGTTTTTTAAACTTGATTTGTTCTTTAAATTTTTTCCATGTTATTCATTTGATTTATTTTTTAGCGTCAATATGTTAATACTACAACAGACTGGAGAAACAGCTGTTACCTTCATTTACCTTCCCCCACCACCTTCAGATGACTTCAAAGTGGAATCGTTTTATAACAATTTGGAGATATTTTCCAAGAATTTACCTCCTACAATCTTTGTGCATGGTGTCAGCACTGTCACTTCAACAACATTATAATGCCAATGTTTAGATGAATTTTAGATTTTAGTCGGAGCATTTCATTTTTCAAGAAGTTATGCATATTATTAAAGGAACTTCTTTAGTATTATTATATTCAATTATATTCGGGGTTTTTTCAGAAATGTTACCTTTTTTTACATGATATTTTTTACATTGGCTAGTGAAACTGCCACCCAGGCTTTTTAAACCAAGATATATTGAAAGTATTCCTTTATTTTTAAGTATTATTTGAAACATTCTCCATAATTCTTCATTTGTTTTTTGAATTTACCGAGCATATCAAATTTTCCAGTTGTTAATTGATATTTTTGTTGATTTTATTGAATACAGCCCTGATAAGCAACAATTCTAAATTGCCATATACACATTTTATTACACACTCTATTTCTATAATAACGATATTGGTTGGATTAAAAAATAATTGATTTTGGAGGAAAATATCATTTGGAATATCATAGGTTTTTCTTGAAATAATTTAAAATATCCAATTTTACATTTTTGCTGCTAATTAGTTATTGTAGGAAAGAATGCTATAGATTGTGCTAATAGATTTGTAATTCACTTCAGGCCCATCTTCAAATTCATTTTTTCAAATACGAACCTGCATTTTGTATAACTATTTTCAGTTGCCCTTCCATTTTTGCATTCATCTATATATCACTCTGGGTATTTCCTGAAGCTTCTGTTCAAAATTTCCATCATCAGCGTCAGTGGTGTATCTATACGTTAGTGGCCCGTGACAAATTCAAGGGATGGGGCCCTCTTTCAATGTAAAGAAGATCAACTGACATTAGTTTCTTTTCAATAAATCACTATGTGAGGTACGTAGTACGTACAAACGCTATTATAATTATTTTGTGCATTTTTCGTTGATTTTCTAGTAACTTTTAATTTAAAGTGTGTATTGGGTATTGGAATCAAATAACAATTTTACTTTTAGTAAAAAAATTATTATTAAAATACCTTTTTTCGGGCTTTCTGTTCAGCAAAAGTGTCAATGACAACATCAAAGTTCAAATTTCTTGCCATGGAATGTTCGATAGATAGAATATCTAAGTTGCATAATCTTTCTTGTCCCATAGAATTTCTTAAATAAGTTTTTATTAATTTTGAAAATGATTGGTCCGCAATAGCCATAGTCACAGGAATGGTTACAAATAACAGAAATGCAGTACAAGGGCTTATCTTGCCCTCTGGCCGGACGCCCCTGCTTGCCACCCTATTGTTACGCCACTGATCAGCGTTGAACTAAGGATACCTAAGAATTCAACATACAGCATTCAATACAATCAAAATATTTTGAATAACTCCCATAATAAAGGTGCTGGCACCAAAAATTTTAAATAGGATATTTTCATGTTTTACAATCATTTCGAGAACGTCTCATAAGAAAAAGATAGTCTACAATAAAATGTGCCCTTGTATATCTGTTGTTACGAAAAAATTATTTCATACAATAGAAAAAATAATCCACCACAACAATTTTTATTTTGAAGCTGATTCCTACTTAGATCCCGGAATTCTGACTCAGATATCAGTATTCCGACTTAGATCTCAGAATTCCAACTTCGATCTCGGAATTCAGACTTAGATCTAGGAATTGTAGGAGAGAAGAGACATAAGCATTCTACAATATATACTGAATACTACCAAAGGCTATCTCAAAGTTTTACTTGTTTCTGTGAATAAAAATAATTAAAAAAAGAGTCAAGCTTTAATTCGAATGCACTGAAGAGGATTTTTTTTTTTAGATGTGTTGCATAGGTTATTCTAGTAGAGTAAGAGATTCAGAAGCTTGTCGCTCAGGAATTCCAATTTTTTTGTATTCAAACTAAAAACATTGCGCAACACAGAATAACCTACGTCACACATCCAAAGATTTTTTTTTCCTTTTTAGCACATTCGAATAAAACCTTGTTTTGAAAAAGTTTTTTAATCATTTCTATTAAATTATTTTTAGTCGTTAAATACGCCATCTTGAATTATCTAATTTTTACCAAGTCATATTTTCTGACCCTTAAAACCCCTACATACCATTTATGGATATAATCGCTGCATAAATCACAAAACTCTTCCGCCATTTCGAATTAATAAATTTTGACAACAAATTCATAATCTTCGACCCCAAAAATCTCCACACACCAATTTTGAATAGAATCGGACCTTGATCACAAAACTCGTCCGCCATCTTAAATTCGGGAATTTTTTCAGAAAATTCATAATCTCCGACCCTAAAAACCCCCCATACCAATTTTGAATAGAATCGAAACATAATAACAGAATTCGTCCGCCATCTTGGAGAAGTCATTTTGTTTTTTATCTAATCAAATTTCCCTCACAAATTTTGAACAGGAAAGACATACGAAAGAAGCAAGTTAAATGAAAGGTAATACAAATAGACTTGAATGAGTATTTATATATCACAAATAAAACATTTACTTTGCTGAAAATTTTGTTGAACCCTGTATGAAAAAGATAAATTTACGCCTAAAGCCTAGATCAAGATTTTTATATGAAAATATGGTTTTTTAAATTTTTCCAAATTTAGAAGAAATGACCAGTATAATAAAATTATTTGTCTTTCTTCTGTTAAACATCTAGGGTACCTATAAAGATCTTGACTTGCCAAATAAACTGTTTCAATAATCACCTATTAATGTATCGATTTTCGAAAGCGACCTGATATTACCATTTAATTTTTTACTACTTAAACAATACATACTTATCTGCCTTCACGCCTTGAACTTCTCCAAGTGGAAAACATTCCGCATTTTTTATAAACGTGGCAACCATAAACATTTTTGTGTCCTTTGAAGAACCTTTTGTCAGTCATTTTTTATTATCACTTCGCCCACAAACCAGTTCTTTCAAAACACAATCTTTTCACTATCAAATTAAACATATGACTGCATGTGTTGAGTCAAGGCGCCAACGTATTCATGAGATATGACGTCACGGCAAATGCTAGCGCGTTTTTACTCACGTGATAACATTTGAATTTTAGGGCACTTTTCATCCTTAGTATGTACGACGTGGAATGAGAAAATATTTATTTTTTTGTTAATTATTCGTTTTATCACAGTCTCTCCTTTTGATTTTCAATATCATTTTCTTGGAATTTTAAGGCAAATTCCGTATTTCGACTTAGATCTCGGAATTCTGACTTAGATCTTGGATTTCCGACTTAGATGTCGGAATCTCGACTTAGATGTCAGAACTCAAACATTTTAATTGGAATTATTATTCTCTAGATATAAGAGATATAGGTCGGAATTCCGAGATCTAAGTAGGAATTCCGAGACCTAAGTCGTAATTCCGAGTTCTAAGTCGGAGTTCCGAGATCTAAGTAGGAATTCCGACACCTAAGTCGGAATTCCGACACCTAAGTCGGAATTCCGACATTTAAGTCGGAATCCAAGTTTAGTCGGAATCCGAATCTAAGTCGGAATTCCGAAATCTAAGTGGATTCGAGATCTAGTCGAATTCCAAGATCTAAGTCAGAATTCCGAGATCTAAGTCAGAATTCCGAGATTAAAAAAAAATTGTGGCCTCTCCACGCTTTCGTTTTTTATTTTGAAGCTGATTCCTACTTAAATCCCGGAATTAAATATCGGAATTCCGACTTAGATCTCAGAATACCGATATCTTAGTCGGAATTCCTAGATCTAAGTCGGAATTTCGAGATCTTAGTCGGAATTCTGAGATCTAAGTCGGAATTCCGTGATCTAAGTCAGAATTCCTAGAGCTAAGTCGCAATTTGCTTCGAATTAAAAAAATTGTGGCCCCTCAAAGCTTGCGTAAGCTTGCAATTCAAGATGGTCAGCAGCTATATAAACCTTTTTTTATTTCAATCTAAATTTATTTACTCCAATTAAATCTGCATATTATGCGTTAAGATCGAAAGTTAATCTGGATCATCTATTCATTTTTGAAAACAATGCATTTTTTGGAGAGGGTTTTTCATCCTAGAGAATTGGAAATATGAAGGCAAATTGGGGTTGAAAGAGGTGATTTCATGGATTGCACTGTGAATATTTCTTCGCTAGAGTCTATTTGATTTTGTTAGGGATTAGTAAATCGGGATTAAATACAAAAACGGTGCATAAGTGCTAAGATTCAGATATAGATTATATAATTCAAGATGCATCTTGTTTACTTGCTACTCCATGGAGGGTGCCGTAATTTCAGTTTTCCTTAGTTATTATAAAATATTTCTAGCTAGACAGTATTTTGGAGAATGTTTTCAATCATTATTTGCTTTTACCCTATTTCACTAATATAGCTTGACTATATGATTAAAATTCAATATGAACCCTTAACTTTCATGTTCCAAATGGAACTACTTCAAGCAAGAGCAAGAAGTAACGAAATACCTGAGCAAGAAGTAATGAAACTCCTGCTGTATGAGAAAAAACAATATTGAAATATCTGAAAATGTTTGGATCTATTATGAAGATACATATCGGAAATTTGTTTATTTTTTACTGTTTTCATCCAAAGTCGTGTCATAAAAATCAAGACTAATGAAATCTTGAATAATCAATGGTTAAATGAAACTAACCATTTGCATAAATGTGTCAAGTTGTTTGAAGGAAGTTACTTTGTATATAGATTATACTGTTACCGCCTATACATCTTTTCAGGTCTGATGTGGGAATTCAAATAATCAAAGAAACCATCAATTGAAAATAGGAAAATTGATTATTTCTTGATGTGAAAGGCATTATTATTTTGGAATATTGCTTTCCATTTTTGGGTTTTCTATCCACAGGAAGTAAAAAATAGGTAAATAATTTACTGACAAATTTGAAATTTTTTATATTTTATTTTTTATTCCAAAATACCAAAAACACAGTAACTAATTCAGTTATTTGCTCTTCTTGGGATATATAACTGACATTTTTTACTTCCCGAGGAAAAGAAAAATGGAAAGCAATATTCAGATACCTCCCTAAAAAAATATATTTATTTTCAAATGATTGGAAATTGTTATAAATGATTTTTATGGTGATAGAGAAAATGGGCAACAAACATGGGCTGTGGAACGGTGGTACAATGGTACAGTGTACCTCCCCGAGAAATGTATATGGGTACAGGAGATATTCTCAGAGAAAATGGGCAACAAACATGGGCTGTGGAACGGTGGTACAATGGTACAGTGTACCTCCCCGAGAAATGTATATGGGTACAGGAGATATTCTCTCCAGAAAATATTGTTAATATTATCATTCACGTATATATCACCCTGATTTTTCACTTGGTTGTACCCCCCAATGAAAATATGCTCTGCAGTATATGCCACGCATAAAAAATTGCAGTTCTATTGAAACTTTGCCAGATTTTCTCTATAATCCATAAATAAGAAATATTGGCACTAAAATTATTATTTTATTGTTCTACATTTCTTGCTGATAACTAGGTTACACGACCTTTATGTAAGTTATTGAATTATAGAAACACATTTTATATTTATTAATTTAAAACAAAGAATTTCAGTATGTCCTGTGATATGAATGTTTCAAATATCTTATTAATGCAATGTATAATACAAATATATGTTAATTTTTTTATAATAAAATACAGTATTTTTTATTAGCATCAGTTGTTTTCATACCAATGGAAAAGAGATGCAGATTCTTCGTTGAGAGACGAATCCAGGCGCGTGCTGGCCTATCGGGAGTTTCCCGGTGGGCCCTCATAAATTGGCCACAAGGGGCCCCACGACCCCGATGAGATAAATTTGCCCCCTGACCTAACACACCCAAGCTATTAAACATTGTCACGGCGACGAGCAACCTAGCGAGGCGACCGGCGATGTAACAATACCCCCACCAGTTTCCAGTTTCCCAACCCTTTAATATTCTAGCGCCTTGTGCTTGCGCCATGCTACTACTTGCATGTTTACATCATCGTGTCTCGTGTCGTGTACTTTTTTTATGCATTAAGAATTCATAAAATTTAACCATGAAAAGAGAAGAACATGCGGGCCATTGAAAACTACTGCGCATGCGCAACTTTTGAATTGCCACCCATGACATAAATATTTAAGGTCCGTTAAATAAAGGCGTGGAGTCATGAACCCCCATTTAGTACGTAAAATCCATTCAGAGAGGCTCGTGCAAATTTTGTTTCAGAACCTTTCTAAAAATATCAAATGTTTTCTTCATTCGCTAGGTAGTGCCACCCGGCACAATATCTATTCGTCGGATTAGACCATTGTTAAGAGATTCAAAATTCTGACCAGGCAACTTTCAGTGGTGTATCTTGCGGTATAATTCCTGTTTAAAAATATAATGGTAGATATTTTATGAAAATATTTAGGTTTACGTCAAACTTTACTATAGAATGTTATTCCTTAACAATTAGTTGGTAATAAATTAAACAATAGTAAAATGTTGTGTATTTTCAACGATTATGGTATTTTGAAAGTTAAAAACGTGAAATGCAGCAGTCATTAGTTATATGAAAATATACAAGAAATAATAGTTATTTTCAAAGTGGCTGCAATGAAAAAGCTTATTGTCAATTTTTTTTTTACAATAAGTATATACAGTATTTACAATAACTTACCACTTGAAAATGGCAACTGGTATCAGAATCGGAACAAAATGAGTCATCTTTATTGATGTCAATAACAACTGGATCAATCAAGACTACAGAAATGTTGTCAATTTCCCACATAGCATGTTCTACGGTAATAACATGGTCAATGTATTTTTGTTAATGTTTGTAGATTTAAAAGTTCTAATGATTTTATCAGTCGCGAAAGCCGGGAGCCAAAGTAGACTCTTGTGTTAAAGCAAAGCAATATTTACCATGTTTTTGGTCACTTCTTGATAATTTTTTTGGTTACTTCCTATAGTGTTTTAATTTTAATAGGTAGTCAAGATTATGATAACATTTGGTGTGAGATAAGTGCCATGTGAAGTGGAATGAATAGAAAAATCGAATTTAAACGGTTTTCTTCACATAAAGGATTCAATATAAAATTGAACCAGAGAAAGGTAGATCTCAGGTGAAAAACAACTACTTTCCTGGCAAATACCACGCAGAACGTTGAATGATATTCACCTGAAAATCCATGCATACTTCCATATAATATCAATGGACATTGAATGCAAATGTTTCTTTCTGATAAGCTCGATTATGTTTAATTTATGTCGTGTTCACCTAACAATCCGCATACCGGTTTCAGGCTTCTTGGCCCTCATTTTCAGGTGAATATCATTCAACGTTCTGCGTGGTATTTGCCAGGAAAGTAGTTGTTTTTCACCTGAGATCTACCTTTCTCTGGTTCAATTTTATATTGAATCCTTTATGTGAAGAAAACCGTTTAAATTCGATTTTTCTAAACATTTGGTGTGTTTTGTAGATGTGGTTTGTAGGGTACTAGTTGATTTCGTTTTAATTGGGTTGAAAAATGTCAGGGAGATTACATCCGAGGTTTGTACTGCAGGTCTGCCTGTTAAATAATTTTTTACAAATACCGAAAACTTAATGTGCAACGAAGATGAAGAAAATGAAGAGGATCTCGACGAAAATAGCGAGACAACTAAGTTATTGTTTGTTAAACCGAAGGATAGTGAAATATTGGATGTTTTCTCTAGACATCCATTTCAATATAAGAAATTGGACACCGGCGATCCTTTACCCTTTGATTATTGCAAAGCATTTTGTCGCAATGGTGACCCAGCATCAAATAAAAATAGAAAATGGTTGAGTTTAAAAAAAAAAGTTTATATTGTACTGTTTGCCTTGTATTTGGGAGTTATTTTAAATCAACATTTGTCAACGGATTTAGAGAATCGAAACACATATACCAGCGAATAGCGGAGCACCAAAATTCTCGAAGTCATTATAATGCTGTAAAGTTGAAGATGAAATCAGGTTTTCCGGCGACCTCGCATTAACGAGTCTGTTTAATCTACACGAAATCTATCGTTAATGACCCCTATTAACATTAATACATAATTGTGGTATATAAACATTCACTGAAATCGACCATTAAAAACCTGTAAGTGGTCGATTTGGTCCATTAATGTATAATTGTGGTATAGGCAACTAAATATACACGAATACGAATATTATACAAATGTCAAATCATTCCTTCGCGCTATCAAATTTATGTATTTTAAAATCCAAATATTGTAAGTTTCATCCTATAGTTGAAGGAATTGGATATCGAAAATTTCACGTTGACCCCAGGAACGAGGTCAACGGAATTTTTTTGTAATCAACTTGTATATTAAAATGGCGATTAATGATCTCGAACATTAGCGTGCTCGCTTCGCTCTCGCGTTGAAATATCTCGATCATTAATCGCCACCATCAATACACTAGTAGATTAAATAACTATTAACGATTGAACACTTTATTAATCGAAATGTTCAAGCGAAACATCGACAGGAATTGATTTGTTTGAAAATAAGAACAGGATGTTCATAAAATCAGATTTTTTAAGCAATAAAACTGTAAAATTACCTCCAAAATGCTTAATGGTTATTTCTTCTCATGGCCAATGTGCAAATTTTTTGAGATATGTCAAGTCCAACAAAGTTGTTGAAAGGGCCATTGCTTTAAAACACGTAACTTCTACTACTGGGAAAAACCTCTATGGTGTGGTAAAACTTTGGAATCCTCTTTTCTTATGGCGTGCGAATCTGATATAATGATTGTTATTACTTCCTAGGTTATTATTGACAAATTGTGCCAGAACAGTAAGTCTATTACAGTAGTTGTAATAGTTCCCATATTTTTTATTTTTAGAATTTGTGTTTTCTATTTGTATTGAAATATTTGTTTATTTGTTAAAACATTATTTTGTTTTTGTTTGTATTTTTATTAAATATTCATTCCTTACGTTATCATGTTTGTTTAGATATAAGAAAACTGTTGTTTCTTTATTTTTTAATAATAACCAATGTTGATTATTGTTTATCAGTATTAAAAAGCTTCAATAAAACTCTTAGTTTATGAAGAGTCTTACAGTTAATCAAATAATTAATTTAAATAAATGACATGGGGGACCCTGTAAGGGAATTATTTTCCGGGCCCTAAAATCACCCCAGCAGGCGCCTGGACGAATCAATCAATCAAAATATACTTTATCATCTGAAGAATAAAGTTCTCATAGACCAAGTATAAAAACATAAAAAATAATAATTCAATTTAAAAAGGACAATGTATAATATATACTCAGACAATAATAATGATGAAGTTAGTACACAGGTAATTTTGAAGATTAAAATTCCCACTGACAAGCATAAAAAGATAAAAAATATAATTTAAAATAATTAATAAAAAACCTTTTTAAAGACAAGCTTTTATTCAAATGCCCTAAAAAGTCAAAAATAATTGCTTTGGATGTGTGACGTAGGTTTTTTCGTGAGTTACAGATTCAAAAGCTTGTCGCTTTTGTATTCGAACTGAAAACGAACGAAATATCCTACGTCACACATCCAAAACAATTATTTTTCACTTTTTAGGGCATTTGAATAAAAGCTTGGTGTTTAAAAAGGTTTTTTATTAATTATTTTATTTTGTACTTTTTAGTTAGTACGCCTTAATCTATGCATTTTTGTTGAAGCATCGTTATTATGAGTATTGAGCTATCTAGTTCTTCAATGAGGAGACCATCTAAAGATTAACTCGTCCGCCATCCTCAATTTATAAATTTTGACAACAAATTCATAACGTCCGACCCCGAAAACCCCCACGTACCAATTTTGAATAGAATCGGACTATAATTACAAAACTCGTCCGCCATCCTGAATTTATGAATTTTGACAAAAAATTCATAATCTCCAACCCCGAAAACCCCACATACCAATTTCTAATAGAATCGGACCATAATCACAGAGATCGTCCGCCATCTGATTTCATTAATTTTGACAAATAATTGTATGTATGTATACTGTTTCCCCATAGTATTGAGCTAGAATAGATTCGGGAATGGAAGAAAACATAATATGCTGATAAAAGGGCATGCGGACCAATAATAGTTTTCAGCTTCCGTAATAGAAATAGGTTTACACACAGCTGCTCCGTGTGAGTTGACCAATTAAGTTGGTCATCCATCAGTTTTACACTATTGCCATATACTTCAGATGTATTAGAGGAGAATAGGATATGTTGTGTTTTATTCATGTTTAATTTAAGATTGTTTATTCTGAACCCGGTTTCAGCTTTTTCTTGTGCCAGTTTTATACTGATTGTCAAGACTGCCTTATTATTGCATGAGCTTGTGAGAGTTGTGTCATTCGCAAAAGCAAAATGCAGCCAAGAAACATACATGTTTATGGAGGGACAAAGGTAAAATGAAACTTATCTGAAAGGATTGAAGAGGACAGGAAGGAAGTACAGAAAGTGTTTGAAACTTTGATTATCAATCCGAGCAGTGGTGGTGTGAATAAGGTTGAAAAGGTTCTTCGAATAGAAAAAAAGAAAGTTGGCTCTTGTAGACCACTAAAAGTCATCTGTGCTGATCCGTCATGCGTCGAGGAAGTTTTGAGGGCCAAAAAAAGTTTGGGCAATCTGATTATAAGATCAACTCTGATCAGACTACAATACAGAAGGAGCAATTTAAGAAAGCATTAGCTGAATTAGAGTCGAAGAATGAAGAGAATGATAAGAGTTTTGTAATTCGGTATATCATTGGGTGTCCTAAAGTTATAAAAAATGACCGACATGCAATAAAAAAAAACTAGATAATACCCCATTACTAATGTACAACCAGAATGCTAGTGGAATGCGAACCAAAATATCTGACTTTAGATTGGCAGTAAATTCTTCTAATTATGACATTGTTATTATCACTGAATGCTGGTTGTATGAAGACATCTATTCGAAGGAACTAAGTTGCAGCAACTACAACATATTTAGAGCTGACCATAATGCTCAAATTACAGCGAAGAATAGAGGGGGGTGGAGGGTTGATCATGGTGAAATATCATATGCAGGCCACTGTCAGTAAGTCCGAGACTACCTTTGAACAATTGTTTGTATTATGTAAATGGGGGTGTGCTAAATTTATTGTATGGGGTATTTATATACCCCCTAGATCGTTTGAAGATCGGTACAGTGACCACTGTTGGACAGTTGAGCAGATTTGTGCTGAGTATCCTAATTCTAAGCTGTAGGTAGTAGGAGACTTTAATTTACCTGAGGCGCAGTGGTCGAATGCTGATAATGGAGTAAGAGTGAGATGTCCAGCCAATTCATCTGCCTTGCATTTGGCACAAATGTATGGGTTCTATAATATGTACCAAATGGTAGAGGTTCCAAATAGCCAAAACATAATTTTGGATTTACTGTTTACGAACGATTGCTTCACTGAATGTATTAAATCTCTGGACCCTATTTTTAGGGACAATATTAATCATACTTCATACACTTAGCTTAGCCTTTAAGTTTCTTCTGTAGTGGAACGACTAACTATAAATTTACCTACAAATATAGATGAAGAATTTGTTAATTCACTAACTCCCACTACCACTAAAATGCAGAAAAAAATAATCAGATGCCTGGTGGGTGCGCACCCTCGTGAAAGCTGTCGACAAATCTTGGTAAAACTATCACTCCTCACCCTACCATGTCTGTATATACTTTTATTAACAATAAATATGAAAAAAGATGAGTCAAACTTTATACGAAACAATATGATTCATAATTATGATACCCGTCGAAGAGATCTCCGCGTGCCATTCTCACGACTTGGTGTAGCACAAAACTCACATTCTCATCAAGGTGTAATCTGTTATAACCGTGTGGTTAGTATCCCAGGAAATATCAAGAACTGCAATGAGTTTAAATTAAAACTATTCAATTATTTGAGTGCTAATGCTTTTTATTCGATGAAAGAATTTTTAGAATGTTAGTGATATAAGAGTATTCAAACTATGAATGTATTTAAACATACATTTCTACTATAAATATTTTATCCTCTGCAGGTCTTGTATAAAGTCTGATTGTAATTGACTTGAATGAATGTATATTTTTTATAATGTTAGAATTGTGAATGTTTTCAAAATGTATTTTAAAATTTGTGAATTTTTTCGCTTTTAAATATTGTATCCGTTTGACTAGTCTGATAATTTTTTGTACTACCCGTGTAAAAACTTCAATGATGAATAAGTTATCTATCTACCCTTAATACTATGTTTTTCCGTCCACTCTCTGAGGAAGAGACTCTAAACATCATACAAAAATTAAAACACTCCAAATCATCTGGGAATGACGAAATGTCTAATATTCTCCTTAAACAGATTGCTCAATGTATAATCAAACCATTAATATTCCTAATCAATATGTCTTTAGAACAAGGTATTTTTCCGAGTGGGATGAAAATATCGAAGGTCATACCACTTTTCAAAAAAGGTGATCCATCAAATATAATGAATAACAGAGCAATCACACTATACACCAGCATATCGAAAATATTTGAAACTGCTGCGAGTAAACAACTGCTGTTGTTCTTGAATAAAAATTCAAAACTTTCATCGGACCAACATGGTTTTACTAAAAATAAAAGCACTGAAACTACCCTGAACAAGTTTATAGGTGAAATAGTTGAGAATTTGGGTAAGTCAAGGGTGGTTTCATAGATTTCTCCAAGGCTTTTGACTGTGTCAATCACCAAATTCTATTACGCAAACTATCAAGGTACGGAATTAGAGGTGTTGCCCATGACTGGTTCAGTTCTTATCTCATGATTTTCAAAAAGTCAGCATTGAGAGCAAGGTCTCAGATCTCGCAGCCGTTACGAGCGGAGTTCCGCAAGGATCCATATTGGGTCCTACTTTGTTCATTGTCTTCATAAATGACCTAGTCTTCTTCGTCAGGAGCAACAACATGTGTTGTACTATAGCATCATATGCTGATGATACTAATATCTTGATCACACACGATAACTATGATGAATGTGTTCTCCAAACTAAAAAAATATATACTGAAGTGGAGGTCTGGGTAAATAAAAACAAGCTATGGTTGAACGAATACAAAACTGTGTGCACTTTATTCAATAAGTCAATAATTAGTAATAAAACAATTTCTTTAAATGCAAACAAGATCCTCGAATATCAAAAACACAGTAAACATTAGGGCTTACCATTGATTGCAATCTCAATTGGTCGAAGCATATTGAATATCTTTGCATCAAATTGGCTAGGACGGTATATGCTCTGAAAGTTACTTCTAGACAATGCAGTAGATCTATATTACGTCAACTATATTTTGCAACAATTCACACTCATATTACATAGTTCATTGGGGTCAGGCTGTCGATGTTGCAAGTGTTTTTATCCTTCAACAAAAGTCTATACGTACTTGGCCAATTTAAGTTACGATAATAGCTGTAGGGAACATTTTAAAGAGTTAAACATCTTGACACTTACATCAGTATATATCTTAGAGATAGCCTGTTTTGTTTTCAAGAATAAATCTGCCTTCGACATAACTCGTCAAAACCATCAATATGATACCCGACATAAAAATGTATTACTTCCAAGCAAACATGTTACAAGATTATACCAGAACCCAGACAGCACTTGATATTCCATGAATATTCATAGAATATTATTTTTGGGATATTGGAATATTCTTAAATGTGCCAGGGATATACATATCTTTTTTGGAATATTCCTAGAATGTGCTGGTGGGGAAAACACTTAAAGTCGTTCCACAAATGTATTATCCCAGCGGATTCATAAAAACAGTAAGACATGTTTCAAGTGTACAAAGGAATACGGGAAGAATATCCATAAATCAAACATTAATGTACCCACAATATTCCATGAATATTCCAGAAAGAATAATCCTAGAACATAGTCTATGAATATTCCGAGACGGAGTTTGTGTGAAAATTGTATTGAGAATATTTTCAGTTTCCTGGTGTACTTCCTTATACAAAGCACTGCTTCTTTTTCTTTTAGGCATTTTGTAGAAAACGCCTTGAAAATGAAATGATCAGTGATATACAAATGAAATTTTTATGGAATGAAATGAATGGTAACATAAAAGTGTACTTATCACACTGTGGTGATTATTAAGAATAATTGTTAAACAATTCCAAACACAGTAGTTTCACATACAAATATGCAAAAGTAACCCATACCAGTAAAAAAAACAAAAGATGTCAAATGTCAATTTAAAATGCATTCAACTTTACAGCTCTGCCATCGGGTTAAGCTACGACTACCGGACGAACGACAGACGCTGACGCGCGCGGAATGGTTTTGATTGGTCGTAAAGTGCACCTCGATATTTTCCGACCAATTATAATTTGGTCAGTACAGTAGTGTATTTTTGTCAGCTTGTCTGAACAAAAACTCTGCAAATCAAATACATCTATTCGCACTTTTTCTCATACTTTTCCCATATTTTGAACTCGAAAATGGTTATTGGTGTTCATTCTATAGAAATAAGGGATAATATTCCGTGAATATACAATACAGAATATTCAATTTTGATTATTCTATGAATATTCTCACAAGAATATTCGTGGTACATTCTCCCGAGAATATCCCAGGAATATGCATATTGGAATATTCCTGGGATATGCTAGAGGCATGTGAATATTCTAGGAATATTCCATGTACTTTCGGAATATACTCTTTTCGGATATTTAGAGAATATTCTAGGAATATTCCGTGCTCTCTGGGAAGAGCCTTTTCTATAATGGATGTAAAGTTTTTAATAATCTACCCTTACATATAAAGGACATAAGGTCATTTCAAAAGTTCAAAAACGAACTGAAGTCATTATTAGTAGGGAAGTCGCTCTATTCTCTGAACGAATTTTACTCAATGTTAACAATGTGCATGTCAATTTTTCTTTTTCAAAGTCAGACACTATTTCTGTAAACAATGTGATACCTGTATCAACAATGTTTTAATGAAATGAAGAATACTATTTTATTATGGAATGCTAGGCTATTTTAGATCCACTTAGGGTAGAAGAATTTTACTCTGATATTAAAAATGGTAACTATCAGGGTCTAATGATTATTTATTTTCAAGAGATTGGTGCCCCATTTTCAATAGTAGTGATTTAAATGCTAATTTTATAAGATTCTGAACTTTGATATACATGTTTTGTTCCGCAGAAAAAAATGTAGAACATCCAACTTTCCTTCTTACTTTTCTGGAGATTTAAGGAAGTTGATTTCTATAAAAAAAACAAACAAAAAATATCAGCAATCTAAGAATCCTACAGATTTTTTAGAGTTTAGTGGGGTTAGAGCACAGTGTAGAAAATTAACACAGGAGTGTTATAAGAATTATCTAAACACAATAAACAGTGATCTGACTACTAACCCAAGAAATTTCTGGAAATTTGAAAATAAAAAAGAAGTTTAAATGAAATTCCGAAAATATGAGTCTCAAAATGTAATAGCTACTAGTGGGCAGGAAATTGTTGATCTTTTGCTGATCACTGCTACAGTCTTCTCAAATATAAATGCAATACCTCCTGGGAAACTTTACCACAAATTAATATTGACTGTCCAGGTATAATAGTGTTGCAGAGGTATTTGATAAATTAGCGTCAATGCCTGATAAGATATATAATGATTGGCCCTGATGGCATTCCAAATTTGGTAGATATTCTTTATCGCAATCATTATGGAAGTTATTTAATATATCTTTGTCTACTGGGTGTTTCCAACTATATGTGGAAGGTTTGTTTCTCCTTTATTTAAATCAGGTTCAAGAAATGACATTAATAATGTAACGTAAATAAACTTAACTTGGTTTTATTAATTTATTTCACACTTAATCTACAATTTAATTTATATTACTACGCTACTGAATAGCACGATCGTATGGGCTCGTTCAGACTGTTTTCCCCCTCTTGAGGGCTCTCTATTTATCTCCGATACAGCATTCTCGATATTTCGAATTCTTCCAGTTGGCGACGGCAAGATCCAATTGTTTCCAATATTGACCGTTGCATTACGCGGAAGAGGACTGGATGGTT